>CM035840.1:282766851-283966851 GCA_020510985.1 Pholidichthys leucotaenia
AAGTCAGGCTGAGCAGCTGCAATATCTAAAAGGAATAAAAGCATAAATCACGGCAGGAATGTGGCCGTCCATAGGAATTAATTGGGGGGGGGGGTGCAGAGTGATTTGTACTCATAATCGTAATGCACGTCGCCTTGAAGGAGACTTCATGAATATGCTCAGAGAGGGAGAGAGTCGGAGTGGCTGGCTGGCACCGGGTCAGATCAGATTTGCATATTGTTTACGGCCACTAGCTTAATTTGAAGCAGAGGTTTGAGCGGCGCGATAACGCCGGGGTCTTATCTGCAGAGCCGGCTGAGTGGCTGCGGGAGTAAACTTCTCAAAGTGATACGCTCCGCTGAGCTGACAAGGGAGCACGGGGCCCTGTTACATTTAGCAGGCGGGGGCTTTGTGGGAGGAAAGGAAGGGAAAAAATAAACGCTTGGAGGGTGTGAACGGTGCGGCGTTGGAGAGAAGGAGATGTAAACATGTCATTTCTTTAAATGTTAGCATTTATCATTTGGCCGGAGAAAAAAAAAAAAAAAAGCACGTCTAAAGAAAATTTAAAGTAAACAAGCTTTTTCCCCCACTAAAGTGACCTTTTTAAAGGCTGGTAAGAAACTTCTCAGGCAAAAGAAATGCTGTGGTGTATTTAGAGGTTTTATGAAGCATTTTCTGATCTGTCTGAATACATATGTTTGCATCGTTTGCACAATGGAGACATTGGCTCGACGTCGGCGTAATGCCAACCTCTAGCCAATGTCTCTCCAATGTGCAAACGACCTTTCCACAATATATTCCTGTCTGCTTTTGTGTCCTTTGTTCTATGACAAATACGAGGTTACTGATAATCAGTGGGTTTATAATTTATAGAAAATCACTTCACATCATAACAAGGTCAGCGCTGAGGTCTATAATTATTAACTACAACAAGTAATATGTTGCAGGTTATGTTATCATGAGCAGCTCTCATTTTACCTTTATTTTTATGGAACAAATCTGGCAACAAAAACATTTTGAAACTGTAAATCTCTGTGAGAAAAAGTCTGTAATTTATAAGATAAGATAAGATAAGATAAGATACGCCTTTATTAGTCCCACAGTGGGGAAATTACAGGATTGCAGCAGGAAAGGGACAGCATCACTCAGAGCAATAGTAAATAAAATAATAAGATAAGAATCGGATAGCAAAACAGTAAATGTACATACACTATATACAGTGCAGTTTGATGGTATTTACAACATTTTATATATATATACTTTATTAATCACCGGAGGGAAATTCAGGGCATCCACAGAATGGCAACAATCCCTTCACCATTAACACCTAGGGCCACTTTAGAGTCTCCAATTAACCTAACCTGCATGTTTTTGGCCTGTGGGAGGAAGCCGGAGAAATCCTAGAGTAAACCCACGCAGACACGGGGAGAACATGAAATTCCACACAGAAGGATCACCGATGGTCAGGGGTGGAATCGATCCCATGACCTTCTTACTGTGCTGCCACAGTGCTAACCACTGCGCTACTGAGCTGTTAGTTAAATTACCTGACAATATAAATATAAATCCAGAAAGTTTATTTCACAGTTGAATGAACAGTGTTGTTGCCACCTTCAATAATAATTGTAATTGTATTAGCAGGGAGCGATCCCTACTGTGCAAAGTGGTGGTGTTTAGTATGGTCTGTATGAGCAGCACAGATTGGATTATAAAGTCTGACAGCGCCAGGTAGGAAGGACCTGCAGAACCTATCCCTCAAGAACGTAGGATGGTGCAGCCTGTCACTAAATGAGTTCCTTAGTGCATTTATTGTGTCCCGCATGGGGTAGGACTTCGACTCCAGCAGAGATAACAGCTTAGCTACATCCCACAATTTTGTTGTGCTGTACAACTGAACAATGACAATAAAGCCTATTCTATTCTATTCTATTCTATTCTATTCTATCTCCTTCACTGGGTCAAGGCAGCGTCCCAGTCCCAGAACAGAGCTGACTTTTTTGTTAAGCCTGCTTAGTCTCTTCTTGTCGGCTCCCGTGATGCCGCTGCCCCAGCAGACCACTCCATACCTGATGGCTGATGCTACCGCAGAGTCATAGAAGGTCTTCAGGACTGCCCCCTGTACGCCAAAAGACCTGAGTCTCCTCAGGAGAAACAGCCCGTGCTGCCCTTTCTTGTAGAGCGTGTTGGAGTTGTGTGACCAGTCCAGTTTATTGGCCGGGTGAACTCCCAGACACTTGTAAGATTAAACCATCTCAATGTCTGTTCCCTGGATGTTTACCGGTGCTGTGGGGGGTTTTCCACACCTGCGGCAGTCCACCACCAGTTCCTTGGTCTCACCCGCATTGATCTGGAGGCAGCTCTGTGGGCACCAGTCCACAAAGTCCTGAATCAGTCGTCTGTCCTCCAAATCACCAACATCAGAAATGAGGCCGACAATTATAAAGTTTACAGCTAATGATTTTTTTTTTTTTTACAGTTAAGACTTATTTTTACACTTTTTTCCTTTTTTTTAAGTTATGACTTTGTTATGAATTTTTACAGCTATTTTTTTATAGCTGACTTTTTTAGTTACGTTTTTTCTTTTTAGTTATTTTTTACAGTGATTTTTTACAGTTATAATTTTTTTAACAATTATTAAATTTTCTTTACATTTACAATGTTTTCTGATTATTATTATTATTATTATTATTATTATTATTATTTATTTATTTATTTATTTTTTTTTTTTTTACACTTATACTTTTTTACAGTTACAGATTTTTTTTTTTACAGCTCCAAATCTTTTTGGCACCGTTTTGAATCCTAAAGCTGATTGGATGGGAACAAGTCAATCATAACCCAACCTGCCCAATCAGAGTGCAGGTGGGTTTGGCAGCCCTCGAGCCAACTACTGGTCCTGAAAGGGAAGTGAGGATGGCTGACTCAATGGTGGTAGAGATGGGTTTTATTTTATGACAATGAAGAGGGCAGATGTGTCAACATATTACACAATTAGAATAACACTGTCTAATTCAAGGTTTGAGCACACTCACAATTATCTCATCACTGCCACTGATTGCCGCTGCAGCACAGCAACTCACCCTTGGCCTGGGGATCCTGGGTTCGATCCCAGCCCCTGACCAACAGTGATCTGTGTGGAGTTTGCATGTTCTCGCCGTGTCTGCGTGGGTTTACTCCGGGATTTCTCTGGTTCCTCCCACATGCCAAAAACATGCAAGTTAGGTTAATTGGCATCAAAAACTGGGGATTCTAAATTGTCCTTTGGTATGACCGTGAGAGTGAATGGTTGTCTGTCTCTCTGTGTTGGCCCTGCGATGGACTGGTGATCTGTCCAGGGTGTACCCTGTCTCTCACCCAAAAGATGGGATAAGCTCCAGCCCCCCCCCCCCCCGACCCAAAAAGGATTAAGCAGAAGAAGATGAATGAATGAGTGAATGACACTGATTGCTGCCTTACTCCTCAGGTGCACTGATTGCCTCCACCTGTGCCTCATCAGACCATGCCTTTCTCTCACTCCACACTGTCACCAGTGACTCTTTCCAGAGTGTGCTCACCTGCTGTGTCATGCCTTTTCTCACCTTCACCCTCCATGGAATTACAAGTAAACATGCTCACCTTCTCTGCCACACAATAATCCTCATCTCCTAGTTTGTTTTTCTCCCAGTGATTTCCCGTAGAATCTCTCCTGAGGAAGAATAGTTCGGCATCATCAGCTGGATTCAAATTTATAAAATTACTCTATGCTGGGGAGAAATTGCTTAACCCAGAAGTGTGGTCGTAAAGCCCCCTTTTTCAAAACAGACAAGAAAGCCAGGGCTTCAAACCACCTTCCATGGCCAAATTGATCCCCCTGTGAAGAAGTTGGAGTTAATTTCCCTATATCAGTCCACCCAGAGGACTCATGTTTAGGCATTTTTCCAATAACCTGTCAAGCTGATAATAACCAGCTGACCTGCAAGGATTCTCTCATTAGGAGTAAGACAGTCCAACATTGCCCTCCAATGGATAGCATTGGAATATACACTACTCACAAAAAGTTAGGGGAATTTGGCTTTCATGTGAACTATATCGAAACCGTAAAAAGTTCAGGCTACAGTGATATTATATCATCAAAGTAGGGCAATTTAAGTTGAAGAATGCAATGGTGATTTCGTCATCTCAAACAATTTATCGAAACAAAAGCCAACAACAGTGGTAGGTATACCACAACTAAAAATGTCAATGTCTCAATAACTTGCCATGTGCCCTTGGGTATCAAATACAGCTTGACAACAATGCCTCATGCTGTTCACAAGTTGACTTATTGTCTGCTGAGGAATGGCATTCCACTCTTCTTGAAGGGCGTCCCTCAGGTCATTGAGGTTTTGGTGTGCAGGGTTACTAGCCTCTACACTGTGACTCAGCTGATCCCATAAGTTTTCTATGGGATTCAGGTCTGGAGAAAGTGCAGACCACTCCATTGAGCTACCCCAGCTTTCAGCAGTCATTCCCTAATGATGTGACCTTGATGAACTGGAGCATTGTCGTCCATGAAGATGAAATTAGGCCCGTGTTGTTCATGCAGGGGCACAATTACTGGATTAATGATGTCATTCAGGTAGTATTGGCTTGTCACTGTACCATTCACAAGGTGTAGGGCAGTTTTGTATTGACTAGACACACCTGCCCAGACTGTAACACTACCACCACCAAAGGATTGTCTGGTGACAATAGCGGCTGAAGCATAGTGCTTTCCTTGATGTCTCCAACAACATTGGTGGCCATCATTTCTGCTCAACATAAATTGATTTTGATCAAAGAACAGCACTGAGGCCCACTGGTCCCTTGTCCAACGTAAATGCTCCCTAGCCCAAGCAAGACAATGTCTGTGCCTGGTGGTTTGGTCAGGTACCCTTGCTGGTCATCTAGCATGCGGACCACACTGATGTAAATATTTCTGAATGGTTTGACGTGACACTTGGGTGCCTCTCACCTCCCTTAAATGTGCCTGGAGTTGAGTGGGAGTCATCATCTGGTTCCCCAGGGCACTGTTCACAATGAAGTGGTCATCAGTTTGGGATGTGGCCAAAGGACATCCACTTCTATGCCTTTCTGTGACTCTTCACGTCTCTCTGTATCTCTGTTGCAACCTGATGATGACAGTCTGTGACACTCTGAGCTCAGTGGTCACTTCCCTCTGAGAACATCCTTTTTGAAGCCTTGCAATGGTGAGATACTGTTGATCATTTGTTAGGTGTTGTCTTGGTCTCATGATGTCAAAATGTGAACAGCATGATGAAGAGGACTGCAAAAATACAAATTCTAATTGAAGCAGAAAATTTATTGGTCCATTCATCGATCAAACACCTGTTGTGAATTTTACCGTTAAGCACCCTGTTGGAGAACAGCAAGTTATGCAAAAAGTACTGAAATACTGAACAGTTGGACATGTGCATTCAAAAGGTTAGAGAAGGTCAAACTAAGTTCACCTGTAAAGGTTATAGTGCATTTCAGGTGCATCTTGAAATTTCAGCTGAAAGCTGAATATCCCTAACTTTTTGTGAGTAGTGTAAATCCTGAGGACTGAATATTTTCTTCCTGTAACTTCAAGCTATAGCTTGTGAACATTGAACTAACTTGTCATTCTCCACAGACAACATCAGTTATTGAAGCTTATAGCTGGACCCTGTGATGGACAATTATGGTTTGAAATGGTTTTACCGGAGCATTCACCTCCATATGCGGCAGCTAGTTCTCCACGTATGTGTTGTAATTACCTTCTTTGTATTCAGCCCTACACTTTAAGTTCGGTTAACCCCTTGGTGTTATTGGCTGACCCTGCTCACCTTCTTCATCCTCCAGACGGCACGGATCGCCCCGGAATCGCTCCAGCCCCGTAAGTGTCATGATCGCCTTTCCCTTTGTGCTTATAGCAGCCCTGCAGCACTAGACTTCCTATTGACCGGGCTGTAGAGCATCTGGCTGGCGCCCTTGCATGTCAGGTGGCCTTAATTTCATCATCTGCATTTCTCTGTATTTTTATGGATAAGCTGAACTGTTAACCTTGTGGTTATATCTAATAAAAAATGGCACCTTCTACTCATGCGATTGGGTTTTTCGTTCTCTCCCTCATGCACCGTACAATGGCACACGGGGAACTGTGACATTAATAGGCAGCATATATGTTTTAAAGAGGATTTTACTTATCATATCAAATATGCTCTCTCCTTCTCTCTTCCTGTGTGAGGCTCACATTTCAAAAACTGGACTGACCAATCATCTTCCAAGTCTCCATATTTCTCCTTTTTAGTCAATTTTATGACCCTAGCTCAAACAAAGGAACTGAGTGCAATTGGTCAAAAGTTTATGCTAATAGGAAGATGCAATCCTAATCTTTGAATGTAATTGGTCAGGATCAGTTGTCATTCAAAAATACTGGGCCATCCCACCAAGCTGGAAAATGTTCCCTCTGTTTTTCAGTTGAGTCTTGAAAAAGTCTGGGAAGGGTCATGTCCTTTTCTAAGTCAGGCCCAGAGCACAAGCTCTGTGTAACTTTTTCAACTTTTTTTCTTCAGAATTAACCTTTTTTCTCATTTTACTCCTTTTTCTTAAATTACTGTGCTAAGAAGATTTTGTCTTGATTTCCACCAAGCTAAAGTCAATTTTGTTCTGACCACAACACATTGGAAGAATTGGAGTTGTGGTTTTTTTTTTAATTTATCAAGTTTGATTTTCTGATTGGACTTTGAATGATAAACAAATATTACCTGGCTATGACAACCTGGCCAGACGTCAAATTTCTTTTTCTGTGTATAAACTTAGACAACAATCTGTGTGACCAGCATCCAGCTTCTATAGATGTGACCCAGGAACAGTGGCCGGTACCAGACCGTTTTGTGGCAGAACCTGCTCTTTCCTCTCAACTTCACCAATGGACATCCATTTGTACCAAGGTTAGTACCTGAAAGGCCTGCTACCACTAGGAGACACAATTTGACTCTGCTGTGCTTAAGGTCTGTTGTCCAGATTAAATTTAAATCTTCAGAATATTCCTTTTATAAGCTCTAGAAACCTAAAATCTTTGAACTCCTTTCAGAACTTCAAATACATTTATGTTTCGCATTAATCTCCATTCCTTTTTTTAAAGTAAGAATTTTTCCTTTTATAAATGAACTTTTATCATTTTCTTCATATAATTGCACCCAATTTTCCTAACCATTCTGTTTTACAGTGATTTCATGTTTTGTTTTTTTTTGTTTTTTTTCCATTACAGTGCCAATTTTAGATATGGTTTTCTTTGGTTCCACAAATGTTTGATAAAACAAGTTATGCTGAGAAATCCCTTAATGATTTAATGTGCTCATGATACACGTTGAATTCACTTTCTTAAAGTCATGCGAATGTGTTCATCTATCCTGTAATTTCTGATTAAACTGTTAAAAAGGACATATTGGAGTCATTGTTTAATTTTACATCCTTCTTCTTGATTAAAAGCCGAAAGAACTCGGGTTTTCATCGCTGGAACAAATATTGAATCATTAATAAAATTGTCAATTCTTTCTGGACTGCTTCCCCAACAAGTTTCTGTGTGCTGGGAAGGAAGAGAAATCTTCATTCCCACCCACATAATATTTATATTAATATTTGTACCCACATAACCACTACAATGGGCATACTCCAAACTTACTCCGGTGGACCTCCATACATACTTGGAACCTCTTCACCCCCTAACTACGAGTCTCGAGCAACATCAGTCATCATCCTCATCTCAGGTCCCCGGGCTCGGGGCATTCTCCTCTCATCTGCAGTTGCACCACCACCAGCCGCTCTTATATTTCTTAATAAACAATAAAATGCTAATCTTTTTTTTCATGTCTCCTGTCTGTGTTTGTACTCTGGGTCCATTATATTAGAAACACGTAAAAGACAAGGTTGTACATTAGTTCTCAAAAAATGGCAAATCCCACAATAGAGGTGTTTACACAGTAAATAGCTTTCACTGACAAGTAGATAATCTTCATCCAAGCACACAGCTGCTCATGTCTATTGAAGAGTTTTCTCTTTGTCTTTACTTTAATAACTCAGCTCTGACTGCAGAATCTCCTGGTAAATTTGCATCCATATCACATGGTAAATGAAGGGTTTGATATCATCACCTGTGTTTTCCTAGAAAAAAATGAGAAGCAAAAAAACCCAACAAGAAAACAGTCCACAATCTGGTTATTATCAGGGACTCTGTTGGCAAAGGGGGCATGAATAGCTCATTATTTTTCAGAAAATCTCAAAATTTGGACTAGCAATCAGCCTATCAGGCTCTCTTCATAATGTAGAATGTCTACCAATTAAAATGGAGCATCACCAACACCAAACCAATAGTGAAACATTGCAGTGAGACCATCATGCTTTAGGGTTGCTTTTCTCCTTCTCAAACAGTGGCTTCAGTCAAGGTGGAGGGAAATGTGAACAGTTTCAGATGTGAAAACTCTCAGGTGGAATTTCACCCAGCAGCATACGTCCACATCCACAAAAGGATGGCTTCACCAGAGAAACATTAAAGTTCTGGAATGGCTCATAAGAGCACGGTTCTGCAGTTTTAGGTAGAAGCAGTGAAGCTTGAATTTGTGCCTGAGTTTTTCCTGAACAAGGGAGTGATCAGATAGAACGTAGATCACCCAGGCTCCATGTTTCATCCTCCTGATTTTGGTGTGAAGCTCCGGATGGTGGATCTGTCTTCTCACTCTGCTCTGTGAAGATAGACGAATCACCGACCCCCCACCCACCCACCCACCCACACACACACACACACACACACACACACACACACACACACACTGTCACCCCTCCACTCTTTATTCCCTCCTCTCCCTTTCTTCCACCCACCACTCATCTCTCTTTCCTCCTCATTTTTCTTCCTTCTCTCCCTCTCTTATTCCCTTTCTCTCTGCCCCCTCTTCCGAATTCCTCCCTCGCTCCCTCTCCTTTTTATCATGCATCAACTGCCTTGTGTGATGAGAACATCAGTCAAGGCCCAGCTAATGAAGTCCCTCTCCTTCACCATTAGGTTGAAATAACTAATCTCTCTTGCTCTCTCTATCTCTCTCACTCGTCTAACCAAGCGCTTTCTCTCCTATTCCTCCTGCTCACCTTCTTTCTGATCTACCTCCTTCACTCATTGCTTTTTTACTCTCTCTTTCCCAGAAGACAAACAGGAGGAAGACGGTGGAGGATGAAAGTGAGTGCTAACCTGTGAGTCTGTGCGTGTGTGTGTAAACAAAAATGAAACATTAGTAAACCTCCAGACTTTTTTAAAACTATAATGAAAAAAGACCGGAGGTTTTTCAAACAAGCTGGTTTCCACCGTCGGGAGATAAACAGCACCTTCTTCTTCTCAAAATTAGTGTTTCTTTTGTTCAGGTCACTGGTGATTGTCCTCTATGTGGGTGTCCTTTGGCTTTGTTATATGCAGTAGGCGAAAGGTTTGGGTGGCTGGCTGTCTCCCTCGTTAGCAAAATGACCCCAAATCATCCCCTTTGTTAACCTGCCATCCCATACAGAGTTGTAAATCATGGGGGGGTGGAGTATTGCCCCTCCTACGTCATCATAAACCTGTTTTATCATGTTTCAGAAGTGAATTGCATAACTTTGAACTGCCAAAAAGGCAGAAATACAAATCAATAAATAAATTAAAACTGAACTTTGTCTCATAGATTTGAAACTTTTTTCTCATAAATTTTTCACGCTTTCTCATAAATTTGCATTTTTTTTCTTATAGATTTGCAACTTTTTTGCTGTAAATTTGAAACTTTTTTCATAAAAAAATTCTGACCATTTTCTCATGATTTTGTAACATTTTTCTTGTAAATTTGAAACCTTTTTCTCATAATTTTTTTTTTACTTTTTTTGTTAGAAATTTGTGACTTTTTCTCATAAATTTTTTTTTTTCTCAAAAATTTACAACTTTTTCCCATAAATTTGCAAAAGTTTTGTAACATTTGGAACTTGTTTCCTGTAAATTTACAATGTTTTTCCTAAAAAAAAAAAAAAAAGTTTTGCACTGGAGTACCAAAAGTGTTTCAGGCACGTCTCACTGGGAGGAGACCCCGGGGCAGACCCAGGACTCGGTGGAGAGACTATGTCTCCCAGCTGGTCTGGGAACACCTTGGTATCCTCTCTGAAGAGCTGGAGCAGGTGGCTGGGGAGAGGGAAGTCTGGGCTTCTCTGCTTGAACTGCTGCCTCTGCGACCCGGACCTCCAGAAAAGCAGTAGAAGATGGATGGATGGATGGATAGCACTGGAGTGGCAGCCAAGAGGTAGAGCACCCGCCCCACAACCAGGAAGTCGGGGTTCAAGTCCCAGGCGGGTAATGCAAAAGAACATACAAAAATGGAACTTTCTGCCATCCAGCTTGGTGCTAAGCAAAAATGGAACAGAGGAAGGAAATGTGGGCAGCAGTGTCTCAAGAGGTAGAGCAAGTAGTCTAATAAGTGGAGGGTTGTCGGATCAAATTCCACTTGCCCTAGACATCCTGCTGTTGTGTCCCTGGGCAAGACACTTTAGCTACATTGCCTCCAGTGTCCATGACATTGGGGATGAATGTGTATAAATGTTTGGTAGTGGTCGCTGGAGCCGTTGGAGCAGATTGTCAGCCATGATTCCGTCAAGTCTGCCCCAGGGCAGTTGTGGCTACAGTAGTAGCCATGGTCTGTGGAGTGAATGAATAATGGATCCATTGTGAAGCTTCTTTGAGTGTCTATGAAAAGCGCCATATACAACGTGGAAAATAAGTTTTAAACACGTCAACATTTTTCTCATTAAACATATTTCTGATTGAGCCATTGACCTGAGATTTTCACCAGATATCAGTAACAACCCAAGTAATCCACACATACAAAGGCATCGAGTTAACTATGCTCACAAAACAAGTTATAGTTAATAAAGTGGAATGACACAGGAATAAGTATTGAACACATGAAGAAAAGAGGTGCAAAAAGGCATAGAAAGCCAAGAAACCAGCTGAAATTCATCAGAATTTAGGAAGCCACTCCATCCCCCATCAGTGCAAATTAATTTCAGCTGGTTAATTCCTAACTGATAGCCTTTTAAAAGGTCTGTGAATGTCAGATTGTCACACCACAAAGAACTCATGATGGGTAAAACCAAAAAGCTCTCTCTAGGCCTTTGTAACCTTATTGTTGTAAAACAATGATGGCATTGGTTACAGGCAAACTTCTACACTGTTGAATGTTCCAGTAATTATGCACTGTTGGAGCCATCATTCAGAAGTGAAAAAAAAAATACCATAAATTGGCCATGACCAGGAGCTGCTTGTAAGATTTCTGACAGAGGAGTATAAACAGTTATCAGAAGAGTTATCCAAGAGTCAAAGGCCACTCATGGAGATCTCCAGAATGACCTGGAGTTAGCAGGTACTGCTGTTTCAAAGAAAATGATAAGTAATGCACTCAACTGACATGGGCTGTATGCCCATTCACCTCATAAGACTCCATTGCTGAAGAAAAAGCAAGAAGCTCTTTTAAAGTTTGCTGCACCACATTTGGGCAAGCCAGTAAAATACTGGGAGAATATAGCCTGGTCAGATGAGATCAAAATTGAACTTTTTGGATGTCACAACACAGAACATGCTTGGATTAGGAATTACACTGTACACCCCATCATGGTCTGAGGGTGTTTTTCAGTACATGGTATGGGCAGACTTCATATAACTGAAGGAAAGATGAATGGACAAGGGTACAGAGACATCCTTGATAAGAACCTGTTGTCATCTGCCAAGATGCTGAAGATGAAACAAGGGTGGACATTTCAGCAAGACAATGATCCCGAACACACAGCCAAGGAAACTCTCAGTTGGCTCCAGAGAAGGAAAATACAGCTGCTAGAATGGCACAGTCAGTCACCTGACCTGAATCCAATTGAAAATCTATGGAACAAACTGAAGATCAGAGTTCATGGAAGACACCCCCGGAACCTTCAAGATTTGAAGACATTTTGTGTGGAAGAACGGGCTAAAATCACTCCTGAGCATTGCCTTCACCTAGTTTGCAAGATGTTGCAAATGCAAAGATGCAAATGCAAATGCAAATGCAAACAAATGCAAGATGGCACCCACATTTGGTGAATGTCTTTGCTCATTTCGCTCCCTAATGCTGACTTTTCTCCTTTTTTGCATAGTTGTTTTTCTTTCTACAGCGCATGGAGGTCATGCACTGCTAACATGGACCGACAAACACTACTGGATACCGCCAAGTCAAGCAGCCACACGGAGTTTACTGGTTTTATACCACCCGACCTGCAATGCATCGTCCACCCCAGAGGTGACAATCAGCACCCCCAGGAAGGCCCCGAAGTACCGAGCCCGCATGAGTATGTTGACCCGAAGAAAGCGCGTCGGAGGCGGGGTCGAAGGTGCCGAAGGTGAGGCAAGAGAGTAGGGCTACATGCTAGGCTAAAGGCTCGCTGCAGCCAGCCACCGCTACCCAGTCTCTTAATTGAAAACGTTCAGTCTTTGGAAAATAAGCTAGACAAACTAAGAGCAAGGATTGAAGACCAGCAGGAGACAAGAGAGTGTTGTGCCCTAATATTCTGTGAAACTTGGCTTTCAGATAGAGTCCCGGAGAGCGCTATTCAGCTTCAGACCCACTCAACACACTGGGCAGACAGAGCAGGAGACTCTGGTAAGACGGTGGGTGGGGGTGGGGGTGTATTTATAAACCACTCATGTTGCCAAGATGTACAGACCGTTTACAAGCACTGCTCGCCAGATGTGTAGTTTTTACTGCTGAATTTTTTTTATTCTTTACTGAGGGAATTTACCGCTGTGTTTTTGGCCTTTGTATACATCTGTCCACAGAGCAACTACACAGTAGCGCTAAACAAACTCCACGACATCATCAGGACAGTAGAGACGAAACACCGTGGTGCTATTTTTATTGTTGCTGGCGACTTTAACCAGTATAATTTATGGACCGTACTCCGGAACCCAGTACTCCCGTATTCAGGAAGTTTCCCAACCAGAAGCCCTGGATCAACAGTCAGGTACGTCAGATGCTGCGTGCTCACTCTCATGCATTTAAATCAGGCTGTGAGGTCGAGTACAAAGCTGCAAAGTATGGACTGAGGAAGGCTATAACAACAGCCAAGAGGCAGTACAGAGAAAAGCTGGACAACCTCTACTCCACTCCTGACCCGGGGCGCATGTGGCAAGGCCTGCAACACATCACAGACTACAAGAAGACCAACAGCAGCACCGCTAGCTCTACAGACAGTCTGCCAGAGGATCTCAACATCTTTTACATCCACTTTGAGACCATCAGCCACAGCACAGAGAAGACACACACTCACATGCACCCCCCCCCCCCCCCACACACACACACACCAACTGAGAGTCTCACCAGACCAGGTAAACAAAGCACTAAGGAATATCAACCCTGCAAGGCAGCAGGACCAGACAACATCCCTGGGGGGGGGGGGGGGGGGGGCCCTCAGAACATGCGCTGCAGAGCTGACTGATGTTCTAACAGCAATCTTCAACCTCTCACTCAACCAGAACATAGTCCCCTCCTGCTTCAAAACAGCAACCATCATCCCAGTCCCCAGAAGGAGCCCGCCAGCCTGTCTGAATGATTACAGACCGGTAACAGTCACTCCGATCATCATGAAGTGCTTTGAGATAGTGGTGCTGCCCCTCATTCAGGACAGCATACCAGGCACCCTGGACCCCCTGCAGTATGCCTACCGGCCCAACAGGTCCACCTCAGATGCCATTGCCATAGCACTCCATTATTCTCTCTCCCACCTGGAAGATAAAGACTCCTACATTAGGATGCTCTTTGTTGACTACAGCTCCGCCTTCAACACGGTCATCCCCCACAAACTCACCGACAAGCTGTCTTCACTTGGCCTGCACCCCACCCTCTGTGACTGGCTACTGGACTTTCTAACTGGCAGGCCCCAGTCTATCAAGATAGGTAACAGGACCTCAGCCAGCATCATCACAAACACAGGTGTCCCCCAGGCTTGTGTTCTCAGCCCCATCCTCTACAGCCTCTTCACCTATGACTGCGTTGCCTACCACAAGGACAATATTATCCTAAAGTTTGCGGATGACACAGCAGTGATAGGACGCATCACTGGTGATGACGAAGCATCCTACAGGAGGGAGGTGGCCAACCTCGTGTCATGGTGTAAGGACAACAATCTCACCCTCAACACGGACAAGACAAAGGAAATGATAGTGGACATGAGGAAAGGGAGGAGGAGACCCCATTGGCCACTGTTCATCCGGAAGCTTGAAGTGGAGAGGGTGAGCAGCTTTAAATACCTGGGAATCCCCATCAGCAAGGACCTTAAGTGGACACACAACACCACAGAGCTGGTCAAGAGAGCTCAACAGCGACTGTACTTTCTGAGGAGGCTAAAGAAGTTTGACATGTCTTCCAGGATCCTCAACAATTTCTACAGCTGCATCATCGTGCGCATCCTGACCAACGGCATCACTGCATGGTACGGAAACACCACTGCCCTGGAGCGCAAATGCCTGCAGAGAGTGGTGGACAGCGGAGAAGTTCAGCAGGACTCCAGTCCCCTCTCTGCAGAGCATCTACCACCACAAAGTCCAAAAGACAGCTGACACCATCCTCTGGGACCCCACCCACCCCCAACACAGACTGTTCACACTTCTACCCTCAGGCCGGAGGTACAGAAGTGTGAAATGCCGGACAACCATACTGAAAAACTCCTTCTTTCCCACTGCCATCAGACTCATGAACAGACAGCAACTCCCCAAACTCTATAACACAGCTTTGCATATAGGAACTCACACACCGGCTGCTAAATTTGCACACTGCTCACCTGTACAGTAGATATAGTATCACCTGTCTGATGTCAATTTTACACTGCTTGTTGCACAATGCTCATTTGCACACTGTACATACTGTAATCTATGCCATCTCAGGTTATGTCAGGTTGCACAATGCTCCTTTGCACACTGTACATAAGTCTATGCCATCTCAGGTTCACATCAGGTTGCACAATGCTCATTTGCACACTGTACATGAGTTTATGCCATCTCAGGTTCACATCATCTCTGATATCAATATACCACTATCACTTTAGTCATCCGGTGACTTTCATTTTCATTCCACTACTGCCTAACTGTGTGTTGGTGTATGTGTCTTAGCATCCATCAGTACTAGGATTGAGTTACTGTGTTAGTGTGTCATGACCTATTAGAATTGTTGTTTCTGTACCTTTAACTTGACATTCGTTCGAAGAGCAAAGTAAGAATTTCATTGCTCAGGAAATGTAACATTTCTTTACTGTGTACGTGATAATAAAGCCTTTGAATCTTGAATCTAGTTTCTCCATACATGAGATGTCTGGAAGCTGTTATTACCAAGAAAGGCTTTTCTACTAAATAACAAATGAATTTCACCAAGTGTGTTCAACACTTATTCCCTGTGTCATCCCACTTTATTAAATATAACTTGTTTTGTGAACAGAGTATCCTTGATTTCTTTGTATGTATGGATTGGTTAGGTTGTTACTGATATCTGGTGAAAATCTCAGGTCAATGGCTCAATCAGAAATATGTTTAATGAGAAAAATGATCTGAAAAAAAAAGATGCATCAAGAAAATAGAAAAAAAGATGCATCAAGATGCATTACTAATCATAACTGAAACAAATCACGATGAGGCTCCAGATATCCATCCCTACCTGTGACGTAGAAGGACTCTGAAGATCAGAAGCAGGTTTTGTACCTGCAGATCTTGAGCATATGAAAACCTTTCATCCACAAATGCCTGTAGGGTAAAGTTAGGACACGTTTAAAAGTTAGTTCAGGTTCCTGTCTGCTGACGTAGAGCCCCCTCCCTGAGATGACCCTGAAGGCTGGTCCCTGAAAATGAAGTGGATGTGACCAGAGATATTTTCACAAACTCCTTGTTCAGCAGATAAAACCGCTCGGCTGCATGGCTGACCTGTGGTATTAACTTAACCTTGTGTGAAGACTACCCCCCCCCCCCCACCTTTTCCCCACTGGCCACCTCTCACAACACCCATAGCACCCCCAAAGGCTCCGGATCTCCACTGACATTTTTACCAGAGCTCCACTCATAATTCACATTTAAGCAAAGCAAGCCCACCGAATTAATGCCAGGATCACTTAGCTGAGTGTTACAGTTATGCTAATGTGCCATCTGAAACCTGGCAGCTTAATTTCATTCTGAGCCCCCTCTGCAGGAGTTGCACAGCTCACACAATGGGTAGACTCGTCAAGTTAATGAATCTGTTAAAAGTCCAATAAAGACTTCATAGCTCATCGCTCCTCTGTCCTCATGCAGCACTATTAGCAGGTAACCTCACATCCACATCAGGAGTTATTGAGGTAATTGACAAGTTAGCTTAGCAGGTGCTGTGAGAACATAATGGCCCTTGGAAGAGGTGGACTCAGGAAGGATAATATGTGGAGTTCTCCATGGACAAGTGAGAGGAATTCTATGATCTGGTTCTGATGTCTTTGATATTTAAAAACTGAAAAAAAATACACACGAGTCACAGAATTGTGGCGTCCCACGATGAGTCCTGTAATTATGGAATACATTACACAGACCCATGGGTTCCATGTAAACTCCCTTCGCTTCTGAAGCGCTCTTTTCAGGTTGGCTGTTTTGGTTTTCAGATTTCCTGACACATTTCTTCTGCCTGCCACAGAACACCCAAGGGTCTCCGTGTGCCTCAAAGTCCCCAAACAGCATCTGAAACGCCCTCCCCCACATATTTCATTCATCAGGTTGCTGGATTGCATCTGACTGCTGCGGTTAAAAGCAGACAATATGACAAGCACACCCACTTAACGCAGCTGGTGGTACAGTGGTGTGAAAAAGTGTTTGCTCCCTTCCTGATTTCTCATTTTTTTTGTATGTTTGTCACACTTAAATGTTTCAGATCATCAAACAAATTTAAATATTAGACAAAGAAAACACAAGTAAACACAAAATGGAGTTTTTAAATGAAAGTGTTTATTATTAAGGGTAGAAAAAAGCCAAACCTACATAGCCCTGTTTGAAAAAGTGACCCCTCCTCCATTAAAACATAAATTAAGTGTGGTTTATCACATCT
Source organism: Pholidichthys leucotaenia (assembly GCA_020510985.1). Lineage (NCBI taxonomy): Eukaryota > Metazoa > Chordata > Actinopteri > Cichliformes > Pholidichthyidae > Pholidichthys > Pholidichthys leucotaenia. The sequence continues at coordinate 282,783,948 of CM035840.1, forward strand.
TTGGAAAGCTGAGCTCAATTTCTCTAGCCACATCCAGGCCTGATTACTGTTAAACCTGTTCTCAGTCAAGAAATCACTTAAAGAAGACCTGTCTAACAAAGTGAAGTAGACCAAAAGATCCTCAAAAGCTAGGCATCATCATGCTGCAAGCAAAAGAAATTCAGGAACAAATGAGAAACAACGTAACTGAGCTCTATCAGTCTGGAAAAGGTTGTAAAGTCATTTCTAAAGCTTTGGGAGTCCAAAGAAACCACAGTGAGAGCCATTATCCACAAATGGTGAAAACGTGGAGCAGTGGTGAACCTTCCCGGGAGGGTCCGGCCGACCAAAATTATGCCAAGAGTGCAGTGACGACTCATTCAAGAGGTCACAAAAAACCTTACAACAACATCCAAAGAACTGAAGGCCTCACTCCAGACTCCACCATAAGAAAGAGACTGGGCAAAAATCACCTGCATGGCAGAGTTCCAAGACGAAAACCACTGCTGAGCAAAAAGAAAAAAGGCTCGTCTCAGTTTTGCCAGAAAACTTCTTGATGATCCCCAAGACTTTTTGGAAAATACTCTGTGGACTGACGAGACAAAGGTTGAACTTTTTGGAAGGTTTGTGTCTCATTGCATCCGGTGTAAAAGTAACACAGCATTTCAGAAAAGGAAAATCTTACCAACAGTGAAATATGGTGGTGGTAGTGTCATGGTCTGGGGCTGTTTTGCTGCTTCAGGACCTGGAAGACTTGCTGTGGTAAATGGAACCATGAATTCTGCTGTCTACCAAAAAATCCTGAAGGAGAATGACCGGCCACCTGTTCGTGACTTCAAGCTGAAGCACACTTGGGTTCTGCAGCAGGACAATGATCTAAAAAACACCAGCAAGTCCACCTCTGAATGACTTAAGAACAACAAAATGAAGACTTTGGACTGGCCTAGTCAAAGTCCTGACCCGAATCCGATTGAAATGTTGTCGCATCACCTTAAAAAGGTGGTTTATTTATGAAAACCCTCCAATTTGGCTGAATTACAACAATTCTGCAAAGATGAATGGGCCAAAATTCCTTCACAGCACTGTAAAAGACTCATTGCCAGTTATTGCAAACGCTTGATTGCAGTTGTTGCTGCGAAGGGTGGCCCAACCAGTTATTAGGTTTAGGGGGCAATCAATTTTTCACACAGGGCCATGTAGGATTGTATTTTTTTTTACCCTGAATAATAAACACCTTCATTTTAAAACTGCAATTTGTGTTTACTTGTGTTATCTTTGTCTAATATTTAAATTTGTTTGATGATCTGGAACATTTAAGTGTAACAAATATACCAAGAAATAAGAAATCAGCAAGGGGGCAAACAGTTTTTAACACCACTGAATATAGGGAAACCACCCTCTGACTCTTTGTTCTCTGCTATTTCATGTGTAATATGAGGCACAACCTGCTGTGATTAAAAAGGAAGGTAAGTTAATTAATACAGCAGGGAAAATAAGTACTGAACATGACAACATTTTTCTCATTAAACATATTTCTGATGGAGCCATTGACCTGAGATTTTCACCAGATATCAGTAACAACCCAAGTAATCCATATATACAAAGAAATCAAGGCAACGGTTTTTACAAAACAACTTATATTTAATAAAGTGGAATGACAGAGGGGATAAATATTGAACACACTTGGTAAAATTCATTTAATATTTAGTAGAAAAGCCTTTGTTGGAAATAACAGCTTCCAGTTCCCTCTTGTATGGCGAAAATAGGAACAGGCATTTCTAAGAAGTGATTTTAGTCCATTCTTCCATACAAACTGTCAAATTTTGAGGGTTCTGTGGGTGTATTCTATGAACTTTGATCTTCAGTTTGTTCCATAGATTTTTAATTGGATGCAGGTCAGGTGACTGACTGGGCCATTCGCGCAGCTTTATTTTCCTTCTCTGGAACCAGTTGAGAGTTTCCTTGACTGTGTGTTTGGGATCATTGTCTTGCTAAAATGTCCACCCTCATTTCATCTTCAGCATCTTGGCAGATGGCAACAGGTTCTTATCAAGGTGGTCTCTGTACACTTGTCCATTCATCTTTCCTTCATTTATACGTATGAAGTCTGCCTGTACCATGTGCTGAAAAACACCCCCACACCATGGTTGGATGTGTAGTGTCATTTCTCCTCCAAACATGCTGTTTGTTGTGGCATCAAAAAAGTTCAATTTTGGTCTCATCTGACCAGACTATATTCTCCCAATATTTTACATGCTTGCCCAAGTGTTGTGCAGCAGTCTTTAAACGAGCTTCAACATGCTTTTTCTTCAGCAATGGAGTCTTCCAAGGTGAGCGAGCATAGAGCCTTTACTGGTTTAGTGCGTTACTTATTGTTTTCTTTGAAACAGCAGAAACTGTTACCCCAGGTCTTTATGGAACTCTCCACCAGTAGTCTTTGGCTCTTGGATAACTTCTAATAATTTTATGACTTCTCTATCAGAAGTCTTGCAAGGAGCTCCTGGTCATGGCCAGTTTATGGTAAAATGATGTTCTTTCCACTTCCAGATGATGGCTCCAACAGTGTTCACTGAAACATTCAGCAGTTTAGAAATGCACCTGTAACCAATGACATCGTTGTGTTTTGCAACAATAAGGTTGCAAAGGTCTAAAGAGTGCTCTTTGCGTCTACCCATCATGAGTTCTTTGTGGTGTGACAATCTGATATTCACAGACCTTTTCAAAGGTTATAAGTCAGGACTTAACCACCAGAAATTAATTTGCTCTGATGGGGGACAGGGTGACTTCTTAAATTCTGATGGATTTCACCTGGTTTCTTGGCTTTCTATGCCTTTGTGCCCCTCTTTTTCTTCCTGTGTTCAGTATTTATTGCCTTTGACATTCTACTTTATTTAATATTACTTGTTTTTGAACACAGCTGCCTTGAATTCTTTGTATGTGTCATAAACCCTCCTGTGCACTTCTCCAATGCCCATGGCGAGGGGTGAAAGGATGAGGATTTACACCACAAACATTTATTAAGGAACACACAAACAGTCCCAAAAGATGAAAACATACAAAGAGACAAAAACACTTACATTGGGTGTTCCTGGGCTGGCATCTCCCAGCCAACGCATGGGGGGAAGTGATTAACCACCAGAGCGTCCCAGAGCCGGCATCGCTCAAAGGACGCTGGGAACCACGGCTGCAGTGGAGGTGGCTAATCCTTTGTGACACATAGATTACGCACGACTATGAACTTCAGTCGGTAGTCCATTCAATGACCCAGCAGTGCGTGGCTGGCAAAAGGGCTCTTAAATACACGCACTGCTGGTGATGATGTAATTAGGGACACCTGGGCGAGGAGTGAGAAGGTGGCACATGGGAATAGGAACAGCTGATGGTAATAGAGAGGGGGCGTGGTCGAACCATCAGACAGCGCTCACACCAGCGTGAGCCAAAGAGGCTGCCTCACTGCTGCTGGCCAGAAAGCAGTGGCTATGGGAAAGGAAAAACACTGAAATACATACTATACATACATTCACAATGGCACCTAGACCTACAGAGAGATCAGGACCGAGCCTGGGGAAACCAAGCCGGCTTGGTTCCTGACAGAGCCCCCCCCCCTTTAAGGGGTGGATTGCCAGACACCCAAGGTAACATCGTGAAGACCCCCCCCCCCCCCCCCCAACAGGAGCGACAGCAACAAACAACACAAACCTGGGTGGGAGGTAGGGGGAACAGGAAAGGAGGGAACACAATACCCCGCCCAGGGCCCACAATTCCCCCCCCCCCAAGTCCACGTGCATTGGGGCTCAGGAGGCCGCCCAGAGTCCCAAGCTCATATGACAGTCCAGTGAACTGAGCCCAGTGGCCTGCCAGAAACCCCGGGCCCTCTGGCCAGGAAACTCAGTCCCTCTGGTGGTCAGCCAATGTTGTATAGCCACCAAGACTGGGTGGGTGGTGCAGGAGGCGGCCTGCCAAAGGGAGGCACAGTGGTGAGTGACCAGACCATAGAGAGGGGACCCTCACGGCATCGGGCTGGGAGGCGATGTGGACCATGATAGCGTCCGACTGAGGAGTGACGGTCCCAGCGACCTCCAGCTGACCGGTAACACCCTCGATGGTCCTGGTCTGGGACACAGCTGCACCCTCGGTGGACTCTAGCGGGAGCCTAGCTGCACCCTCGGTGGACCCCCAACAGGCCGATGCTGCACCCTTGGTGGACCCCGCGCTGGAGCGTGTTGTCCATGACTGGTCTGGGCAGGAGCGCAGAACCCATGTAGGGCTAATCCTGGGGCACAGCCCCCACGAGGGTCCAAAGCCAGCCCGCTGCACCCACAGCGACACAGCCTGCGGAGGGGACCACACGACGACCTCAGACATCAGGGGAGCCGGACCCGCGACATCATCGGGCGGTGAGACCGGCTCCAGGAGGACCCCTGGAGATGGTTGTTCCTCTCCGGAGACCCTAGAAAATGGCTCAGGAGCGGGAGAAGAAACAGGGTCATTTGGGTCGCTGGCAGTGGTGGAGCCCGGCGAGAGAAGTTCAGACGCAACAGTATCTGACTCTCCTCACCTAGAGCCAGACAAGATCTCTCTAACACTGCTATCAGAAAAGCAAGAGAAAAAACTTGCCTGAGCTCGAGCTCCACTGCTGTCCAGGACTCCGTCGATCCTGACGATGAACACTCGGGCCTGGCCTCAAGGAGGTCCAGCTCAGGCTCCCAGTCTGCGGAGGACGCCTCCACAGCTGATGAGATGGTGTTAGCAGTTCAATGATCTTCCTGCAGTAGCTCCAACTCTGAGGACTTCACCAGCGTGGCTGCAGGGAAATACCTTCGTGCAGGCCCCTGGGCAGGATCATCCAGGGACCCAAACTCCTTCTCCGTCAGGCGGCTCCGTCCTAGGACCGACATGCCCTCAGGGATAATTGGAGGAGACACGGAGAGGGGAAGGAAAGAATTATTATTTGCAGCTGGAGGAGAGGACCCACTGGACTGCTGATACTGGGCCTGTCCCTCGGGAGAGAGGCAAGATTCAATGTTAATGAATGGTTTAGAATGAAACAATACTTGCCTGTCATCCCGGTCGATGATTTTCTCAGCCGCAGGTGGCAGACAATCGTCCCTCTCTGTGTCAGCGGTGATGTGGGTCCTCTCGAGGACTTGCGGAGGAGCCGTCTCCACAACGACGGAGGTGGGCGTTCCTGGGACGACCTCAGCGGACCTCACAGCAGCCGGAGGGACGACGGCTGCTGACGGAGGAGAGGGCTTCTCCCAGTGCTTCCACGCAGGATGAGACTGTCCCCTATTAGCTGGTGCTGACCGTGCTGGAGCAGGAGGTTGATCGGGTGAAGTGTCATGGAGGATGAAGGCCTGCTGGTCTCCGGGCCTCCGTCTCGGTGCCGTGGGAAACATGTGACTGAACAAGATAATTTTTTGCATCAGGTACCATGGACAGCGGCAGAAATGAAGTGGAGCTCTTTGCAACAGATGCTCTCCTTCTCCGTCGGCATTGGCAAACATTTGTCACAAAAACACCATCCAACATGACCAGCTCTAGCTTCCTCGCGGCTGCTGTCTTCATTCTCAAGTCCATTTTCACTTTGTGTGTCTTCATCATTGTCTTTATTGCTTTGGCTTCGCACTGGTTCGAACTGAAAAGGCTGAACAGAAGAGCTCATCGCTGTTTACAGACCGCTGCTGCTACCGGGCAACCCCAATCTATGTCACTACCCAGAATGCATTGCGACGTAAACAAAAATGGCGATTGTAATAAAGTTTTTTTAAAAAAATATAAAACTGGGAATTATTTTCAAAAAAATTATATTATAGTTATGTTACTAACATCAAAATAAAGCATATAGAGCTAACATTCCAATATAATCGGAGTTCCTTTTAAGGTTGGTGTAACCAATAACATGGAGCGATAGCTAGTTTGTGATGAGCGTTCTGCTCTGAGGCAGTATACCCAAACGGGCCAGTGTGAGATCTGTGAAGAGATGGTCCTTATAAACGCTGGCTCGGCAGAAGCAGCAGGTGTGTCAGTCTACCCAGGTGAGGTGATTACCAGGGAGGCAGAGGAAAACAGGATGGAGGGGGTGAACGCTCACCAGGATATAACAGTATATAATTATTCACAGTCTTTGTCATGACAGCAAAAATCGAGCTCAGGTACAGTACATCCAGTTTCTACTGAACATCCTTGAGATGTTTCCACAACTTGACTGGAGTCCACCTGTAGTGAATTCAGTTGACTGGACATAATTTGGAAAGGCACAGACCTGTTTATATAAGGTCCCACAGTTTACAGTGCATGTCAGAGCACAAACTGAGCCATGAACTCCAAGGAATTGTCTGTAGTCCTTTAAGGTAGGATTGTATCAAAGAGGTCCCAATGAGCACAGTGGCCTCTATCATCCGCAAATGGAAGAAGTTTGGAGCCACTAGAACTCTTTCAAGAACTGGCTGCACAGTCAAACTGACCAATTAGGGGAGAAGAGCCTTAGTCAGAGAGGTGACCAAGAACCCTATGGTCACTCTGTCAGAGCTCCAGCATTTCTCTGTGGAGAGAAGAGGACCTTCTAGAAGAACAACCATCTTTGCAGCAATCAACCAATCAGGCTTGTATGGTAGATTGGCCAGATGGAAGCAACTCCATAGTAAAAGGCACATGACAGCCCACCTGGAGTTTGCCAAAAGGCACCTGATGGACTCTCAGACCATGAGAAACAAAATTCTCTTGTCTTATGAAACAAAGATTGAACTATTTTGCCTGAATTCCAAGTTTTATGTCTGGGGGAAACCAGGCCCCACTCATCACCTGGCCAATACCATCCCTACAGTAAAGCATGGTGGTGCTGGTGGCAGCATCATGCTGTATGGATGTTTTTCAGTGGCAGGAACTGGGAGACTAGTCATTATCGAGGAAAAGATCAATCCAGCAATGTACAGAAAAAAAATCCTTGATGAAAATGTGCTCCAGAGCACTCTAGACCTCAGACTGGAGTGAAGGTATGTATTGAACATCTCTGGAGAGATCTGAAAATGGCTGTGCACTGATGCTCCCCATCCATCCTGATGGAGCTTGAAAGATGCTGTTAAGAAAAATAGGAGAAACTGTCCAAAATAGGTGTGCCAAGGTTCTAGCATCACATTCAAAAAGACTTCAGGCTGTAATTGTCATATTGACTGGACTGTCAGCCTAAGTGCAGGGTGCAACACCAAGGACACACAGAGAACAACGGGAACATTTGACAATTTATTAAATCTCAAAACGAGTAGGATTAGAGAAAAACAGTCACTCGCCAGTGTAGCAGCAGCCTGGGGAGAAAAGAAGAGAGCTGATTAGGAAGAGGAATGGAGGAATGAGTGGGAATAAAAATTATGCCACTTTCGGGGAATGAGAGAACCCAGCACAGTGCCCAGCGAGGACAGACGAACCAGAAGGATGAAGCTGCTGGGAAAGGGGAATGATGGGCTGCGTCTGACCAGGTGGAGATTAGAAGCTGCAACGGGGAGAACAACAGGCCGGTGAGCGCACCGCGATCCCTGGAGACACGCCGGCTCAATGGCAGCAACCTGAAGGAGAAGGATGTGATAAATGTTTAGGTAAGTGAACCAAAACTTGAGGCAATTAATAAGCTTGAGATTAATTCTGCTCTGAGTCAGTATACTCAAACGAGCCAGCGTTGAATCACGGAAGAGCTGGTCTTTATAAACGCTGGCTCAGAAGAAGCAGCAGGTGCATCAATCCTCCCGGGTGAGATGATTAGCAGGGAGGCAAGACAACAGGACGGAGGGGGCAAGCGCTCACCAGGATATGACAGCCCCCCCCCCCCCCCCCGCCAAAGGAACCCCTCCCGACGGTCCACTGGGTTTTTCTGGGTGAGCTCGATGGTAGGCCCAGCTCATGCCTCTGTCATGGAAAGATGACCTCAGGATCCACGATCTGTGTTCCGGGCTGTAGCCCTCCCAGTGCACCAGATACTGGAGACCCTGGCCCCGACGGCGCACGTCAAGGAGCTTGTGGACAGTTTGAGTGATGTGACTGTCAAGAACTCGGGGAGGAGGAGGATTCTCCGGGGGGGGGGGGGCAGAGGGGACTGGCAGAGAGGGGCTTGACGTTCGAGACGTGAAAGGTGGGATGTACACAGAGCGCCCGTGGAAGCTGCATCTGGAGAGTGGAGTCACCCACGACTTCAGCGACAGGAAATGGGCCCACAAAGCAAGGCGAGAGCTTATGGCTTCAGCCTTCAGCAGAATTTGGCTAGCTGACACCCAGACCTGCTGTCCAACCTTGTGCTCCGGCACCAGGACCCTCCTCCGATCTGCATAGCGGCGGATGCGTTTGGTAGCCCGGAGAATGGCAGCTCGGATGGGCCTCCTGGCTCAGCAACAGCGGTGAAAGTGGGTTTCCATGGACGGCACCACAACCTCTCTCTCTGCCATGGGCAGCTGGGGGGGTTGTATCCCACAGAGGCCTCAAACAGTGTGAGCCCCGTGGCTGAGGAGACTGTGGAACTCAGTGAGTACTCCACCCATATCAGATGAGAGCTCCAGGAGGATGGATTATCGGTTGCCACACATCGAAGGGCAGTCTCCAGGGAATGGTTGGCACACTCAGCCTACCCGTTGCTCTGAGGATGATACCCAGAGGTGAGGCTGACGGAGGTACCAAGTGAGTGGCAGAATGACTTCCAAACTCGGGAGATGAACTGGGGCCCCTGGTCAGACACAATGTCCATGGGGATTCCGTGGATTCTGATGATGTGGGAAGAAAAGAGTTCAGCAGTCTTGATAGCGGACGGCAACTTAGGGAGGGGGGGGGCAGGTGCACAGCTTTGGAAAATCTGTCCACTATGGTAAAAATGACCGTGTTGCCGTGGGAGGGGGGAAGTCCAGAAATAAAGTCAACTACAATATGGGACCAAGATCGGCTAGGAACTGGAAGGGGATGAAGGAGGCCAGCGGGTGGTGTAGAACTGGATTTATTCTGGGCACACATTTGACAGGCTTTGATGTACTCCTGCACGTCCCTCTGCTGCGTGGGCCACCAGAACACCCGCTTAATGAGGTCTATAGTGCGCACCACCCCAGGATGACAGGCAAAGCGACTGGTGTGCCCCCACTGGATGACTTTGCTGCGGAGAATGGCAGGGACAAACAGACGATGAGGGGGACACCCCGCTGGTTCGGGTTCTAAAGACTGGGCCTGGCGGACCCTCCGCTCAATTCCCCAGGTAAGAGCTCCCAAGACATGCAAAGGTGGGAGAATAGGCTGGGAGTGGGAGGGGGGGTGACGAGTCCGGGCTAAACCGCCTGGAGAGAGCGTCAAGTTTAATATTACGGGAGCCGGGCCTATAGGTGAAGGTGAAATTAAATCGTTGGAAGAATAAGGCCCAGCGGGCTTGTCTAGAATTTAGTTGGTAGGCCGACCGCAGATACTCGAGGTTCTTGTGGTCGGTCCACATGACTACAGGACGAATCGCTCCTTCTACCCAATGTCTCCATTCCTCTAAGGCCAACTTAATTGCAAAAAGCTCCTGGTCCCCGACGTCCTAATTCCTCTCGGCTGGTGTGAGCCGCCGAGAGAAATACATGCATGGGTGGAGCTTCAAGATGGAGAATGAGCGCTGGGAAAGCACTGCACCCACCCCTGTGTCTGAGGCATCCACCTACAGGGGAAATTGGAGCTGAGGGTCAACCTAGGTCAAGATGGGCTTGTTAGAGAACAGGTCCTTTAATTTTAGAAAGGCCTGCATAGCTGCCTCTGTCCACATGAATGGCACTTTAATGGAGGTCAGCTGGGTCAGAGGCTGTGCAATCCCACTATAGTTCCTGATGAGCCTGCGATAAAAGTTTGCAAAACCCAAGAAGCATTGCAGATCCTTACGGAAGTGGGGTGTTGGCCAATCCAACACAGCCTTCACCTTGCCCGGGTCGGCTCTCAGCTCCCCCTCCGTTACTACAAATCCAAGGAAAGAAGTGGAATTGGTGGAAAACTCACAGTTCTCTGCCTTGATGTAGAGTTGGTTCTCTAAGAGCCACTGTAACACAGCTCTTACGTGGACTTGATGCTCCTCTGGCTTGGGAGAAAAAATCAAAATGTCATCTAAATAGACAAAGACAAACTGATTAATCATGTCTCGGAGGACGTCGTTAATAAGGCGTTAGAAAATGGCTGGGGCATTGGTAAGGCCAAAGGGCATGACTAAATATTCAAACTGCCCTAGATTAGTTTTAAATGCTGCCTTCCATTCGTCCCCCTCGTGTATTCAGATAAGGTGATAAGCGTTGCGCAGATCGTGTTTGGAGAACACACGCATGCGCTGCAGGAGCTCAAACACAGAGTTCATCAGGGGCAAAGGATAGTTATCTTTAATGGTGATGGCATTAAGTTCATGGTAGTCGATGCATGGACGCAGAGACCTGTCCTTCTTACCAACAAATAAAAACCCCACCCTGAGGGGAGCTGAGAATGGCAGAATGAGGCTGGCGTTCAAAGAATCTTTAATGTACCTTTCCATTGCCTCCCTCTCCGGCCCGGAAATGTTATAGAGCCGACTGGACACACCCACACGCCCGGGGGGAGGTCAATAGCACAGTCATAAGAAAAATGCAGGGGAAGTGCCAACGCTTGTGACTTGCTAAATACTTCCCCAAGGTCATGATAGACCTTGGGCACGAGGCTGAGGTCCTGCGGCTCCAACAGAGGGGAGGAGATGAACATGGATGGAGGACATTTGGCCAAACTTAGACATGTAGCCAAGCAGTTAGGGCTCCAGGAGGTGATAGAATTTTGAGCCCAATTAAGAATTGGATTATGCCTCCGGAGCCAAGGATACCCTAAGACCACTGCGTGAGAAGCCTGGGGAAAAACATAGAAAGACAGCCTCTCCCGGTGGTTGCCGGACAGAAGAACGGAGAGCTGCGGCATTCAACGAGTAACGGACGGCACCTTCTGGCCAGATAGGGTGGTTACACTATGGGGAACCGGCAATTAACTGGTCGGAATCCCCATCTCCTGAACAAGAAGGGAAGAGATGAAATTTCCCTCTGCCCATGAATCAATGAGGCAGAGACTCTCCTCTCCACCCCCGGCAACTGGACCAGGGCAGAAATGGAGAAGTTACTGGGGGATTGAGAATGAGTCCCGTCTGCCAGACCGCCCACGGCTACTGATGGGCCGTGTCTTTTTGGCTGCAGGTGGCATGCGTTCCACCCATACTTTAAGGAGCCACAATACGCACACTCACCGATCCGCCTACGCCGTTCAACCTCCTCCCGAGGGAGGCGGGCCCAGCTAACATCAATCGGTTCCAAGGCCTGATTGGAGCCACCTGTATCAGTAGCCGTCAAGGGCGCTTGTACGGTGGACGGGCGAGAGGAGGAGCCGTGGTCCTTAGCGCGCTCGGGATACCGGTTATCCAACCCGACTGCTTGATCGATCAGACCATCCAGAGAGGCGGGAATGGCATAAACCACCAAGTCGTTGCGGAGGCAAGGATTTAAACTGTGGAGGAACGCGTTGCAGAGAAAATGTCGTTCCACCCCAAATCCACCGCTTAGACCCAAAACTCCACCGAGTGGTCGGCAACCGACCAGCCACCCTGACGGAGTTACAAGACGCAGCTCATCATATTCCCCTCACTCTCCGTATGGTCGAATGTGCAGGAGAAATCGGCCACAAATTGGTCAAACATCGGGAGTGTGTCCCTCTGGCTATCAAGCACGGACCGGCCCCAACTAAGTGCTCGGTCCCGAAGAAGAAGGATGAAATAATGAATTTTGGACATGTCGTCAGGGTACTCCTTCCCCACCTGTTCCAAATAAAGCCAAACTTTACAGAGGAAATCCCTGCACCCCCCCACCTCCCCTGCGTACGGGGCCGGTGAAGGGAGAGAGGTGGTTCGGCGAACAGTAGAAGAAGCAGAGGCTACAGGAAGGGCCGGATTAGCCGGAGCAGACATGTGGGCCAAATGATCAGAAACCATGCTCAGATGCTGTGTAATGCTTTGCAGCTGCTGAGCAAGTTCAGCCACCTGGCTCTCTGTAACGTCAAAGTGGTGGAGTGCGGAGTGCTCCGTTGGTGCGGCACCCACTAGGCTGTGACCATGGCTGGCTCGTTCTGTCATATTGACTGAACTGTCAGCCTAAGTGCAGGGTGCAACACCATAGGAGACACAGAGAACAGTGGGAACATTTGACAATTTATTAAATCTCAAAAGGAGAAGGATTAGAGAAAAACAGTCACTCGCCAGAGCAGCAGCAGCCTGCGGAGAAAAGATGAGAGCTGATTAGGAAGAGGAATGGAGGAATGAATGGGAATACAAATTATGCCACTTACGTGGGGAATGAGAGAACCCAGCATAGTGTCCAGTGAGGACAGACGAACCAGCAGGATGAAGTTGCTGGGAAAGGGGAATGATGGGCTCAGTCTGACAGGGTGGAGATGAGGGGCTGCAATGGGGAGAACAACAGGCCGGTGAGCGCACCACGATCCCTGGAGACACACTGCTTCAATGGCAGCAACCTGAAGGAGAAGGAAGAGATACGTAAATGTTTAGGTAAGCGAACCAAAACACAAGGCAATTAACAAGCAGCTGGGGCTGCACGGTGGTGCAGTGGTTTAGCACTGTGGCAGCACAGTTTTACCCTCGGCCGGGGGACCGCGGGGATCATGAGATCTTGGGTTCGATCCCAGCCCCCGACCAACAGTGAGCTGTGTGGAGTTTGCATGTTCTCCCCGTATTGCGCGGGTTTACTCCGGGATTTCTCCGGTTTCCTCCCGCACACCAAAAACATGTAGGTTTAGGGCGCACGCAGCGACCAGCAGCCGGTGGCTTGTCACCAGACTGCAAACCAAGTCTACCCACGGGTACAAATAAGTAACAAAAAAAAAAAAAAAAAAAGCTTGAGATTAACTCTGCTCTGAGGCAATATACCCAAATGAGCCAGTGTTTAATCACGGAAGAGCTGGTCTTTATAGACACTGGCTCAGCAGAAGCAACAGGTGCATTAATCTTTCCAGGTGTGATGATTAGCAGGGAGGCAGGAGAACAGGACGGAGGGGACGGGCACTCACCAGGATATGACAGTAATTGCTGCCTAAGGTGCATCAAAAAAATATTGAGCAAAGGCTGTTAATATACGTTACTGTATATTTTCATTCTTTATTTTTAATAAATTTGCAAAACTTAAAAAAAATCACTTTGTCATTTTAGGGTATTGTGAATAGAATTTTGAGGAAAAAATGAATTTAAACAATTTTGGAATAAGGCTGCAACACAACAAAATGTGGAAAGAGTGAAGTGCTGTGAATATTTTCCAGTCACACTGAATTTAAAGATGCTGCCATGCCTAGAATCTGATGTAGAGAGGAAGAAACTCTACCTACCATGCTATTGACTACTGAAGGAGTAAAATCTTTGTAATTTATCTCCATTGTATTGACACTGGCATTGAGGAATATTAGGAAACCATCTAATTAAATTTGGTAAGAGATTCTTCTGAAAGACATCTACTGTAGTAATATTTTTCTTCAGGAGCCAAATAGTCAGAAATAGTAGGTCAAATATTAACAGATAATGGTCTGACAGTACAGAGTTATGAGGACTCACTAATTTTAATTCCTATGCCACATATCAGCAGAACGTCAAGAGTGTGGTTAAGATGGTGGGGAGGACTGATTACTTTCTGGAGAAACTCGATCGACTCCAAGACAGAGATAAATGCAACATTAAGCCTATCACTGTTTACATCTACATGTACATTAGTCACCTACTAAAACTACTCTGAAATAGCACAACTTTAATCAAAACAAAAACCACATCAAAGTATTTGCATTAATGAATCAAACAATATATTTTAAGTTACTGATGAGTCAAGATAAATCATTAGTGCAGTCAAGCCTGTCCAGTGTGTTCTGACATTTGTTACCCGTGCTGGCAAAAATGAGTCTGAATGAGGAAATTTTCAAAACTGAGGTAACGTTATTTTCTTATTTTGTATTGGAAGACCTTCAAAATGATATATAATTTGTAGGAAGTGGACAAAAACTGACCAAGAACAAACCAATTTTGTTTATATTTGGCTGGTTTGAAAACTTGCATTTGATTTGTCATGAGTTATGTCTTCCAGAATTCAAGGTGTATTTTTAGAAACTAGGAGTTCCAAACTTGCTGCCAGCAAACAAAGAAAGAATCATGATTGATGACTTCTAGTGCCTGTAGCTTGTAATCAGTCTGTGCGCATTCCGACTCATTTTGCCAGCACAGGTCACATTTTTCTTTCATCATGACAGTGACGTGGTAAGTTATTGAGTGACACTGTACACAGCATTTGTATGGTCACATTGGGTTTCATTGTGTTCAGACTGTACAACACTGGTACTGGATTGCATGACATTCAGGTGTCATGCATTGACTCAGTCGTAATAGTAGCTGCAGAATACATCATGACTGAAAAAGTTTCTGCTGTCAGAACACCTTTTGATTTTATTCTTTGTGATAGAATTTATCCTCACCTTTTAGTTTGGTATGATTAGTTTAGCATTTTCACAAAGTACCGGCATCTCTTTGATCAACTCTTCTTTTCATCTTTTGTGTGAATGAAGGTCACAACAGGATCCACATTGGGAGATTCCTAAAAATAATGAATTTACTCCTGGCTTACCTGTGAGTACTGGACTGTTAAAATGAACCTTTCTCATTGAGTTAGTCTGACTGATGTTTGAGGCCATGATCAAAGATACACCTGCAGTTCCTTTAAAACGGTGATCTTCATGTGTGACTAAACTGAACTAGATACTGACTTCAGGCTAAAGAGAGGACTCACTGTTGGGTAATTCAAAACAAAGATGACTAAACAAAGACTTTAATTTTTCATACTGTATAGTATCTACATAAAGGAAAAAATGCATTTTACAGTAATTCTCATATTTTTGTTCATGTTCTCAGTAGAGTGGATTCTACTCCATCCAGGTGTTACAGTAACATTTGGAGAACTGATGCTATATATAACATTCAATGGGGAAACTTCAGGACCATAATTAGGGTTAGTTATAGAGCTAGAATTGGTGAGTAACACCTCTGATGAAGGTTCTGTGCTGAAACTCATAAATGCTGTACGTTTTTCTTGTGTGTCAATAAAAGAGAAGATTTGAAGTTTACACAAAAATCTTCTAAACATGTATAGTATTTATAATGAGATACTACAGCAAACTGTTTTGGTGGTGTTTTAACTTTAAACTTTTCTTTAAACTGCTGAATCAAGAAACAGAAAAAAGAAGATTTGTCCTCTCTGAACTCTTCAGCTGCACTTTCCAACAGTTCTCTGTGAACTCACACAGAGTCCTTGTCTAATTAGCAGCACAATAATATAGAATCTATGGGACAGGTATTTATGTTGAAGATGGGGCTAAACTTTTATGGCCTATGTGTATGTTTGGAGTTTGACTTCCAACATTATTTATTTAGTGTTCCTGCTGTTTAAAACTTATTATGCTTTAGTAAAAGACAAAATGAATCCCAAACATCCAGGACAGAATGTGTTACCGACACAGTAGGATGCTGAGATGTTTAACAATCATTTAACAAACTTTCAGAGATAAAACACTGACTCACAGCGGAGCGGTGAAGTTAGAATGAGGGTTTGGCTTGGATGTGTGCTGGAGAAACTATAGACTCTGTTACACCCAGGAGCCAAAATTTAGTGCTGCATTCTTGGTTCCCACATTTAACCTTGATAAAGTCAGATTGCACACCTCCAAAAAGGCTGAACCTTTATCAGATGAATGACTTCATTTACCAACCAAGCAGTGATTGGACGGGCAGCTCGGTGGTGCAGTGGTTTGCACTATAGCAGCACAGCAAAAAGGTTACAGTGTAGAGGATGTGTTCAAGGATGAGGCTGAGTTTATTTCTCAGGTTCAGCTTTATTAACAGAACACATACTCTAACAATCTCCAAGCAAGAAAATAGACAGATCAATATCA
The DNA here is from genome assembly GCA_020510985.1 of Pholidichthys leucotaenia. Classification (NCBI taxonomy): domain Eukaryota; kingdom Metazoa; phylum Chordata; class Actinopteri; order Cichliformes; family Pholidichthyidae; genus Pholidichthys; species Pholidichthys leucotaenia. The sequence goes on from CM035840.1 coordinate 282,799,905, forward strand.
CATCACTCTTTTATATCCCGGAACATCGAAACTGAAGTCACATGGTGTCTAAGCAAACATACAGTCACATGGTACTTAATCCCAGTCACAATGTAACCCTTTTGATCTTCCACCATTGTCCCTTAGCCTTCGATGGTCCGGAAATCACTCCAGGGCGTCTCTCTGAGACAAAGGCCAAATCTCACACCTTCTCGATATCTCCTGCAGACTCAGTCCTTTTGTCCCTCGAGACGTGCAGCACACAATAAACATACAGCAATACATTTGTGGAAAATATGTACCCAACATACACTACCGTTCAAAAGTTTGGGGTCACTTAGAAATTTCCTTATTTTTGAAAGAAAAGCACTTTTTTTCAATGAAGATAACTTTAAACTAATCAGAAATACACTCTATACATTGCTAATGTGGTAAATGACTATTCTAGCTGCAAATGTCTGGATTTTGGTGCAATATCTAGATAGGTGTATAGAGGCCCATTTCCAGCAACTATCACTCCAGTGTTCTAATGGTACAATGTGTTTGCTCATTGCATCAGAAGGCTAATGGATGATTAGAAAACCCTTGTGCAATCATGTTAGCACAGCTGAAAACAGTTTAGCTGGTTAGAGAAGCTATAAATCTGACCTTCCTTTGAGCAGGTTGAGTATCTGGAAAAAAATATTATTTCAAATACAAATCATTATTTCTAACCTTGTCAATGTCTTGGCTATATTTTCTATTCATTTTAAATCTCATGGTGGTAAATAAGTGTGACTTTTCATGGAAAACACAAAATAATTGTCTGGGTGACCCCAAACTTTTGAACGGTAGTGTATGTGCCACATGACCCCCCCCAAACGTCTAATATGGGACAAACATAATCAGAGATGCATGACATAAAAACATTACCACATATCAAATATCAATCCATCAGTTGCCTAGGTCTAAACCCCCTGCCGTATCTGCTGTAATCCGGCCTTGCTGCTTCTGCAGTGTCCTCCTGCACCTGTGGATTAGAACTGTTAGCCAATCTCTGTGGGTGTTCTGGAGAATGCCTTCTCGGAGGTCTGCCGCGACGGGAGGCCCTCGCCAACTGCACTTGTTCATCCGCCAACACAAAAGCGGGTTTGAGTCTGTTTATACAAATCAACTCCTTTCTGTCTCCCAAATCTAGCAAAAAAAGCTTCTCTCCTGTTTCCAGCACTCTGAAAGGTCCATCATACGGCGGCCGCAAGTTTGGACGCTGAGCATCATGTCTATCAAAAACAAACTCTGCATTTTTTAAAGCCTTCGGCACCAAAACGTGTGGGTAACTGTGATGAACCGGGCCAGGAAGCGTGTTTGATCCTGTGCCGCTCTGCAACAGCTGAGCGGGGGTGCAATTTGGTGCAGGATTGTCGGGGAGAAATTCCCTGGGCAAACGGAGAGGGTGTGCAAAAACTAACTCAGCTGGGGAGGCCTGCAAATCCTCCTTAGGTGCAGAATGCAACCCCAATAAAACCCATGGAAGTTTGTCCACCCAATTTGTATCCGTAAGCGACGCTCTGAGGGCTGCTTTCAATGACCTATGAAAACGTTCGCATAAACCGTTAGCCTGGGGGTTATACGTGGTAGTGCGGTGGATCTTCACCCCTAGGCTGCGGGGCCATCGATGACCAGAGTTCAGAAACAAATTGAGGACCTCTGTCGGACGTTATGTCCGACAGAACTCCAAAACGCGCAACCCAAGCTATTAAAAACGCGCGCACAACTTCCTCCACTGTGGTTAATGCCAGAGGGACCGCTTCCGGCCAACGCGTGGTGCGGTCCACCATCGTCAAAAGGTGTGTGTACCCCTGTGACGACGGAAGGGGGCCCACCAAGTCAACATGCACATGATCAAAGCACTTAGCCGGAATGTGAAAAGGCTCCAAAGGAGCCCTAGTGTGCTTGTGTATTTTGGCTCGCTGACACGCTACGCAGGCTGCCACCCATTCCTTGACCTGTTTGCACAACCCCGGCCAAACAAATTTCTCCCCCACCATCTTGATCGATGCGCGCACCCCCGGGTGCGCCAGGGAATGGACCGAGTCAAAAATGCGGCGGCGCCACACAGCCAGTACCACGGGACGTGGCCGTCCCATGGAGACATCGCAGATTAGTGGGGGCATACCAACTTGCTGCACCCTGTGCTCCAGCCTTAACCCTGTTGGTCCAGACTGGAGCGCGCACACATCCACATCGCTAACCTGCTCCGCGGCCATGGCTGCATAATCTAAACCTACGCGGACCGGGGCTGCGTGCGCTTCCGCGTCGCTACTTTGGCCAGCGGCCATGGCTGTAGAGTCTGCCCCCACGGGGCCTGGCGCCGCCACAGCACGCGAGAGGCAGTCTGCCACTACATTACGTTTACCTGCGACATGCTGGATATCGGTGGTGAACTCCGATATCGCGGTCAGCTGTCTTTGCTGCCGGCCCGACCAAGGTTCTGAAATCTTGGCCATCGCAAACGTTAGCGGTTTGTGGTCCACGAACGCGGTGAAACGGCGCCCTTCCAGCCAGAACTGGAAATGGCGGATGGCCAAGTGTAGGGCCAACAGCTCCTTGTCGAACGCGCTGTATTTTCGCTCGCTATCGTGCAAGGTTTTGCTGAAAAACGTGAGTGGCTGCCAGGTCCCCGCTACAAACTGTTCAACGACCGCCCCCACAGCTAAATCGGAAGCGTCAGTGGTGAGCGCCATGCGGGCCGTTGGGACTGGGTGTGCCAACAAAACCGCGTTTGCCAGGGCTGATTTGACTTGGGAGAATGCGCGCTCCCGCTCAGGAGACCATTCAATTTTATTTGTGGGTTTTTGTTTCTTTAGTGCAGCGTACAATGGTTGCATGAGCTGCGCTGCGCTTGGGAGGAAACATTTATAAAAATTAACCATTCCCAAAAACTCCTGTAACGCTTTGACCGTTTGAGGTCGGGGAAAATCTGTTATTGCGCGTACTTTATCGGGCAGAGGGACCGCTCCTTCTGGCGAAACGCAATGCCCCAAAAAAATCAATTTGCGCCACCCCAAACTGACACTTCGCTGGTTAATTATTAACCCGTGCTCTGCCAGCCTCCGAAAAACCACTGTGAGGTGGCTTTCGTGTTTGTCTTCGGACGTGCTGGCTACCAAAATGTCATCCAAGTAGACGAACACGAAAGGGAGGTCGCGTAGAACCGCGTCCATCATACGCTGGAACATCTGCGCGGCACCCTTGAGCCCAAAAGGCATGCGCAAAAACTCAAAAAGCTCGAAAGGAGTTATTACCGCTGTTTTGGGTATATCCTGAGCGCGCACTGGGACCTGATGGTAACCACGCACCAAGTCTATTTTAGAAAAAATGCGCGCCCCCGCCAAATGAACCGAAAAATCTTGGATGTGCGGAATCGGGTAGCGGTCGTGTGCTGAGGCATTATTCAACCTGCGGAAATCACCGCAAGGTCACCACGAGCCATCAGCCTTTGGGACCATGTGTAGCGGTGAAGCCCAGGGGCTTTTAGAACGTCTAATGATGCCCAGTTTTTCCAAGTTGGTGAACTCCTCGCGCGCTATGGCCAGTTTAGCTGAGTCCAAGCGCCGAGCTTTTGCAAAAACGGGCGGCCCGGTGGTAGTGATAAAATGTTCCACCCCATGTTTAGCCACTGTCACCGAAAACATTGGGACTGTGAGTGCTGGGAACTGAGTGAGTAGTGTGTGGAACTTACCACCCGCAGCTGTGACGCTGGCCTGTGCAGTCGGCGGGGCCACCCGGGCTGTGCAAGGAATAGAGTGAAAAGACATTAACCAGACGTCTATTAGCAAGATCAACCAGTAAACTATGTGAGCACAAAAAATCAGCACCTAACATGTTGAAATTGACTGCCGCTATGACGAAAGTCCATTCAAATGTACGGCCGTGGAAAGAGAGAGTCAGGGTCTTCTCCCCGAAGGTCTTAATCGCCGAGCCGTTCGCTGCTGACACCCCGGGACCACTGGAAGGCACCAGCCGGTCAGCGTAGGAAGGTGTGATGAAACTCAGCTGGGAGCCTGTGTCCACGAGGAAGTGCCTCCCCGATCGCGCGTCCCACAGGTAGAGCAGCTTGTTCTCTTCACCGAGAGTCGCAGCTGTTACCGACTCCCGGTCTTGGCGTTTCCCGAGCGCTTGAACTGGCACGGTGGAATGCACTTGCGTGCCCTCTCGGCGAAATGGCGATGGTAAAAGCAAAGGACGTCGCCCGCTCCGCGTATCCTGGCCTCCGCCGCTGCTGTCGTCGGTGAGTCTGGTGCTGCAGCCTCTGGCTCCTTGCCATCTCCGGATGTTGCGCCCAGCTCCGCTGCTGCGGTCGTGGCCGTGTGTTGCCTATGGGCGTCGACGAGTCACTGCGCCTCCTGGCCCAGCTCGTGGTAGTCTCGGTGGGCCAGCAGCTGTGAACTGGCCAGGGTAACTCTCACCGCTGAGGGTAATGTCCTGAGGAAAAGGTGGGCGAAGATAAAACCATCATCTTCGGAGTCTCTCAAACTCAGCATCTTCGCCATCAGGTCCGCAGGTCTCTCGACCTCGCCCTCCGTCAATGCCAGGAGCTTCTCTGCTCGCTCTCCCAGCGAGGGGGTGAAGGAACGGATGAGAGCAGCCTTCAATGCGCCATACTTGTCGTCGTCTGGCGGGTGGTTAATCAGGCTCTCTACTCGCTGGGCTGTGTGGCTGTCCAGCTTTGCGACCACATGGTAGAATTTCGTGGCGTCTGCCGAAACTCCCCGAAAATGGAACTGTGCCTCAACTGTGTTAAACCAGGAGCATGGGCTATGCTGCCAGAAATCAGGTAGCTGGACTGTGGTAGCTGCATTAGCCTGGCTGGCTCCTGATGAGGCCGGTGCAGGAGAATCGTCACCGGCCATAATACGTCTTAAGGTCACCAGTGTAGAGGATGTGTTCAAGGATGAGGCTGAGTTTATTTCTCAGGTTCAGCTTTATTAACAGAACACATACGCTAACAATCTCCAAGCAAGAAAATAGACAGATCAATATCACATCACTCTTTTATATCCCGGAACATCGAAACTGAAGTCACATGGTGTCTAAGCAAACATACAGTCACATGGTACTTAATCCCAGTCACAATGTAACCCTTTTGATCTTCCACCATTGTCCCTTAGCCTTCGATGGTCCGGAAATCCCTCCAGGGCGTCTCTCTGAGACAAAGGCCAAATCTCACACCTTCTCGATATCTCCTGCAGACTCAGTCCTTTTGTCCCTCGGGACATGCAGCACACAATAAACATACAGCAATACATTTGTGGAAAATATGTACCCAACATATGTGCCACAACAGGATTAGTAGTAGTAGTAGATTAGTTTATTTGACAGGGACAGTGCAATAAACATAGACAATTAATCAAAGACAATCAATCTGATGTGTTGCACATAGAGTGTATAGCTATTAGCTAATTTGCAACTCTTGTCCCTGGATGGGCTTTAGAAAAAAGAATCAAGATAAAAATATACACAATAACCACATACATCAATGCAGAAAAATTATAAATACACAATTATAAATATTATAAATATTATAAATACACAAATATAACAGCCTGACTCACCTTTAACATAAATATTATAAATACACAAATATAACAGCCTGACTCACAGGCTGGTCAAGGTCAAGGGTCGATTGATTCGACCCTTGACCATCGTGGGTTCGATCCCAGCCCCTGACCATCGGTGACCCTTCTGTGTGGAGTTTGCATGTTATCCCTGTGTCTGTGTGGGTTTTCTCCGGGTACTCCGATTTCCTCCCACAGGCCAAAGACATGCATGTTAGGTTAAATGGCGTTAATTGGGGATTCTAAATTGTCCTTAAGTATGAATGTGAGAGTGAATGGTTGTCTGTCTCTCTGTGTTGGCCCTGCCATGGACTGGCGATCTGTCCAGGGTGTTCCCTGCCTCTCGCCCAAAGATGCTGGGATAGGCTCCAGACCCCCCCCCCCCCCTCCCCAGCAACCTGAAAAGGATTAAGGGATTAAGTGGTAGAAGGTGGATGGATGGATGGATGGATTGATGGATGGCAGTGGCTAGACATCTAGCCAATGTGAAAAAACAACCTCTATAAGATTAGAAGAAGGATTCCTGATGCCAACTTGCTGACATTGGCCCAATGTATGTGTGCTGTTGGGGAAGTGACTCTGGGGACAGAATAAAGTGATGGACCACTGTCTCTTATTCAGCTCTCCGTTTAAACACTGGGCTGCACCATGGGAACTCCACCAGTCAGTTTTATGGCTGCTGTGATTTTTCCTCACTGAACTAACCTCCACTATCACCTTTTCCTCCTCTCCTCTGCCTCCAGCTGTGTTTATCAGACTCTCTCTGCCACCAGTACTCTTTTGGATGTTTCTGGACACCACTATATCCATCAGACTCTGACCCCACAGCTTCCTTCAGAATATCACTCATTCTGTAAAGATTACATTTAAAAAAAAGCTGTGTACATTCTGCATTAGCCTGTGATTTAAGTTTACCGTTTAGCATCTTTTCCAGTAGGAGATTTATTATTTTTCATCAAGTGGATTGGGGAATATTCACAAATTTAATTTAAGGTACAAATGGATTCATTTGAACTAAATTTGCAAGAACAAAGGTGCAAAAACATGATAAAAGATGTCAATTTGAAAAGTCAAAAAAGTGCAAATTACAATTTATTTACATTGAATTAAAAAAATTCCAGCATCCAGATGAGTGTGCAAAATGTACAAGAAAAAAGTTTAAAATTTACAAGAGAAAAATCACAAATTTATGAGAAAACGTTGCAAATTACCAAGAAAAAGTTCAATATTTTTGAGAAAAAAAATGCTTATTCATAAGAAAAAATAACAAGAAAAAAGTTACAAGAGATACATTTCAAGTCAAATAAACTAATCTACTACTACTACTACTTTCTGAGAACAAGTTGAAAAGTTTTGAGGAAAAAAATTGCAAATTTTACTAGAAAAAAATGACATTTTCCAAAAAAGTAGCAAATTTTAAAGAAAAAAAGTTGAAAAAGCTGCATATATATACTGTATATATATATAATTTGTATTTCTGTTTAGAATTGGTGCTTTAAATTCATTTTATTCAGTTATGTAATCGGGATGGAAATTGATAACATTTTATCAATTTCAATGGCATTGTCAATTTTGCTTATCAATCCAATTTTTTTTACTGATTCCATTATCAATTCTTGATCAGTTTTCTGTGTGGATAAAAGAAGGCCTTCAAAGGATTTCACCATCAGTTTTGTTATTTTTCTGACTTTAAACAATGCTTCTTCTCTTAAAAAGATACAATAAAATCAAATATAAGACTGTAAACATGCTTTTCTTTGAAAATGGGCATTAATGCCTTGTATCATTTGTATTGTTTAAATGCTAAAAAGCAATATAAATAAAAGCAGTACAAATGAAATATTGAAGTGATTCAATACAACTGCACAATTATGTTACTTTAGCAATCATTAAAATATACATGTTGTACTTGGTTGTAATTTCTGCACCTTTTTTTAATATATACAGTATACAGTATATGCACAGTGTATATACACCTACAGTGGGGTAAAAAAGTATTTAGTCAGCCACCAATTGTGCAAGTTCTCCCACTTAAAAGATGAGAGAGGTCTTCAATTTTCATCATAGGTATACCTCAACTATGAGAGACAAAATGAGAAAAAAAAAATCCAGAAAATCACATTGAAGGATTTTTAATGAATTAATTGGTAAATTCCTCGGTAAAATAAATATTTGGTCACCTACAAACAAGCAAGATTTCTGGCTCTCACAGACCTGTAACTTCTTCTTTAAGAGGCTCCTCTGTCCTCCACTCATTACCTGTATTAATGGCACCTGTTTGAACTCGTTATCAGTATAAAAGACACCTGTCCACAACCTCAAACAGTCAGTCTCCAAACTCCACTATGGCCAAGACCAAAGAGCTGTCAAAGGACACCAGAAACAAAATTGTAGACCTGCACCAGGCTGGGAAGACTGAATCTGCAATAGGTAAGCAGCTTGGTGTGAAGAAATCAACTGTGGGAGTAATTATTAGAAAATGGAAGACATATAAGACCACTGATAATCTCCCTCGATCTGGGGCTCCACGCAAGATCTCACCCCGTGGGGTCAAAATTATCACAAGAACGGTGAGCAAAAATCCCAGAACCACATGGGGGGACCTAGTGAATGACCTGCAGAGAGCTGGGACCAAAGTAACAAAGGCTACATCAGAAACACACTACACCGCCAGGGACTCAAATCCTGCAGTGCCAGACGTGTCCCCCTGCTTAAGCCAGTACACGTCCAGGCCCGTCTGAAGTTTGATAGAGAGCATTTGGATGATCCAAAAGAGGACTGGGAGAATGTCATATGGTCAGATGAAACCAAAATAGAACTTTTTGGTAAAAACTCAACTTGTTGTGTTTGGAGGAGAAAGAACACCATACCTACTGTGAAGTATGGGGGTGGAAACATCATGCTTTGGGGCTGTTTTTCTGCAAAGGGACCAGGACGACTGATCCGTGTAAAGGAAAGAATGAATGGGGCCATGTATTGTGCGATTTTGAGTGAAAACCTCCTTCCATCAGCAAGGGCATTGAAGATGAAACATGGCTGGGTCTTTCAGCATGACAATGATCCCAAACACACCACCCAGGCAACAAAGGAGTGGCTTCGTAAGAAGCATTTCAAGGTCCTGGAGTGGCCTAGCCAGTCTCCAGATCTCAACCCTATAGAAAATCTTTGGAGGGAGTTGAAAGTCCGTGTTGCCCAGCGACAGCCCCAAAACATCGTTGCTCTAGAGGAGATCTGCATGGAGGAATGGGCCAAAATACCAGCAACAGTGTGTGAAAACCTTGTGAAGACTTACAGAAAACGTTTGACCTCTGTCATTGCCAACAAAGGGTATATAACAAAGTACTGAGATGAACTTTTGTTATTGACCAAATACTTATTTTACCAAGGCATTTATCAATTAATTCATTAAAAATCCTTCAATGTGATTTTCTGGATTTTTTTTCCTCATTTTGTCTCTCATAGTTGGGGTATACCTATGATGAAAATTGGAGACCTCTCTCATCTTTTAAGTGGGAGAACTTGCACAATTGGTGGCTGACTAAATACTTTTTTACCCCACTGTACATGCATAAAATACTCAATTTTATATTAACATACTGGTAAAACCTCAAGATATTGCTCAGATTATTCTGTAACCTATATTGTAGGTACCATCTACCCAAACTCCAGCTACTTTATGGTGATGAATGGATACAAGCCTTAACATAAAAATTTCATACCAGCTCCATGCGCAACAGGTTTTCTTGGCAAGGAGCAGAGAGCAACCAGGTTGGCAAAACCTCAGCGCTACTTGTTGCTGTTATCATCTAAAAATAATTGATAGATAGATAGATAGATAGATAGATAGATAGATAGATAGATAGATAGATAGATAGATAGATAGATAGATAGATAGATAGATAGATAGATAGATAGATAGACACTTGGACAAAATTGTTGGTACCCCTTTGTTAATGAAAGAAAAACCCACAATGGTAACAGAAATAACTTGAATCTGACAAAAGTGGTAATAAATAAAAATTCTATGAAAATTAACTAATGAAAATCAGACAATGCTTTTGAATTGTGGTTCAACAGAATTATTTTAAAAACAAACTCAGGAAACAGAGTTTTATTGAAAATAATGTGACCATTGGGACATGTTCAACCAAGATGTGTCCTCTAATTAACACCACAGGTGTCTACAAACTTGTAATCAGTCAGTCGGCCTATTTAAAGGGTGACAAGTAGTCACTGTGCTGTTTGGTGACATGGTGTTTATCACACTAAACATGGACCAGAGGAAGCAAAGGAGAAAGTTGTCTCAGGAGATTAGAAAGAAAATTATAGACAAGCATGTTAAAGGTAAAGGCTAAAGGCTATAAGACCATCTCCAAGCAGCTTGATGTTCCTGTGACTACAGTTGCACATATTATTCAGAAATTTAAGATCCACGGGACTGTAGCCAACCTCCCTGGACGTGGCCGCAGGAGGAGACGGATAATACGAATGGTAACAAAACAGCCCAGAAAAACCTCTAAACACATTCAAGGTGACCTCCAAGGTCAAGGTACATCAGTGTCAGATCGCACCATCCGTCGTTGTTTGAGCCAAAGAGGATTTCATGGGAGACGACCAAGGAGGACACCACTGTTGAAAACAAATCATAAAAAAGCCAGACTGGAATTTGCCAAACTGCATGTTTACAAGCCACAAAGCTTCTAGGAGAATGTCCTATGGACAGACGAGACAAAACTGCAACTTTTTGGCAAGGCACATCAGCTCTATGTTCACAGATGCAAAAATGAAGCATACCAAGAAAAGAACACTGTCCCTACTGTGAAAGATGGAGAAGGTTCTGTTATGTTCTGGGGCTGCTTTGCTGCATCTGGCACAGGGTGTCTTGAATCTGTGCAGGGTACAATGAAATCTCAAGACTATCAAGGTATTCTAGAATCAGAATCAGAATCAGAATCAGAATCAGGTTTATTGCCATTGTTCATGTAGTACACAAACTAGGAATTTGTCTCGGTACAATGCTGCAACATTAAACATGGTAAGATAAGAGAAATAAACTATACATGTAATAAAGTGTAGGATAAGATTAAGTGATACTGGTCAACAGTTAAAATATATATTAGCCAGCAGCAGATACTGTGGAGAACTATATAGTGCAGTCGGTAATGCAGGAAGAAAACAGTGATGATTGACATGAGTCTGGTTGAGCTGCTGTACATGGTGCACGAGAGTCAATAAGTCACTTAGTGTTCAGCAGTCTAATGGCAGAGGGGAAGAAGCTGTTCATGTGACGGGAGGTTTTAGTCTGGATGGACCGAAGTCTTCTACCAGAGGGGAGGGGGGCAAACAGTACGTGCGTACGTAGAGAGAAATGTGCTGCCCAGTATCAGACAGCTTGGTCTCAGTCACAGGTCACGGGTCTTGCAACAGGATAATGACCCAAAACAGACAGCTAAAAACACCCAAGAATGGCTAAGAGCCAAACATTGGACTATTCTAAAGTGTCCTTCTATGAGCCCTGATCTAAATCCTATTGAACATCTGTGAAAGGAGCTGAAACATGCCATCTGGAGAAGGCACCCTTCAAACCTGAGACAACTGGAGCAGTTTGCTCATGAGGAGTGGGCCAAAATACCTGCTGAGAGGTGCAGAAGTCTCATTGACAGTTACAGAAATCGTTTGATTGCAGTGATTGCCTCAAAAGGTTGTGCAACAAAATATTAAGTTAAGGATACCATCATTTTTGTCCAGTTCTGTTTCATGAGTTTGTTTTTTAAAATAATTCTGTTGAACCACAATTCAAAAGCACTGTGTGATTTTCATTTGTTAATTTTCATAGAATTTTAATTTATTACCACTTTTGTCAGATTCAAGTTATTTCTTGACCATTGTGTTTTTTTCTTTCATTAACAGAGGGGTACCAACAATTTTGTCCACAGCTGTAGATAGATAGATAGATAGATAGATAGATAGATAGATAGATAGATAGATAGACTTTATTGATCCCAACTGGGAAATTACATTGTAACAGCAGTATGACAATAGACGACCAAAACGACATAAACACACACAGCATAAAAGAAAAAGGGATTACCCTTGGAAAGTAAAAGTGCCTAAATTACTGTATATACATCACAGAGCAATAAATGATGACCCGTATAGATACATGAATCATATCCGCTGTACAATGCAGGACTACCAGGTGCATGGTGAGATGTCAGGTACCAATTACACTGCAAGGTGCAGTATAGCAGTATAGTTATGACCAGAATTCAACATCAGAGTGAGTTGTTGTACAGTGAAATGGCATGCGGCAGGAATGATTTCCTGTGCCTAACCATTCAGCAGCAAAGCTGTAGCAGTCTGCTGGAGGAAGTGCTCTGCTATCTGTCCAGTGTGTGGTGGAGGGGGTGATCAGGATTGTCCATGATGGATAACAGTTTGTTCAGTGTCCTCCTCTTCACCACAGTCTTAAAGGTCTCGAGCCTGAGACCAATTACAGAGCCAAACCTCTTGAAAATTCTGTCAAGTCTGTTGATATCCCTGGCTCTGATACTGCTACCCCAACAGACAGCAGCAAAGAAGAGGGCGCTGGCAACAATGGCCTGGTAGAAAAGCTCCAACAATCCTGTTGAACACGTTGAAGGATCTCAGCTTCCTCAGAAAGTAGAGTCTGCTCATCCCCTTCTTGTACACAGCATCTGTGTTAGATTCCAGTCTAGTCCGTTGCTGATCATGACACCCAGGTACTTGTAGTTCTCCACTACCCCCACAGCCTTCCCCCTATTCCGCAGTGGCTGTGAAGGTACTCTATCCTCTTCTTTCTGAAGTCAATCACTATCTCTCTAGTCTTGCTGACATTCAGCCTCAGGTGATTCTGCTTGGTCCACTCCACAAATCTGTCTACCAGTGCCCTGTACTCCCCCTCCTCTCCCCCTCTTATAGACCCAAAAAACAGCCAAGTCATCAGAGAATTTCTGCAGGTGGTATGATTTGGTGTTATACTGAAAGTTGGTGGTGTATAAGGTGAAGAGAAAAGTGTCACCATGGGATGAGACGCCGGCTCGGCGCTCAGACCATGCCCCTTCTCATCCCTGCCTCTCATTGGGCAGCGTCTCAGCTGGCTCTCAGCTGTCAGTGTTACGGGATGGCTGGGGCCAATTATTCCTCATCAGCTGGGGCGCTGCTAATGAGGATAAAAAGGAGCAGCCTCGATCACTCGGGGCTGCGACTTAAAGCACTACAGGCTGAAACCCCTACGTCCGGCGTCAGCCCTCTACTCCACTTGCAGTATTCTTGTGAGAGTTCCCCGCTGTGAGTATTCATGCCTTGGTATCCTTATGTCCGGTGCCAGCCCGTTACTCCTGTGCCATACTACTCGTGAGTGTAACCCTGTATATGAGTAGCTGTGCTTTCAGTCTGTAAGACCGTGTTCCTTATCCCGTGTTCCTTATCCCTTGTTCCTAACCCCTAATTTATAATAAAACATCTCAACTCACTGGTTCGCCCTCGGCTCTCATTGTGTGGCTCCCCAGAGCCACACGTAACAGTAAGTCGCAGCCAGACGAGTTGCCGGCGGCCGTGAGTTTGTGGAATTGTACCTTCCTGTCCAGGTGTCAGTGTTGTTAGCATGCCGTCTCCCAGGAGTCATGTCCGACGCCAGGATGACGAGCTGAGGTCCATCCTGGGGGCTGTCGACAGGACGCTCTTCGCCCTGCACGACGCCTCCAACTCGAGACGCTGGCATCTGGGCCATGCTGAGAATCTCCTGGACAGTCACCTCCGCTCTTCATTCCATCTAGAGGCCTGTGCCAGGAGTGACGCCATTGCTGCACAGCGAGAGAAGCTCCGCGGGTTGGATGGAAATCCCGGCAGGAAGCCGAAGCGGATGAGATGTTGCCCCCCGCTTCAGGATCCCGTTCCTGTCTCCATTCCAGCCCGGGAGTTCGCGCCATCCAGAGGGCTTCCCCCATTCTGCACGTCACTCGGGATTCCCCCGACGGAGCTGTAGCTGACAGCTGTTAAAGTCCGGGGCCGAGTGGCTGTTACGCGCTCCGCTGTGCATCCATTTACCACCATCAGTTATGTGGCGGCGGCGGTGAGATTGGTGGAGAGGAGCCCAGGGCTACGAAGCTACCCCAAATTCAACGCCTCCCTCGCCTCGGTCTCTGCTCAGGAGCGGCGATTCCTGGGTTCTCCCCTCGCTTTGTCCCCTGGGAATAGCCGTCATCACATCGCCAAGTCTCCTCAGCATGAACCCCGTCGGATCCAGCTCTGGGCTGTCGCCAGGACCTTTCCCCCCACGCAGCTGTCACCTCTTCGTCTCGTCAGCATGGAGATTTCACAGCCTCGTTCCCTGAGCCTCGTTCCCCCGCTGTCACTCCAGGGCATTCGGGTTGGCTCATCCCGGCTGTCTCCCCCTCCTCCTCGACGCGCTTCCCAACTGCTGTGTGTGCCTGGAATCCCGGCCTGGCGAGCCCTCTCCTGGAGACAATGCGAGCGGTCCCCAGATGACTTCCCAGGGGGTCATCCGTTATCACCTGGCGGGGAGAGGAAGAAGCAGTGTCCACCGCAGCAGGCGCTACCCAACCTCCAGGAGGCAGGCAAGTCCCAGTTTATTTACATCAGTTTAGTGATTTGCTCTGTTATTCTCCTGGAGGTGGAGTTCGGGGTTTGCAGCTCCCTGAACTCCCACCACCTGCTGTAACCTGTGTCCTTAATCCTGCATCCTCTGTGTCTCTCTCCGCCGAGCGGTCCCCGGCCCCGGGTCAACGTCGTGGGACCAGGAGAGCGCCTGCGGTTCTGGTTCCGCAGATGCGTTGTGGACGGAGGAGGAAGACTGACTGCTGTGTGGAGTCTGCGCCGATGACTAAGCATCCCCGGGTCTCCACGGAGGAGTGGTTCGGTCCAGCGGGACGAGATTCTTCTGGCTTCACGCCGTGTGGATCGTCGGCGTGGTTACCAGAGCTGGAGGAACCTCAAGCTGCGCTGACCATCGTGCTGGCTGCAGGGCCTGATGCAGCTGAATGGGAGCCTGACAACGACCTCCTGACGACGGATCCTAGATCTTCGCAGTCCTGGACGGCGTCAGAACCCGAGATCAGGTGAGTGCTCTCCTTTCTTTTCTCCCTTCATATCTTTGAGCACTTTAGCCTGTCTCTAGGGGAGATGAGCCGGGTGCAGCCGCCCGCTGCGTCCGAGCTTGTCTCGCCGGGTTCTGGCGCTGCCGGTGATCCTGATCCCGGTTCTGTTTTCTCTCCTGAGCCTTCTTCCAGGGTCACCGGCGAGGAGTTGCCGTTCCTCGTGGTGCTGGAGGGTCCAGGTTCAACATTGGAGGTTGGTTCTGGTGCAGTGCTGACCCAGTCGGGGTCCGTTGTGGGTGCTGCTCCAGTGGTGTCCAACGTGGGTTCGCCCGAGACCCAATCGGGGTCCGACGTGGGTGCTGCTCCAGCGGTGTCCGACGTGGGTTTGCCTAAGGCCCAGTCGGGGTCCGACGTGGGTGCTGCTCCAGTGTTGTCCAGGCCCGGTGAGGAGGTGGCTGTTTCCCTGCAGCCTGACGCTTGTCGCCCTCGTCATCGGCTCTCCCCTGAGCCTCTTCCACCGGGACCCGCTTTGACCCTTCGTCTGTCTCAACGGTCCTGGTGGTTGAGTGGTGTGGGTCGACGGCCCGACCCGCAAGACTTTCGGTTCAGCGATCTGGTCCGACTCCCCGACGAACTGTGTTTGCTTCTGGGTGGCCTGGTTCGGCTACCGGTGGACAGGTTTCCTGGGATCTGGGTCTGGAGTTGGCCGTCTGAACATTTCCCTTTCACCGGTTCGCCAATTGGACAATGGGCGGGGAGACCTCCGGAGCTATCCCGGCCATTTTGGACTCTGCCTGCCATATTCCTCGGGTGCGCTTGCCTTTTGTTATTATTAAGGTCACTCGGGTGTAATATTTTGTCCTTTGGTGAATATATATTTATAGTGCTGTGTATTGTGTTTTTTACTGTCCGTACTCAGCATTTCTCTTCATTTTTGTGCCTTGTTCTTAGCCTTATCTGTGCGTTATGGAGTTATGTGTTTTGTTTTCCCCTCAACCGTACTCCGTAATTATCCATTTGTGCCTGTCACCTTCATCCCTCTAGGTGATCCTATTGAGTTTTTGCATATGACGTCAGGGGGCGTGCCGCACTGGCCCGTTAGAGTGTGCCGCCATATTGGATGGCAAGAAACAGCAGCAGCAGGGTGAAACAAACCACATAGCTCACGTGTACCTACAAACTCGGCAAAATGGTGTACTCCTGTTGTTCCCCCTGATAAGGGGATAAGCGGGGAATTAAATGGCCGGTGTGAAATGCAAAAAAAAAAAAAAAAAAAAGCTGGATTTTTGAATAATTACCTTCACTGACGTAATCTCTCCCTTTCTCATAACGGGCTGCACGGTGGCGCAGTGGTTTAGCACTGTGGCAGCAGTTTACCCTCGGCCGGGGGATTGCGGGGATCATGAGACCGTGGGCTCGATCCCAGCCCCCGACCAACAGTGAGCTGTGTGGAGTTTGCATGTTCTCCCCGTGTTGCGTGGGTTTACTCCGGGATTTTTTTTTTTTTTTTTTTTTTGTTACTTATTTGTACCCGTAGGTAGACTTGGTTTGCAGTCTGGTGACAAGCCACCGGCTGCTGGTCGCTGCGTGCGCGAGCGAGCGCCCTAAACCTACATGTTTTTGGTATGCGGGAGGAAACCGGAGAAATCCCGGAGTAAACCCGCGCAACACGGGGAGAACATGCAAACTCCACACAGCTCAGTGTTGGTCGGGGGCTGGGATCGAACCCACGATCTCATGATCCCGAGGGTAAAACTGTGCTGCCACAGTGCTAAACCACTGCGCCACCGTGCAGCCCAGGATTTCTCCGGTTTCCTCCCGCATACCAAAAACATGTAGGTTTAGGGCGCTCGCGCACGCAGCGGCCGGTGGCTTGTCCCCAGACTGCAAACCAAATCTATCTACAGGTACAAATAAGTAACAAAAAAAAAAAAAAAAAAACACTTTCTGGTTTGGGGGCGCCTCTCTGCTTGCTACAAAGGACAATGCACAGATGAAAGGGGAGAAAACTATTGTAAATGTGCATAAAATCAGGTACGTTTTAACGCGGCGTGCCGTGGAGAGCCTTTAAAAAAAAAAAAAAACACACAGCGCGCTTCACTCACCTCCGAGTCCGAGGAGCTGCTGTTGTTTTCCGACTCGTTCACCAGCGAAGACTTCACATCATCCAGATCCCTTTCCGCTGACAGGTTTTCCGATATCTTTTCCTCCTGCTCCCCTTCGTCTTTGAAAGATATCATTTCATCGTTTGCCCCCAAATCATCCCCGCTGAGCAGATTACTGGCAGTCATTGTTCTGCTAATTGCTCCAGCTATGCGCTCTGCTTGTCCGTGGGGATTACTCCACCCCCCCCACCTCCGTTCAACTGAGGCATTTCGGCACACCAGAGGAGCGCACGGAAGCAAGATTAAAAACACTTGTCTGCTGTTATGACTGCTGACAATGACTCCACTGAATCTCACAGAGACATCGCAGACACAGTGTCAGAGGCCACAGTGTCAGTTGTTGAAGAGGATGATAGGGATGTTATTATGTCAGACTGTGACTGTGTGTTCTCCTCACTCATTCTGATCACTAAACAGTACAAGTTACGCCTGGGTTGTCACAGTGCAACTGCTGCTCTTGCCATCCAAGATGGCGGCACCTACGGCGTGTTTATGTTTACCCCCGCGGGTCACATGAATTTTACGAGCCTACGCAAAAACTCTATATATGTTTATAGCGCTGTGTATTATGTTTTTTCTTATTATCCGTACCCAGCGTTTCTATTACTCTTGTCCTGTTCTTAGTTTTGTCTGTGCATTATGGAGTAGTGTGTTTGTTCTTGTTTATCCATACTCTGTAATTGCTTTATCCGTTCCTGTCATCCTTTTTGGTGGGTTTTTCTTCTTTTGCCCCGATCTGTTCGTCCTTTGTGTGTGAGTAATGGGTTTTTTATCTGTTCCCGTGCTCAGTATTTTCCCCATCTGTGCCCTGTTTTTTTTTTCTTGTGCAATGTAGAGTACTGTAGTTGTTTTTTTTTCTCTCTCTCTCTGCCCTGTTACTCTATATTGGTTCATTGATTTATTTGTCCTTCCCCCTGCTTCTCTCCCTCCGGTCCTGCCTCCCTTCTGCCCACCCTAGGTGGGGGGTGCGGGGGCTGGGATGTTCCTGGTCGTTCGGAGTCCGACCGTGAGGGGGTTGAGACGCCGGCTCGGCGCTCAGACCATGCCCTTTCTCATCCCTGCCTCTCATTGGGCAGCATCTCAGCTGGCTCCCAGCTGTCAGTGTTACGGGACGGCTGGGGCCAATTATTCCTCATCAGCTGGGGTGCTGCTAATAAGGATAAAAAGGAGCAGCCTCGATCACTCGGGGCTGCGACTTAAAGCACTACAGGCTGAAACCCCTACGTCCGGCATCAGCCCTCTACTCCGCTTGCAGTATTCTTGTGAGAGTTCCCCGCTGTGAGTATTCATGCCTTGGTATCCTTATGTCCGGTGCCAGCCCGTTACTCCTGTGCCGTACTACTCGTGAGTGTAACCCTGTATATGAGTAGCTGTGCTTTCGGTCTGTAAGACCGTGTTCCTTATCCCGTGTTCCTTATCCCTTGTTCCTAACCCCTAATTTATAATAAAACATCTCAACTCACTGGTTCGCCCTCGGCTCTCATTGTGTGGCTCCCCAGAGCCACACGTAACAAAAAGGAGAAAGCACAGTATCCTGTGGAGCTCCCGTATCACTAACCACCACATCAGACAAGACACTGCCCAGCCAGAAAAACTGTGGCCTGCCTGTCAGGTAGTCAGTAAATCCTGGAGATTACAGAGCTGTCATCCCTCATCCCCCACAGCTTCTCTCCCAGCAGCAGTGGCTGGATGGTGTAAAATGCACTTGCGTAATCAAAGAATGTGATTCTCAGTGTCTCCTCCTCCATCCAGGTGCAAATGGGCTCGTTGCAGCAGGTAGATGACAGCATCTTCAACTCCTAAATGGGGCGGATATGTAAACTGCAGAGGGTCCAGCCACGTCTTCACCTGTGGAATCAGGTGGGCTAAGACCAGTCTCTCCAGGACCTTCATCACAGTAGATGTGAGGGCAACTTGTTGATAGTCATTCAGGTCAGATGGAGACAACTGAGCTCATATTTAAATATCAGACATTTTAGCTGAGTTTTGCGAGTTAAAAAAATTGATTAAATTTAGCCTGCAAGGCTGTTAGCATTGTGCTAATACTCTACTACTAATAATAAGCTAATATTACCATCACTAACGGAGGTGCCGCTGTTGGGGAATCAGGTGCGGGCACATTTCGTAGACTGCTGAACACATAACAGTCTTTCATTTTATCCCATGCTACCACATCAAGTGATGTTTCAACTCATGTTTATCATACGCCATGTTGCTTGTGTTTACCATATGCTTCCATGATTGCCCTGCGGTAGTGACAGTGTCATGGCGTTGCTTGGTCACAGCAGTGTGTGACGTCATGATGTATACCAGTTTTTGAAAAAACACGCAAGTGTTTAAACCTGCAGCATCAATAAGAAGAATTGATAACATCAGAGACGTACGATTCTGGGGGCTCAAAAAATTTAGAACCGGTTCCTCTTGAGAAACGGTTATAAATTCCCATCTCTATTATGTAACATGATTTTTTTTTTTTGTTTTTAATAAAGGGTTACGATGATATTGGGGGTACAATTCTGTTTTTTCCAGCAGCAACCCTCCCCCCCCCCCCCCCGCCCGTGATTTACACCTATGAATGGTGGTGGTGGGGGGGGGGGGTAGCAGGTCATTTTGCTTGTGCCCTGTCAAATCACCTGCTGATCTCTCCTCTGTTTATTTAGTGTCACTATTAAAGTAACAAACGTTCATGAATCTGATTCTCACCACAGAGATGAATTTTCTATCAGGATTTGTGTTTATATCCTATACACTCCCAGCTTACACAGATGGTGAAAACCAACAAAGACGTTCTGATACCGCTGTTGCATTATCATGAGCAGGTTTTACATTAATGGCTACTTACCAACGTAATCCTCCACTGCGTGTAAACACACACAGAGCCACACTCCTACAGCTGAGGGCATTAGCTCTCAACAAACATGTCTGACAAAAGCTTCAAATATCCCAACTCTCACCGGGGGGACGCAGTATCAGCATTTCAAACGGAGTCTGTTCTACTAGCGCGGCGGCTGCCAAACGCTGCTGGCTGGAATCAAAAGGAGCCGTCTGGTGGACGCGGGTCTGTTCCTCAGGTAAACAACATCTGCACAAAGTTGCACCTTCTGTGGCCCTGACCAGCTGGGGGGCCCGTGGACGTGATTTCAGAGTGGGCCGAGGCCGTGTTGATGCCACCCATGGGAGACATCATATTCTCATTAATACAGCGGTTCTCTGCAAACAAAATGGACGTCAGAGTTATGTATGCACCTGCAGGCTTCTATAAAACCTGATGTGGAACGCAGGGAGGCCAAACACAGGTTCTAAAACACAGCAGAATAAAATGTTACAGGGTTCAAGTAGTGAGATATTGTTCAGACTTCTCCATGAATGTCTGCCTAACAGAGGGACCAGAAACAGCAGAGGGTTAGGGTTAGGGCAGGAGTCAGCAACCTGTTCTACACAAAAACCCACTGTGAGTGATTTTTGTATAAAAAAGTCTGCATGGAGCCACAAAACTCTGAACTTAAAAACTGAGGTGAAAAAGCACAATTAAGTCTACAATCTGGTCTGAGAACATCAGGATCTAAAAAAAAAATCTTATAAATTTGAAGCTTTTTTATTATAAATTTCTTATTTTTGCCTTACAGAACTGCTGCTTTTTTTGGAAATTTCTTTGATTATTTGCAAAAAGGTTGTCTTTTTTCTTGCAAAATTATGTGGTTGTTTTCCTCATTAAGATGTATATTTTTCTTCAAAATTTGTTAAACTTTTGGCATAAATGTATTTGCTTTTGTTCCTAAATTTGTCATATTTTTCTTTGCAAATGTCATGCCTTAATGAAGTAAAACTGAGAACTTTTTCCATCTAAATTTCTGACAATTTCCCAATAAATTTATAATCACTTTTCATAAATTTAATATTTTCTTCTGCTTGTCTCTTAAGATTGTTTTATCTGATTGTTACCCTTTTCAGGAAAAAAATGTTGCCTTTTTCATATAAATTTGCAACCACTTTCTAATAAAATTGTAGCTTTTTAATGTAAATTTGTGACTTTTTTCTTCCCAATTTGAGGTATTTTTCCCCCTCACAAGATTTTCCTTAAATTTGAATATTTTTTCATAAATTTTCAGTTATTCTCTTAAATTTATTATATTCATTCATTTTCTTCCGCTTTTTGGGTCGCGGGTGGGCTGGAGCCTATCCCAGCATCTTTGGCGAGAGGCAGGGTACACCCTGGACAGATCGCCAGTCCATCACAGGGCCAACACAGAGAGGCAGTCAACCATTCACTCTCACAGTCATACCTAAGGACAATTTAGAATCCCCAGTTTTGATGCCAATTAACCTAACTTGCATGTTTTTGGCATGTGGGAGGAAACCGGAGAAATCCCGGAGTAAACCCACGCAGACATGGGGAGAACATGCAAACTCCACACAGATCACTGTTGGTTGGGGGCTGGGATCGAACCCAGGATCCCCAGGCCAAGGGTGAGTTACTGTGCTGCCACTGTGCTAACCACTCCGCCGCCGCGCCGCCCCAATTTATTATATTCATTTATTCATTCATCTTCTTCCGCTTAATCCTTTTCGGGTGGCGGGGGGACTGGAGCCTATCCCAGCATCTTTGGGCGAGAGGCAGGGTACACCCTGGACAGATTGCCAGTCCATCGCAGGGCCAACACAGAGAGACAGACAACCATTCACTCTCACAGTCATACCTAAGGACAATTTAGAATCCTCAGTTTGATGCCAATTAACCTAACTTGCATGTTTTTGGCATGTGGGAGGAAACCGGAGAAATTCCAGAGTAAACCCACGCAGACATGGGGAGAACATACAAACTCCACACAGATCACTGTTGGTCGGGGCTATTGTTCATTTTAAATTTATTAGCATTCATGGGTAAAAATGCAACATTTCTTACATAGTGGTGTGAAAAAGTGTTTGCCCCCATCCGATTTCTCATTTTTTTGTATGATTGTTACATTTAAATGATTCAGATCATCAAAGAAATTTAAATATTAGACAAAGATAACACAAGTAAACACAAAATGCAGTTTCTAAATGAAGGTGTTTATTTTTAAGGGTAATAAAACAATCCAAGCCTACATGGTCCTGTGTGAAAAAGTGATTGCCTCTCCCACGTTAAAACATAAATTAAGTGGTTTATCATAGCTTTGGAAAGCTGAGTTCAATTTTTCTAGCCACACCCAGGCCTGATTACTGCCACACTTGTTCTCAATAAAGAAATCACTTAAATAGGACCTGCCTGATAAAGTGACATAGTCCAAAAGATCCTCAAAAGCTAGACATCATGCTGCGATCCAAAGAAATTCAGGAACAAATTGAGAAACAAAGTAATTGAGATCTATCAGTCTGGAACAGGTTACAAAGCCATTTCTAAATTTTTGGGACTCCAGCAAACCACAGTGAGAGCCATTATCCACAAATGGTGAAAACATGGAACAGTGGTGAACCTTCCCAGGAGTGGCCGGCGGACAAAATTATGCCAAGAGTGCAGCAACAACTCATCCAAGAGATCACAAAAGACCCCACAACAATGTCTAAAGAACTGCAGGCCTCACTTGCCTCAGTTAAAGTCAGTGTTCTTGACTCCACCATAAGAAAGAGATTGGGCAAAAATCGCCTGCATGGCAGAGTTCCAGGACGAAAACCACTGCTGAGCAAAAAGAAGATAAAGGCTCATCTCAGTTTTGCCAGAAAACATCTTGATAATCCCCAAGACTTTTGGGAAAATATCTGTGGACTGACGAGACAAAAGTTGAACTTTTTGGAAGGTGTGTGTCCAATTACATCCAGCATGAGAGTGACACAGCTTTTCAGAATAGGAACATCATACCAACAGTAAAATATAGTGGCGGTAGTGCGATAGTCTGGGGCTGCTTTGCTGCTTCAGGACCTGGAAGACTTGCTGTGGTAAATGGAACCATGAATTCTGCTGTCTACCAAAAATTCCTTAAGAAGAATTTCCAGCCATCTGTTTGTGACCTCAAGCTGAAGCACACTTGGGTTCTGCAGCAGGACAATGATCCAAAACACACCAGCAAGTCCACCTCTGAATGGCTTGACAAAATGAAGAATTTGTAGTGGTCTACAGTGTATCCGGAAAAATATCCACAGTGCTTCACTTTTTCCACATTTTGTTGTGTTACAGCCTTATACCAAAATGGACTAAATTTATTTTTTCCGAAAAATTCTACACACAATACTCCATAATGACAACGTGATTTATTTTTTTTTTAGATTTTTGCAAATTTATTAAAAAAACAAACAAACTAAGAACTCGCATGTACATAAGTATTCACAGCCTTTCGCATGAAGCTCAGGTGCATCCGGTTTCCACTGATCATCCTTGAGATGTTTCTACAGCTTAATTGGAGTCCACCTGTGGTAAATTCAGTTGATTGGATATTATTTGGAAAGGCCCACACCTGTTTATATAAGGTCCCACAGTTGACAGTGCATGTCAGAGCACAAACCAAGCATGAAGTAAAAGGAATTGTCTGTAGACCTCCGAGGCACAAATCTGGTGAAAGGTACAGAAAAAATTCTGCTGCTTTGAAGGTCTCATTAAACATAGTGGCCTCCATCATCAGTGAATGGAAGAAGTTCAGAACCACCAGGACTCTTCCCAGAGCTGGCCGGCCATCTAAACTGAGTGATCAGGGAAGAAGGGCCTTAGTCAGGGAGGTGACCAAGAACCTGATGGTCACTCTGTCTGATCTCCAGCATTCCTCTGTGGAGAGAGGAGAACCTTCCAGAAGGACAACCATCTCCGCGGCAATCCACCAATAAGGCCTGTATGTTAGAGTGACCAGATGAAAGCCTCTCCTTAGTAAAAGGTACATGGCAGCCCGCCTGGAGTTTGCCAAAAGTGGCTGTGGCGCAGGTGTAGTGTGGCTGACTACTGATCGGAAGGTCATGGGTTCGATTCCCACTCTCTCTGCAGTCTGCATGTCGAAGTGTCCTTGAGCAAGCCTCTGAACCCCCAGTTGCTCCTGGTGGGTAAGGTCAGCACCTGTGTATGGCAGCTCCGCCATCATCAGTGTGTTAGAAAAATACCTGATTCTTTGATTGAAAGATCGAAGAACAAACCAGAGATTTCTTCAATTTAAAGATGGAACATTTATTTGGAGGTCACATGTAAATCAAGCAGCGCTGGGTGCAGCATGACTCAGCTCCCTCTGGAGCATCACCACACTGACCACGACTTCCAGGTGCAACATACATTTATCTTCTCAGGTTGGCGAGTTGGACCAACCCCCCATACAATAGGATGGGCTTGTACGTGACTGTCTGATTGGCCAATTTAACTCTGACGAGAACAGGCCATCCGCTGATCACGCTGCTGTTGTAGAATGTGCCATCAACAGTGTACTTGAATGTTGGATCTGGGTGTGCATCTAATGTGATAGACCTGACTATAAAGAGAGAGAGAGAGAGAGAGAGACAGAGAGAGAGAGATTTTTTGATTTTTAAAAGATCTTTAATAAACACACTTGTCCATCAGTCAATACAATTTCTATATCATGCTATGTTACACAGAAAATTAATCCCCCAAAAAACGCCCCAAAAAAAGCTGTCCATCATGAACTGAACAGAGGACATTCTCCAGGGACCAGAGGGTCCTGAAACCTTCCACATCCCCATTCCCCATAAAAAACTGAAAGTCCAGCCTGATTCTGGCTTTAAGTAGCCTCACAAATAAAATTTTGACATCAACATCATTCTCAACATTTTCAAGTTTTCTTCTCCGGCTTACATAGATAGCCAACTTTGCCTGCCCTAAAACAAAGTTCAGTAGTTGACACTTCTGCTTAAAACGACGATTGTACATAAAACCACAAATGAAAACCTGCTTAGAGAAAACTTCCTTAAAAATATGAAAAAGTTTTGTGAGAAGTTCAAAGAGGCCACTCAGGCGCTGACATTCAGTAAAACAATGAAAAACAGTCTCCCTAGAGGAACAAAAAACACACTGATCACTGACACTGCTGTTAATCACAGAAACAAAAGCATCGACAGCTATAATACCATGCAGGACCCTCCATTGTAAGTCTCCATGCCTCTTAGGGAGAGGGGCTTTGTAAAGAGCCCTCCAGGCAGGCCGATGCCCTTTTCCTAGTTTAAAATAGGCTCTCCAAGGAGTGTCCACACAGGTGTTCAATCGGTCCTTGTTGAGTGCCATCACCACCAGTCTGTAGAGTGCCTTACCACTGGCTCCTCCAAAGTCCACACCAGTGGGAGCACAGAATGCCAGTAAGGAGCAAGGAGCGACGTCAAAGTCCATATAGAGCGTGAGAGAGGGAAAGGGGTCAGTGCTTTCTGGCTGCAGCGTGCCATTGCTAAAGTCCAAGAGTAGGGAGTGCTCAAGTCCATGAAGCTCCTGTTTCCAGTGTGCAAGAAGACCATCGATGAAACGATTCGACCTGACACCAAGATGAGCTGCTAAAGCTGAGGCGTTGTTGAGGCCAGGACCAGCCAGTTCCACCACTTGCTTCAGAGTGAGAATGTTCCTGGAACACAGCCTATCAAGGAAGGTCCTTCCAACTCCCGGCAGGACACCAAGGCGACCACCAAAAACCAGCGGCTCCCTCAACAACCAGTAGAGGGAATCGCATGGCCCTCTTTGTTTTTTAAAAAGAGTCCACACTGAAAAGAGACTGCGGTAAAAACTGGGTAAAGACAGTGCATTAGAGTTCTTAAAATCCATTAAAAACACAGGGAGGTCTAGCCCAAGCCCAAGGACTCTCTGTAAAATAACACAGGCCAAAGGCCTCCATACCAGGTCCTGGGGGCCCGTCAGCAGTCTCTGTATGAAAGTCAGTCTAAAAGCAGCACCTCTACTAGCTAAATGAATCACTCCTTGCCCCCCCTCCTCTTTGGGAAGAAATAACAGGGCTTGAGGAACCCAGTGGAGTCCACCCCCCCCAAAAAAGTCCACCAAAACAGACTGAATTTTGGACAACAAACCAGCAGGGGGGTCCATGCACATGAGGCGGTGCCACAGGGATGAGGAAACAAGATTATTTAAAATGAGCACTCTTCCTCTAAAAGATATTCTTGGCATTAGCCACTTCCACTTGTTTAGTCTCCCGTTAATCTTCTCTATGACCCCATCCCAATTTTTTTGCTCAAACTGCTGATTTCCAATAAAGACACCAAGATACTTAAAACCTCCTTTTTTCCAAATCAACCCACCCGGCAGCGTAAGCTGATTTTCTAGTTTCTCCCCCACCATCAGAGCCTCGCTTTTTCCCCAGTTTATCTTTGCAGAGGAAAGTTGGCCAAAAAGATTGACACTCCTAACCAGAACGTCAATGTCACTCTGCTTGTTTAGCAGAATGACTACATCATCTGCATAGGCCGACAGCTTGAACGTGGTGTCACAGCCAGGAAAAGCAACTCCTGATAGATCCCTTCTCAGGCAGTGAAGCAAAGACTCTATGGCGAGGGAGTACAGCATCCCTGAGAGAGGGCAGCCCTGCCGAACCCCCCTCTGGACTTTTAAAGGGGCAGACAGGCCCCCATTTATCTTCAGCACACTCTCAATGTCACTGTACAAGACCCGTATCCTGGCTATGAAGCCTGGGCTGAACCCAAAAGCTGTTAAAACTGTCCATAAATATTGGTGTTCAACCCGATCAAACGCCTTTTCCTGGTCAATTGAAATCAAACCAGTTTCTACCGCCAATGAACCAGAGACCTCCAAAATATCCCGAATTAAAGTGACGTTGTCACTAATCAGCCTGCCAGGCACACAGTAAGTCTGGTCTACATGAATGAGCTCGCTCATCACCTTTCTCAGTCTTCGGGCCAGAGCTTTTGAGAGAATCTTGTAGTCTGTGCAGAGCAGAGAGACTGGCCTCCAGTTCTTTAGGCTCTGGAGGTCCCCCTTTTTCGGCAACAGTGTGATGATGGCCCTCCTGCAGGTCGTGGGTAGGGTCCCCCTTTCCAAGCTATCTTGGAGAACCTCCAGCAGGTCTGGACCAAGCAGGGGCCAGAATTCCTTAAAAAAGTCCACAGAGAGACCATCTATGCCTGGTGATTTTCCATTCTGGAGGCTCATTAGCGCCGTATGCAGCTCAGACAGAGACAGTGGAGCATCCAAGCCGGCAACAAGGTCCTCTGAGAGCACTGGAAGACCATCAAGGAAAACCTGGCCCAGTGACGTGTCCTCCCTCCACTCCGCTCTAAACAATTCACTGTAAAAGCTAGCAGCGTGTTTCCTGATCTCTGCTGCTGTGGAGATTGTTCTCCCGTCATCGCCCAACAAGGAGTGAATGAGCTTTCTCTGTCCATTTTTTCCCTCCAGTCCAAAAAAGTACTGGGAGGGCGAGTCCATCAGAGCTACATCCATGTAGCGTGAGCGGACCAGAGCACCCTGTGCGGTGACCCCTAGCAAGCTAGCCAAGGCTGACCTTTTTGACTTGAGAGCCTCTAAGTGCTCCTGTTTTCCTGTAGAACTGAGCAACTCCTCTAGTTCTACCACCTCAGTCTCCAGAACTTTCAAGGATTGGGTCAAGCTACGAGTGACATTTTGAGTGTACTGTTGGCAGAGTTGTTTTATCTGGGCCTTACCAAAATCCCACCACAATTGGAGAGAACTAAAAGAGGGTTTTTGTTCCCTGTGTGACTTCCAAACATCATGAAAAACCTCTTTAAAAAACACACCATTTAAAAGTGTATTGTTAAAATGCCAAAAAGCACTCTTACACTTTACATTTTCAATAAACACAGAACAAAACAGCAGGCAGTGATCAGTGAAACCAACAGGACAGATACAACTATTTTTAAAAACACTCATTTGATGTTTAAAACCATAAAAACGGTCTAACCTAGCCATAGATAAAAGGTTATCTTTGACATGGCTCCAGGTGTACTGCCTCTGGTCCCCATGATGTGATCTCCACACATCGGCCATTTCATGTGTTTTCACCAGTTCTCTCAGCCTATTGGCAGAAGCAGGGTGAGGCTCCTGATGGTTCCTGTCTAGTCTGTGGTTTAATGTACAGTTAAAATCACCCTCCAGAAATAAAAAACTATTTGGATCACAGGACTTAACCGTATCCGAAAGCACGTCAAAGACCCTGATCCTCTCTGCTCTCTGTGTTGGCACATACACGTTTATAAAAACGAAGTTCACGTTTTCAAACTGTACCTTTAATAAGAGGAAATGACCTCTCACCACCTCTTCTACCTCATAAGAGACAGGCACACAACCCCGAGAGAAAAGTACAGCCACCCCTCCACTATTATTGGATTTGTGGCTAAAAAAAATGCAGCCATCCCACTCTTTTCTCCACTGGCACTCAATGTCTACAGTGCTGTGAGTCTCCTGGACCATCAGCACGTCAAGTGTCTTTAAATTAAAAAGCTTGTATAAAGAGGCCCTTTTTACATCATCCCTGGCCCCGTTTATATTAAGAGTGCCAATTCTAAGGTGGGGCATTAAAAAGGATAAAAATAAGGTACAGTAAAAAAACACACACATAGCATAAAAGGGAAGAAACAAACTAAGAGTCAACATGACTGTTAGTAATTTGTGATTTCAGTTTGACAACCAGTTTCTTTAAACGAAATATTTCCTGATCAGTAAAAGTCTCATTCCCATCATTCAGTTTCATCAGCTTGCGAGCTGATGCCACAAATAACTCCAGATCTGGAAAGTAATTTTCCACTTTCACAGCTCTGCTCCCCTTGGTCACCTGGAGAAATTGCCTAATTTTGGTAAAACAATAGGAGCTTTGCTCCTCCTGCGTCTGCATCATTTCAGACTCAGCTCCACTTTCGTCAGAGACGCTCTCATCTAGTAGATCTAACTTCCCAACCCTACTAGATTTAGCAGAGCTCTGCAAGTTTTCAGCACTTTTTCTTTTTTGTGCAGCTTTAAAAGGATCCTCTTCAACAAAACTACATTCCTGCATTTCTTCGTGAACTGCAACGTTCGCCATGCAGTGTTTGCTCTGTGTGTCCGCTACAGCCTCAAACCGCTCCTCCCCCGCCTGCAAAGTCTGCTCACCCACGTTCCTTCGTTTAACAGCACTCTTACTTACACCCTCCACCTCTTTACTCCGGGTGACAGGCTCGTCACAATGATCAGAGCTGCCGCCAGACAGAAATTTCCCACCATCAATTTTTGGGGGGTTAACTACCGCGCCCGCTGCGGCTACCTCAGCAGAGGCGGCCGCGGCCACCCCAGCACAAGCGGACGCGGACGCGGACGCGGACACCCCCGCAGAAGTAGAAGCGGACGCGGACGCAATCGCGGACTGCGGCCGCGACCGCCCCAGCAGAAGCGGGCGCCGCAGCGGCATCCGCCGCACCACATGTAGCGCTACCCTCCGGACCACCAGAAACAGCGGCGTCACCTTTCTTACCACCAGTGCTCTTTGTGTTCGCCTTTTCAGGACATGACCTAATAAGATGGCCTTCTGCGCCACACGCAAAACACTTCATGGTTTCAGATGTTGCAAACACCAAGTAGCTAAAGCCGTCAATCCTGAAATTAAAAGACGCGTTCAGTTCAGCAGAGCTGTCTTTCAACACCATGAAACACTGCCTCCTGTGACATACAACATGCTTCAGCAGGGGTGATTTACTACCCAGAGAGACCATTCTGATAGGGGACACAACCTGGCCAAAACGGGACAACTCTCTAATCAGCTGATCATTTTTAACGAAAGGAGGAGCGTTTGAGATGGTGATCCTCCTAGACGGATTCGCCAGCGGTAAAACGGGAGTAAAAGTGTCACCTATGACCACTCCCTGTGCCACCACCTGATCAGCTTTTTCAGTCGAATCCAGAAAGATCACAATTGCGCTGTTCATCCTCGATGCTGATTTTATGCTGCCATGCCCAACCACCTGTCCTACAGCGAGGCTGGCCTCCTCCACAGAACAGGGAACTGTCGGGAGGATTCTCACGCCATGACGCCGGGTTAAGCGCTCAAACTCCACACCACCATCAATCACCGGCATGATGCCGGCCGGGAAAAACCGGCAGCAGAAGCTACCGTTCCCCGACACACTCACTCCAACACTCACACCCCAACACACCCACACTCAACCCACTATATTAAACACACACACCTCAAACACACAAGATAGAGAAAAAGTTAGAAAATACAAAGTTTAACGTACTCACTCGACACCACTCCACACCCCTGCTCCCACAAACGCCCACGCATGCGCACGAGAGAGAGAGAGAGAGAGAGAGAGAGAGAGAGAGAGAGAGAGATTTTTGATTTTTAAAAGATCTTTAATAAACACACTTGTCCATCAGTCAATACAATTTCTATATCATGCTATGTTACACAGAAAATTAATCCCCCAAAAAACGCCCAAAAAAAAGCTGTCCATCATGAACTGAACAGAGGACATTCTCCAGGGACCAGAGGGTCCTGAAACCTTCCACATCCCCATTCCCCATAAAAAACTGAAAGTCCAGCCTGATTCTGGCTTTAAGTAGCCTCACAAATAAAATTTTGACATCAACATCATTCTCAACATTTTCAAGTTTTCTTCTCCGGCTTACATAGATAGCCAACTTTGCCTGTCCTAAAACAAAGTTCAGTAGTTGACACTTCTGCTTAAAACGACGATTGTACATAAAACCACAAATGAAAACCTGCTTAGAGAAAACTTCCTTAAAAATATGAAAAAGTTTTGTGAGAAGTTCAAAGAGGCCACTCAGGCGCTGACATTCAATAAAACAATGAAAAACAGTCTCCCTAGAGGAACAAAAAACACACTGATCACTGACACTGCTGTTAATCACAGAAACAAAAGCATTGACAGCTATAATACCATGCAGGACCCTCCACTGTAAGTCTCCATGTCTCTTAGGGAGAGGGGCTTTGTAAAGAGCCCTCCAGGCAGGCCGATGCCCTTTTCCTAGTTTAAAATAGGCTCTCCAAGGAGTGTCCACACAGGTGTTCAATCGGTCCTTGTTGAGTGCCATCACCACCAGTCTGTAGAGTGCCTTACCACTGGCTCCTCCAAAGTCCACACCAGTGGGAGCACAGAATGCCAGTAAGGAGCAAGGAGCGACGTCAAAGTCCATATAGAGCGTGAGAGAGGGAAAGGGGTCAGTGCTTTCTGGCTGCAGCGTGCCATTGCTAAAGTCCAAGAGTAGGGAGTGCTCAAGTCCATGAAGCTCCTGTTTCCAGTGTGCAAGAAGACCATCGATGAAACGATTCGACCTGACACCAAGATGAGCTGCTAAAGCTGAGGCGTTGTTGAGGCCAGGACCAGCCAGTTCCACCACTTGCTTCAGAGTGAGAATGTTCCTGGAACACAGCCTATCAAGGAAGGTCCTTCCAACTCCCGGCAGGACACCAAGGCGACCACCAAAAACCAGCGGCTCCCTCAACAACCAGTAGAGGGAATCGCATGGCCCTCTTTGTTTTTTAAAAAGAGTCCACACTGAAAAGAGACTGCGGTAAAAACTGGGTAAAGACAGTGCATTAGAGTTCTTAAAATCCATTAAAAACACAGGGAGGTCTAGCCCAAGCCCAAGGACTCTCTGTAAAATAACACAGGCCAAAGGCCTCCATACCAGGTCCTGGGGGCCCGTCAGCAGTCTCTGTATGAAAGTCAGTCTAAAAGCAGCACCTCTACTAGCTAAATGAATCACTCCTTGCCCCCCCTCCTCTTTGGGAAGAAATAACAGGGCTTGAGGAACCCAGTGGAGTCCACCCCCCCCAAAAAAGTCCACCAAAACAGACTGAATTTTGGACAACAAACCAGCAGGGGGGTCCATGCACATGAGGCGGTGCCACAGGGATGAGGAAACAAGATTATTTAAAATGAGCACTCTTCCTCTAAAAGATATTCTTGGCATTAGCCACTTCCACTTGTTTAGTCTCCCGTTAATCTTCTCTATGACCCCATCCCAATTTTTTTGCTCAAACTGCTGATTTCCAATAAAGACACCAAGATACTTAAAACCTCCTTTTTTCCAAATCAACCCACCCGGCAGCGTAAGCTGATTTTCTAGTTTCTCCCCCACCATCAGAGCCTCGCTTTTTCCCCAGTTTATCTTTGCAGAGGAAAGTTGGCCAAAAAGATTGACACTCCTAACCAGAACGTCAATGTCACTCTGCTTGTTTAGCAGAATGACTACATCATCTGCATAGGCCGACAGCTTGAACGTGGTGTCACAGCCAGGAAAAGTAACTCCTGATAGATCCCTTCTCAGGCAGTGAAGCAAAGGCTCTATGGCGAGGGAGTACAGCATCCCTGAGAGAGGGCAGCCCTGCCGAACCCCCCTCTGGACTTTTAAAGGGGCAGACAGGCCCCCATTTATCTTCAGCACACTCTCAATGTCACTGTACAAGACCCGTATCCTGGCTATGAAGCCTGGGCTGAACCCAAAAGCTGTTAAAACTGTCCATAAATATTGGTGTTCAACCCGATCAAACGCCTTTTCCTGGTCAATTGAAATCAAACCAGTTTCTACCGCCAATGAACCAGAGACCTCCAAAATATCCCGAATTAAAGTGACGTTGTCACTAATCAGCCTGCCAGGCACACAGTAAGTCTGGTCTACATGAATGAGCTTGCTCATCACCTTTCTCAGTCTTCGGGCCAGAGCTTTTGAGAGAATCTTGTAGTCTGTGCAGAGCAGAGAGACTGGCCTCCAGTTCTTTAGGCTCTGGAGGTCCCCCTTTTTCGGCAACAGTGTGATGATGGCCCTCCTGCAGGTCGTGGGTAGGGTCCCCCTTTCCAAGCTATCTTGGAGAACCTCCAGCAGGTCTGGACCAAGCAGGGGCCAGAATTCCTTAAAAAAGTCCACAGAGAGACCATCTATGCCTGGTGATTTTCCATTCTGGAGGCTCATTAGCGCCGTATGCAGCTCAGACAGAGACAGTGGAGCATCCAAGCCGGCAACAAGGTCCTCTGAGAGCACTGGAAGACCATCAAGGAAAACCTGGCCCAGTGACGTGTCCTCCCTCCACTCCGCTCTAAACAATTCACTGTAAAAGCTAGCAGCGTGTTTCCTGATCTCTGCTGCTGTGGAGATTGTTCTCCCGTCATCGCCCAACAAGGAGTGAATGAGCTTTCTCTGTCCATTTTTTCCCTCCAGTCCAAAAAAGTACTGGGAGGGCAAGTCCATCAGAGCTACATCCATGTAGCGTGAGCGGACCAGAGCACCCTGTGCGGTGACCCCTAGCAAGCTAGCCAAGGCTGACCTTTTTGACTTGAGAGCCTCTAAGTGCTCCTGTTTTCCTGTAGAACTGAGCAACTCCTCTAGTTCTACCACCTCAGTCTCCAGAACTTTCAAGGATTGGGTCAAGCTACGAGTGACATTTTGAGTGTACTGTTGGCAGAGTTGTTTTATCTGGGCCTTACCAAAATCCCACCACAATTGGAGAGAACTAAAAGAGGGTTTTTGTTCCCTGTGTGACTTCCATACATCATGAAAAACTCCCTTAAAAAACACATCATTTAAAAGTGTATTATTAAAATGCCAAAAAGCACTCTTACACTTTACATTTTCAATGAAAACAGAACAAATCAGCAGGCAGTGATCAGTGAAACCAACAGAACAGATACAACTATTTTTAAAAACACTCATTTGGTGTTTAAAACCATAGAAACGGTCTAACCTAGCCATAGATAAGAGGTTATCTTTAGCATGGCTCCAGGTGTACTGCCTCTGGTCCCCATGATGTGATCTCCACACATCGGCCATTTCATGTGCCTTCACTAGTTCCCTCAGCCTATTGGCAGAAGCAGGGCGAGGTTCCTGATGGTTCCTGTCCAGTCTGTGGTTTAATGTACAGCTAAAATCACCCCCCAGAAATAAAAAACTATTTGGATTACAGGATCTAACCGTATCTGATAGCATATTAAAGACCCTGATCCTTTCTGCTCTCTGGGTTGGCACATACACGTTTATAAGAACCAAGTTTACGTTTTCAAACTGTACCTTTAGCAAGAGTACATGTCCTTTCACCACCTCTTCTACCTCATAAGAGACAGGCACACAACCCCGAGAGAAAAGTACAGCCACCCCTCCACTATTATTGGATTTGTGGCTAAAAAAAATGCAGCCATCCCACTCTTTTCTCCACTGGCACTCAATGTCTACAGTGCTGTGAGTCTCCTGGACCATCAGCACGTCAAGTGCCTTTAAATTAAAAAGCTTGTATGAAGAGGCCTTTTTTACATCATCCCTGGCCCCGTTTATATTAAGAGTGCCAATTCTAAGGTGGGGCATTAAAAAGGATAAAAATAAGGTACAGTAAAAAAACACACACATAGCATAAAAGGGAAGAAACAAACTAAGAGTCAACATGACTGTTAGTAATTTGTGATTTCAGTTTGACAACCAGTTTCTTTAAACGAAAAATTTCCTGATCAGTAAAAGTCTCATTCCCATCATTCAGTTTCATCAGCTTGCGAGCTGATGCCACAAATAACTCCAGATCTGGAAAGTAATTTTCCACTTTCACAGCTCTGCTCCCCTTGGTCACCTGGAGAAATTGCCTAATTTTGGTAAAACAATAGGAGCTTTGCTCCTCCTGCGTCTGCATCATTTCAGACTCAGCTCCACTTTCGTCAGAGACGCTCTCATCTAGTAAATCTAACTTCCCAACCCTACTAGATTTAGCAGAGCTCTGCAAGTTTTCAGCACTTTTTCTTTTTTGTGCAGCTTTAAAAGGATCCTCTTCAACAAAACTACATTCCTGCATTTCTTCGTGAACTGCAACGTTCGTCATGCAGTGTTTGCTCTGTGTGTCCGCTACAGCCTCAAACCGCTCCTCCCCCGCCTGCAAAGTCTGCTCACCCACGTTCCTTCGTTTAACTGCACTCTTACTTACACCCTCCGCCTCTTTACTCCGGGTGACAGGCTCGTCACAATGATCACAGCTGCCGCCAGACAGAAATTTCCCACCATCAATGTTTGGGGGGGCAACTACCGCGCCCGCTGCGGCTACCTCAGCAGAGGCGGCCGCGGCTGCCCCAGCGGACGCGGACGCGGACGCGGACACCCCCGCAGAAGTAGAAGCGGACTGCGGCCGCGACCGCCCCAGCAGAAGCGGGCGCCGCAGCGGCATCCGCCGCACCACATGTAGCGCTACCCTCCGGACCACCAGAAACAGCGGCGTCACCTTTCTTACCGCCAGTGCTCTTTGTGTTCGCCTTTTCAGGACATGACCTAATAAGATGGCCTTCTGCGCCACACGCAAAACACTTCATGGTTTCAGATGTTGCAAACACCAAGTAGCTAAAGCCGTCAATCCTGAAATTAAAAGACGCGTTCAGTTCAGCAGAGCTGTCTTTCAACACCATGAAACACTGCCTCCTATGACATACAACATGCTTCAGCAGGGGTGATTTACTACCCAGAGAGACCATTCTGATAGGGGACACAACCTGGCCAAAACGGGACAACTCTCTAATCAGCTGATCATTTTTAACGAAAGGAGGAGCGTTTGAGATGGTGATCCTCCTAGACGGGTTCGCCAGCGGTAAAACGGGAGTAAAAGTGTCACCTATGACCACTCCCTGTGCCACCACCTGATCAGCTTTTTCAGTCAAATCCAGAAAGATCACAATTGCGCTGTTCATCCTCGATGCTGATTTTATGCTGCCATGCCCAACCACCTGTCCTACAGCGAGGCTGGCCTCCTCCACAGAACAGGGAACTGTCGGGAGGATTCTCACGCCATGACGCCGGGTTAAGCGCTCAAACTCCACACCACCATCAATCACCGGCATGATGCCGGCCGGGAAAAACCGGCAGCAGAAGCTACCGTTCCCCGACACACTCACTCCAACACTCACACCCCAACACACCCACACTCAACCCACTATATTAAACACACACACCTCAAACACACAAGATAGAGAAAAAGTTAGAAAATACAAAGTTTAACGTACTCACTCGACACCACTCCACACCCCTGCTCCCACAAACGCCCACGCATGCGCACGAGAGAGAGAGAGAGAGAGAGAGAGAGAGAGAGAGAGAGAGAGAGAGAGAGAGAGAGAGCTCTATAGCTCTGCCTAATTCTAGTTTACCAGAGTTTAGCACCGCATATTTGTTCATAAGCATCCAAACAGAATATGTATAGAATCTGTGTAGGGCATAATGGGAGATTACCTACAGAATTATCATTTTGGCACTCTAACTTTCCATTAACCCTTTCACTCCCCCCTTTGACATGATTTTATCCTGTCAACCATGCATGGTGTGAGAGACCCTAGCGATTAATAGATGGTGAATAAGGCAGGTCCCTACATTGTATGTCAACCCAAGAGGCTTGCATCATTGGTTCTGCTACCCTTGCCTCCCCCCTTGTGGACACCCTAGCGCAGTGCAGCGATGTCTAAGAGGGCCTTGTCCAGATGAACTGTCAATCCACGATGCTCACGAAACCTTTGTCCACCGGTTGACCCTTGCCAGGGCTCGCATCATTCGGCTGCCATCATCACACGGTTGCGACAGAGGTTTGACCTTCCTCTGTGTCTGCTTCCTGTATCTGCAGCTGTGGAGCACAGTCCCATCTCATTTACACACACTGGTACCATTCGAAACAACTGTGTGCCCATGCTCTCAGAGGCACACCTCATCCCATGAGGTCTATAGGACAGTCTAATGGGTGCAGCAGAGGATAGATAACATCCAGTCCAGCCAGTGAACAGTTCAGTGATGTTGTTCCAGGGATGCTACCCCCCCGTCACTGGACAGAGGTAGAGATGCTGGTGTTGGTAAGGCTCGAGCTCCTGGCTCCACCCCGGATGCTGGAGGTGCGGTGGATGCGCTTGGGTACCAGTCCATTCTTCTTCTAGGAACTGAAGTCATACAGTCACTCGACCTACGACCTTTTTCTACATCGCAGGCACACGTCGTGATGGTCTGGTGCCCTACGGCATGCATCTTCTCTGTGCCCTACACCTTTGCCCGAGTGCCAATACAAAGGGCTAGGCCGGGGCAGGACCAATAATGGCCTGAGGGCTTGCCCTCACTATGGCTGGAGCCTGTACCATTTTATCCTTATTCACTACATCTGTGGTTGACTATATGCGGTTGTAAGTTATCTCCCATTAGTCTTGAGTGTGTGATTGTTGACCATATGAAATCTGCAAGCAGTGGTTGTATTGTGATTAGTGCATTGGGTAATGGGACCTATATGTTCAGCAGTGGGTAGGCAGTAGATAACATTGTTCAACGTTAGGAGACATTCTTATCCATGCTTGTTGTATTCAGGCTTTCAGAGCTTCTAACCTTCTCCCTTATCCAGACTACCTAACCGTAATTAGCATAATGGAAATAAACACGCAAGAGTACTATAAGTCTCACACCTGTTCCTACAGTATGTGTGGTGAGCTATGTATGATTTATGTATTATCAGTAGCACACTGTGTTTACAAATAATCCGTGATGAAAGAATGGTCTTCCTCATCATCATCCTCCATCTTGGGGTCCTCAGCTCTTCCTCTCGACCTAGCAATTGGTCTATGACTTGCTGATGACTCCCACTGTGGAAAATTGCATTTGTTAATGTCCTTCTGGGCTTCTGAATATATGGCCTATAGTGTCGTACTCTGCTCCTTTTATTAGAGCAACATCTAGTAGATCTTTTACCATAACCAATTTGGAATTTGCTTCAAATTTTACTCATCACCCTGTTTGTTAATGTTAAGATTGGTCATATAGGAGATTTCTGGGCGTCAATGTGTACTGCCTTTTGTGCTGTGGTTACCCAGTTAAGAGACAATGCTTATGGTTTAAATTTGGGAGAATATTCTATGTTAAGGTCAGGTATTGGTTTTCCATGGATGGTTCTATTCCACAGTAGAGGTGTCAAAATGTCCAACATTTTCCAATCTAATGTGTTTGGGTCTAACCAGCGGGATGTGTGGAACCCCCTATAGGTTGAAATGTCTCTTATCCTCTTCAATTAGGACAATAGATGCTTCCACACATTTCCTTGTTTACCAGTCCAAGTTTTATGACCAATCTGGAGGATGGATTTGCAAATAATGGTTGTTAATAATTTGGATCAGATCTGTTCAATTGCCTATAGTACATGGGGTACAATGTTATGTTTACATATGTTGATAGGTGTTCTACTGGTAGCTTGCCATTTGCAGAATTTGATTTTTACTTTTTCTGGCCTTGAAAAGTCCTGTAAGTCATTACCCGGAGTTCCTACTTTACATGCATCTGCACCATACAAATTTAATCAAAGTACCTTAAACCTCAGAGTCAGGTAAATGGAAGCTGTCTGTCATTTTTTCAATAATTTAATTTTTGCTAATTTTCTGTATATGTGTAGACGTGAGTCCACTTATCTGTTCTAGTCTTAAGTGTGCAGTCCAGTTTTTCCATGGTGGGTGTAAACCATGGACACCTCCCTCCTCCCAGCAGTGGTTTGGGCATCACTCAGTTTCCATTGTTGGGCGTGCTCCCTCCTCCTCCTTGCTGTCCTCCCCCTCCTCTTTTTAGCTTCCTTTTATAAAAGAAACAGATTCATAGGGAGCCTCATGCTCCCTGTGTGTCAGCCATTCCATAAGTAAGTGCAGGTTTTTCCTTCATTTTTTTATTTTCCCTTCTTATCTGGATTTCCAACCTTGAGTCAAGAAAGAACTGCTTCAACGTCTTTATTTAATTTTGCTAATTAATACAAGATGGGATAATAAGATTAACTCTCCACCATGCCAACAGATATTATTTGTACTACTGTAACTGAATGCTGTGTGGATTTTTGTGTTGTGCTGGCATACACCTCCATGCTGCTACTCATGTTTGCCACTCAAGTGTTTTGGTTTTTTTTTTTTATCTTCCAAGAGTTCTGTTCGGTGACATCCTATGCATACCCTCTATTGGGGAGGAATATAACCGGGGTGTTAGATTGATTTTAAATGACTGAGTATAGAGTAAAGCTACAATCTTTGCTGTGAGTGTTTGCTAATTAATGTTAACATTCACAACTAAAAGACATGCACTGAAAGAATAGATACCAAATGCCTCATTACCGTTTTAAGTACTTGGAAACATTTAAGATGGCTGTCTGTGTTTGTGCCTTCTTCCTGACACTCTTCAGGATTAAGCAAAATTTAATTTATTTATCGTTTTTTTTTTTTGTTTGTTTTGTTTTTTGGTTGGTCTTTAAAGCTACAGTTGCAAATCTTACAAGGGTCTTTATTTTTCTTTGGTTACATATACTCTGCTTTCATTTCTTTTTCCATTTCCATTTCAACATCAGAAATATTTTCTACACTTGCTAAATCCACCGTTCTTCTCTCTTCACCTACGCACTTTTTCCATCAGAAACACTCACTCAATCTTTTCCATCCACAATCCATCTGTGTACAAGACTTCACCTTTCCTTGGACTAGCTGATGAAGCTGCACATCTCACATCTATAATCTCTTTCACTATTAAAACTTCCTTTCATTCATCTGGTCTCGGTTCTCCACAGCCTTCATCAACATTCTGTTACCACCTGCGTCTCTTCTTCAGGATTCACTGTCCCATCATTCATACTACTGACTTTTCGATTTGTTCTGGTATTAAATAATGCCTCTGGGTTTGAACATCTGCCTTTCGAGGAATGAATAAAAATAACACGTCTGCTGATTGCTCTCAAAAACTAAAGTATAACAGAGTCATCTGTATCTTGATGTGGTGGAGTCTTCTGTCTTTTTCTTCTGAACAGATAGCCTCCAGATGAGCTAACACCATGCCTATAAAACTACACCCTTTGGATAAGGCCGGTGCGACACAGCTATATGTATGTATATGCTTCATTCTTGAGTCTACTCGGCCGAGTGTTTGCTGTTTTTACCTCAAATTATCTTCTTGTTTCTCTAGTCTACTCTAGTCATGTTTGTTTTAATTCATCTTCGTCTATAAGACTTTTTACTCATCACTGGATGATCAAAAACCATCACCCTTGTTACGCTGCCATCCCACATCCCCATACAAAGTGTAAGGAATGTGACTTTCATGTAAACTTACAGTTTTTCTCTAAATTGTCATTTTTCTCCTAACAAATTTTGGATTTTTTCTTTGTAAATTTGCAAGTTTTTTGTTTTTTTTTTTTCAGAAAATTGTGACTCTTTCCAAAATATTTTTGTAAATTTGCAACTTTTCCTCAAATGTGCAATTTTCTCTGAAACTTGCACAGTTTTACCTTTATACCTTTTTGCATAAATTTTCAACCTTTGTCTTAAGTTGTGATTGTAAATCAGCATTTTTATCATATTTTGCACCTCCATCTTACAAATTTGTGCTTGATATACCTTCACATGTTCATACCTTATGTCAAGTTAAAAAAAAATGCCTACTGCAAATCTCTAACTTTAACAATGTGATTAGATTTCAACAAATTTGTAAAGCATAAGCAATACTTTTCTTTAGCTTTTCTTGAGCTCTTGGCTGCACTGCGCTCACATGTTTGGTTAATTGGTTGTTCCAAATTGTCCCCCAGATATCCCTCTCCCATAGGCCCCCAGAATAGAGGGTTAGTACTAGTGGTGGTCTTTGAGACTAGAAAATGTGCTAATAATTTTAGTTCATATCCATAAAGTTTTGGGAAATGTGCAAAAAAAAAAAAAATAGGAGGGTCTGGGAATCTCCAAATATGTATTGGCCCTTGAGTATTAAGGAGCCCTAAACCTGCATCCTTTCTCTTGGCCAGCAGGTGGCTAGTTTTCTTGTTGAAAAAGGTCAGACTGCCTGATATTTTGTGGAAAAAATGACTTTTCAAGCCTGAAGAATTTTCCAGATTTTGGTCTTAATTGCAAGCCTTCTTTTTATTAGATGTTTCTTAGGCGGAACATGGGTGGGCAATATAAGCTGCGGCTTCAGCCATCCCCCTTTTCAGATAACTTATATTGAATTGTACAATCAGGGGAGTTTAATATTTAATTAGACCTTGTTGGATTTTTCCTTGATATATTGTTGTGTTCCTTTCTTTTAATCTTTTAATCCAGTCTGTCCAAAAAATAAAGATTCATTCATATTTATATGCTCTTTCTTTAGCTATTCAATAGTTTGCGTACATGGTAGCATTTTAGATGAGAAAGCACACCGACCTCTCAGCTATAAGGTTGAGAACATTGTGATCAATAATCTAGTTTTACTGTTAGATTCACTCCCTGCTTGTTAAAAAGGATACCATCTCACAAAATGCCTAACCTCAGACTTCAAGACAGTAAACCTTAAATGACTTTTAACTTTTAACTTTTCTGTCCCTGCCTGTCCCACTCTCCACCTTTTGAAAGAGAACGACATTAATATCAAAGCCATTCTTTTTCAACATCCTGTAGGGGAGGATACCCATTCTGTTGTCCCATTTCAATTTTCTCAAAAAACACATTTCCCTTTCCATTTTCTGTCCACTCTCACTTCCACAAGGTTCATCTCCACAACAAAAACTCCCATTTATTTATTGTTATTTGTTCATTTCAGTTTATTTCCGGTTCCGGTTCCGCCGGACCGGCGGCGCCACACGAGTCGGCTGCCTGTTGCAACAGCCTTTTTTTTTTTTATCTTCCTTCTTCTTTCTACACCTTTCACTCTGTATATATATCACGGACGCACGGATCACCCCGGGGGTCTCCCGGGTCAGCGGACGGAGCCACGGTTTGCAGCGGGAGACGTTACAGCGGGGAGGAGCTAGTGCTAGCTAGCACTTGGCCGCTGCCCGGTGCTAATGGGAAACTCGACATACCGGGAGCTGTAGCGAAAATGACGCGGGTGCCGGGCTGGAGTTTAGGTGGCGTGAAAGAAATATAAGACAGAATAATAAAGAGCGATGGCAAGAACCAAGCAGACCGCCCGTAAAATCTACTGGAGGAAGAAGCCCCCCCCCCCCCCCCAGGAGACAGCTAGCCACCAGGGCTGCTCGGAGAGGCGCTCCGGCCACTGGCAGAGTGAAGAGGCCTCGCCGTCACAGGCCCGTGGCTCTGAGAGAGATCTGTCGCTGCCAGAAATCCACGGAGCTGCTCATCCGTAAGCTGCCCGTCCAGCGCCTGGTGAGGGAGATCGCTCAGGACTTCAAGACCGTCCTGCGTTTCCTGAGCTTCGCCGTCATGGCTCTGCAGGAGACCAGCGAGGCCCACCTGGTGGTCTCTTCTTCGCTAAGGGGGTCACCATCATGCCCAAAGACTTCCAGCTGGCCCGCTGCATCCGCGGAGAGAGAGCTTAGACTTTCTGCTGCACATTCACCAGCCATAATGCTCTGCACTGTGTGTCTATATATATATATACATTTATAGTAATATGGACATATGTTTACTAGATGTTGTTTTTTCTTGCCTTCTGATTGTTGCTCTGAGTGTTGCTATCCCTATGCTGTTGCAATCCTGGAATTTCCCCATTGTGGGACTAATAAAGGCTTATCTTATCTTATCTTATCTTATTTTTTATTCATTTATTTTTGTATTTATTTATTTATTTACTCCAATTTACAGTTTTCCTTATTTATTCATTTAAATTACCTCACCTTTATATATTGTCCACCTAGGATTCTTCTAAACCTTTATTGTATAAGTAGGAATAATTATTATTCTTATACCTCCCTCTGCGTAATTTAAAGTTGAGCCTTTTCTCTCCAGCCAAATGGGCATGCTTTTTTGCCTCACTACAATCAAATCCACATAGGTGGGCAAGGGAGGACTTTATGGTTGTTTGCCATGCACAGACTTAAAGCTTTCCTTTCAGCCAGAGAGATAAAGGTCAACATTTATTAGGACTATTTTAAGCCCTAATTTGCAGTAAATTTATGAAAGAATGCACTTCTTACATTCGGCTACACGA
This sequence comes from Pholidichthys leucotaenia, assembly GCA_020510985.1. Lineage (NCBI taxonomy): Eukaryota > Metazoa > Chordata > Actinopteri > Cichliformes > Pholidichthyidae > Pholidichthys > Pholidichthys leucotaenia. The sequence goes on from CM035840.1 coordinate 282,842,512, forward strand.
TGGAGGCACTGTGCCGCCGATACCGACACATGCGCAGCTGTGAACGCACAAGATGGCTCCGGAGCCTATTGTTCACAAACCACAACTTTTTTTTTTTTTTTTTTTTTTAAGAAAGTGGAGCGCTGCCTCCCCAACTTCAGCTGTAAACATGCCAGAACAACCTTATAACTTTAATTTAGCACTTCACCTTAATACTGTTACCTCAAATAATCCTCCTTTCAGCCAATTTGTTAGAAAAATACCCAATTCTTTGATTGAAAGATCCAAGAACAAGCCGGAGATTTTTTTTCAATTTAAAGATGGAACATTTATTTGGAGGTCACATATAAAGCAAGCAGTGCTGGGTGCAGCGTGACGCAGCTCCCTCTGGAGCGTCGCCACACTGACCACGACTTCCGGATGTGACATACAGACGTGGACAAAATTGTTGGTACCCCTCTGTTAATGAAAGAAAAACCCACAATAGTCACAGAAATAACTTGAATCTGACAAAAGTGGTAATAAATAAAATTTCAATGAAAATTAACCAGTGAAAATCAGATAATGGTTTTGAATTGTAGTTCAACAGAATTATTTGAAAAAACAAACTCATGAAACAGGCCTGGACAAAAATGGTGGAACCCTTAACTTAATATTTTGTTGCACAAACTTTTGAGGCAATCACTGCAATCAAACGATTTCTGTAACTGTCAATGAGACTTCTACACCTCTCAGCAGGTATTTTGGCCCACTCCTCATGAGCAAACTGCTCCAGGTGTCTCAGGTTTGAAGGGTGCCTTCTCCAGACGGCATGTTTCAGCTCCTTCCACAGATGTTCAATAGGATTTAGATCAGGGCTCATAGAAGGCCACTTTAGAATAGTCCAATGTTTCGCTTTTAGCCATTCTTGGGTGTTTTTAGCTGTGTGTTTTGGGTCATTATCCTGTGGCAAGACCCATGACCTGCAACTGAGATCAAGCTGTCTGTCACCTGACCTTTAACATGCTTGTCTATAATTTTCTTTCTAATCTCCTGAGGCAACTCTCTCCTTTGCTTCCTCTGGTCCATGTTTAGTGTGGTAAACACCATGTCACCAAACAGCACAGTGACTACTTGTCACTCTTTAAATAGGCCGACTGACTGATTACAAGTTTGTAGACACCTGTGATGTTAATTTGAGGACACATCTTGGTTGAACATGTCCCTATGGTCACATTATTTTCAATCTTTTCTAGGGGTGCCATCATTTTTGTCCAGGCCTGTTTCATGAGTTTGTTTTTTAAAATAACTCTGTTGAACCACAATTCAAAAGCATTGTCTGATTTTCATTGGTTAATTTTCATAGATTTTTTATTTATTACCACTTTTGTCAGATTCAAGTTATTTCTATGACCATTGTGGATTTTTCTTTCATTAACATAGGGGTACCAACAATTTTGTCCACATCTGTACATTTATCTTCTCAGGTTGGCGGGTTGGACCAACCCCCTGTACAACAGGATGGGCTTGTACGTGACTGTCTGATTGGTCAATTTAACTCTGACGTGAACAGGCTATCCGCTGATCACGCCGCTGTTCTAGAATGTGCAATCAACAGTGTACTTGAACGGTGGATCCGGGTGTGCATCTAATGTGATAGACCTGACTATAAAAAGAGAGAGAGAGAGAGAAAGAGTGCTCTATAGCTCTGCCTTATTCCAGTTTACAAGAGTTTAGCACCACATATTTGTTCATAAGCATGCAAATAGAATATGTATAAAATCTGTGTAGAGCGTAATGGGAGATTACCTACAGAATTATTATTTTGGCACTCTAACTTTCCATTAACCCTTTCAAGTGTGTGAATGTGTGTGTGAATGGTAGATAGCAGAATCTGTAAAGTGCTTTGGTCACCTACAGATGAGAAAAAATGCTATATAAGTGAACACCATTTACCAAAAGACACCTGAAGGACTCTCAGACCATGAGAAACAAAATTCTCTGGTCTGATGAGACAAAGATTGAACTCTTTGGCGTGAATGCCAGGCGTCATGTTTGGAGGAAACCAGGCACCGTTCATCACCAAGCCAATACCATCCCTACAGTGAAGCATGGTGGTGGCAGCAATGTTGTAGAGGAAAGGATGCAGGCGAGGAACGTGCTGGACGACATAGAATCTTTATTTTTCCTCTAACAACATAATACAACCATGAGCCTCCAGCGCAAACGCGCCGGGCTTAAAAGCCCCATAAAGAGGAACTCCCTCGGTCGCTGTGCATTTGCCTTTTATAGCTTTAATCTCGTGCATAATGATGAGGCTTCCAAAATTATACATGTTGCATGGACAAAGAGAATATGTGGCGCAATTATCATAACAGAACTTGAAACATAAATTACAATACATTCACCCTCCTGCGTCTTCACGTGCCAGCTTAGTGCAGCAGGGGGTGAAACATTTTTGTCTGGTTGGCTCCAGGCTAATCTTCCTCTCCCCGGGAGGTGTATAGAACTAACTGTCCTGTTTGATTCCTCCTGGTGATGCTTCCTCCTTGAGTCCCTTGAGTCATAATTCTCCTCTCCAGCCTGCATTCTGGGTGTGAAGCAAACCCCCAAACACTGTGTATTGTGTCTGCCACAACATGATGTTTTTCAGCAGCAGCAACTGGGAGACTAGTCAGGATAGAGGGAAAGATGAATGCAGCAATGTACAGAGACATCCTGGATGAAACCTGCTCCAGAGCGCTCTGACCTCAGACTGGGGCTACGGTTCATCTTTCAGCAGGACAACAATCCTAAGCACACAGTCAAGATATCAAAGGAGTGGCTTCAGGACAACTCTGTGAATGTCCTTGAGTAGCCCAGGCAGAGCCCAGGCTTGAATCCAATTGAACATCTCTGGAGAGATCTGAAAATGGCTGTGCACTGATGCTTCCCATCCAACCTGATGGAGCTTGAGAGGTGCTGCAAAGAGGAATTGACAAAACTGCCCAGAGATAGGTGTGCCAAGCTCGTGGCATCACATTCAAAATGACTTCAGGCTGTAATTGCTGCCAAAGGTGCATCAACAAAGTATTGAGCAAAGGATGTGAATACTTATGGACGTACGATTTCTTAGTTTTTTTATTTTTCATAAATTTGCAAAAATCTAAAAAAAAAAACAAAAAACAAAAAAACAACCTTTTTTTCATGCTGTCACTATGGGGTATTGGGTGTAGAATTTTGAGGGAAAAAAAAAAAGATTTTTTTCCATTTTGGAATAAGTTTCATGATGCTGAGCTCGGGTCTGTACCATGCTCAGGTCTGTTGGCTATTATCTTTTTTCTGTTTATCTATTTAGTCCTGATATATTGCCATTATTATTTGTGCCTTTACTTTGACAGCATCGTGACAGGACTTCCGCCTGTCAAGTCTGTCCGCGGCCTGATAAGCTGTTTAGTGTCTTTGATTACATTCTCACTAGTGCATCCATACCTGATTCACATTTTGGCTTCTCCTTTTGTATTATGTAAGCTCGCTGGTGAGGGCTATTCCTCACTATGACCTCACCTTGTGTAGGAAGGAATCCCCATGCCTGATTCCTGTCTAAGTCTGTGCTTTATTATCTGCTTCATGACTTTAATTGTAAGTAACCTTTCATGGTTTTTCTTTATTTGTATTTTTCTGTAATCACCCTTCATGGTCTTTGTACGTAGCCTTTTTGTTTTCACCGTTCATGGCTGGTATTTACAGTGGGGCAAAAAAGTATTTCGTCAGCCACCAATTGTGCAAGTTCTCCCACTTAAAAGATGACAGAGGTCTCCAATTTTCATCATAGGTATACCTCAACTATGAGAGACAAAATGAGAAAAAAAATCAGGAAAATCACATTGAAGGATTATTAATGAATTAATTGGTAAATTCCTCGGTAAAATAAGTATTTGGTCACGTACAAACAAGCAAGATTTCTGGCTCTCACAGACATTGTATACTTTATTGATCCCCAGAGGGGAAATTGAAGGCATGTAACTTCTTCTTTAAGAGGCTCCTCTGTCCTCCACTCGTTACCTGTATTAATGGCACCTGTTTGAACTCGTTATCAGTATAAAAGTCACCTGCCCACAACCTCAAACAGTCAGACTCCAAACTCCACTATGGCCAAGACCAAAGAGCTGTCAATGGACACCAGAAACAAAATTGTAGACCTGCACCAGTCTGGGAAGACTGAATCTGCAATAGGTAAGCAGCTTGGTGTGAAGAAATCAACTGTGGGAGCCATTATTAGAAAATGGAAGACATACAAGACCACTGATAATCTCCCTCGATCTGGGGCTCCACGCAAGATCTCACCCTGTAGGGTCAAAATGATCACGAGAACGCTGAGCAAAAATCCCAAAACCACACGGGGGGACCTAGTGAATGACCTGCAGAGAGCTGGGACCAAAGTAACAAAGGCTACCATCAGTAACACATTACGCTGCCAGGGACTCAAATCCTGCAGTGCCAGACGTGTACCCCTGCTTAAGCCAGTACACGTCCAGGCCCGTCTGAAGTTTGCTAGAGAGCATTTGGATGATCCAGAAGAGGATTGGGAGAATGTCATATGGTCAGATGAAACCAAAATAGAACTTTTTGGTAAAAACTCAACTTGTCGTGTTTGGAGGAGAAAGAACACTATACCTACTGTGAAGCATGGGGGTGGAAGCATCATGCTTTGGGGCTGTTTTTCTGCAAAGGGACAAGGACGACTGATCCGTGTAAAGGAAAGAATGAATGGGGCCATGTATCGTGAGATTTTGAGTGAAAACCTCCTTCCATCAGCAAGGACATTGAAGATGAAACGTTGCTGGGTCTTTCAGCATGACAAAGATCCCAAACACACCGCCCGGGCAATAAAGGAGTGGCTTCGTAAGAAGCATTTCAAGGTCCTGGAGTGGCCTAGCCAGTCTCCAGATCTCAACCCCATAGAAAATCTTTGGAGGAAGTTGAAAGTCTGTGTTGCCCAGCGACAGCCCCAAAACATCACTGCTCTAGAGGAGATATGCATGGAGGAATGGGCCAAAATACCAGCAACAGTGTGTGAAAACCTTGTGAAGACTTACAGAAAACGTTTGACCTCTGTCATTGCCAACAAAGGGTATATAACAAAGTATTAAGATGAACTTTTGTTATTGACCAAATACTTATTTTACCGAGGGATTTACCAATTAATTCATTAAAAATCCTTTAATGTGGACTTCCAGTCTGGACGCCATGGTGATAGCAACCTAACGCTGAAACTCCCAGACCCCAATCCAAGGAAAACATCTTCAAAATCAGACCGAACGGATTTTTGGAAGATTAAAAATCAAAAGACAATAACACCATGCCTAACCAAAAGCAGAGGAAACTGACATTCCTCAGGTCAGGACGCACAGCGACCGCAGAATCTGAACCGGAGGACCTCCGTTCAGAAGACGAGGACCTGGGCCTAGCTAACAAAAGGATTAGCTTGAAATCGCTATTTGACGAATTACGACGATTTCGGGCCGAATTTCTTGAATTCAGAGAGGATCTAAAAAGGACGAACAGCAGAATGGACCAGGCCGAAAACCGAATCTTGGAAGCTGAAGAAAGAGTAAAAGTGCTTGAAGATTCTGTGCTGGATTTACACAGAAAACAGTCAAGGCTGGAGGCTAAGCTAACCGACAAAGAAGGAAGACAGAGACGAGATAACATCAGAATTCACGGTCTGAAAGAAGGAGCTGAAGATAGTTTCAACACAATGGCGGAATGCGTGGAATCCTTATTGAGAGAGAAGTTGGATATTCCACAAACCACCGATTTGAAGATAGAAAAGGCCCATCATACATTAGCCGCTAAGCCAGCGCCGGAAGCGCCCCCACGTTCCGTGGTGGTGAGATTCACCAATTTCAAAATAAAACAAGACGTTGTAAGATGGGCTTTGCAGAAAAAAGGATTTATGCATCATGAGAGAAAAGTCTTCGTGGAGCACGATTACGCCCCTGAGGTTCTTAAAAAGCGACGGGAATATAACAACGCCAAAAAGGTTCTACGGGAACAGAATCTACGCTTTCAGACGCCATTTCCGGCGAAGTTAAGGGTCTTTTATGGTGAAGAGTCATGTCTCTACAATTCAGCGGAAGAAGCAACAACTGACATGGCAAGAAGAGGACTCCCGGTAACGGTGTTTAAACCCGCAGCGAATCTGAGCGAGAAAATCAGAGCTCAAACGTGGTCCACTCAGAGACCTTCAAAATCCACGGGCCAGCAGCGGGAAACCCAGCCCCAGAGCTACAAAGATAAGCCTTCCAGTTCCAGGAAGGAATAGCGACCTTTTTGTCTTTTTTTTTTCTTTTCAGTCACTCTGCACTTCCACCCCCCCCTCCTACAAGGTAACAAACATTAAAGGAGATGCAGAATCAGTATGTGGTAAAACCTTTCATGGAGCAGTTTTAGCATTAGAAACAAATGTCTTCTTAATTTAAAGGGGGAAAAAAAATCATGTTAAAATAGAAACGTAACAATGACCCACATGTTCTCTCCACGCTAACAAATACTGTATTAGAGTGAATGTTTGCTGTGATGGGGGTGGGAGGGTGCACACAATCTCATAGGGTATAGGCATAAAAAAAAAAAATCATTACAAATTTGGATTGGGATCTGAAATTCACGTTAAAAACATGGGACAACTTACAGGGGTAAGAGAGGGCCCTCAACACGTAACAGAGTTTGAGGAATTTCCCTCAGAGCCTACACTCCATCAGGGCTCTTACAGGGTCTTTAAAGAGACCCCAGCTCAGGAAGTTTTTTTTGACAGTTTTTTGTTTTAAAGTTTCGTACACTATGTTCTTAATGTTTTTTATGTTCTTAATGTTCTTTCAGTTTCTGAGTAGCAAAAAAGAGGGCCACCACACTGTTATACTAAATAAGAAAATACAATGGAGAAACAGGGTGTAACCAAAATAGCCTCATATAATGTAAAAGGGATCCTGAATCCAGTTAAAAGATCCAAGATTCTACGCAAAATGAAAAAAGACAAAGCAGAAATAATATTTTTACAAGAAACCCACCTAACAGACGTGGAACACACTAAACTCAATAGACAAGGGTTTAAAATGATCTCTTCATCTTCATATAAATCAGGAAGGAGGAGGGGGGTAGCGACATTGATATCAACCAAAATTACATTTGAAAAAAAAGCAGAACACAAAGATAAAGAAGGGAGGTACAGTTTGGTAACTGGGCAGCTAGAGGGAGAAGATATCACCCTGCTGAATGTATATGCACCACCAGGGGCTAAATGGAAATTTTATAAAAATGTATTCGACCTAATGATAACTAAAGCCCAAGGTTTAGTGATATGTGGTGGAGACTTCAATCTAAGACTGAATCCATACTGGGATGCAACAGGTAATTCTTCACATCAAAATAACACCCAAAATAGGAATACTCGGATGCTACTAAAAGAAATGGGAATCTGTGACGTATGGAGGGAATTCAACCCCAATGTAAAAGATTATACTTTTTATTCAACGCCACGTTCATCTTACTCAAGGATTGATTACTTTTTTATGTTTAATAGAGACATTGGAAAAGTAAAAACATGTAAAATAGGACTGATGGATCTCTCTGACCACAGTCCGATCTATATGGACTTAAACATCCAAAAATACACAAATAATACATTTTCCTGGAGGTTGAATTCAAATGTCCTGAAAGGACCACTGAAAGATGAATTGGAATCAGATATTCTCAGATATTTGGAAGAAAACAATAATGGAGAAGTATCCCCTTTAATACTGTGGGATGTGTGCAAAGCTGTAATAAGGGGAAAAATTATTGCAAAACTGGCAACCCAAAAGAAACTGAGACAAGAAAAACGAATCACACTAGAGTCAGAACTCAAGAACCTAGAAAAAGAACACAAAGACAACACTCATTCTAATGGCTCGCTCAAAATTAAAGAAATTAAAAATCAAATAAATGAGATCTACACAATAGAAATCCAGAAGAAACTTACATTTCTGAAACAAAAACACTATGAAGCAGGCAGTAAATCGGCAAAATTACTAGCCTATAAATTGAGGAAACAACAAACAGAAAGAGCAATCTACAAAATCAGAGACCCAGTATCAAAGAAAATAAAATTCAGAACTCAGGATATTCTTAAAAGCTTCGAGAATTACTACAAGAACTTATACTCCCACAAAAAACATAAAAACGCATCAGAGACATTCCTAAACACATTAAACCTTCCCCAACTTACGGAATCACAAAATAAAACCCTACTGTTAGAAATACAACCTAAAGAATTGGAAAAAAAGCAATTATGAAACTTAAAGCTAACAAATCCCCAGGAGCAGATGGCTATACAGCAGAATGGTACAAAACCTTTAAACAGCAACTATCTCCTCTCCTCCTGAAAACATTTAACTACGTCCTCCACACAGGGGAAATCCCCCCCTCCTGGAGAGAAGGGGTCATTGCAGTTATACCTAAACCTGAAAAGGATAAACTAGAATGCTCCAACTACAGACCAATCAGTGTATTAAATCAGGACTATAAGCTTTTTACCACTATCCTTGCCAAAAGGTTAGAAAACATACTGACAGACTTAATTCACTTAGACCAAACAGGTTTTATAAGACAAAGACAGACACAAGACAACATTCGACACACTTTACACATAATTCATCATATAAAAAAATATAACTTAAATGCAGTCATATTGGGATTAGATGCTGAAAAAGCATTCGATTCGGCTGACTGGTCTTTCCTATATAGAATCTTATCCAGTTTCAATTTTCATAACAACTTCATTAGAACTATACAGGCATTATATAAAAAACCAACAGCTAAAATAAGGATTAACGGCAATTTATCATCATCTTTTGAGCTGGAAAGAGGATGTCGTCAAGGCTGCCCCCTGTCTCCACTGCTCTTTGCAATCTTCATAGAACCTCTGAGCCAATGGATAAGACAAAATCAAGAAATTCAAGGTATTACACTTGGTCAGAAGGAACATAAAATAGCACTCTTTGCTGATGACATTTTAATATACCTAGGGCAGCCAGACACTTCTCTACCAGAACTAATCTCAGTTTTTTCAGACTATGGAGATTTATCGGGGTACAAATTAAACATGCATAAAACCCAAGTTTTAACATTCAACTATGACCCAAATCATTTTTCACTAAGTGAACTCAAAACTAACTGGGAGTTGGAATCTATGAAATATCTGGGGGTCAATATCCCGAAACAACTCGACAAAATTATAACACTAAACTATGATCCACTGGTGACAAAAATAAAATCTGACCTAGCAAGATGGAATATGATACCATTCTTAGGTACTGCACAAAGAATTGAAGCAGTCAAAATGAATATACTTCCACGTCTTCTATACCTTTTCCAAACAATACCGGTAGAACCTCCCAAAAAAACATGGCAGGAGCTGGACAGAAGGATCTCAAGATTCATATGGCAGGGTAAGAGACCTAGAATCAGATATAGAACCCTACAGCTAAACAAAGACAAAGGTGGGCTTGCGCTGCCAAATATCAGGGACTATTTTATAGCTGCACAAATTAAAACTTTAGTAGAAATATGTAACCCAGTCTACACTGCACAATGGAAGGAGATGGAATGCCAAATAACAAGTGACATCCCCCTACAGGCGATAATAGGGAACAATGCCTTAACTAAACTCTTGAATAACACTAACCCGTGGATAGAGATCCCGCTAAAAATTTGGTTTAAGATAGTCAGAGAGAATCAAGCCAAAGAGCCCTATCGACTTCTGCAATGGATTGCCTATGATCAAGACTTTACCCCCAATAAAACAGACACTAGATTTAAAGAGTGGAAAGAGAAAGGGCTGATAAAATATTACGATTTTATAAAGGGGCAAACTTTAAGAAGTTTTGAAGATTTGAAAAAACAAGGTCTAATAAATCAAGATCTTTACAGGTTCTTTCAGCTTAGACACCACATAAACAATATACTTAAAAAGGAGGATTTGGAAAGGGCCCAGTCAGGTGTTCTGAAGGTCTTCTTAATGGCATATAAAGGGATCCCAGGGATCAGATACATTTCTAAAATATACCAAGGTCTTCAAGACTTAAAAGGAGACAACACATCATATATAAAAGAGAGATGGGAAAAAGAGGGGAATTTCACTTTACAATTGGAAATATGGGAAAAGCTAAATAGACAGCAATGGAAAAGTACCTCATCCCTGCAGTGGAGAGAATTTGGATGGAAAAACTTGGTAAGATTTTTCAGAACACCTGCACAAAACAAATTTACCCATAAGGGGTTGAACTGTTGGCGCTTGTGTGGTGAAAAGACTGCAAATCATTTTCATGTGTTTTGGTCATGCCCAGTTATCCACCAATATTGGACCAACGTACAGACAATATTGGGGAAAATATTCAAAATAACAGTTCCCTTTTCTTTTGTAACTTTGAATTTGGGTTTACTACCGGACTCACTGGAAAGACGAGGAGATAAATATTTATTCAATGTTTTAATATTGGCAAGTAAAAAAGCCCTAACTAAAAAATGGATGCTGAAGGACTGTCCTACACCTGAAGATTGATTAACGTGATTCAAGACATTTACTCAATGGAAAAGTTGACATTTGCACTGAGACAGGACATGGATGGGTTCATGAACTTTTGGCAACCCTGGATCGCATATGTGTCTTCCAGTAGATCTAATCTTTGACAAATACCATTTCAATAATGGTCCCGCTCTTTGTTCCAACGCTACTCAGTTGCTCTTTTACTTTTAATTACTTAATTTTCTGTTTGTTTGTTTTTTGCTGTTCTGTTAGTTTGTTTATTCATTTTTTTAAATTTAATTCTCCTTAATTTCACTTTTTCTTTCACTTTAAAAAAAAAGGGGGTGTTGTAATAACTATCCTACCAATGTTGTCAAATAGCAAAAAATAAGGGAACATGTGATGAAAATGTAAACAATGCAATGCTGTAATGACCTGTATACCCTTTACAAAAACTTAAATAAAAAAAAAAAAAATCCTTCAATGTGATTTTCTGGATTTTTTTTTTCTCAATTTGTCTCTCATAGTTGAGGTATACCTATGATGAAAATTGGAGACCTCTCTCATCTTTTAAGTGGGAGAACGTGCACAATTGGTGGCTGACTAAATGCTTTTTTGCCCCACTGTATGTTCCTTATTATTCTTTTATAAATGAGCAAACTCACTGCAGGCGAATGGTGCCTTATTTCTGCCCTAAAGGGCCAATTATGACAGTAGGTCACAGCCAGTAGGTGCCAGCGACTGTGGGTTTGCCTTTTTTTTTTTTTTTTCTTTTCCACTCACCTTTTTCGTGGCCGTAAGGAGAGGTTGTCAGTATTTTCCCAGTGGGCCGAAGGAGGATGGCAGCTGGGGGTCCTAGCATGGATGAGCAGTGGGCAGCTGAGTTAATCTGGGACTATGTTGCTGAAGCCCTCGCCTCCCGCGGCCAAAGAAGGTTCTTGAGAGATGGTAGCAGCAGTCGGAATTGTGGAGGTGCATCCCGGTTTGGGTAATTATCCTGAGTTCGCGGAACTGCTGTCTACCGTCTCCGCTCTCCAGCAGCAATTCCCGGGGTGGGCAATAGGCTCGTCTCCAGCCTGCAGACGCCGCTTCCCAGCGCAGACCTCTACTCCTTCACGTAACTCAGGCGTACCAAAGCAGATGGAGGAAAGTAACTGGGTCCAGTCACCGCAACTTCCTCACCATTACCCAGCCATGGGCCATTGGAAGAATTCCTCAGTCTCTCAGCCAGCGGGTTCCGTTTCGCCATGTCAAGAAGGTTCTACAGCAGCTTCAGCCTCTGGGGTTTCCTCTCCAGCTGTCTCGTCAGCTCTCTCTTCCCGGGTCGTTGCAGCTGTTCCCCCCTCCTACACGGCACCTCCTCTCACTGCTGACAGCCCAGCTGATTTTCCCCTAGCTCTGCCCGTCACCGTGCCTGCAGGGGCAGCTCCTCCGTGTTCTCCAGAGGGGCCCACGATCACAACAGTCATGGAGAAGGAAGAAACTGGGCTTGCTGCAGCAGGAACAACTGTACCCTGGGAAAACAGGCAAGTGCTTTTTCACTCTATAACACCATCTTATGAATTACCCTGTCTGATTCCCGGGGGTGAGGCTCAGTTAATGCAATCCACTGAGTCCTCACCACCTGCTGCAGCAACAAAAACTTTTTCTGCTCTCTCTGTGTCTCCTCCTATGCCCCACAAGTGTCTGTTGGTTCTGGGATTAAGCCGCCGGATGGAGGAGGAGGCTGCGACCCTGGAAAACCTGGTTCTAGCCACGCAGACACGGTTCGGACAGAGGAAGGAGGGCTGTCTGCAATCCAGAGCCTGTGCGTCCCCGGGCTTCAACCATGCAGGATTCAGCACCAGCAGGAAGCGGATCCTGTTGCCACACCGGGCAAGCCAGCTGCGTGGGTTACATTGCCAGGGGGTTCTGAGACTGCAGTGACCATCATGCCTGCTGTTTGGGCCGCTGCAGCAGAGTCTAAGCTGGACCTCCAGAGGGCCGGGCCCGAGAGATTGTCAGCTGGATCAACGGAGTCCGGGACGGCGGTGTAACTTGAGCTCAGGAAGGTACTCTCCTTTGTTTTTGATGTTTCTGTATTGGAGAGATCTTGCCTGGCTATTGGGGGGAGAGCCGGGTGCAGCCACCAACCGCACCCAAGCTCGCCTTGGCGGGTTCCACTGCCACTGATGACCCTGACCCTGTTCCTCTTCTATCCAAGTCTACTCTCAGGGTCACTGAGAATCATCTCGCTACGCCAAAGGTCTCCGTGGATTTGGGTCCGCCGCCTGATGCCTTCGTGGGTCCAGCTCCTCCGGCCGAGGTTGTCATGGAGGCTTCATCCCTCCTCAGTTCCTCCTCAGTCTGAGTCTCCGTGGGTGCTGCATCGCAGCTTGAATCCCACGTGGGTACGGCACTCCAGTGTGTGTCCGCTGTGGGTGCTATGCTCCAGCCTGGGGGCCATCGTGGGTGAAGCTCTGTCTCAATCCAGGTCCACCAAGGGTGCAGCTCTGTCCCAGTCTGGGGCCACCAAGGGTGCTGCAATGCCTCAGTCCGGGGCCACCGAGGTTGTGGTGCCTATCCCACGGCTGCGAAGGGTCCTCGGTCCACATCCGGGTCTGCTGTTTTTCTCCCAACGCCATCACCTTCATCGGGTGTCCATCTCCTTGTTTCGAGGGGCTGCGGTAAGCACTGCTTCCATCTGCCGCCTCCAGGGGGAGGTGTGTGGTGCACTGCGACTTGTTGCCCCAGAGATGTGGGGAGACCGCTCGAACTCTCTCGTTTACTGGGGTGGCTTCTAAACCCTGGTAGACCACCATATAGACGTTTTTATCCTTGTTGGGGGCTCTGGAGACTTGTTGGTCGCCCGAACTCTTCCACTTGATGGTCGGGTAGAGCCGGGACTCTGGTAGGCCACCAGAACAGTCTCCTTATTTATCTTGTATTGTTTAGTTTTCTTAGTCCTGTTTTGTCAGTGTGTGGATCATGTGTTTTTCGGGTTGTTTTTATTTTCGTGTCTCTCCCTCCAGGCCTGGATCCCCCCACAACCCTCCCGGGGTCGGTTTTTGAACTTATTTCTGTTGGGATTGGGGGGGGGGGGGGATAATTTCTTTCCTTTTGATGCTACTGCGGAATGTCTTGGATCCACCCCTTAAGGGATGGGCACCGTCATGATGCCGAGCTTGGGTCTGTACCATGCTCGGGTCTTTTGGTTATTATCCTTTTTCTGTTTATACATTTAGTCCTGATTTTTTGACATTATTATTTGTGCTTTTACTTTGACAGCATCATGACAGGACTTCTGCCTGTCAAGTCTGTTCACGGCCTGTCACAGCTGTGTAGTGTCTTTGATTACATTCTCTCTCGTGCATCCACGCCTGATTCACATTTTGGTTTCCCCTTTTGTATTATTTAAGCTCGCTGGTGAGGGCTATTCCTCGCTGCGACCTCACCTTGTGTAGGCAGGAATCCCCACGCCTGATTCCTGTCTTTCCTGTCTAAGTCTGTGCTTTATTCTCTGCTTCGTGACTTTAATTTTAAGTAATCTTTCATGATTTTTCCTTATTTGTATTTTTCTGTAATCACCCTTCATGGTCTTTGTAAATAGCATTTTTGTATTTGCCCTTTATGACTGGAATTTGTGTTCCTTATTATTCTTTATTTAATGAGCAAACTCACAGCAGGCAAATGGTGCCTTATTTCTGCCCTAAAGGGCAAATTATGATATTAAGGCTGTAACATAACAAAATGTGGAAAAAGTGAAGCACTGTGAATACTTTCCGGATGCACTGTAGTCAAAGTCCTGAACTGAATCCTATTGAGATGCTGTGGCATGACCTTAAAAAGGCGGTTCATGCTCGAAAACCCTCCAATGTTGCTGAATTACAACAATTCTGCAAAAATGAGTGGGCCAAAATTCCTCCACAGCGCTGTAAAAGACTCATTGCCAGTTATCGCAAATGCTTGATTGCAGTTGTTGCTTCTAAGGGTGGCCCAACCAGTTATTAGGGTTGGGGGGGGGGGCAATCACTTTTTCACACAGGGCCATGTAGGTTTGGATTTTTTTTTTTCCCCCCTTAATAATAAACACCTTTCTTTAAAAACTGCATTTTGTGTTTACTTGTGTTATCTTTGTCTAGTATTAAATTTGTTTGATCTGAAACGGGCGGCGCGGTGGAGGAGTGGTTAGCACTGCTGCAGCACAGCAACTCACCCTTGGCCGAGGGATCCTGGGTTCGATCCCAGCCCCCGACCAACATTGATCTGTGTGGAGTTTGTATGTTCTCCCCGTGTCTGCGTGGGTTTACTCCGGGATTTCTCCAGTTTCCTCCCACATGCCAAAAACATGCAAGTTAGGTTAATTGGCATCAAAACTGGGGATTCTAAATTGTCCTTAGGTATGACTGTGAGAGTGAATGGTTGTCTGTCTCTGTGTTGGCCCTGTGATGGACTGGCGATCTGTCCAGGGTGTACCCTGCCTCTCGCCCAAAGATTCTGGGATAGGCTCCAGCCCCCCCGTGACCCGAACAGGATTAAGCGGAAGAAGATGAATGAATGAATGAATGATCTGAAACATTTAAGTGTGACAAACATACAAAAAAATGAAATCAGGAAGGGGGGAAACACTTTTTCACATGACTGTAAATAAATTACATTATTCTCATAAAATTCCAACTTTTTCTGGTAAATTTGTGATTTCATTTCCACAAAAATTTGAATTTTTTCTTACAAATTTGTCGGTATGAAACTGAATAATTTTTCCGTAAATTTGTGAGGATTTTTGCAGTGTTTCAGGTTTGCTCTTTTTCTGCTTTTTAGGACATTTTTCTCATGATTGTGCAACCTTTGTTGAAGTAAATTTATTGCTTTTTTCTTTGAAATGTAGGATTTTTTCCCCCAAGGCCTCATGGCTCCACTATCTATGGGCCAAAGAGCCACATGTGGTCCCAGAGCTGCAGATTGCAGACCCTTGGGTCAGGGCACGTTTAAATGGAACTGATCTCTGACAACCTCTTCTGGATGAACATAACAGTCCTGAAAGCATGGGCTATCAGGAAAGTGTTAGCCCTGTTTCCTCTATAGGGACCAGGAACCTGATAAGGACTATTATTCAGGTAGGAACTATCAGTCTCTGAAGGATTTGTTCATGATGTAGTTGTTTGATGACGATGATTACATATTTTCTGCTGTGTTCATGCTACCCAGATAAATGCAAGGAAGCAAAAAAAAAAGTAAATACTGCCCCAGCTATGGAGATATTAACATTTATATTTTTAGCACTTTTATCCCGTCAGTATCGAGTCAATCCAAAATCCTACCCAACGGTTTTCAAAGCCGCTCTGAAGTACCTACCCCTTACCAGGACCTTATTTTGGATGCTAAGAGTTCCTGAAAAGTTCCCCTTTGCTGGTGAGGATACACACACAGACACACCTCTTCTGCTACCAGTCCAAAGCTCTGTGCCTCCCTGCCTGCCGTGCTCCCTGCCTCTCTGTTCACCTGGTTCTCCTTTCATCTCCATCTGGAAAACAAACTCACTTGAGCAACAATAATATTTGCACAATTCAGTCATTCAGCTAAAGTCCCGGGCACAGGGAAGTAACCTCAGCTGCAAACTTTCCTCCACCGTTCACCAACTTCACCTCCATCCAAAGCTGGATAGAGAAGGAGGTTGTTCACATCCCTGCCTGCTGATCACCTGCTTCTCCACCTACCAGTGCAGTAAGTAAACCACTTATGTTTCGACACCAAATTTACCTTTTTCTCTTCCATCTCCCCTGCAGGACTGTTCTGGACAGACTAACGTTATAAACATCTCTTACAATAAAACTTGTTTTCAAACTTTGAAACTGGGTCCTCTGGTGTTTTGTCTTGTTAATCATGTCAGGATCCTATAGTGGAGACACACCATGGGAGAAGTTCCTGTTAAGCTGGCTCCTGGTTCCTGTAGCGTAAACAGCGCTATTTACTGCTGTTTAAAAATGAGCTCATCCAACTGATAACAGATGAAACGTTTCTGCTCGGTCTGCACCACAAGATTATTTATTAACACATCAGTAGCATCAGTGTCTTAAATGTGTCAGCCTGTTGCAATGATCTAGTCCAATGATCAGCAACCTGCGGCTCTGGACCCATATGTCGCTCTTTTGCCCATAGGCAGTGGCTCCCAGGACTTGAGAAAAAAATCACAAATGTCCAAGAAAAGCAACAAATTTTCAAGAAAAAAATAGTTGCACATTCATGAGAAAAATATTATAAAAAAAGAGAAAACTTGAAAATTGACGGAGAAAATCTTCCAAATTTAGCAGAAAAAAAGTTGTTATTCTATTTGGAAAACAAATTGATGAATTTGCAATAAAAAAAAAATTATGAAAATTTCTGGAAAAGAAATTATAAATTGACTGGAACTCTTGGAGTTTTATGACTAAAAATGTAATAAAGTTATGTTAAATAGGCTGCAGTTTTACCCATGAAAGGTAATAAATTTACAAATAATAATAATAATAATAATAATAATAATAATAATAATAATAATAATAGCTGAAAATGTATGGAAAAAAATAGAATTTTTTTGAAAAGTTGCAATTTAAACGTCACAAAAGATTTGCTTAAAAATCACAAATTTTCTGATAAGCTACAATTTTATTAGAAAACTGTCACAAATGTATGTAAAAAAGGCTGCATTTTAACCTGAAAAAGTAACAAATTTAAAAAAAAAGCAGCCAAATTTATGAGAAAAGCAGGCAATTTCCCCAAAAAACATATCGAAAATTGAAGAAAATGTCCCACTTTTACATGAAAAAGTCTTCAGTTTTATTCAACAAAGGTATTAAATTTGCAAAGAAAAATTCTTTATGAAAACAGCAAAACATATTCATGCCAAAAATATAACAAATTTTAGAACCCCAAAAATTACAGTTTAATGTGGAAAACATGCTTACAAACATGAGAAAAGCTCAAAAATTGTTTGTGTTTTTTGTAGAAAAAGGGGTAATAAATTTACAATAAAAAATTATGCAAATTTTTGAGAAAAACTCTTTTAATCCTGATGTTGTGATGCCAGATTGTAGTTATAATGCTTCTGTTTTACTGTAGTTTTAAAACACTGGTGCTTTTGTGGCTTCATTTATTTTTGACAAAAATCCCTCAAAGTTGCTCTTTGCGTAGTTCAGGTCGCCGCCTCCCCGGTCTAGTCAAAAGTGCAAACATCATTTATGGGGATGTCCAAGGCAGAAAAAGCAAAAAGCTCAAAAACCTTGTTCTGATTCTCTTGACCTCTTAAAATTCTAGTGTTCCGCCCATGGGATGTTTCAGGCTCCTACTGTCACTCTGTGCTGAAAGAATGTGATTTTCTTTGGATTTACTAAATTTAAGGAAATTCGCTGAAATGCTAAAGGATAAAAAAAAAAAGTTTCAAATCTACAAGAAAAAAATACAAATTTACAGGAAAAAGTTACAAATATTTCAGAAAAAATTGAAAAATTTACAAGAAAAACGTCACAAATTTTCAAGAAAATGTAGCAGATTTACAAGAAAAGAGTTTCAAATTTACAGGAAAAAAATTTTAAATATTTGAGAAAAAAATACAAAATTTACTAGGCAGAAGTTGCAAATTTTAAAAGAAAAAGTTATAGATTTGCAAGAGAAAAGCTGCAAATTTACAAGAGAAAAGTTACAAATTTACAGGAAAAAATCACAAATATTTTGAAAAAGTTGCCAGTTTTTAAGAAAAAAAGTTGCAAATTGAGGAGTTGCAAATTTAAAAGAAAAGGTTCATATCTACAAGAAAAGAAAATGCAAATTTATAGGAAAAAGTTGCAAATATTTGAGATATATTCATCTGGGTATTCATCTGAACAATAAACTAGACTGGTCACACAATACTGATGCACTCTACAAGAAGGGACAGCGCAGGCTGTTCCTGCTGAGGAGACTCAGGTCTTTTGGTGTACAAGGGGCGCTGCTGAAGTCATTCTATGACACGGTGGTGGCATCAGCCATCACTTTTGGAGTGGTCTGCTGGGGCAGTGGCATTACTGCAGCCGATAGGAAGAGACTGAACAAACTGATTAAGAAAGCTAGCTCTGTCCTGGGGCAGCGCCTTGATCCGATGGAGGAGATAGGAGAGAGAAGGACGGTGGCTAAACTGTCATCTCTGCTGGAGTCCGAGTTCCACCCTATGCAGGACATACTGAATGCACTGAGGAGCTCATTTAGCAGCAGACTACATCATCCCAGGTGCACAACCGAGAGGTTTCGTAGGTCCTTCCTACCAACGGCTGTCAGACTGTACAACCTAAGCAGGGCTGCTCGCAGAGATAGCAAAAAGACGTAACAAACTAATAGTTTTTTGAATGCAAAAGATGCAATAGACTTACACAATGGTCCTCTCCGGCATACAACTAGGAACATACCGGTCGCTACGGAGGGTGAGAATATGTATGGGCACATAATCATACCATGTAGGATAACTAAGTAGACGGTTATGCTGTTTCATTCCATCTAGCAACAATGCTCTGCACTGTGTGTGTTTATATATTTGCATATTTATTCCATCTAGCTACAATGCTCCGTACTGTGGGTGTTTATATATTTATATATCTACATATTATTCCATCTAGCTACATTGCTCCGCACTGTGTGTGTTTATATACTTGCATATTTATTCCACCTAGCTGCAATGCTCCGTACTGTGGGTGTTTATATATTTACATATTTATTCCATCTAGCTACAATGCTCTGCACTGTGTGTTCATATATTCATATATTTATTCCATCCAGCTACAATGCTCTGCACTGTGTGTCTGTGTGTGTGTGTATATATATATATTTTATAGTAATACGTACATATGTTTATTAGCTGCTCTTGCTTGCTTGTTTTTTTTCTTGCCTTCTGATTGTTGCTCTGAGTGTTGCTATCCCTGTGCTGTTGCAATCCTGGAATTTCCCCGTTGTGGGACTAATAAAGGCTTATCTTATAAAAGTTGCAAATTTACAAGAAAAAAAAAATCAAATTTCACAAAAAAAAATTTGAGCTTTTTAAGAAAAAAGTTGCAAATTTTTGTGAAAAAAAAGATGAAAATTGAGGAGGAAAAAAGTTGCAAATTTAACCTTTTTAACTTCTTAAAATTCTGGTGTTCAACTGGCAGGATGTTTTAAAACCTCTAGTGAAGAAAGAATTTGATTTTATTTGTGAGTGCCAAATTTAGGGATATTGGCTTGAACGGGAAGGGGTTAATCACTCAGATGTGTGTTTTGGGTGTAACATCAATAAACCAATCAGATCAGCTCACCATCTCTAGTAGGAAGTGATGCAGGATGTATACAGGATTGCTGTTACTATGGCATGTTTACCTGGGATGACAGATCACTTCTCCTGCTGAGAAAACAGATGTGCTTGCACCTGACGTGAAAATGTGAAGGAACGTCATCGTTCCACCTGAACATTTGGAAGAATAAGTAGCACTGAGTGTGTCCTGGAGGAGCAACATGCATCCACACATTTTGAAAATACACCACTTAAGAAGAAGCAGCCAACTTTTATTGTCATTCAGTCCATCCTGTACAGTAGAATGAAATTATGTTTCTCCTATCTACAATGTTAATCACATGTAGAATCAGAGGGGCCCCTGCCATGCAAGGTGCCACCATAAACAACTTTTCCTTCTCCCATTCTATTACGCTGAGCACCAAGCCAGAAGGTGGGAAGTACCATTTTTATATGGTCTTTGGCATGACCTGGCCGGGACTTGAACCTCCAACCTCCCGGTTGTGGAGTGGATGCTCTATCAACTAGGCCACCACTCCGGTAGGTAACCATTAGTAATGTGCCACTGACTTTAGCTGATTTTAAACAGCTAAGAATGCATCCACTTTGTGCCCGGATGCACCCCTTTTAAAAGACACCCCTCCTGTGACTGCAAAGCCTGTGCAAAGTCATTTATATCTAGATGTACAGGAAGTATAGCCACTATTTTTTTTTTCCCCACATCAGGTCTTATTTTTTTATTTCAAAAGAAGTCCTGCTGTTAGAGAATGAAAATGAGACAAAAATTGTAAAATAAAACCAGAGTTGTCAATGTTCTCAGATCACATACATGTATTTAGCTTACCTTCTACCATGTTATCACCCAATTTCAAACAAATGGTTTAGGACGCCGTAAAGAAGTAAAATGAGGCAGTGGGATGCAGAAAGATTTCTTTATAGAAAAACAAGGGCAGCATCGTGTTCACATACACGAGAAAAAAAATGTGAATAAAAGAAATGATGCCCTTGCTCATGGCTGTATATAAAGGGTCTAAAGGAGTCTAGGTTCTTGGGCCACAGAGGGCCGGAGCGAGGCCCTTACAAGGTTCAGCGTATTTATCCCTGTGAGGAAACATGTCCTTATTGTCTGACCCAACCTCACCATAACCCGGAGCGAGGGGCCAGCCTGCTGCGCCTGGGGACCAACCCTAGTTCTGGCACGGCCGCCTCGGTCAAGGGCAAGGACAAGCCGCCAAAACGGAGCGTGGAGGCGTTATTCCTCCACATGGCTGGTGTGAAAAAGATTGGAGGCAGGGCCCGGGGTGGAGAGGCATCAGCAGAGGATCTGTCATTACTGTCTTCTGCTTGGTGTTTTAGTCCAAATTGGTATCGGGGGCATTCCTTCTCCAGACAGATGATAAACAACAACATGAGGGAAAAACACATTTTAAAAGGGCACTTTGGTATGTAAAGTTCAGTCTAACAAGACCGGCCTGGCTCGCCCCAGAGGACTTTATTTTTATCTTCACAAAGGTCAGACTGAAAGAGAACCCTCGCTGACAAAATCATTTTTTTTTTCCTGGTTGCTTTGGCCCCCAGAGCTATGAGAATAAACATCCACCAAGTGTCATTTATATCCCGGCTATTTTAATTTGACACAATTTACTGTTATCATTCCACTGATTAACAGTCATCTAATTTGTTCATCTCTGAACTTTGACTTTATATTTTCATTTGACATTGACCAAAACACAACATGGCCTATTTAAAGAGGTCTGAAGAACAAAGAAGCATTACTGCTTCAAGTAAAAGTAGCAGTACCATCTCATAAAAATTACTCAAGTCAATACCTGGGGTCAACCATCCAGAGCAATGGAAGATGCATGAGAGAGGTGAAGAAAAGAGTGCAGGCAAGGTGGAGTGGGTGGAGATGAAGGATAGCAGCTAGAGTGAAAGGGAAAATTTATAATATGGTAGTGAGACCTGCTATGATGGATCTTTTGGAGACGGTGGCACTGACAAAAAGACAGGAGGCGTAACTGAAGATTTTTAGCTTCTCATTGGGAGTGACTAGGAGGGACAGGATTAGAAGTGAGTATATCAGAGGGACAGCTCAGGTTGAGTAGTTTGGAGACAAAATAACATGGTTTAGACATGTGCAGAGGAGGGATTGTGAAGATATTGGACAAAGGATGTTGAAGATGGAGCTTCCAGGCAGAAGGAAAAGAGGAAGACCACAGAGAAGATTCGTGGATGTATTGAAGGAGGACATGGAGATGATCAGCTGTGGAGACCCCTAAAGGGAGCAGACAAAAAAGAAGAAGACTCAAATACAAGCAAAAATACTCAAAGTTTCTTGAGTAAGGTTGTTTTGACAGCCGAAGTTCCGCACAAAGGATCATGCTTCTGTTTCATTGTCTATGTTTGGTCCAGTTATGTTTGGTTTAACTCTGCTTCTGTCACGGATTGCCCTTCAGGGCAGGGAACTGGACTCAGATGTGTAGCGAGTGTTCAAGATCATTTTAATAACAAACTCTGAAAATAACAGAAGCTGAAACAGAATAGGCAAGGCTTGGCAGGGCAGACAAAAAACTCACTGACAGAGAAATTCGCAGAGCAAGCAAGACAGGGCTGTGCAGGAGCATGCATAAATGCCAGAATGACAATAAATGATGCAGCACCCAACTGAGGGACTGCGTCCCTTAAATAACAGGTGAACTAATGAGAGAAACACAAAACAGCTCTGACTAATCAGAAACCAATCAGACATGAACAAAGCTAGGAGACAACAAAGGTAAACAAAGAACACTGTCAAAATAAAAGCAGTCCAAACATAGGAGAACATGACAGGAAAACCCACAGTGATGACAACTCAGGATAATAATGATAATAAAGAAAAGCACAAGAAAAAGTTAAAGCATGAGCCAGATCCTCTGGCCAAACTCAAACCCTGACAGATTCTTTTCCAAGAGAAAAGAATCTTTTCCACAGATTCTTTTCCATGCTTGTTTTGCGTGATTCCCCTACCAGTTTTTTTGTTTTTTTTAACAATTTTGTTGCATTGTATGTCAAATATGGATAACTTTGATGAAAAAGATGAACTAGTGATGAATTCACCAGACAAACTAGCATGGCTTTCAGGAAATGTCTGTTTTTGTGGACTTATTTGTTTTTGTGGAAAAAAGTACTCATAAACTGCCAAAAAATAACAATGAGTTGATGTTCAGTTTTCTGCTTTATTATGTCTGAGATACTCATATTTCAAGTGACCATGTCTTAGAAGCTGAATTGGAAGTACTAACCCATATAAACCAACAGATGAAAAGTTGTTTTTTCTCATTATTAAAACAATTGGACTTATCTATTTTTGCAAACAAACTCTTCAAATACAGATTAAAGATAAAACCCAGCAAACCTATACACAGAAAAAGTAGAGCCGTAATACCCATAGCTGTAAATTCAGTGCAGTAGTGTAGGTGCAGACAGTGACAGACTGGACTGCTCATGATCACTATTGCTATAACAGAAAGCAGCAGATACTGCATTTGTGCAAATGAGATAAGATAAGCCTTTATTAGTCCCACAATGGGGAAATTCCAGGATTGCAACAGCACAGGGATAGCACCAATCAGAGCAATAATTAAGAAGATACGAAAAATATAAATAAGAGCAGTGGATATACATACGTACACATAAATATATAAATGTATATACAAAGTGCGGAGCATTGTAGCAAGATGGAATAAACAGCATAACCGTCTACTTAGTTATTCTACATAGTATGCATATGTACCCATACATATTGTCACCCTCCGTAGCGACTGATATTGTCCTAGTTGTATACTGGAGGGGACCATTTGTGTAAGTCTGTTGTATCTTTTGCATTCAATACTACTAGGTCGTCATGTTTTTTTACTATCTCTGCGAGCAGCCCTGCTTAGGTTATACAGTCTGACAGCCGTAGGTAGGAAGGACCTGCGAAACCTCTCGGTTGCGCACCTAGGATGATGTAGCCTACTGCTAAATGAGCTCCTCAGTGCGTTCAGTATGTCCTGCATAGGGTGGGACTCGGACTCCAGCAGAGATGACAGTTTAGCCACCATCCTTCTCTCTCCTATCTCCTCCACTGGGTCAAGGCATTTCCCCAGGACAGAGCTAGCTTTCTTGATCAGTTTGTTTAGTCTCTTCCTATCGGCTGCTGTAGTGCCGTTGCCCCAGCAGACCACTCCAAAAGTGATGGCTGATGCCACCACAGTGTCGTAGAATGTCTTCAGCAGTGCCCCTTGTACACCAAAAGACCTGAGCCTCCTCATTAGGAACAGCCTGCGCTGTCCCTTCTTGTAGAGTGTGTCGGTATTGTGTGACCAGTCTAGTTTATTGTTCAGATGAACACCAAGGTACTTGTAGGATGTCACCATTTCAATGTCTATTCCCTGAATGTTTACTGGTGCTGTGAGGGGTTGTCCTTGCCTGCGGCAGTCCACCACCAGCTCCTTAGTTTTCCTCGTGTTGATCTGGAGGCAGTTCCGATGGCACCAGGCACCGAAGTCCTGGATAAGTCCTCTGTACTCAGCTTCATCTTCGTTGGAGATGAGGCCGATGATCGCAGAGTCGTCAGAGAACTTCTGTAGATGGCAGAGTGTTGTGTTGTGTGAGAAGTCAGCAGTATAAAGGGTGAACAGGAAGGGAGCCAAAACCGTTCCCTGGGGGGCCCCCGTGCTACCAATGATCGTGTCAGACACACAATCTCGGGTTCTCACAAACTGTGGCCGGTTAGTGAGGTAGTCCAGGATCCATGATGACAGGTGCTGGTCCACCCCTGCGGACAGCAGCTTGTCCTTCAGGATCATCGGTTGAATGGTGTTGAAAGCACTGGAGAAGTCAAAGAACATGATCCTCACCGCATTCCCAGGCTTCTCCAGGTGGGACAGAGAACGGTGAAGGAGGAAGATCACTGCATCCTCCACCCCAATGCCATGCTGGTAGGCGAACTGGAGTGATCCATCGCTGGTCCCACCAGGGGGCGGAGGTGAGCAAGGAGCAGTCTCTCCAGGGTCTTCATCATGTGAGACGTCAGGGCCACTGGTCTGTAGCTGTTCAGATCTTTGGGGTGGGAAGTCTTTGGTACAGGTACCAGACAAGATGTTTTCCACAACTGTGGTACCCTTCCCAGCTTCAGACTCAGGTTGAAAATATGCTCCACAATCCCACACAGCTGGTCTGCACAGGACTTGAGGAGCTTCGCGCTGATGCCGTCCAGTCCCGACGCCTTCCTCGCCTTGATCTTCCTCAGCTCCGTCCTCATCTGGGTTTTTGTGAGGGTCAAGTTGGGGGGCTGTGTGCTGAGAGTGGGGGGATGTTGGTGGAGTGGGGTGTGGACAGCAGGTCTCGATGACTTTAGAGGCAGCAGTGGTTGTTGTGCAGTTGGGGGGGAGGGCGATTGGTCAAACCTATTGAAAAACAGGTTCAGATTGTTCGCCCACTCCCTGCCCCCTGTGGCCTGGGGGGAGGTATTCTGGAGCCCAGAGATGGTTTTACGGTTTCTCCAGACCCCGCCAATGTCGCTCTGTTGCAGCTAAATAAATAGTTGCTGTAATGTGCAGAGACATACAGCAACAGATGTATTATTGTTGGTGTGCCAGTCTTTCTGTGCAAACAGCTGAGGTCGTTATTGCGTGGGTGAGAGTGTTACAGTCCAGGGTTGGAGGTGGGGTGGGGGGAGTGGACAAAGTTCAGGGTCCCGATGGCCTGGTGACCAAAGCCGTTTACCTGTCTTGAGGAGTGGGCCTGGAGGGTCTGGTACCTTTTCCCTGAAGTCAAGGGGCTGAAGAGAGATTGTGAGGGGTGGGAGGTGATGCCTGCAATGTTGATGGCTCTGAGGTTGATGCAGGTGTGGTAGATGTCCAAGAGGGGGGCAGAGGGGCACCAATGAGCTTGCTGGCTGCTTTCACTGTGCATTGTAGTGTCTTCAGGAAGGAGGTGGTGTAGCTTCCGTACCACACCGTGATGCAGCTGGTGAGGATGCTCTCAATGGTGCCCTGGTAGAAGTAGCCCATGATGGGGGGTGGGATTCATGCTCTCCTCAGTTTGCAGAGGAAATAGAGGTGAGTTTGAGCTTTCTTGGCCAGGGATGTGGTGTTGTTGGACCAAGAGAGGTCCTCAGAGATCTGTATCCACAGGAACTGGGTGCTGCTCACCCTCTCCACAACTGCTCCATCGATGATCAGAGGGGGATGCTTTGTGTGTCCTCTCCTGAAGTTGACCACAATCTCCTTGGTTTTTCCCATGTTCAGGAAGAGGTTATTGCCTTTATACCACTGGACCAGTTGGCTCACCTCATTTCTGTAGCTGGCTTCTTCATTGTTGGTGATGAGGTCCACCATCATCGTGTTGTCTGCAAACATGATGATGTGGTTGGTGCAGTAGGCCGGTAAGCAGTCATGGGTTAGCAGGGTGAAGAGCAGTGGGCTAAGCACGCACCCTTGTGGGACCCCTGTGCTCAATGTGATTGTCTTGGAGGTGTTACTGCCGACCCACATGTTCTGTGACCTGCCTGTGAGAAAGTCCAGCACCCAGTTACAGAGAGAGGTTTTGAGTCCCAAGTTTCTGAGTTTTTGTATTAGGCACTGGGGGATGATTGTGTTGAATGCTGAACTGAAGTCCAAGAACAGCATTCACACATAGGAGTTCTTTGAGTCCAGGTCAGTGAGGGCTGGATGGAGAGCAGCAGTGATGGCATTTTCAGTGGATCTGTTTGACTTGTATGTGAACTGAGATGGTTTGTGGGAGGGAGGGAGGGTGGACTTGATGTTCTGCATGATCAGCCACCCGAAGCACTTCATTATGATGGAGGTCAGTGCTATGGGCCGATAATTGTTGTAGCTGGTTGGGATGGACTTCTTTGGGATTGGTATTATGGTAGCAGTTTTGAAACACATGGGGACAACAGCTTGACTCAGGGAGAAGTTGAAGATGTCGGCCAGGACAATCTTGAGCTCCTCCACACAGTCCTTCATTATGCCACCTGGTATGTTATCTGGTCCAGCTGCCTTACATGGGTTGATCCCGGAGAGGGTCCGCTTCACACTGGCCGGATTCAGACTTATAACCTGCTCATCTGAGGGAGGAGTGGTCTTCTGTACTGATGAGCTGTTTTGTGCTTCAAAACGGCCAAAAAAGAAATTTAGGTTGTTAAGCAATGTGAAGTCATATTAGTGGGTTAACTAGTTTAGTGAGGTTACAATATTATCAAGGTCCTCATTAAAAAGGAGGTTTGACCTTCTCCTCAGCCATCATCATATTCAGGGGGCATTGCTCTTCCAATATTTCATAAAATCTGTCTCATCATGTCTGAAAATATCTGGAAAGTTTCTGCATTTTTAGGATTTTTTTTTTTCAAGTGACTATTTATGCCACTAATGGCCATATTTTCTCTCTCCAAGTGCGATCACAGGTCATTTTACCCTTATGGATCGTCACCTTATCGTGGTGGAGGGTTTGTGATCCTAGGAGCCCCCTCATGGATCGTCACCTTATCGTGGTGGGGGGGGGGGGGGGGGGGTTGCGTGCCCTAGTGATCCCAGGAGCCCCCTCATGGATCGTCACCTTCTCGTGGTGGGGGGTTTGTGTGCCCTAGTCATCCCAGGAGCTATGTTGTCCTGGGCAATTTGCCTCTGGTAGGGTCATCCAAGACAAACTGGTCCTGGGTGAAGGGCCAGACTAAGAACGATCCAATAGACTCTCATGATGAATGCTAGAAAAGGGATCCTGTGTACCCCACCCAGTATGGGGTTACTGGGGCACCACCCTGGAGCCAGGCCTGGGGGAGGGGCTCAGTGGCTAGTGTCTGGTGGCTGGGTTTCCACCCATGGGACCCGGCCGGGCTCAGCCCGAAGGAGTTACATGGGTCCACCCTCCAGTGGGCTCACCACCTGCAGGAGGGACCATAGGGGTCCGGTGCTGTGTGGATCAGGTTGCGGTCAAAGGCAGAGACCTTGGCGGTCTGATCCCAGGCTTCCTAAACTGACTTTTGGGATATGGAATGTCACCTCTCTGGTGGGGAAGGAGCCTGAGCTGGTACATGAGGTTGAGAGATACCGGCTAGATATAGTCGGCCTCACCTCAACACACAGCTCCGGTTCTGGAACCAGTCTCCTGGAGAGGGACTAGAGCTTGGCCTACTCTGGAGTTGCCCCGGGCGAGAGGTGACGAGTAGGGGTGGGTATTCTTGTATCCCCCCACCTTGGTCCCTCTATATTGGAGTTTTCCCGGTGGACGAAAGGGTTGTTTCCCTGCACCTTTGGGTTGGGAAACGGGTCATGACCATCATTTGTGCCTATGCACCAAGTGATGGTTCAGAGTGCCCTCCCTTTTTTGAGTCTCTGACTGTTATGACTCGCCGCTCATCAGCGGCGCCAGCCGCGTGCACACCTGCTCCTCGTCAGCAGCGAGGTATTTAATCCACTCTGCCCTGGGCTTCGGCCTGAAGCCGTCTCTCTACTTCGGCCCCTTCGCTACTACGGACCTCAAACCTACTAGTGAAGATATCCTGGGTAAGCTCCCCTTACCTCTCTCCTCTAGCCTTCCCCTGTGCACAGGTGGACATTCCCGGCGGCGGACTTCATCTCCTCGCCGTTGGCTCTACTCTGCTGCCACAGGTACTGCAGGTCGCTGTCTCCCGGGCTCCGCCGGGAGCCATACACTTCCTTGTTGCTAATAAAGCTGTTAAATCTATCCTGAGCCTGCGTGTGTGTCTCCTGGGCCGTGCATTATGTCAGTACGGCTTCAGCAGAGCGGCTCGGCAGACAGCGGGCTCACACGGCGTATTTCCACCCTCGAGGCTCGGGTGGATTTAATAGCTCATCAGCAACAGGTGATATTGAATCAATTAATTATCATTACTAACCGATTAGACCGCTTGGACCCCCAGCAGCTGTTCCCCTCGGCTCGTCCGGGTGGCGTGGCTCCTGCAGCTCCGGTGGCCGTCCAGCCTGCTCCGGGTTCACCAACACGGCTCACACCAATCCCCACTCCTGCTCGCTTCAGCGGTAAGCTGGGTGGAGCTTGGGGTTTTATTATGCAGTGTGAGTCCGTGTTTCTTCGCGTTCCCGGAGATTTTCCCTCAGACCATAGCAGGATTGGCTATATAGGTAATCTCCTTGAGGGTCGTGCGCTTACCTGGGCTTACGCCATTATGGTGAAGCCCAGCTACGCCACTCTCACCTATGGCCAGTTCGTGCGACAATTTCTGGAAGTGTTTGATCATTCGGGTTTGGACAGTGTCCAGGTCGACCGCCTTCTCGGACTCCAACAGGGGAGCCAATCGGCGGCCGACTACGCGATCGACTTCCGGGTTACTGCGGAGGAAGTTGGCTGGGAAGAGCGTGCGCTCTGCGGCATCTTCCTCCGCAGTCTAAATTCCGGTCTGAGGGATGAGCTGGCTGGACGGGATACCCCGGAGACGCTGGCGGAGCTGATTTCTCTCACCATCAGTTTGGATAACAGGCTGCGCGAGCGCGCCTCTGAGCGGAAGCAGTCTTCTCGCTCGCGGGGCGCCTCTGCACGTCTGCCCCAAGCTCGCTCCCTGGCGTTGCTGCCGCCGGAGGTCTCCGAGGAGTCGGAACCAATGGTGACGGGCCGGACAAAGCTCCCCCTGGCGGAGAAACAGCGCCGTCGTGACCTGGGCCTCTGCATGTATTGCGGAGGTAGCCAGCACACGGTGGAGCATTGTCCGGAGAAGCCAAACGAGGTGGTCCGCGAGTCACTGTAGGGGGCCTCGCGGACGCTAATCGGTTAAGTCCCCTCACACATTTGACGCTGCCCATCCGTTTCTGTCACAACCTCACTGGGCATCTCACACATGCACTGGTGGATTCAGGCGCGGAGGGTAGCTTTGTTTCACAAAGCCTGGCAACCCGACTGGGCATCCACTGTCACCCCCTCGATACTCCTCTCGCCCTGGTTAATCTCTCCCGAGTTTCCCTGGGAAAGGTAACTCACCAAACATCCCCTGTCCCGGTGATCATCTCTGGAAACCATCGGGAGGATATCTCCTTTTACGTCCTGCCCACCTCAGTAACACCTGTCATCTTCGGTTATCCCTGGCTCCGCCTCCACAACCCCGCCTCGGACTGGAAGACTGGGAAGGTTTCAGCGTGGAGCACTTTCTGCATGGGTACCTGCCTCCAATCCGCGACCTGCGGCCCATCCTCGCCTCCCACAGCTCAGGACACCGCGCCCCCGGATCTCACCCTAGTGCCCTCAGAGTTCCACGACCTGGGTGCCGTTTTCAGTAAGTCCAAGGCGATGTCTCTACCTCCTCACCGGCTTTACAACTGCGCCATTAACATCCGCCAGGGGGCGCCCTTACCCTCAGGACGCCTCTACAGTCTGTCAGCGCCGGAGAAGGAGGCAATGAACAGCTACCTGAAGGAGTCGCTCAGTGCTGGGATCATCCGACCGTCCTCCTCTCCAGTAGGTGCAGGGTTCTTCTTCGTTGGAAAGAAGGACGGATCTCTTCGTCCTTGTATCGACTATCGAGCTCTCAACGATATCACGGAGAAAGACCGGTACACCCTGCCCCTTATGGACACTGCCTTCCACTCCCTCCAGGGGGCGACCTGGTTTACTAAGCTGGATCTCCGCAGCGCTTACCACCTCGTCCGGATCCGGGAGGGAGATGAGTGGAAAACCGCCTTCCGAACCCCAAACGGGCATTTTGAATATCTCGTGATGCCGTTTGGGTTGACCAATGCTCCAGCCGTCTTTCAGCGCCTCATCAATGACGTCCTCCGGGACTTCATCGGCCTGTTCATATTCGTCTACATGGACGACATTCTCATCTTCTCCAGGTCCAGGGATGAACACCGGGTCCACGTGAGGCGGGTCCTGCAGAGACTGCTGGAGAACCGTCTGTACGTCAAGGCGGAGAAATGTGAATTCTATGCCAAAACAACTTCCTTCCTGGGGTTCGTCATCTCCCATGACCAGGTGCTTCCGGACCCAGCGAAGATCAAAGCAGTGGTGGATTGGCCCACACCAACTTCTCGAAAGCAAGTTCAGCAATTCATCGGGTTCGCCAATTTCTACCGCCGCTTTGTCCCAAACTTTGGAGCCATCTTCGGTCCCCTGACCCGCCTCACCTCTCCTAAGACCCTGTTCCGGTGGACTGAAGAGGCCGCCTCGGCCTTCCAGGCGCTGAAGACAGAGTTCTCCTCCTCCCGGGTCCTCAGCCAGGTCGATCCCGCGCTGCAGTGCATTGTGGAGGTGGACGCTTCGGACACGGGGGTGGGGGCGGTGTTGTCCCAGCGGTCCCCAGCCAATGGAGTCAAGCGACCCTGCGCCTTCTTCTCTCGGCGCCTGTCCCCGGTGGAACGAAATTACGACGTGGGGGACAGAGAGCTTCTTGCCATCAAGCTTGCCCTGCAAGAATGGCGTCACTGGCTGGAGGGGGCAGTCTTGCCTTTTGTGGTCCTTACTGACCACAAGAACCTGGAGTACCTGAGATCTGCCAAGCGTCTGAACCCCCGCCAGGCGCGTTGGTCCCTGTTCTTTGCAAGGTTTAAGTTCAGCATCACATATAGGCCTGGCTTCAAGAACGGCCTGCCCGACGCCCTCTCCAGGCAATTTGCCCCAGAGGCCGCAGAAGACGTTGCTCACACCATCTTGCCCAGGTCGTGCGTCGTGGGGGCTGTTACATGGGACATAGAAGACAAGATCCGGAGGGCGCAGGAGTCGGAACTGGACCCTGGCGGCGGACCGGAGGGGAGGCTCTTCGTGCCATCTGCCGTCCGGGGGGACGTGATACACTGGCTCCATACCTCCAAGCTCACTTGCCATCCTGGAGCTTCGCGGATGATTGACCTTCTCCAGCAATCCTTTTGGTGGCCAGGCCTGCGGAAGGATGCCGCCCGTTACGCCCGGGCCTGCCCCGTCTGTGCTGCCAATAAGTCAGGTAACGCTCCCCCTGTGGGTCTGCTCCAGCCCCTGCCCGTCCCTGGCAGGCCCTGGTTGCACATCGCTCTGGACTTCGTCACCGGGCTCCCTGTCTCCAACAACTTTGACACAGTTCTGACCATTGTAGACCGTTTTTCCAAGGCCACCCACTTCGTGCCCCTACGTGGACTTCCCTCAGCCTTGGAGACGGCGGACCTCCTCATCCAGCACATGGTCAGACTGCATGGAATCCCGGTCGACGTGGTCTCCGACCGCGGCCCCCAGTTTTCTTCGGACGTCTGGAGGTCATTTTGCAACGCCCTGGGAGCCAAGGTAAGCCTCTCCTCCGGCCATCACCCCCAGTCTAACGGGCAGTGTGAGCAGACTAACCAGGAGCTGGAGGCAACGCTCCGCTGCGTTACGTCATCCAAACTCACGTCCTGGAGTTCTCACCTTGCCTGGGTGGAGTACGCCCACAACACCTCTTGCTCTACGGCCATCAGGATATCGCCCTTTAAAGCATCCTTGGGCTATGATCCACTCCTGTTCCCCGCGCAGGAGGGCGAGTTGGCTGTTCCCTCTGTCCAGGCACATCTGAGGCGGTGCCGTTCCCTTTGGTCCACGGCGCGTAATGCGCTTGTACGCACGGCGGAGCGCAATAAGTCTACGGCAGACCGACATAGGAGACCTGCACCTGCCTACCAGGTGGGACAGCAAGTTTGGGTATCCACACAGGACGTAAACCTAAAGGGTGAGAGGAGAAAGCTGGCCCAACGGTTCATCGGCCCTTATCCCATAACCAGAATCATCAACCCGGTGGCTGTGGGTGTGGCTATTCCCTCCTCCCTCCGCATCCATCCCACCTTCCACGTCTCCAAAATTAAACCGGTGGTCTCTGACCCCCTCTGCCCTCCACCTGCGGCGCACCCCGCTCCCCGGATGATTGGTGGCCATCCGGCCTGGACCGTCGCTGACATCTTGGACGCCCAACGCCGGGGTCACGGATTGCAGTACCTGGTGGATTGGGAGGGCTATGGACCTGAGTGGAGACAGTGGGTGCCTTCCTCGCTGGTGTTGGACCGGTCACTCATTTCTGAGTTTCATCGAGCGCACCCGGAAAAACCATCGCCAGGAGGCGCTGCTAGAGAGGGGAGTACGGTTATGACTCGCCGCTCATCAGCGGCGCCAGCCGCGCGCACACCTGCTCCTCGTCAGCGGCGAGGTATTTAATCCACTCTGCCCTGGGCTTCGGCCTGAAGCCGTCTCTCTACTTCGGCCCCTTCGCTACTACGGACCTCAAACCTACTAGTGAAGATATCCTGGGTAAGCTCCCCTTACCTCTCTCCTCTAGCCTTCCCCTGTGCACAGGTGGACATTCCCGGCGGCGGACTTCATCTCCTCGCCGTTGGCTCTACGCTGCTGCCACAGGTACCACAGGTCGCTGTCTCCCAGGCTCCGCCCTTGTCGACGCCAGCCACCTGTCACAACCAAGTAAGCCAGCTACCATCATTATTCCCTGTATTGGTGTGGTGCCCGTTACCCTTCTCCCTCTGCTCTTTC
Source organism: Pholidichthys leucotaenia (assembly GCA_020510985.1). Taxonomy (NCBI): domain Eukaryota; kingdom Metazoa; phylum Chordata; class Actinopteri; order Cichliformes; family Pholidichthyidae; genus Pholidichthys; species Pholidichthys leucotaenia. Next base: position 282,875,736 of record CM035840.1, read on the forward strand.
CCACAGGGTTGTCCGGCTGTACGGCCTCCTGCCTCCGTGCCTGACGCAGACGCCACCACCAATACATTCTTATTCCACACACACGCAGGCTCAGGATAGATTTAACAGCTTTGTTAGCAACAAGGAAGTGTATGGCTGCGTGTCTGTGGAATAAGAATGTATTGGTGGTGGCATCTGCGTCAGGCACGGGGGCAGGAGGCCGTACAGCCGGACAACCCTGTGGGAAAGAGCAGAGGGAGAAGGGTAACGGGCACCACACCAATACAGGGAATAATGATGGTAGCTGGCTTACTTGGTTGTGACAGGTGGCTGGCGTCAACAAGGGCGGAGCCCGGGAGACAGCGACCTGTGGTACCTGTGGCAGCAGCGTAGAGCCAACGGCGAGGAGATGAAGTCCGCCGCCGGGAATGTCCACCTGTGCACAGGGGAAGGCTAGAGGAGAGAGGTAAGGGGAGCTTACCCAGGATATCTTCACTAGTAGGTTTGAGGTCCGTAGTAGCGAAGGGGCCGAAGTAGAGAGACGGCTTCAGGCCGAAGCCCAGGGCAGAGTGGATTAAATACCTCGCCGCTGACGAGGAGCAGGTGTGCGCGCGGCTGGCGCCGCTGATGAGCGGCGAGTCATAACACTGACTGGGGGGCTGGAGGGTGCTCCTCTTGGAGACTCCATTGTCCTTCTGGGGCACTTCAATGCACATGTGGGCAATGACAGTGAAACCTGGAGGGGGGTGATTGGGACGAACGGCCTGCCCGATCTGAACCCGAGTGATGTTCAGTTATTGGACTTAAGATAAGATAAGATAAGATAAGCCTTTATTAGTCCCACAACGGGGAAATTCCAGGATTGCAACAGCACAGGGATAGCAACACTCAGAGCAACAATCAGAAGGCAAGAAAAAAAACAAGCAAGCAAGAGCAGCTAATAAACATATGTACGTATTACTATAAAATATATATATATACACACACACACAGACACACAGTGCAGAGCATTGTAGCTGGATGGAATAAATATATGAATATATGAACACACAGTGCAGAGCATTGTAGCTAGATGGAATAAATATGTAAATATATAAACACCCACAGTACGGAGCATTGCAGCTAGGTGGAATAAATATGCAAGTATATAAACACACACAGTGCGGAGCAATGTAGCTAGATGGAATAATATGTAGATATATAAATATATAAACACACCCAGTGCTGAGCATTGTAGCTAGATGGAATAAATATGCAAATATATAAACACACACAGTGCAGAGCATTGTTGCTAGATGGAATGAAACAGCATAACCGTCTACTTAGTTATCCTACATGGTATGATTATGTGCCCATACATATTCTCACCCTCCATAGCGACCGGTATGTTCCTAGTTGTATGCCGGAGGGGACCATTGTGTAAGTCTATTGCATCTTTTGCATTCAAAAAACTATTAGTTTGTTACGTCTTTTTGCTATCTCTGCGAGCAGCCCTGCTTAGGTTGTACAGTCTGACAGCCGTTGGTAGGAAGGACCTACGAAACCTCTCGGTTGTGCACCTGGGATGATGTAGTCTGCTGCTAAATGAGCTCCTCAGTGCATTCAGTATGTCCTGCATAGGGTGGAACTCGGACTCCAGCAGAGATGACAGTTTAGCCACCGTCCTTCTCTCTCCTATCTCCTCCATCGGATCAAGGCGCTGCCCCAGGACAGAGCTAGCTTTCTTAATCAGTTTGTTCAGTCTCTTCCTATCGGCTGCAGTAATGCCACTGCCCCAGCAGACCACTCCAAAAGTGATGGCTGATGCCACCACCGTGTCATAGAATGACTTCAGCAGCGCCCCTTGTACACCAAAAGACCTGTGCTAACCACAGTTTGTCCATAAAAAACACCATGTTCAAGCATAATGGTGTCCATATGTGCACCTGGCACCAGGACACCCTAGGTCGCAGGTCGATGATTGATTTTGTTGTCGTGTTATCAGACCTATCGGACCTGTATGTCTTGGACACTCGGGTAAAGAGAGGTGTAGAGCTGTCAACTGATCATCACCTGGTGGTGAGTTGGATCCGATGGCAGGGGAGGATACCATTCAGACCTGATAGACCCAAACGTATATTGAGGGTGTGCTGGGAACGTCTGGCTGAGGCCCCTGTCCAGGAGGTCTTCAAATCCCAACCCCAGGAAGAACTTCAACCACATTCCAAGGGAGTCAGGAGACATGGATTCGGAATGGGCCATGTTCTCCACCTCCATTGTTGAAGCGGCTGCCCAGAGCTGCGGCTGCAAGGTCATCGGTGCATCTCGTGGTGGCAACCCCCGAACCAAGTGGTGGACACCGGTGGTGGTGGGGGCATTAAACTGAAGAAGGAGCCCTATCAAGCTTGGTTGGCTTGTGGGACTCCCAAAGCAACTGAGGTGTACCGGCAGGCCAAGCGGAGTACAGCTCGGGTGGTTGCTGAAGCAAAAACTCAGGTATGGGGTGAGTTTGGTGAGGCCATGGAACAAGACTTTCGGTCGGCCTCAAAGAGATTCTGGCAAACTGTCTGGCAGCTCAGGAGGGGGAAGCAGCTCCCTGTCCAGACTGTGTATGATGCAGGTAGGGTGCTGCTGACTTCGACTGGGGACATCATCAGGCGGGGGGAGGAATACTTTAAGGATCTCCTCAATCCTACTTATACACCTTCTACAGAGGAGGAAGGCCTTGTGGACGAGGGGGAGGACTCGCCTATCAAAGGGGTTGAAGTCTCCAAGGTAGTTAAAAATCTCTTTGTTGACCAGGCCCCGGGGGTGGACAAGATTCTCCCTGAGTACCTCAAAGCCCTGGATGCTGTAGGGCTGTTATGATTGACACGCTTCTGCAACATTGTGTGGAGGTCGGGGGCAGTGCCTTTGGCATGGCAAACCGGGGTGGTGGTTCTTCTCTTCAAAAAGGGGGACCGGAGGGCGTGCTCCAACTTTAGAGGGATCACACTCCTCAGCCTCCCTGGGAAGGTCTATGCCAAGGTACTGGAGAGGAGAGTCGGGCCTTTGGTAGAACCTCGGATTCAGGAGGAGCAATGTGATTTTTTTCCTGGCTGTGGCATATCGGAGCAGCTCTTTACCCTCTAGAGAATCTTTTAGATCTAAATTTTTTAAATTTTTTAGTTTGCCCAACCAGTTTACATGTGTTTTGTGGACTTGGAGAAAGCATTTGACTGCGTCCCTCGTGGTTTTTTGTGGGGGGTGCTTCGGGAGTATGGGGTATCAGGCTTTTTGTTATGAGCTATTCGGTCTCTGTACGACCGTTGTGAGAGTTTGGTTCATATTGCCAACACTCGGTCGGACTCATTCCCAGTGAGAATTGGACTCCGCCAGGGCAGCCCTTTGTTACAGATCCTGTTCATAATTTTTATGGACAGGATTTCTAGGCACAGCCAGGGAACGGAGGGTGTCATGTTTGGTGACCCCAGGATCTCATTTCTGTTGTTTGCAGATGATGTTGTCCTGCTGGCTTCATTCAGCAATGACCTACAGGTCTTACTGGGACGGTTTGCCGCTGAGTGTGAAGCAGCTGGGATGAGAATCAGTACCTCCAAGTCCAAGTCCATGGTCTTCAGCCGGAAAAAGGTGGATTGCCTTCTCCGGGTTGGGGACAAGCTCCTGCCCCAAGAGGAGGAGTTTAAGTATCTTGGGGTCCTACTCACGAGTGAGGGGAGAATGGAGCAAGAGATTGACAGACGGATCGGAGCAATATCTGCAGTGATGCGGACGTTGTACCGGTCTGTTGTGGTGAAGAGAGAGCTTAGCTCTAAGGCAAAGCTGTCATTTTACCGGTCAATCTATGTTCCTACCCTCACCTATGGTCACGAGCTTTGGGTAATGACCGAAAGAATGAGATCACGGATACAAGCGGCTGAAATGAGCTTTCTTCATAGGATTGCTGAACTCACCCTCAGAGATAGGGTGAGGAGCTCAGGCATCGGGGAGAGGCTCAGAGTAGAACTGTTGCTCCTCTACATTGAAAAGAGCCAGTTGAGTTGGTACTGACATCTGATCAGGATGCCTCCTGGATGCCTCCCACTTGAGGTGTTTTGAGCACATCCCCGTGGGACGAGACCCCAGTGCAGACCCAGGATTCGCTGGAGAGACTATATCTCCCAGCTCATCTGGGAACGCCTTGGGATCCTCTCTGAAGAATTGGAGCAGGTGGCTGGGGAGAGAGAAGTCTGGGCTTCTCTGCTTGAATCAGAATCAGAATCAGAATCAGAATCAGCTTTATTGCCAAGAATATTTACAAGTAAACATACGAGGAATTTGACTTGACATTGGACGCGCACGTTAGGCGCATCCAATGACGCGGCAGCCATGCAAGGCGCCTGTCATACAGTGGGGGTAAAGAGGGGAAGGGAGGGGGAGGAAAACACAATAGGAGAGCGAAAAAACATAGTTAATCAGAATAACGCTCGTATAAGCTCATATAAAGCTCAAATGAGCCAAATTTTGACTACACAGAAAAAAACCCTCTATGCACAATTAGCAGACAATATAGATCACACAAACAAGAGTTGAGAGACACAGTGTATGTATGAGTCAGTATATATGTGTCAGTTCGTGTGATGTTGTATGCATTTGTGTAGTGTAGGTGTGACAGTTGCTAGTGAACAGCAGAGGGCGCCTCCAGGCAGTGGATAGATGTTATAATCATGTGACTTATAAACAAGTCCGGAGTCTATCTCTTCGCTTGCAGATGAAGGCACATGGACTGTCCTTGAGAAGTTCATCTGCTGAAACAACAGCAGCTGTCTGTCGATTGTTTGGGTTAGCAGCCGCCACTTCTGCTTATCTCATCAAGGAGTAATGTAAACAGGCCATCAAAACAAGGTCGAATCTACACAGCTCAGAGCCCACGGAGAATAGAATTTTCCTCTCTCATGCGCTTGTGCTTCATAATTTTAATATTAATATACAGGCTTAAACAGGCATTCCATTCCATGGAGAGCACAGGGCTCCAGATGTATTCCTCCACTGAATCACTGTCATTCAGTTCACCATTGCCGCTACTCGTGCCCTCCCCAACTGGTCGAATTTGATGAAGGAGCTTGCCGGGTCCGCTTTGATCAGCTCTCTCACCTTCCTTCAATTTCTGATACATCAGGGAACTTCACAGCCAAAAATAGAAGTCCTGAGATCATAACCAATAATGTTTCCTGCAAAATCTCCACAGACGCATGAATTCCAATGTCCATGAGTCTCCTCGTTGGGTTCCTCCTGACCCGATCTTCTTTTGAAGTGGTGACAATCACAGTTAAGCCGCTTTCCAGATCCATAATTTCCATTTAGATTAAGATTCAGCAGAAGAGCGACTAAACACAGACAAAAACGCAACATTGCAAGCTGGGATCAGAAAGGAAAAGAGAGGATTAGAAAAGCGTCTACTCTCTCTCAGAGCCGGATGTGAACTGCCGCATCCGCAACCTGGACCTCCGGAGAAGTGGTAGAAGATGGATGGATGGATGGATGGACTTAACTTCCTGTGTTTGGTCTGAAAGTCCAAACCTTTCTGAACACTGAACAATCCAGACCAAGGTTCAGTTTGATCTTGACCAAGACCGCCTAATTTTGTTCAACCAAATTTTGACTCTGTTGTTGAGACCGTGGTTCAGGGAAGGTTTCACATCTAAAATTTTTTTGCTTAATCAAAGTAAAACGTCCAAAACTCTGGACCAAATGGGTTAGGGTTGAACTCTACGAGTGGGAAAGTACAGTAGCTACTAAAAATATGACTCAGGTAGTAACAACTTTACTCTCACCACTAGGTGAGATTTTTGTAAAAAGCTTTTTCCTCATTTTCAACCAGCGGGTCATATTTTAGATCATTCTAGCAAAGCCAAAGGGAGCTGATGCGATGAAGCAACGTTGCACTCTGTGGAGTGCTTCAAAGCTCTGTTCTTGGTCCTAAACTGTTTTCATCATATATGCTTCAATTTGGATCAATCATAGATAAACAGACTATTTTTTCATTGCTATGCTGATGATTTTCAAATCTACCACTCATCAAGTCAGAATGAGCTACTCGGTCATTGATGGTCTGTTTTTTTTTTTTTTTTTCTTCAAAAACTTGTGATATTTTTTGCGTAAATTTATATTTGTTTTTTGTGATTAATTTCCAGCTTTTTCATGTTAATCAGTGTCTTTTTTCTTATACATTTTCAATTTTTCTTTCAAGCATTTGTGACTTTTCTCCTCAGTTTTGATTATTTTACTCCCCAGTTAATGAGTTTATTCTCATAATATTGTGATGTTTATCTTGTGAATTTACATATATTTTCTGATAATTTTCCACTTTTTTTCTCTCATAGGATTTTGCCTTTTGCTTTTCAATTTATTGTATTTTTTAATGGATGTGCGCCTGTCATCTCACTCTGACATGGTCGGCTGCATTGGGGATTTGTACTGATTTGCCAGTTTCAGAAGGTGGCAGACATCTGTTGGAGGACTCAATGGATGACACGTAATACACCAAAGAAGAACTCCTCATTTCCTTTTCCTGTTTTTAGCATTTTAGCACAGAAAGCTAATTTGGCCGCTCAGTCATCGTCACCGCCACTTTCTCAGCTTTGTACGCGGAAAATAACCGTGGGATACAAGCGACATTTATGTGGGATAATCAAAAGACTTTGAAGATGCAGTAGAGACTTTAAATGACAGACAGAATGCAAAATAATGACCACGATGGGTGAAAACGCAGAGACCACGCCAGCCAACCAGCCCCCCTTTGTCAAAAGTAAGTAAGGAATTTCTTTTTTTTTATTTTTAATTTTAATGTACTGATTTCTTGTTCATATACTTAGAAGATAAGATGATGAGGTAACTCTGTACAAAAAACGGTGTCAAAAGACTGAACCATTCTTTGTGTAAATACGTCCAAAGTCCGTTTTGACTGAGTTATGGAATTTAAAGAAGTGCCGTGACATTATGCAAATTAGATGCATAAATTTATTCCAATCTGAAACTTTGGATTGTGGGAATGTGTGAATGACGAGACACAGTTCTCTCTCAAGTCAGCTTTATTCACATCTCCAACATCTCGAAGCAGAAAAGAGAGCCACACAGGGAACTCTCGTCCTTAAATACCAGGACTCTTACAGTTCACAAGTAATATGTATCACATACCACGTTGCATTATAATGACAGTAACAATGCATCTTCTCTCCATGATATTACCCCCACTGTCTACAATGCATCCCCTCTTTAATCCTTTAATTATACCCCCAAACAGTCTCTAGCCTTGCATACCAAAGCTAACACTCTTGCAGCTTCCTGTAATCACCAAGGAAGCTCTGCCTTTGTTCTGGTCTAAAATGTGAGTCACCAAGCAGTTCACAATGTGTGTCCACCACACAAAGCCCCCCCAACATTTTAGAACAAACAAGAGAATAACAACATGCATGCTGTGATAGTATCAATACACATCAGTCCACATGCTGTCTAGGCTTCAGTCTCCTGCCTTATCTGCTGTAGCTGGGATTCAACGTCTCTGCGGCGCTGTCATGCTGGGGGGTTTGCCGTCTGGGGGTGGAAACTTTTTGTCAGCACCTGTGGGTGGTCTGGGGAAACATTACTCTGTGGAGCCCCCCGCGGGGTCTACCTCACCACGGGGCCCTCGCCAACAGCACTTGCTCATCTGCCACCACAAAAGCGGGTTTGAGTCTGTTTATGCCAACTTTCTCTTTCCTACCCCCCAAATCTAGCAAAAACTGCTTGTCCCCTGTTTCTAACACTCTGAAGGGTCCGTCATAAGGCGGTCGCAGCGGGGTTCGATGCGCATCGTGTCTGACAAAAACAAACTCTTCGTTCTTCAAGGTTTTAGGCACAAAAACATGCGGAAAACTGTGCTGCATGGGGCCGGGCAGCGTGCTTGATTCTATGTTACTCCGCAACAGCTGAGACGGGGAGGCGTCTGGCGCAGGGTTATCTGGGAGAAACTCCCCAGGCAGCCAGAGTGGCTGTGCCAACACGAGCTCTGCTGGGGAGGCTTCTAAGTCCTCTTTAGGCGCAGAACGCAACCCCAATAACACCCACGGTAACCTGTCTACCCAATTTGCATCCATCAGTGACGCTCTGAGAGCTGCTTTCAATGACCTATGAAAACGTTCGCACAACCCGTTAGCCTGCGGATTGTAAGCGGTTGTGCAGTGAATTGTGACACCCAGGCTGCGGGCCATTGTCGACCAAAGCTCGGACACAAATTGAGGGCCTCTGTCAGACGTAATGTCCGACGGAACGCCGAAGCGCGCCACCCAAGCTGTTAAAAACGCGCGCGCCACCTCCTCGGCCGTGGTTGATGCCAGCGGGACCACTTCAGGCCAGCGCGTGGTGCGGTCCACAATTGTGAGAAGGTGTGTGCACCCTTGTGACGGCGGGAGGGGGCCCACGAGGTCCACATGAACGTGATCGAACATCTTGGCCGGAACGTGAAATGGCTCCAAAGGAGCCCTCGTGTGCCTCTGTACTTTGGCTCGTTGACACGCCGTGCAGGCTGCTGCCCACTCTTTAACTTGTTTGCGGAGGCTTGGCCACACAAATTTCTCTCCTACCATTTTGACCGACACGCGCACTCCCGGGTGTGCCAAAGAATGAATCGAGTCTAAAATGCGGCGGCGCCACGCGACCGGTTCTACTGGACGCGGCCGTCCTGTGGATACATCGCAGATTGGGGGGGCATACTGTCTTGCAGCACCCTGCTCTCCAGCCTTAACCCTGTCCAGACTGAAGCGTGCGCACCTCCGCGTCACCAACCTACTCCGCGGCCATGGCTGCGTAATCTACCCCTACGCTGACTGGGTCCGCCACGGCGCGTGAGAGGCAATCTGCCACTACATTGAGTTTGCCCGCCACATGCTGGATATCAGTGGTATACTCTGATATCGCGGCCAGCTGTCTCTGCTGCCGGCCTGACCACGGTTCAGAAACCTTGGCCATTGCGAATGTTAGCGGTTTGTGGTCAACGAACGCGGTGAAAGAGCATCCTTCTAGCCAGAACTGAAAGTGGCGGATGGCCAAATGGAGAGCCAGCAGCTCCCTGTTGAACGCCCTGTATTTACGTTCGCTATCGCGCAAGGTCCTGCTGAAAAAGGCTAGGGGCTGCCAAACCCCGGCTACATGTTGCTCCACGACCGCCCCTATGGCCACCTCTGATGCGTCAGTGGTGAGCGCTATGCGGGCCGTTGGGTCTGGGTGTGCCAACAACGCAGCCTTTGCCAAGGCTGCTTTCACCTCCGAGAATGCTTGGTCCCGCTCCGGGGACCACTCGACCTTATCCGCGGGTTTCTTTCTTTTGAGCGTGGCATACAGCGGCTGCATGAGTTGCGCCACGCGGGGAAGAAAAAGGTTATAAAAATTCACCATTCCCAAAAACTCCTGCAACGCCCTGATCGTCTTCGGCCGGGGAAAATCTGCCACCGCGCGCACTTTGTCAGGAAGCGGAACTGCTCCTTCGGGGGAGATGCGGTGTCCCAAAAAATCGATCTGCGCCACCCCGAACTGACACTTCGCTGGGTTGATTATTAACCCGTGATCTCCCAACCTTCGGAAAACTGTGGCCAGGTGTTTTTCGTGTTCGTCTTCGGACGCGCTGGCTACTAAAATATCGTCCAAGTAGACGAACGTGAAAGGGAGATCGTGAAGCACCGCGTCCATCATGCGTTGGAACATCTGAGCAGCCCCTTTAAGTCGGAATGGCATGTGTAAAAACTCGAATAGGCCAAACGGAGTTATTACCGCTGGTTTGGGTATGTCCTCAGTGCGCACTGGGACTTGGTGGTAACCGCGGACCAAGTCTATTTTAGAAAAAATGCGCGCCCCTGCCAAATGAACGGAAAAATCTTGGATATGCGGGATTGGGTAGCAGTCGTGCACTGTAGCGTTGTTTAACCTGCGGAAATCCCCGCAAGGTCGCCATGATCCGTCAGCTTTCGGGACCATGTGTAGCGGGGAAGCCCACGGACTGTTTGAACGTCTGATAATGCCCAACCTCTCCAGGTTGGCGAACTCCTCACGCGCTATGGCCAGTTTAACTGTGTCCAAGCGCCGAGCTTTTGCAAAAACGGGCGGTCCGGTAGTGGTAATAAAATGCTCCACCCCGTGTTCGGCGACTGTTGCCGAAAATGTGGGGACCGTGAGTGCTGGGAACTGAGTGAGCAGTGTGTGGAACTTACTGCTTGCAGCTGTGACATTGGCTTGTGCTGTTGGCGGGGCCACTCGCGCTGTACAGGGGATAGAATCAAAAGAAAGTGCATTAACCAGGCGTCTGTTAGCGAGATCAACCAACAAACCATGTGAGCACAAAAAATCAGCCCCCAACATATTGAAATTTACTGCTGCTACAACAAAAGTCCACTCAAATGTACAGCCGTGTAGAGACAGAAGCAGAGTCTTTTCACCGAAGGTCTTAATCTCCGAGCCGTTCGCTGCTGTCACCCGGGGACCTCCAGAACCAGCTAGTCTGTCCGCGTAGGAAGGTGTGATGAAACTCAACTGTGAGCCTGTGCCGACGAGGAACTGCCTCCCCGAGGGTGCGTCCGACAAGTAGAGCAGCTTGTTCTCCTCCCCGAGGGCCGCGGCTGCTACCGACCCCCGGTCTTGGCGTTTCCCGAACGCCCGAACTGGCACGGTGGTACACATTTGCGTGCCCTCTCTGCGAAGCGGTGATGGTAGAAACAAAGGACGTCCGATCCGCGTTCCCTGGCCCCTGCCGCCGCCGTCGTCGGTGAGTCTGGTACCGCTGCCTCTGGCCTCCTGTCGTCTCCGGTCGTCGCGCAGAGTTCCGCTGCAGCGGCCGTGGCTGCGTGCCGCTTGGTGGCGTTGACAATCCACTGCGCCTCTCGGCCCAGCGTGCGGTAGTCCCGTTGGGCCAACAGTGGCGAACTGGCCAGGGTCGCTTTCGCTGCTGATGGTAGAGTCCTGAGGAAGAGGTGGGTGAAAATGAAGTGATCGTCATCAGAGTCTTTCAACCTCAACAACTTCTCCATCAGGTTCGCGGGCATGTTATTTTCCAACTCCGTCAGCGCCAGGAGCCTCTCTGCTCGCTCCTCCGCCGAGGGGGTGAATTGCTGGATGAGTGCAGCCTTCAACGTGCCGTATTTGTCGCTGTCCGGTGGCTGGTCGATCAGGCTCTCCACATGCTGGGCCACGTTGTTGTCCAGCTTTGCGACTACGTGGTAGAATTTTGTGGCGTCTACCGATATCCCCCGGAGGTTGAACTGCGCCTCAACCGCGTTGAACCAGGAGCGTGGATTGTTCTGCCAGAAGTCCGGTAGCTGGACTGTAGCGGCATTCACCTGGCTGGGGGCTCCTGACGGGGCTGGCCCGGGGGAATTCTCCTCTTGCATGATACGTCTTGGGTCACCAGTGTGGGAATGTGTGAATGACGAGACAGAGTTCTCTCTCAAGTCAGCTTTATTCACATCTCCAACATCTCGAAGCAGAAAAGAGAGCTACACAGGGAACTCTCGTCCTTAAATACCAGGACTCTTACACTTCACAAGTCACATGTATCACATACCACGTTGCATTATAATGACAGTAACAATGCATCGTCTCTCCATGATATCACCCTCACTGTCTACAATGCATCCCCTCTTTAATCCTTTAATTATACCCCCACAGTCTCTAGCCTTGCATAGCAAAGCTAACACTCTTGCAGCTTCCTGTAATCACCAAGGAAGCTCTGCCTTTGTTCTGGTCTAAAATGTGAGTCACCAAGCAGTTCACAATGTGTGTCCACCACAGGATCATATTTTACAGCTTTCTAATTGACAGTAAGCCATTCTCTCTTACCACTTTCAAGTTATAGCCTTGGAAATCTAAACTATTTTATTGACAAAAAATATTTACCACTCTTGACCACTAGGAGTTGTGTTGCAATTCGGTGACAGACACACTCAGAGTTGTATGTATGTATTTTGAGAGTTGAAGGAAAATAAGACTCACACCAGGGCCCTATTTTGATGGTCATCCACAAACTTTTCAGGCAAACTTTCCGCTGTGCACCACTGCTTTTATTATTTTCTGTCAGCACATTGTTGTTTTTTTATGGCTTGCATCACGCCATCAAATTACCAGTAGACAGTGCACCTGCCATGTGCTCCCAGGAGGTGCCTCATTTCAAAAAGGTGTAGCAGCGTACAATCTAATGCACATTAGTGCATTTCATGAGAATCCACTTTTGATCAAAAAGAAGGAGGTCTATCGTCAGAAGTGCACTGTTTAATGATATATCAGTGGCGTGTTTTGACATCATTTAGCTCTGGAGCTCAAGAAACGGCATGCACTGTGATCTTGTGACAGTCATGGGGCCGTATTGCAACTACATGGTCAGTTTATCAGTTGTCAATGACGCAGAACGTGTTTATGGGCATTTCCAAGTTTGTTTCCTTTTCCCAACTGCGTAAAAATGAACTTTCCACCGGTGCATGGTGCAAAGAGGCCGGTCTACTCATCCCATCCCTTTAATGCAAATAGGTGCATTATCAAAAATGAATTGTGATCATGACGGGTTAAGATGAGTTTTGCGCTGACCAAAACCCATGTGTGTGGGCCAAAATGCACACGATAGTAATGCTGCATAGTCATCAGGAAGACATCAATCACAGTTGATGTCCAGTTAGTTATGTTAAAAAAGAACAAATAGGAAAGAATGGGCTAAAAACAAAATCAGCTGAATTGTTTAATGTGGGCACAGATGCAACACAGACATGAAGATGATGTCTTTGCAAATTTTCATAAACTTTCATTAATGATGGCGTGGAAGTTGCTCCCGGCTGTGGGGAGATGGAATGCTCCCTCTCCGGTTGCTTTTGCTGACTGAGGGTCTCCCCCTATCCTTTCTGGGTAGGAGGGAAGGAGGCAATCTGCTACCTCCAGCCCCCACCATGAAGCGAGCCCACTCTCAGCAGCCTCTGCCAGGGGCTGATAGGTGGCTGTCAGGGAGCTTGCTAGGCTGGAAACCTGGGGCGCACAACCGACGCAGATGTGAACACATCTCATGTCTCTCTGGGAAGTTAGTGAAAAGTAAAATGCTGCACACTCCTTGTTCATTCATTTACACACGTGGACAAAATTGTTGGTACCCCTCTGTTAATGGAAGAAAAACCCACAATGGTCACAGAAATATCTTGAATCTGACAAAAGTGGTAATAAATAAAAATTCTATGAAAATTAACCAATGAAAATCAGACAATGCTTTTGAATTGTGGTTCAACAGAATTATTTTAAAAAACAAACTCATGCAACAGGCCTGGACAAAAATGATGGTACCCTTAACTTAATATTTTGTTGCACAACCTTTTGAGGCAATCACTGCAATCAAGCGATTTCTGTAACTGTCAATGAGACTTCTACACTTCTCAGCAGGTATTTTGGCCCACTCCTCATGAGCAAACTGCTCCAGTTGTCTCAGGTTTGAAGGGTGCCTTCTCCAGATGGCATGTTTCAGCTCCTCCTACAGATGTTCAACAGGATTTAGATCAGGGCTCATCGAAGGCCACTTTAGAATAGTCCAATATTTCACTCTTAGCCATTCTTGGGTGTTTTTAGCTGTGTGTTTTGGGTCATTATCTTGTTGCAAGACCCATGACCTGCGACTGAGACCAAGCTGTCTGATACTGGGCAGCACATTTCTCTCTAGAATACCTTGATAGTCTTGAGATTTCATTGTACCCTGCACAGATTCAAGACACCCTGTGCCAGATGCAGCAAAGCAGCCCCAGAACATAACAGAACCTACTTCATGTTTCACAGTAGGGACAGTGTTCTTTTCTTGGTATGCTTCATTTTTGTGTCTGTGAACATAGAGCTGATTTGCCTTGCCAAAAAGTTCCAGTTTTGTCTCATCTGTCCATAGGACATTCTCCCAGAAGCTTTGTGGCTTGTCAATATGCAGTTTGGCAAATTCCAGTCTGGCTTTTTTATGATTTGTTTTCAACAGTGGTGTCCTCCTTGGTTGTCTCCCATGAAGTCCACTTTGTCTCAAACAACGAGGGATGGTGCGATCTGACACTGATGTACCTTGACCTTGGAGTTCACCATGAATGTGTTTGGAGGTTGTTCTGGGCTCTTTTGTTACCATTTGTATTATCCGTCTCCTCCTGCGGCCACGTCCAGGGAGGTTGGCTACAGTCCCGTGGATCTTAAATTTCTGAATAATATGTGCAACTGTAGTCACAGGAACATCAAGCTGCTTGGAGATGGTCTTATAGCCTTTACCTTTAACATGCTTGTCTATAATTTTCTTTCTAATCTCCTGAGACAACTCTCTCCTTTGCTTCCTCTGGTCCAAGTTTAGTGTGGTGCACACCATGTCACCAAACAGCACAGTGACTACTTGTCACCCTTAAAATAGGCCGACTGACTGACTACAAGTTTGTAGACACCTGTGATGTTGATTAGAGGGCACATCTTGGTTGAACATGTCCCTATGGTCAGATTATTTTCAATCTTTTCTAAGGGTACCATCATTTTTGTCCAGGCCTGTTTCATGAGTTTGTTTTTTAAAGTAATTCTGTTGAACCACAATTCAAAAGCACTGTCTGATTTTCACTGGTTAATTTTCATAGAATTTTTATTTATTACCACTTTTGTCAGATTCAAGTTATTTCTGTGACCATTGTGGGTTTTTCTTTCATTAACAGAGGGGTACCAACAATTTTGTCCACGGCTGTATTCCCCTAAAACATAAAAACATTAATGCCTTATTTGTCTGTGATGAAAACAAAAATTCCCCTCCTCCATGCGCCGCAATTTAAAATTGGAACACGCTGGCACACATGCTCCCTGTTCATTCATTCATTCCACTAAAAAAATCTTACAAAAATGCTTAATCTAAAGACTCCAATAGTAAGTCCACAATTAAAATGAGAGTGTAGATGGAATAATAATAATAATAATAATAATAATAATAATAATAATAATAATAATAATAATAATAATAATAATAAAAAAACTAATGTGTGATAATCTTATAATTAAAATGGCAGGCCCATGATTGTTACAAGATCCCAGCGCATGCCGTTTCCTGAGCTTTGGAGCTGCGCGTTATCAAAACACTCCGCTGAAATATCATTAAAAAATGCACTTCTGATGATAGACCTCCTTTTTCCTGATTAAAAGTGCATTCTCATGGAATGCACTATAATAGTAATGTGCATTAGATTGTGCGCCACCACACCTCTTTGAAATGAGGCATCTTCTCCGAGCACATAGCGGGTGCACTGTCCACTGGTATTTTGATGGTGTGATGTAAGGCGTAAAAAACAGACAATGCGCTGATAGAAAAACACTGGCACGTGGTGGAAAGTCTGTCTGAAAAGTGCACAGATGACCATCCATGCGCATTCAGATGATTTTTCAGCCCATTCCTCACCGTTTGTTCTTTCTAAAGCGCTATATAAGTGCAGGTTAGTTAGTTAGTTAGTTAACATAACTGATGATGCATCAGCTGTGATTGATGTCTTCCTTATTACCAAGCAGCATTACTATTGGGTACAGTTTTGGTCACACACATGGGCTTTGGTCAGTGCAAAACCCGTTTTAAACAATTATGATCACAATTCACTTTAGGTAAGGCACCCTTTGCATTAAAGGGATGGGAAGAAGTGCTCTGGATTGGATTATCCAAAACACACCTCTGAATGATTCGACTGGCCTCTTTGTACCATGTGCTGGTGGAAAGTTTGTTTTTACATCATTGTGATAAGGAAATTAACTTGGACACGCCCATAAACGCGTTCTGCATCAGTGACGATCAATCGACCCCCGTCTTTGTAATACAGCCCCGGTGTTGTCTTTGAAATATGTATCGCTGCAAATATTTTCTTGTGAATTTTCAACTTTCCTCTCCAATATTAAATGAAATATTTGCTGACGACATAAACATGCAGTAAACACATCATGGACCTGAGTAATTTTACTCATGTCTGTTTCTGCAGTTCTCAAAAACATCTAACACTGTATGTGTAATAAAATTCTAACTCCCTCATTGCTGCTGAACAGTGAAAATCGAAATATTCCAATCAAAGTGCAGCATCTGTAAACGTCGTTAAAGTGGAGCAGTGAGACAGCCATTGCTGAGGTCACACCCTTAACAAACTCCCACCACTCATTAAGGTTTTCTGAAGTTGGATGCTCGTTAATTTGTTCTCTTTTACGTTTGAGCCTCTAGAGCTCATTAAAATTTAAAATATAACAGCTGTAGATTTAGCTTAGTCAGTCCATCAAACGCTCCAGTGATGGTGTGTGTAGGAGCCCGCGCTTCTGTCCGTCAAACATGCTGAAAATGAAAAGTCCAACGAGCAAATGCAGAACATAAATCAGCTCTCTAATGTTGTGCATCCAAGTGGAGGATTGCACTTGACGCATGTAAGGATTTTAAACTCATTCTGGAGGTGCTTATGCACTGACTGTAGCAGGAAAAAAGGCTAATAAAGTTATCCTGAACACAACTTAACTCATTATACAGCAGTTAGTTCTGGTGGAGCAATCTGATTGGACAACAGAACTTCTTAGAGTAATGATGATAATGGAGAATAACATCAACTCTCTCCACACATATCACTCTGCTTCATAGATAATTACCATTAATTAGTCTATTATTATTATCATCATGTGAACATGGTCCTTTCATGGAGTGTACTGAACCTTCTCCACAGCAGATCAGTGACCAACCTCCTGACCTCTGTGACCCAGATGTTCTACCCAGAATCTTGCAAACATCTAGGATGGTAAATATGTCTGCTCCATATTTATCACTGTTAAACGGAGATAGGCGCCGCCCCACACACCGCATGGTGTCCCACTTGCTGTGAAAGGGATTAACTTCACTTTAAAATATTTATAACTGTCATGGCTGCTTCCAGCAAAACGGTGAAGCTGAACGTGTTTATCATCCAGATAAGCCAACTACGTGGTGATGGGCTCTTTATTTCATCAGAAGATGCCAAGAAAACATGAGTGAAGTCTGCAGAAACCTGATGTTGAAATGGGCTGAGGTAACATTTCTGTGGTAATAACATGGTCATGGCTTCATCCAGGACTCTCTCAGCACAGATACCATGACCAGCTGGTAGATGTTATCATGTGACACACTGAGCCTTATCAACAACGGGACTGGGTACTTGTAAAAATGAAAACACCATAGGTGCTGATTCCTCTGTGCTTGTGGCATTAAGGTAAACGAATCAGGGTTTACCCCTACATTCTGTAACGTGAGGACATGATATGTGATCATGATCCACTTCTGAGTTTATTATTCTGAACTTTTCTATGATTTTGATTTAGTCTGTTATCTTCTGTGCTCTAATTGTATCTCCCTTCTTGTCTCATTTGTTCTTAGGTTTATTTTGAAAGAACTTCCTGTTTTGAGTCTGTTTAGTTTGACATTGGTAGTCTCTTCCTTTAATCCTTAGTTATGATTTTTCTACTATATAATTTTGTGTTCATCAGCCTTATTCATATCACCATGTCTCCAGCTGTTTCCCTTTGTCCCATCAAAGAACTGAATTAATACCAATCCATTGGTATTAATTCAGTTCTCTCTGGCAGCTTCTCATATCATCATGAAGTTGAACCTGCATTCCGTTACTTTTGGTTCCCCCTCCATCTCATCCAGTTTCAGAGTTTAAAGGTTTGTTTATTCAGTTGTCCATGACGTTCTTCTGGTTATCCTTTTGTGTTATGAGTTTGCAGTTGTTTTGTTTCAGTCAAGGGTGTAACTTTGTTTTAAACATTGGAGGTGGCGGGGTGGGGGGGGGGGGTGTTGAGATCTCTGCCTGTATAGAGAACTTAAGTCACGCCCCCTCCACTTCAGCATATTGGACCTTAAATAGAAAAAAAAAAAAAATCTCTTTTGAAATGAATGGCAAGAGCATCATTATCTTTTAATCCCAATCAAAGCTTGCCACGAGTTACACATATAATGTTTAATTTAAAAGATAACTTTCCATATAATTAAAGTTGTCGGCTGTCATACAATAACAGTAATATTTAGTTTTTTGGTTCCAAGGTTGTCATAGCCAGGAGCGGCACTGGGGTTAAGCTCCCAGTGCTCATAAAATGCTCCTTATGGCGTGCGTCTCGAAAAGCCTCTGACAACTAAGTCCAACTCCTAGCCTGCCCATGTGGTTTAGTCTCTAAGCCCGGCGGAACTACTTTTACTAATAGGAGAAGGGGCGAGAGCGGATCTCTGGCGCCTTAAAACCAGATGCTTCGGGTAGATGGTGGCTCGTCAACCTGGGAAGGTAGCCCATCTAGGGGAAGGTAAACCCTGATTTCAAACCTCTGCTGCCTTGCGGCACACCCGGTCACGGGAAAGGCTTCGGGAGTCAACCCTGAGGAAAAATCCGGAGTCGGAGTCCCTAAGGCAGTACTCTGTTGTGCTCAACATCGTTCTGGCAGCTCCTGCGACAGTGCTGGTGCCAAACTGTAGCAGCCCTGCTGTTCCTTTGGATTCATCAGTGACGTGGAGAGGGGGGACATGCTGCATGGGCAACATCTTGTCCTCCATATCTTCCTGCCCAGGCTTGAATCCTACCAATGCCCAATGTTGGAAGGTAGAACACCGGATCACTGGAGAGGACAATCCATCTTCGCCTTTGGCGTAGACAAAACACGGGGAATGACAGTTACCGGTAATAAGCCACCGTTCAATTGGCGTAGAGCGCGGCGCCAGAGGTTGTTCCCGACAGTGGGAGGGATCATCGGATCTCACTGGACAGCTACCGCCCGCCTCAAGCTGGGCAGCCCCCAGCCAATAAGGCGTTGTCCCGCCACAGCTTGCTTTCCTCATTGGGTGCATGGGAATGAGGAGAAGTCCGAACGGCAGGCTGAGAACCTTCGCACCAGGCAAGTCAAAAAAAAAAAAAAAGACCAACTCTAAAACTGGGAACTTGGAACGTCCGCACTATGATGACAGGACTCGCTGCTAACCTCAAGGACATCAACGACACCAGGAAGACTGCCATCATAAATAATGAGCTGAAGAGACTGGAAGTGGATATCGCCACTCTCCAGGAAACACGGTTGGCTGACGCAGGCACACTGAGAGAGAAGGACTACACGTTCTACTGGCAGGGAAAGTGCAGTGACGAACACAGGGGACACGGAGTGGGCTTCGCAGTGAAGAACACCTTGCTGAAGATGGTGGAACCGGGCAGCAATGGCTCTGCACGACTCCTCACCCTCCGCCTGAACACCACTCAAGGCCCAGTCACCCTCGTCAGTGTGTATGCCCCAACACTGACAGCCACACCAGAGGCAAAAGACGAGTTCTACGAGGATCTCGCAACAACTGTCAGGATCATCCCCAACTCTGAACAACTCATTCTCCTTGGAGACTTCAATGCCAGAGTGGGTGCTGACCACGACTCCTGGCTCTTCTGTCTTGGACCATTTGGCGTGGGCAGAATGAACAACAACGGAGAGCGGCTGCTCGAATTCTGCACATATCACGATCTGTGCATCACAAACTCGTTCTTCAAGACCAAGCCCCAACACAAGGTTTCCTGGCGACATCCGCGCTCAAAGCACTGGCACCAGCTGGCACCTCACTGAAGAACGTGCTAATCACCCGTTCGTTCCAGAGTGCAGATTGCGACACAGACAATTCATTGGTGTGTTGCAAGGTCAAGCTGCAGCTGAAGAAATTCCGTCATGCTAGACAGCCTGGAAAGGCATGGATTGACACCAGCAAGATGGCCCAACCAGAACTTGTTGAGCAGTTTGCCTCCACCTTTGAGAAGGAACTTGGTGTACCACAAGAAGAAGAATCTGCAAAGCAGAAGTGGGAAGAGTTGCGAAACACCATCCACCGCATAGCCTTGGCTACCTTTGGGAGGAAGACCTCGAAGTCACAGGACTGGTTTGATGCCAAGTTGACCGAGATGACCCCCGTCATTGAAGCCAAGCGCTCAGCACTTGCTGAGTACAAGAAGTACCCAAACAAGAAGAATCTCCAGATTCTCAGGGCTGCGAGAAGCAAAGTTCAGCAGACTGCTTGGTGCTGTGCCAACGAGTACTGGACTCAGCTCAGCCAAGACATTCAAACCGCTGCCATAACAAGGAACATCCGTGGTATGTACGATGGCATCAAGAAAGCACTTGGTCCGGCTCAGAGCAAGACGGCCCCCCTCAAATCCTCCACTGGGGAGATGATCACAGAAAAGAACAAGCAGATGGAGAGATGGGTGGAACACTACTCCGATCTCTACTCCAGACAGAACATGTGACACCATCAGCCCTTGATGCCATCGACTGCCTGCCATCCATGGACGAACTTGACGCCGAGCCAACCATCGACAAACTCAGCAAGGCCATTGATAGCTTGGCCGCTGGCAAGGAGATCGTCACTTCCTTGTGGTAACGTATCGTCACTTCCTGTTTTGCTGTCTGCCTGTGTGGTTTGCTCTCCAGCTCTCGAGCCACTAGCTATGGCTACTAGCTCTCTTTCCTCTCCTCCTCTGGTGTGCTCTCTCTGTCAGATGTTTAGCTACACCTCTGCCTCTTTTAGTGATAACGGTAAATGTAATAAATGTTGTCTTTTTGAGGCGCTCAAGGCGAGGTTGTCTGATTTGGAATCCCGGCTCCGCTGCATTGAAACACCGTCTGCGCCAGTTAATCTCGACGGACGCCCATTAGCTGCAGCGGAGCTAGCTAGCTTAGGTCCCACTGTCAGCGGTCCCTTGGCTCTCCTCAGCAGCGAGGAGACTGGGTGGGTGACGGTGAGAAGGAAGCCTAGTCGCAAAGCCCCGGTTCACCACCAACCTGTTCACGTTTCTAATCGTTTTTCCCCGCTCAGCGACACACCCGCTGAGGAAAAAACTCTGATCATTGGCGACTCTGTAGTCAGAAACGTGAACCTAGAGACTCCAGCGGCCATAGTCACATGCATTCCTGGGGCCAGAGCAGGCGACATCGAGTCAAATTTGAAAATGCTGGCTAAAAGTAACTGTAAATATTCCACAATTGTTATTCACGCCGGCATTAATGACATCCGTCTCCGGCAGTCGGAAGTCACGAAACTTAATGTAGAATCGGTGTGTGACTTTGCAAAAACGATGTCTGCCACTGTAGTATTCTCTGGGCCCCTCCCCAATCTGACCAGTGATGACATGTTTAGTCGCTCGTCATCCTTGAACCGTTGGCTGTCTGTGTGGTGTCCTAAAAATGACGTGGGCTACATTGACAATTGGAGCTCTTTTTGGGGAAAACCTGGTCTTATGAGACGAGACAGCATTCATCCCACTTTGGATGGTGCTTCTCATTTATCTAACAGTCTGGCATCTTTTTTATCCAAATTTCCAAAACCCTGACTACTCAGAGTTGGGACCAGGAAGCAGAGTCACAGTCTTACACGCCTCTCTGCAGCTCCTCTTCATCCGCCACCCCTCAGCTTAGCCCCTGTCTTCCCCATCAGAGAATCGTTGTCTGCTCCCTCCAAAGTAAATAAAAATATAATGTATAAGCATCCCAAAGTGATAAAGCAAAATATTGGTAAAACTCAAATTAAACATAAAGCCTCTAAATTGAATGATTTGGCCTCTGTTCCTCCTCATAATTTAAAAATTAAATGTGGTTTATTAAATATTAGGTCTCTAACTCCCAAGTCTCTGTTAGTCCATGATCTGTTAATTGATCATCAGATTGATTTAATTTCCCTTACAGAGACTTGGTTAGGACAAGAGGATTATGTTGGTTTAAATGAATCAACTCCCTCTGGTTATTTAAACTGTCAAAATCCCAGGAGTTCTGGTCGTGGAGGAGGAGTAGCATCAATTTACCATTCCAAATTACTAGTTAATGTAAAGCAAAAAACATGTTATAATTCCTTTGAGGGCCTGGTCCTCAGTATTGGGCACTTTAGCAATTCCAGGTTAAACCCAATTTTATTTGCCATAGTTTATCGTCCCCCATCAACCTATTCAGAATTTTTATCCGAATTTCCTGATTTCTTAGCTGATTTAGTGCTGAAATCTGATAGAATAATTATAGTAGGGGACTTTAATATACATGTGGATGTAGATAGTGACTGCCTTAATGTGGCTTTTAATTCAATATTAGACTCGATTGGGTTTTCTCAGAAAGTAGGAAATTCTACTCATTACCTCCACCATACATTGGACCTTGTTCTGACATATGGCATAGAAATAGAAAATCTTGTAGTGTCTCCTCATAACCCTGTACTGTCAGACCATTGTCTGTTAACCTTTGATTTTACTATTTCTGACTATTTGGCTCCTAAAGAAAAATATTATCACAGTAGATGCCTCTCAGATGATGCTGTTTCCAAATTTATGCAGATTGTTTCCTCTATGCCATGTGTCAACACAACGGAAATAAGCTATAGACAGCTTGCTCCTTCTGTAATTGATAACATGGTGGATAGTGTTTCAGCTTCTCTGCATCAGGCTCTAGACTTGGTGGCCCCCTTAAAAAAGAAAAAGTCTAATCAGAGATTTTTAACTCCTTGGTTCAACACAGAAACTCGTAGCTTAAAACAGAAGACTCGTCAATTAGAAAGAAAATGGCGCTCTACTAATTTAGATGAAATCTATTTAGCTTGGAGAAATCATCTTTTAATTTATAAAAAATCTCTTAGAAAAGCTAGAACGAGTTATTACTCTGCATTAATAGAAGAGAACAAGAATAATCCCAGGTTTCTTTTCAGTACTGTAGCCAGGTTGACAAAGAGTCAGGACTCTGTCAATCCTAGCATCCCCTTAGAGCTTACTAGTCAGGACTTTATGAACTTTTTCAATAATAAAATTTCATCCATCAGAGATAAAATCAATCAGATTCTTCCCACAGTTAACTTAAATACTGTAACTACTACAACTCCTTCTATTGATGTCTGTCTTGATGAGTTTACTCCAATCGACCTTTGTGAGTTAGACAAAATAGTTTCCTCATCCAAACCTTCAACTTGTCTTTTAGACCCTATTCCTACCAGGTTATTTAAAGAAGTCTTCCCACTTATTGGTAGCTTTATTCTTCATATAATCAATTCTTCATTAACTTTAGGCCATGTACCGCAGGCTTTTAAAACGGCTGTAATTAAACCCTTACTCAAAAAGCCAACGCTAGATCCAGGAGCTTTAGCTAACTATAGACCAATCTCTAATCTCCCTTTCATTTCAAAAATCTTAGAAAGAGTTGTTGCTATGCAATTATTTGACCACCTGCAGGGAAATGGTTTATTTGAGGAGTTTCAATCTGGGTTTAGAATCCATCATAGCACTGAAACAGCCTTGGTGAAGGTCACTAACGACCTCCTCATTGCATCTGGTAATGGACTAGTTTCTGTACTTGTCCTTTTAGATCTTAGTGCAGCTTTTGATACTATTGATCATAATATTCTACTTGATAGATTAGAACACTATGTTGGACTTAATGGAACTTCGTTGCAGTGGTTTAGATCTTATTTATCTGATAGGTTCCAGTTTGTTCATGTAAATGATGAGTTTTCTCTCAGCTCAAAGCTTAGTCATGGAGTTCCACAGGGATCTGTGCTTGGCCCTACTCTTTTTAGTTTATATATGCTTCCGTTAGGCAACATTATTAGAAAGCACTGTATACATTTTCACTGTTATGCAGATGACACACAATTATACCTGTCAATGAAGCCAGATGATACTAATCAATTAGCCAAGTTAGAAGCCTGTCTTAAGGAAATCAAAGTTTGGATGACTTGTAATTTCCTGCTATTAAATTCAGATAAGACTGAAGTCATTCTTGTTGGTCCAAAAAACCTTAGAAATTCCTTTCCAAGTCAAACTTTCAGTTTGGATGCAGTTACTCTTTCTCTTAATAGCTCTGTGAGGAACCTTGGAGTTATTTTTGATCAGGATTTGTCCTTCAATTCACATATTAAATTTGTTTCTAAGACTGCCTTCTATCATTTGCGTAATATTGCCAAGATTAGGAGCATCTTGTCTCAGAGTGATGCTGAGAAGCTGATCCACGCTTTTGTTAGCTCGAGATTAGATTATTGTAATTCTTTATTATCAGGTTGTCCTAAAACATCTTTAAAAAGTCTTCAGCTGATCCAAAATGCTGCAGCAAGAGTTTTAACAGGTACTAGAAAGAGAGATCATATCTCTCCGGTTCTGGCCTCCCTTCATTGGCTTCCCATAGAGTTTAGAATTAAGTTTAAAATCCTTCTTCTTACTTACAAAGCTCTAAACAATCAGGCTCCTTTTTATTTAAAAGATCTGATACTACCGTATCATCCTAACAGAGCACTACGCTCCCAAAATGCAGGTTTACTTGTAATACCTAGAATCTCCAAAAGTACAATGGGAGGCAGAGCCTTCAGTTATCAAGCTCCTCTCCTGTGGAATCAGCTGCCAATCTGGATTCGGGAGTCAGACTCGATCTCTGTTTTTAAGAATAGGGCTAAAACCTACCTTTTTGATATAGCCTACAATTAGGGAGGGATCATGTGTTTTCTGAACCCTCCCTTAGTTATGCTGCTAATAGGTTTAGTCAGCCGGGGGACCTCCAGTAATGCACTGGGCCTCACTCCTTTCCTCACTCTCTATGAAATATTTTTTTTTTGCTGGTCATTAACATTTGTTTGTTCTCTCCCATAGATTGAGTCCCCATCGTGCTGTTTGCTCTCTACATGTCTGTTCTTTTCTTCTTCTCTATCCCCTCACCCCCCAGCCAGTCGCAGCAGATGACTGCCCCTCCCTGAGCCTGGTTCTGCTGGAGGTTTCTTCCTGTTAAAAGGGAGTTTTTCCTCTCCACCGTCGCCAAGTGCTTGCTCACAGGGGATCGCCTGATTGCTGGGGTCTTTCTGCAACTGTGGGTGTCCTCCCTACAGTTGATAGTGCTATGAGATGACTGTTGTTGTGAAATGGCGCTATATAAATAAAGTTGAATTGAATTGAATTGAATTGAATTGACTCTGTCAATCCTAGCATCCCCTTAGAGCTTACTAGTCAGGACTTTATGAACTTTTTCAATAATAAAATTTCATCCATCAGAGATAAAATCAATCAGATTCTTCCCACAGTTAACTTAAATACTGTAACTACTACAACTCCTTCTATTGATGTCTGTCTTGATGAGTTTACTCCAATCGACCTTTGTGAGTTAGACAAAGTAGTTTCCTCATCCAAACCTTCAACTTGTCTTTTAGACCCTATTCCTACCAGGTTATTTAAAGAAGTCTTCCCACTTATTGGTAGCTTTATTCTTCATATAATCAATTCTTCATTAACTTTAGGCCATGTACCGCAGGCTTTTAAAACGGCTGTAATTAAACCCTTACTCAAAAAGCCAACGCTAGATCCAGGAGCTTTAGCTAACTATAGACCAATCTCTAATCTCCCTTTCATTTCAAAAATCTTAGAAAGAGTTGTTGCTATGCAATTATTTGACCACCTGCAGGGAAATGGTTTATTTGAGGAGTTTCAATCTGGGTTTAGAATCCATCATAGCACTGAAACAGCCTTAGCGAAGGTCACTAACGACCTCCTCATTGCATCTGATAATGGACTAGTTTCTGTACTTGTCCTTTTAGATCTTAGTGCAGCTTTTGATACTATTGATCATAATATTCTACTTGATAGATTAGAACACTATGTTGGACTTAATGGAACTTCGTTGCAGTGGTTTAGATCTTATTTATCTGATAGGTTCCAGTTTGTTCATGTAAATGATGAGTTTTCTCTCAGCTCAAAGCTTAGTCATGGAGTTCCACAGGGATCTGTGCTTGGCCCTACTCTTTTTAGTTTATATATGCTTCCGTTAGGCAACATTATTAGAAAGCACTGTATACATTTTCACTGTTATGCAGATGACACACAATTATACCTGTCAATGAAGCCAGATGATACTAATCAATTAGCCAAGTTAGAAGCCTGTCTTAAGGAAATCAAAGTTTGGATGACTTGTAATTTCCTGCTATTAAATTCAGATAAGACTGAAGTCATTCTTGTTGGTCCAAAAAACCTTAGAAATTCCTTTCCAAATCAAACTTTCAGTTTGGATGCAGTTACTCTTTCTCTTAATAGCTCTGTGAGGAACCTTGGAGTTATTTTTGATCAGGATTTGTCCTTCAATTCACATATTAAATTTGTTTCTAAGACTGCCTTCTATCATTTGCGTAATATTGCCAAGATTAGGAGCATCTTGTCTCAGAGTGATGCTGAGAAGCTGATCCACGCTTTTGTTAGCTCGAGATTAGATTATTGTAATTCTTTATTATCAGGTTGTCCTAAAACATCTTTAAAAAGTCTTCAGCTGATCCAAAATGCTGCAGCAAGAGTTTTAACAGGTACTAGAAAGAGAGATCATATCTCTCCGGTTCTGGCCTCCCTTCATTGGCTTCCCATAGAGTTTAGAATTAAGTTTAAAATCCTTCTTCTTACTTACAAAGCTCTAAACAATCAGGCTCCTTTTTATTTAAAAGATCTGATACTACCGTATCATCCTAACAGAGCACTACGCTCCCAAAATGCAGGTTTACTTGTAATACCTAGAATCTCCAAAAGTACAATGGGAGGCAGAGCCTTCAGTTATCAAGCTCCTCTCCTGTGGAATCAGCTGCCAATCTGGATTCGGGAGTCAGACTCGATCTCTGTTTTTAAGAATAGGGCTAAAACCTACCTTTTTGATATAGCCTACAATTAGGGAGGGATCATGTGTTTTCTGAACCCTCCCTTAGTTATGCTGCTAATAGGTTTAGTCAGCCGGGGGACCTCCAGTAATGCACTGGGCCTCACTCCTTTCCTCACTCTCTATGAAATATTTTTTTTTTTGCTGGTCATTAACATTTGTTTGTTCTCTCCCATAGATTGAGTCCCCATCGTGCTGTTTGCTCTCTACATGTCTGTTCTTTTCTTCTTCTCTATCCCCTCACCCCCCAGCCAGTCGCAGCAGATGACTGCCCCTCCCTGAGCCTGGTTCTGCTGGAGGTTTCTTCCTGTTAAAAGGGAGTTTTTCCTCTCCACCGTCGCCAAGTGCTTGCTCACAGGGGATCGCCTGATTGCTGGGGTCTTTCTGCAACTGTGGGGGTCCTCCCTACAGTTGATAGTGCTATGAGATGACTGTTGTTGTGAAATGGCGCTATATAAATAAAGTTGAATTGAATTGAATTGAAGGCACCCGGCAATGACGGCATACCCCCCGACCTGATCAAGCACTGCAAGACCGCCCTACTGCTGCCATTGCATGACGTCCTCTGCCAGTGCTGGAAGGAAGGTGCCGTACCACAGGACATGAGGTACGCCAAGATCATCACCCTCTACAAAAACAAAGGGGAGAGAAGCAACTGCAACAACTACAGGGGCATCTCCCTCCTCAGCGTTGTTGGCAAAGTCTACGCACAAGTTGTTCTCGTTCGTCTACAGAAGCTTGCCAAATGTGTCTACCCCGAGTCTCAGTGTGGCTTCCGCACTGAGCGATCAACGGTAGACATGATATTCTCCATCCGCCAACTCCAGGAGAAATGCAGAGAACAGAACATGCCCCTGTACGTCGCCTTCATCGACCTCACCAAAGCGTTCGAGCTGGTCAGCAGAGAGGGCCTTTTCAAGATCCTGCCAAAGATAGGATGCCCGCCAAAGTTGCAAAGCCTCATCGAATCGTTTCACACCAACATGCAGGGGATAGTGCAGCACGACGGCAACGTCTCAGAGCCATTCAACATACGCAGCGGAGTGAAACAGGGCTGTGTACTTGCGTCAGCCCTCTTTGGGATTTTCTTTGCTATGCTCCTGAGGCATGCCTTCAGCACAGCAACAGAGGGAATCTACTTGCACACAAGATCTGAAGGCAGGCTTTTCAACCTCGCCCGCCTGAAAGCCAGAACCAAAGTACGCAAGGCTCTAATCAGAGACATGCTGTTCGCTGACGACGCTGCAGTCGCAACCCACACACAGCAGGAGCTTCAGACCCTGATGGACTGCTTCTCCCAGGCATGCAAGGACTTTGGGCTTACCATCAGCCTGAAGAACACTAACGTCTTGGCGCAAGGCACAGAAGCACCACCAACCATCACCATCGACGACTACGAGCTGGAGATCGTGACTCAGTTCACGTACCTGGGGTCCACGATTAGCAACAACCTCTCCCTTGATACAGAGATCGACAAGAGGATTGGAAAATCAGCCTTCACACTCGCTCACCTCACCACACGAGTGTGGGAGAATCCCAAACTCTCTGTCAAGACGAAGATGGCAGTGTACAATGCCTGCGTCATCAGCACACTGCTCTATGGGAGTGAGACGTGGACAACATACGCCCGGCAGGAAAAGAAACTGAACTCCTTCCACTTGCGCTGCATTCACCACATCCTGGACATATCCTGGCAGGACAAAGTGCCCAACACAGAAGTTCTGTCCCACGCCGGCCTTCCCTCCATGTTCACTCTACTCAGGCAGCGCAGGCTCCGCTGGCTAGGCCACGTTCACCGTATGGAGGATGGCAGAATCCCCAAAGACGTCCTCTACGGAGAACTGGCGACTGGCAGGAGAGATGTTGGCCGCCCACAGCTGCGCTTTAGAGACGTCTGCAAGAGAGACATGAAGGCCCTGGAGATCAACACAGAGCGCTGGGAGGACCTTGCAACGAACCGCTCCAAATGGAGAGGCACCCTGACCAGACAGCTCAAGGCGGGTGAAGAGAGACTGACTGCTGCAGCAGATGAAAAAAGGACCCGCAGGAAGAACCGCCACAGACCCAGCAGCACGGAGACCACCCACAAGTGTGACCTGTGTGACAGGGACTGCCATTCGCGCATCGGCCTGTTCAGCCACAGGCGGTGCTCTTCCAGCAGAGTAGACGTTTAGGATTCTCTTCCATGGTCATCATAGACCGACGGAGGCTGACAAAAAAATTTAGTTTTGTTTAAATGACTAGCGGACAACAACTCCCATCATCCCAAATCACTAAACACAGTTACATTTTAGTGATGTGAAAAGCACTGATTTCTCATTGACCCCTGCACTGACAGACAAGTCACTAGGATTAATCTTAGCCTGACTCTTAGCTAAATCACAGTACAGTGGTAATAACAGAATGGATTTGCCTGACTGCCACCCTCACCCTGTGTCTCTCTGTGAGGAAATCACAAAAACAAAAAGAAAAATGTCAGTCACTTATGAGAACAAGTCTAAAATTCATCAGTTTGTCGAACAGAACATTATTATGAAGATCTAGTCAGCAGTCTGTTATCTAAGGTGCAAAGTTCATTTTTTATTGTTATGTGGTCACTTGTGCCTCCTGTGCTGCTTCACTGTCCCTCTGCTCACCTGGGCCACCTCTCTCCTCCCTCTCTCTCGTTGTTATCAGCGCTGCTGTCACGTTCACATTCTTGCTTCTGACATAAAATAAGCTCAATAAATGTTCAAATGGTTTATGAGAGGCACTTCACTTACAGTTTTGGAAGATGTAATTCATGCAAGAATTTCCCACGCAAAAAAACTTTGAAAGATGTGAAATATCCCCCATCCCTTCTTCCCTCTTAATAGCATCTTAACAGAGCTATCAGCAGGTGCATTAGGTTGTCTAGTTTATTTTGATTCCATGGTCATCATTCTAGCCACAGAACTGAGGTTAATGCAGCTGCTGAATGTGGATGAGGCTTACCACTGTGTAGCTATTTTTTTACCATCAAGATTAACTAAGGACACTGTGTGTGATTTAGTCAGCTAGACTATGACAAAAGTAACAGTTATCCTGCCTGCAGAGGCATTATGAACATAGCACACCACACCTTAGGTGTGTTATATTTCACTTTTTAAATAACACCATTTTTATTTTTTTTTATTTTTTTTTAGCTGATTTTAGGACAATTTTGATGCGCTGAATCCAAAAATCACATTGGTTTTGCTCAATCAGATCAACTTTTTGAAGTATGGCCACATGTTGTTTTTTACATTTTTGTTTACACGTATGGGTATTTTCGCTTTATTTGATGCTAAATTCTTTTTATTTCTTGAAATTTCTTGAACTCTGAAGAGTTTGCATGTGCCAATTTATGACATGATGTCATAAATTGTCATAACATCATGTCATGACAATTTATGACATTGTCATGATGGCTGATTACTGTTGGATTCTGAAGAGAGACATCCCTGCCGCTGAGCATTCTAGACGTTTGAATAAACGGAAGTTGAAGCTCTGAATTTTGAACAATGATGACATAACATTCAATTTACATGTACTTACCTTTATCAGTGTCTACTATTCAATTTACAGTAATCAAAGTTTGTAACATTTAATCAATAAATTGTGTTAGAAAATGATTTTTTCTCTTAAAAATCTATTTCGGATAAGAAATATTAACAAAAATCAACTTATAATGTCACAAAAATGTAATTGATTTAGTCAGAAGACCAGATTTTTTTTTTTGACCAATCAAGAGAAACAGATGTCATTTTCGGATTCAGCTGTGCAAAACTGTTTTAAATCAGTTGAAAAAACACAGACAACTTACAAAAAATAATATTTTTTTTAAACCCTGTGTAATAACTCTGTAAAAATTTGTGACAAAATCATCTTGGTATTAAAAACTTATTCTCAATTCATCTAGACATTTAATTTTTTACAATGGCATTCAGTTTTCAAATTTAGGATTCAGATATCCCCCCCCCCCGTAAAAGGTAAATAACAAATTTACCTTTACCAAATTTATCAGAAAAAAAAAATGTACAAATTTAGGAGAAAATGGTATAAATTCACAAGAAAAAAGTAGCAACTTGATGATAGTCAAATCATAAATTTAAATTATTTTGCAAATATGTAAGGAGAGATGTTTATTTTCCATGACAAATTGAAGAAAAATGCTACATTTTTGTGAGAAACTGAATTTAGGGGGGAAACAACATGGTGGAAATACTGCATATTTATTCAAAAAGTAGGTAAATTTACATGAAAAACATGTCTCCGATTTACAAGAAAAGCTGTAAAACTATGACAAAAAGGTTGCACATACGAAAAAGTGAACTTAGAAATGTCCCAATGTTACCTAAAACACTGATGAAGTTTACTAACGGAGAAAAAAGACTGGAGAGAATATTTAGAGCCCCAAAAGTTGGTAGTGAGGACAGTTCAAACTTTAAATGTCTGTACAGGCAAAA
The DNA here is from genome assembly GCA_020510985.1 of Pholidichthys leucotaenia. Lineage (NCBI taxonomy): Eukaryota > Metazoa > Chordata > Actinopteri > Cichliformes > Pholidichthyidae > Pholidichthys > Pholidichthys leucotaenia. The sequence continues at coordinate 282,906,836 of CM035840.1, forward strand.
CAGGCTTGCAGGGTGCTCTCAGCCTCTGGAGTCCAGTGTTTAATTTGTTTAATAACAGAGTTTGTTTGTTTCAGCTTTTGTCTGTAGGCTGGGTACATAAACAGGGAGTTGTGATCTGACTGTCTGAAGTGGGTGCGGGTTGCTGCTCTGTATGCGCTGCGTATGTTGGTGTAAACATGATCCAGTGTGTTCTTATCGCAGTTGGGAATGTCCACATGCTGGTATATTTGGGATGTACAGTCCATAAATTGCACTGGTTAAAGTCACCAGCAACAATAAAAACAGCATTGGGATGGGTCGTCTCTACTGCGCTGATGACGTCTTGGAGTTTGCGTAGCGCTGCTGTGTAGTTGCTTCGCAGACAGATGCAAACAGCAGCCAAAAATACAGCAGTGATTTCCCTCAGTAGATAATGGGGACGGCATTTCAGCAGTAAAAACTCCACATCAGGTGAATAGTGCTTGTAAACAGTCTGTACATCTATACATCTGGCTGTACTTTCTGAGGAGGCTGAAGAAGTTTGGCATGTGCCCCAAGATCCTCAACGGTTTCTACAGCTACACCATCGAGAGCATCTTGACCAACTGCATCACTGCGTGGTACGGCAGCACTACTGCCCTGGACCGCAAACGCCTATAGAGAGTGGTGAAGACAGTGGAGCAGATCATCAGGACTCCACTCCCCTCTCTGCAGAGAATCTACCACCGCAGAGTCCAAAGGAGAGCTGACGCCATCCTCCAGGACCCCACCCACCCCAGCACAGAATGTTCACACTTCTACCCTCAGGCCGGAGGTAGAGAAGTGTGAAATGCAAGACATCCAGACTAAAAAGCTCCTTCTTTCCCATTGCCATCAGGCTCCTGAATAAATAAACTCCAGACACAACTTTGCAAATAGGAATTCACACACTGGTTGCTAAATTTGCACATTGCTCTTTTGCACAGTGTACATAGTCTCACCCGGTCTCATGTCCATATCCCTGCTGCTAAATTATTATTGTACACTCTACTGGGTAATATCATTACAGAGAAATTCTCACACTGAGTGCTAATTTGTACATTGCTCATTTGCACATTGTACATAGGCTTATGTAATCTCAGGTCCATATTGTCTCTGATATTAATATACCATTGTCCATTATAGTCATCCAGTTAATTTTCAATTTACATTCTTCTTGTTTCCTCTAGTTTAACTGCCTTAACCCTTAAACTGTGTGATTCCGTGTGCCCCTAGTGGCAGAGCGCAGTGCTGTCACTGTCAACTGATATAACATGCCAAACACTCCCCAGCTGGACTGAGGGTTTGTACTGATCCTGCCAGTTCACAAGGTGGCAGGCACACAATGGAGGACTCATGGATGACACATACTACACCAAAGAGGAAGAAATCCTTCTTCTTCATCTTTGAGATTACAAAACAAAATGGACGGTACCCACCATTGTGGACATATGCAACCGCAGATGGAGGAGCAAATTTGGAGGATTTGGTCCCAATTTTGCCAACTATGACTTTAAAAAGAGATTGTTTAGCTTTTGAAGGTAGATGTTTACATGTTCTTATAACACAGGGAGGGCGAAGCTTGTTCAACTCACTTGCCAGCATCCAGAGCGCCATGTGACTGCAGAGCAATCGCCGGTTGCATGTTGTCATATAAGATAAATTAAGGTGGAATAATGAATAACAGTTTCTGGATGTAGGAGAGAAAGCTAAAATTGCCGGGAGAGGACAAAATAGTGACCAGATTGATGTAAAAGGATACCGCCTTGCCAGCAGTAAGTTACGAACGTCTTTGTTTGTTTGTATGCAAATTAGATGTGTAAATTTACTCCTATCTGAAACTTTGGATCATATTCTACATCTTTCTAATTGACAGTAAGCAATTATCTCTTACCACTTAAAATTTATAGCCTTGGAAAGTTCTGACAGCTGATCTGAATATTTTCTTGAAAAAAATCTTTACCACTGTTGACCGCTAGGGGTTATGTCACAGTTTGGTGGCAAACACAGTTAGGAGGTTAACTGTCCTAAGTGCCTATTGTGTGTTATTAGTATTTATTAGTATAAGTACTTAGTATTAAGGTGTGTTATTAGTGTGTGTTATTAGTAGTCATTAGTCTTACGTGTGTTATTACCTTATTAACATTGATGTGTATCTATTACCGTAGCATTTGGTCGGAAAGCAGAGTCAGAATTTCATTGCTCAGCAAATGTTGCATTTCTTAACTGTGCACATCATAATAAAGTCCATGAATGTTGTGAATCCTCGTACACTTTTACGCAGCATATGGAGGATAGGGAAGGAAACCCACATGCAGGAGATAGTTGTGCATATTTATTGACAGGGTGTGATTAAACAGTTCAAAACAACAGATGAGTAGCTCAGGACATACAAGGAATACATCCAGGACGCTCTACAGAACACGGGTGAGTACTAACAGGGAAAAAATGTTCCTAAGCCAGGCAGGCGGAACTGCAGCGAGGGAACGGACAAGAGAGCCCAGGGAGGAACCTCCAGACGGGACTGGGTGGCAGGGACGAAGGAGATTGTACTCACCAGGCTGGAGCAGTCCGAGTAAGTCCAAGCAAGGTCCTGGCGAAACAAACCAAGCAGTAGAAAACAATAAACTTCAAACGGAGTGATGCAGTGCAGAAAAGCAGGCAGGGCATCTCGTCATGAATGACGCAGGAAAAACACTGAATCATACAAACTCAGTAAGGACAATAATCCAGCAATTTACTCCAGCAGACACGGGGCTTAAATAATGCCAAACCTAATGAGGAGAGAGATTGCCGGTGTGTGTAATGTGAGTGAGGGAGTAGGACTAAGTGGGCAGGACTAAGTGGAAACAGGTAAGTGAATGAACATCTGTGAGCATGTGAGTGAGGATGAGTGTGTGTGTGTGTGTGTGTGTGTGTGTGTGTGTGTGTGTGTGTGTGTGTGTGTGTGTACGTGCAAGAGAGTGCATGAGTGTAAGAATGAGAGGAAGCATGTATATGTGTTTGTGCGTGTGTGAACAGAGTGAACACCAATAATGACACCCAGCTGATATCACTGACAGGAGATGGAGGCATGGCTGAACTGTCAGGGAGCCGAGCGAACCACAGAGGCTCCCTGAGAGCGCCTGATGGCAAATAGGAAACAAAAATACACAAAAGATCAAGTAGCCAAAGCGTCATGGAACTGCATTTGAAACCATCAACCCCAGTTCATGACAATGAATCCTTTGAATCCTTGAAATGGGTTTATAATATGCTTTTTCTAGATGAAGCACAGCATTCTGCAGAGACCCCTACTTGACAGGAAAAGCAACAGGCTGGAGGAGGTGACAAATGCTGCAAAAAATGCTGAAAGAATCAGTGCAACTTTTTAGTTATCATTTTTTTTTTTTTTAGTGCTCCCTTTATTGCAAATGGACCCTTAAACACCAATAAACTGAAAAATTTAGGGTTAAGGTGATGAACCTTGTTATACCAGGAGCTAAATCACTCATCATTGCATTCTGTCGTGGGCGACAATGCTTCATTTAGGTCTGATCAGATTCCTCCACGCAGCTCTTGTCCTTAGCCTTCCGCTACCAGGAGCTCCTGTCTATATCCAACTTCTTCAAGTTTCTTTTTACAGTGTCTTTAAATCTGAGCCTTGGTCTACCCTGATTGCGTTTGCCCTTTCATAACTGTGAGTAGTGTGGCTGCCGAGGGAGACGCTGATGGTCCATCCTCTCAACATGTCCGAGCCATCTCAGGTTCATCTGTATTAGCATGTCCTCCATTGATGGTAGACCAGCTCGTATCGACACTTCTATGTTGGTTATCTTGTCTTTCCATGAAATGTTCATTGTGGCTCGAAGGTGTCTCATCATGTACACGTGGAGTTTCTTTACCTGCACTCTGTAGACAGTCCAAGTTTCAGCACCGTACAATAGAGTAGCCAGTACTGTCGCTCTGTTCACTTTGCATTTCACACGGATAGGCACATGTCGATTGTTCCACAGTCTCTCCCTCAAGTTTCCAAACACAGCGCTCGCTCTTCCCATTCTGAGAGATAGTTCATCCTCCAGCCTAGCATTCTCTGAAACAGTACTCCTAGATACTTGAAGGTCTTTTACTTGACTAGTGGCTCTGTACCAATGCTGATTTCTTCTGGTAGTGATGCTGATAACTGGAACTTTGGTGGCTGATAAAGGCACTCTGTCTTCTTGATGTTGAATTTGAGGCTGAGCTGGCTAGCTGCTCTTGCAAATTTCTCCACTAAAGATTGCATATCTTCCACACTGTGTGCAACTAGAGCACTGTCGTCGGCAAAGAGCATTCCTCTTATTACCTTTATCGATGTCTTACTCTTGGCTTTAAACTGTGCCACACTGAAAAAGTCTGCTTCCTTCCTTGTTTGAATGCATACTCCTTCTGAAGTGTCTTTGAAAGCCACCTCAAGCATGGCTGTTAGATATAGCGAGAAGAGTGTAGGCACCAGCACACACCCTTGTTTCACCCCGTTGCTTACTCTAAAATCTTTAGATACTGAACCACTCACTGCCACATTTGCTTGCATACCTATATGGAGTGCCTCAATCAGGCTGACAAACTTGTCTGTACAGCCATATTTCTTGAGTACCTGCCAAAGTCCTTGTCACGAAACAGTATCGAAGGCTTTACTGAAGTTTATGAAGACTACATAAAGTGGCATGTTCTGTTCGATACATTTTTCTTGAACCTGTTTCAAGCAGAAAATCATGTCCACTGTGTTTCTTCCACTTCTAACACTGCACTGGGTTTGCAGTAGTACATTCTGTGAGATGTGTTCATTGAGTCTGTTCAATAGTACATGTGAGAGAATCTTACCAACAGTGGCTAGCGGTGATATACCTCGGTAATTTCCACAGTCTTTCCTGTCACCTTTCATGAACAAAGACACAATACTTGCATCCTTCCAGTCTTGAGGTACTTTCTGGGCATCCCATATCTCTTGGATGAGCTTGTGCAGGCAGTTGGTCAGCTGAGCAACACCAAATTTCCACACCTGCTGGAATTTCATCCCTTCCTGGAGCTTTAACATCCAGTGTTGTCCTGATAGCTGCCATTAGTTAATCAAGATTTTGTGGTTTATCCAGACTTGATGCAGCTGGTCACTGCACTAGAGCTTCTTTAGCCTCTTCAGTGAGATCTCCAGGGTTGTTTAGTATTTGGTCAAAATGGTCTGCAAATCTGTCCAGGATCTTGTCTTTCTCCTGCAAAACCGTTTCACCATCCATAGCTTTTAGTTGGATCAGTCCTCTTGGTTTAGGGCCGTAGATTTCTCTCAAACCTGTGAAGAATGTTTTCATGTCCTTCATGTCTGCTGCAGTTTGAAGTTCCTCCGCTTTTTCATCCCACCAGTTGGACTTCATCTCTCTGGTGTACTTCTGTAGCTCACTCTGAGCCTTTGAGTATTTCTTCTTCTTCGACTTTGTGTTACACTGTAGGTTTTCCTGCCTAGCTGTATTCCTCACTTCTAGTAGTTTCTTCAGGTGTTCATCATGCTCATAAAACCAATCTTGATGTTTCCTCTCAGGGTGGCCTAATACATCACTTGCAGTTTGATACACCGTCATGGAAAGACAAGATAACCAACATAGAAGTGTTGAAACAAGCTGGTCTACCATCAATGGATGACATGCTAACATAGATGAACCTGAGATGGCTCGGACATGTTGAGAGGATGGACCACCAGCATCTCCCTCTGCAGTTACTCTGTTCACAGTTATGCAAGGGCAAACACAATCAGGGTAGACCAAGGCTCAGATTTAAAGACACTGTAAAAAGAAACTTGATGATGTTGGACATAGACAGGAGTTCCTGGCAGCGGAAGGCTAAGGACAGAGCTGTGTGGAGGAATCTGATCAGACCTAAATGAAACAGTCATTGTCGCCCACGACAGACTGCTATGATGATGATGATGATCCTTCAGTGTTGCCCATTTCTCTTCTATGTCATTCTCTAAGTTGTTGCTGTCCCAGTATTTCAAGTTTTCATCCATTTTCTGTATACGTTCTTCCCGCTTCTTTTGGCCTTTCAGTGCACTATAGTGCTTAGCTTCTGTGGTGGCTTCACACCCATCCTGCAGTGCTGTTTTCGTCTGCAAATCCTTAATCTAGATCTCAGCATAACATGATCAGTACCACAGTCCGCACCTATCATTGCCCTGGTGTCCAATACATCCATTATGTTTCTCTGCCTTACTATGATGTAGTCTAACAATTGCCAGTGCTTGGATCTTGGGTGCATCCATGTCTTCTTTTGTGTGTCCTTGTGCATAAATAGAGTGTTGGTTCTCACAAGGTTGTACTCTGAGCATAGCGCAAGTAGAAGTTCTCTATTAGCATTGCACTTGCCTACTCCATGACTGCCTAGCATTCCTTACCATTTCTCAGTGTCCGAACCAACTCTGGCATCAAAATCTCCAATGACTATCAGCCTGTCATCAGTCGGTACACGCCTGATAGTCTCACGTAAATCACTGTAGATCTCTTCCTTTGCCTCCTCTGTGTTGGCCATTGTTGGGGCATATACACTGATGAGTGTGGCATACATATTCTGCTGTAGTGGGAGTCTCATAGTCATTACCCTGTTGTTGATTGGCACCGGTTCCTCATCAAGCATTGCTGCTATCTCCTTTCTAACTGCAAAGCCTGCTTCTCTCCTTTCTTGAATTGATTTCCCACTCCAAAAGAAGATGTACCCATGGTCTTCCAAGCTGTCATATCCAGGCAATCTTGTTTCACTAAGTGCAGCTATGTCTACATTGTACCTGTTCATTTCCAGGGCCACAAGCGTGATCTGTCTTTCTGGGCGCTGTGATGTTGTTCTTGTCACAACTCGCTGCTCCCAGTCATCTGCCTCAGCTGCGCGCACACCTGCGCCTCATCAATCACAGACTATTTAACCCACTCGGCCCAGAACATCGGTCTGGAGCCGTCTGTTAATCAACGCTCTCAATCCCTCCACAGGATCGTTCCTTCCCGACCTGCAGTATCTCCTACCAGCAACTAAGCTGCATCTTCTCTCACCTGTCTTCCAGTCTCTCCCCTGTGCACAGGTGGATTCCCTGGTGGCGGATTCCTCCTGTCCTCGCTAACTCTTCCCCCTCCTCATCCATTCCTCATCATGTGTGCAGCAGGGCGCTGTCTCCCAGGCTAGAGATCCTTTGCCAACGCCAGCCACCGTTACATCTGCAAGTAAGCAACATTCGGTACATTAACCCCGCATGGTGAAGGTGAACTCATATTCCTGTCTCTGCTCTTTCCATAGGGTTGCCTGGCTGCACGGCATGCCATTCTGCCCCCGGTGCTCCTCGTTCACCCACAGACCATTCACATTCTGCATACACGCATCCATACATTTCTTGTTGTTGAATAAAGCCTTTGAATCTCACCTGAGCCTGCGTGCGTGTTCCCTGGGCCAGTAATTATGTCAGTATGGCTCCAGCAGGGCGGCCCAGTGGACAGCGGGCTCGCACGCCCTCTTTCCACCCTCGAGGCTCGGGTGGACTTGATCGCTCATCAACAACAAGTTATACTCAACCAATTAACAACTATTACTCACCGGCTGGATCGCCTCGACCCCCAGCAGGCGTTCCCCCCGGCTCATCATGGCGGATCAGATTCCACTATTCCCATGGCTAGCCAGCCTAGCTCGGGAGCGCCCACCTGGCTCACTCCAATCCCCACTCCTGCACGCTTTAACGGGTAATCTTGGGCTACCCGTGGCTGTGCCTCCACAACCCCGTGCTTGATTGGCAATCCGGCAGCGTCCTCTCCTGGAGCTCGTTTTGCATGGGCACCTGCCTCCAGTCTGCGGCTTGTGCCCCATCCTCTCCTCTTCCTGCCCCTGACTCATCTCCCCCGGACCTCACCCTGGTGCCTCCGGAGTTCCACGATCTGGGGCTTGTCTTTAGCAAGTCGAAGGCGCTGTCTCTTCCTCCCCACCGCCCGTATGACTGCGCCATAAACCTCCGCCCGGGGGCGCCATTACCATCCGGTCGCCTCTACAACCTGTCTGCCCCGGAGCGGGAGGCCATGGACACATACATCAGGGAGTCACTCAGTGCCAGCATCATCCGCCCCTCCTTGTCGCCACTCAGAGCTGGGTTTTCCTTCGTCTCCAAGAATGATGGATCCTTGCGGCCGTGCATCAACTTCCGGGCCCTGAACGACATCACAGTGAAGGACAGATACACCCTGCCGCTCATGGACTCTGCCTTCCACTCCCTCCAGGGGGCCACCTGGTTCACCAAGCTGGACCTTCGCAGCGCATACCATCTCGTCCAGATCCGGGAGGGTGATCAGAAAATCAGAATCAGAATCAGAAAAAGATTTATTGCCAAGCACATTTACAAGTAAATAACAGGTAAATATACGAGGGATTTGACTTGACACTGAGAACGTCATGAATGACATTATCAATGACGCGGCAGCCATGGAGGCGCCTGTCAGCAGGAGGGGAACAGGAAGCAATGGGGGAAAGGGGGGGTAGACACAATAGGAGAGAGAAAAAAGCATTGTTTGTCAGAATATAGTTCATATATGACCGATATTATGATTACAAGAAAAAAACTCTCAATGCACAATTAGCAGACAATAGAATCCACACAATGACACAAAGAGAGCAGTGGATGAATATCTTCAAGTCAGTATAGTGTATCAGTTGTGTGTGAGTTGGGTGCAATCAGTGGCAATCAGTTGGAGGACAACAAAAGTCTCTTCCCACAGCAGATGTTATGACTACAGTCTGAAGCAGAGGGCACATGTCCTTGAGCACGGCAGATGGAATAGTTTGCCAGACAGCTGTCCTTGAGAGTCAAATGCTGCCCGCCAGTGTTATGAAAACAAATATACTGTTGATTATCTGGAGGACTGAGTGCTGAGGGCGCCAAAAGAAACAGGTCGAATAGCACTGACTTCAGAGAAAAAAAACCTTTCTATTCTCTTACAGATTCAGTGCTCCAATCCTTCATGGCCAGGCATTGAAATCGATTCATGGACAGCTCTCAGCGTGATCGTGATGTAATCCATTTTCCTGTACAGTTCTCCATTAGCCGCTGTCAGAGTCCTGCCCAGTTGGTCAATTTGATGGGTGAGCCTCGCCGGGTCCGCTTTTTGATAGGTTCTATCCATCTTCTTCAGTTTGCGGTACACCAGAACAATCCCAGATCCAATCAGTAGAATTCTGATGACCATTGCTCCGAAAAGGTATAAATCTTCAATATCTTCAATAGAAAGATCACACAGGCACAAGAGTTTCCAATTGCTTGTGTCCTTCAAATAACCCGCAGCAGCAGTGCCTGCGGGGCAGATCGGCTCCCCCGGGCCAGATTTTCTCGTTGAAAAAACAGTGTCAATTGCGTTCAAAGCCCAGCTAATTAAATCCATAATTTTGTTCGATAAATCAGCAGTAAAGACACGCAGACAGACGATAGCAAGCTGGGATCCAGTCAGTTAGGGAGTGGAAGACGGCATTTCGGATGCCCAGCGGCCACTTCAAATACCTGGTTATGCCGTTTGGGCTCACCAATGCCCCTGCCGCCTTCCAACGACTCATTAACGACATCCTGCGAGACTTCCTGGGGGTCTTCGTATTCGTATACTTAGATGACATCCTGATCTTCTCCAGGTCTCGGGAGGAGCACCAAGCCCACGTGAGGCGGGTTCTGCAGCGGCTTTTGGAGAACAGACTGTATGTTAAGGCAGAGAAATGTGAGTTTTTCGCCAAGACGACCTCTTTCCTGGGTTTTATCATCTCCCACGACCAGATCCTTCCCGACACCGCCAAGGTCAAAGCGGTGGTCGAGTGGCCCACCCCTTCTTCCAGGAAACAGGTACAACAGTTCATCGGTTTTGCTAATTTTTACCGCCGCTTTGTACTTAACTACAGCTCCATCGTCACCCCCCTGACCCGCCTCACCTCTCCCAAGGTGCCCTTCCACTGGACCGAGGAGGCAGCAGCAGCATTTGAGACCTTGAAGACGGAGTTCTCCTCCTCCTGGGTCCTGACCCAGGTTGACCCCATGCTGCAGTGCTTGGTTGAAGTGGACGCGTCTGGCACGGGGGTGGGGGCAGTTCTGTCCCAACGTTCTCCGGTGGATGGGGTGATGCGCCCCTGCGCCTTCTTCTCCCAGTGCCTGTCTGCGGCTGAGCGCAATTATGACATCGGCGACAGGAAGCTTCTGGCAGTAAAGCTCATGCTGCAGAAATGGCGTCACTGGCTGGGGGGGCAGCGCAGCCTTTTGTGGTCTGGACGGACCACAAGAACCTGGAGTACCTGAGGTCGGCAAAACACCTGAATGCCCGCCAGGCACGCTGGTCTCTGTTTTTCGCACGCTTCAGGTTCACGATCACCTACCGTCCAGGCTCCAAGAATGGGAAACCCGACACACTGTCCAGGCAGTTTGCCCCTGAGACCCCGGAGGAGCAGGACCACACCATCCTGCCCGACTCGTGTGTTGTGGGGGCGGTTTCCTGGTCCATCAGGGACAAGATCCAGAGGGCACAGGAGACCAAACCGGACCCTGGCAGCGGCCCAGCAGGGAGGCTCTTTGTGCCATCGGAGGTTCGGGGGGATGTCATCCATTGGGCCCACACGTCCAAGCTCACCTGCCATCCTGGCATCTCCCGGCTGGTGGACCTCCTTCAGCGCTCTTTCTGGTGGCCCGGACTTTAGAAGGACGTCGCCAATTATGTCCGGGCCTGCCCCCAGTGTGCTACGAGCAAGACCCCGAACTCCTCTCCTGCAGGGCTACTCCATCCCCTGCCGGTCCCGGGCAGACCCTGGTCACATATAGCTCTGGACTTCGTTACTGGCCTCCCCATTTCTAATTCATACGACACCGTCCTGACTATTGTGGACCGATTCTCCAAGGCCGCTCACTTTGTGCCTCTCCATGGTCTCCCCACGGCACGGGAGATGGCCGATCTCCTTGTCCATCATGTGGTCAGACTGCACCGGATCCCAACAGATGTCGTATCTAATCGGGGGCCCCAGTTCGTGTCCCAAGTGTGGAAGTGTTTTTGCAACGCCCTGGGGGCCACGGTGAGCCTCTCCTCCGGTCACCACCCCCAATCCAACGGGCAGTGTGAGCGCACCAACCAGGAGCTGGAAGCTGCCCTGCGCTGCGTCACCTCCTCCAACCCATCCTCCTGGAGCTCTTACCTGGCCTGGGTGGAATATGCCCACAATTCAGCACTGTTGTCAGCTATCGGGAGTCCCCCTTCCGGGCATCATTGGGCTACGATCCCCTTTTGTTCCCCGAGCAGGAGAGCGAGGTAGCAGTTCCATCCATCCAGGCACACCTGAGGTGCTGCCGGAGCCTGTGGACCAGGACGCGCGAGGCGCTTTTACGCACGGCGGCGCGCAACAGCACTACGGCTAATTGCCACAGGAAGCCTGCTCCCGGTTACCAGGTGGGCCAACAGGTCTGGCTATCGGCCCTGGACGTTAATCTCAAGGCCGAGAAGAAGAAGCTGGCGCCACGCTTTATCGGTCCCTTCACCATTTCTAAGGTAATCAACCCGGTGGCTGTGCGTTTGGCCCTCCCCCCCTCCATGTTTGCCCCATGTTCCACGTTTCCAAGGTCAAACCCGTGATCTCCGACCCACTCTGTCTTCCTCCTAGGGCACCGCCCCCTCCCATGATGATCGACGGCCACCCGGCATGGGGGGTTGCCTCCATCCTGGACTCCCAGCGCCGAGGTCGGGGGCTGCAGTACCTGGTGGATTAGGAGGGGTATGGCCCAGAGTGGAGATCCTGGGTGCTCTCTTCCTTTGTGCTGGATAAGGATCTTATCATGGAGTTCCACCGGGCGCACCCGGTAAACCAGCGCCAGGAGGCGCTGCTCGGTGGGGGAGTACTGTCACAACTCGCCGCTCCCAGTCATCTGCTCAGCTGCGCGCACACCTGCGCCTCATCAATCACAGACTATTTAACCCACTCGGCCCAGAACATTGGTCTGGAGCCGTCTGTTAATCAACGCTCTCAATCCCTCCGCAGGATCGTTCCTTCCCGACCTGCAGTATCTCCTACCAGCAAGTAAGCTGTATCTTCTCTCACCTGTCTTCCAGTCTCTCCCTTGTGCACAGGTGGATTCCCTGGCGGCGGATTCCTCCCGTCCTCGCCAACTCCTCTCCCTCCTCATCCATTCCTCGTCGTGTGCGCAGCAGGGCGCTGTCTACCAGGCTAGAGATCCTTTGCCAACGCCAGCCACCGTTACATCTGCAAGTAAGCAACATTTGGTACATTAACCCCGCATGGTGAAGGTGAACTCATATTCCTGTTTCTGCTCTTTCCATAGGGTTGCCTGGCTGCACGGCGTGCCATTCTGCCCCCGGTGCTCCTCGTTCACCCACAGACCATTCACATTCCGCATACACGCATCCATACATTTCTTGTTGTTGAATAAAGCCTTTGAATCTCACCTGAGCCTGCGTGCGTGTTCCCTGGGCCAGTAATTATGTCAGTTCTGTCCAACAGAGTGCATACATTCCATTCTGCTACACACAAGGCTGCTGTTTTCCTCTTATTGTTTCTTCCTGCTCCTAGCTTACTTTTCGCTGTATATTGGAGTGTGAAAAGATCAGCGCAGACCTTGTTAGCCCAGGTGACGTCTGAGCCGGTATGAGTTGCTTTCTGACTGACCATTTCATGAAACTGCTTGCAAAGTATTTGAGTACCGCTAGCTTTTGAATTCAATTCAATTCAATTCAACTTTGATTATATAGCACCATATCACAATAGTCATTTCATAGCACTTTCAAATGTAGGGAAAACCCCACAATTGCCAAAAGACCCCAGCAATCAGACGATCCCCTGTGAGCAAGCACTTAGCAACGGTGGAGAGGAAAATCTCCAATTTAACAGAAAGAAACCTCTAGCAGAACCAGGCTCAGGGAGGGGCAGTCATCTGCTGCGACTGGCTGAGGGGTGAGGGGGTAGAGAAGATGAAAAGAACAGACATAAAGAGAGAAGATATTAACGGAGAGAAGCCAAGTACATTATTGGAGGTAACCCGGCAGTCTAAATCTAATAACAGCAAAACAAAGGGGGGGGGGGTAAGAGACACAAGATCCCTCCCTAATCATAGGCTATATTGAAGATTAGGAGAAGATTAGAAGGTTTTTACCCTATTCTTAAAAACAGAGATCGAGTCTAACTCCCGAACCCAGATTGGTAACTGGTTCCACAGGAAAGGAGCTTGATAGCAGAAGGCTTTGCCTCCCATTGTACTTTTGGAGATTCTAGGTATTACAAATAATCCAGCATTTTGGGAGCGTAGTGCTCTGTTAAGATGATAGGGTAATATCAGATCTTTTATAAAAAAAAGGGGGGGGGGCTGACTATTAAGAGCTTTGTAAGTGAGAAGAAGGATTTTAAACTTAATTCTAAACTCTATGGGAAGCCAATAGACGGAGGCCAGAACCGGAGATATATGATCTCTCTTTCTAGTACCTGTTAAAATTCTTGCAGCAGCATTTTGGATCAACTGAAGACTTTTTAGAGATGTTTTTGGACAACCTGATAATAAAGAGTTACAATAATCTAATATAGAGCTAACAAAAGCGTGGATCAGTTTCTCAGCATCATTCAGAGACAAGATGCTCCTAATTTTGGTAATATTGAGCAGATGATAGAAGGCAGTCTTAGAAACAAATTTAATATGTGAATTAAAAAACAGATCTTGAACAAAAATAACTCCAAGGTTCCTCACAGAACTATTCAGAGTAAAAGTAGTGGCATCCAAATTAAGAGTTTGATTTGGAATGGTATTTCTTAGGTTTTTTGGACCAACAAGAATGACTTCAGTCTTATCTGGGTTTAATAGCAGAAAATTACACGTCATCCAAGCTTTGATTTCCTTAAGACAGGCATCTAACTTGGCTAATTGATTACAATCATCGGGCTTCATTGACAGGTATAATTGTGTGTCATCAGCGTAACAATGAAAATGTATACAGTGCTTTCTAATGATGTTGCCTGATGAAAGCATATACATTACCGTTCAAAAGTTTGGGGTCACCCAGACAATTATTTTGTGTTTTCCATGAAAAGTCACACTTATTTACCACCATGAGTTGTAAAATGAATAGAAAATATAGTCAAGACATTGACAAGGTTAGAAATAATGATTTGTATTTGAAATAATAATTTTTTCCTTCAAACTTTGCTTTCGTCAAAGAATCCTCCATTTGCAGCAATTACAGCATTGCAGACCTAACATGATTGCACAAGGGTTTTCTAATCATCCATTAGCCTTCTGACGCAATGAGCAAACACATTGTACCATTAGAACACTGGAGTGATAGTTGCTGGAAATGGGCCTCTATACACCTATGTAGATATTGCACAAAAAACCAGACATTTGCAGCTATAATAGTCATTTACCACATTAGCAATGTATAGAGTGTATTTCTGATTAGTTTAAAGTCATCTTCATTGAAAAAAGTGCTTTTCTTTCAAAAATAAGGACATTTCTAAGTGACCCCAAACCTTTGAACGGTAGTGTATAAACTAAAAAGAGTAGGGCCTAATACAGATCTCTGTGATACTCCATGACTGAGCTTAGAGTTGGAAGAAAACTCATTATTGATATGAACAAACTGAAGTCTATCGGACAAATAAGATCTAAACCACTGCAGCGAAGTTCCATTTAGTCCAACATAGTGTTCTAATTTATCAAGTAGAATATCATGGTCGATAGTACCAAAGGCTGCACTAAGATTTAAAAGGACAAGTACAGAAACTAGTCCATTATCAGGTGCAATAAGGAGGTCATTAGTGACCTTCACTAAGGCTGTTTCAGTGCTGTGATGAATTCTGAACCTAGATTGAAACTCTTCAAATAAACCATTTCCCTGCAAGTGGTCAAATAATTGCATAGCAAAAACTCTAAGATTTTTGAAATGAAAGGCAGATTAGAGATTGGTTGATAGTTACCTACAACTCCTGGATTGAGCGTTGGCTTTTTTGAGTAAGGGTTTAATTACACCAATTTTAAAAGCCTGCGGTACATGACCTAAAGTTAAAGAAGAATTGATTATTTGAAGAATACGGCTACCAAAAAATGGGAAGACTTTTTTTTTTTAAATAACCTGGTAGGAATAGGGTCTAAAAGACAAGTTGAAGGCTTGGATGAGGAGATTATTTTATCTAACTCTAAAAGGTCAATTGGAGTAAACTTATCTAAACAGATATCAATTGAAGGAGTTGTAATAGTTGATGTACTTAAATTTACGGTGGGAAGAATCTGACTTATTTTATCTCTAATAGACAAAATTTTATGATCAAAAAAGTTCATAAAGTCCTGACTAGAAAGTTCTAGGGGGATGCGAGGATTGACAGAGTCCTGACTCTTTATCAGCCTGGCTACAGTGTTGAAAAGAAACCTGGGATTATTCTTATTCTCTTCTACTAATGCAGTGTAATAACTTGCCCTAGCTTTTCTAAGAGATTTTTTTTATAAGATAGGAGATGATTTCTCCATGCAAAATAGAATTAATCTAAATTAGTGGAACGCCATTTTCTTTCTAATTGATGGGTCTTTTGTTTTAACCTACGAGTTTATGTGTTAAACCAATTGGTTAGAAATTTCTGATTAGACTTTTTCTTTTTTTTTTTTTTTTTTTTAAAGGGGCCACCAAGTCTACAGTCTGATGCAGAGAGGCTGTAACACTATCTACCATGCTATCAATTATGGAAGGAACAAGCTCTCCATCTTTTATTTCCATTGTGTTGACCCATGGTATAGAGGAGGCAATCTGCAAAAATTTGGTGACAACATCATCTGAAAGACATCTGCTGTAGTAATATGTTTTTTTTCTTTAGGAGTCAAAATAAGGAGTCAAATAATCAGAAATAGTGAAATCAAAGGTTAACAGACAATGGTCTGACAGTACAGGATTATGACAACCTGTACAACCTAAGCAGGGCTGCTCGCAGAGATAGCAAAAAGACGTAACAAACTAATAGTTTTTTGAATGCAAAAGATGCAACAGACTTACACAATGGTCCCCTCCGGCATACAACTAGGAACATACCCGTCGCTATGGAGGGTGA
The DNA here is from genome assembly GCA_020510985.1 of Pholidichthys leucotaenia. Classification (NCBI taxonomy): domain Eukaryota; kingdom Metazoa; phylum Chordata; class Actinopteri; order Cichliformes; family Pholidichthyidae; genus Pholidichthys; species Pholidichthys leucotaenia. The sequence goes on from CM035840.1 coordinate 282,922,913, forward strand.
GAATATGTATGGGCACATAATCATACCATGTAGGATAACTAAGTAGACGGTTATGCTGTTTCATTCCATCTAGCAACAATGCTCTGCACTGTGTGTGTTTATATATTTACATATTTATTCCATCTAGCTACAATGCTCAGCACTGGGTGTGTTTATATTTATATATCTATATATTTATTCCATCTAGCTACAATGCTCCGCACTGTGTTTTTATATATCTACATATCATTCCATCTAGCTACATTGCTCCGCACTGTGTGTGTTTATATACTTGCATATTTATTCCACCTAGCTGCAATGCTCCGTACTGTGGGTGTTTATATATTTACATATTTATTCCATCTAGCTACAATGCTCTGCACTGTGTGTTCATATATTCATATATTTATTCCATCCAGCTACAATGCTCTGCACTGTGTGTCTGTGTGTGTGTGTGTATATATATATTTTATAGTAATATCTACATATGTATATTAGCTGCTCTTGCTTGCTTGTTTTTTTCTTGCCTTCTGATTGTTGCTCTGAGTGTTGCTATCCCTGTGCTGTTGCAATCCTGGAATTTCCCCATTGTGGGACTAATAAAGGCTTATCTTATCTTATCTTATCTTATCTTATCTTATGAGGAGACACTATCAGATTTTCTATTTCTATACCATAAGTCAGAACAAGGTCCAATGTGTGGTGGAGATAATGGGTAGAATTTTCTACTTTCTGGGAAAACCCCATTGAGTCTAATATTGAATTGAATGCCTCATTAAGACATCTGATTTCAGTACTGAATCAGCTAAAAATTTGGCAAATTCGGATAAAAACTGAGTAGGCTGAGGGAGGACGGTAAATTATGGCAAAGAAAATTGGGTTAAGTTAAAATTGCTAACATGCCCCATACTGAGGACCAGGCCCTCAAAGGAATTAAAACATGAGTTTTGCTTTACATTAACTAGTAATTTAGAATGGAAAATTGCCGCTACTCCACTTCTATAACCAGAACTTCTGGGATTATGATAGTTTAGATAACCAGAGGGAGCTGATTCAGTTAAACCAACATAATCATCTTGCCTAGCCAAGTCTCTGTAAGGGTTATTAATTCAATCTGATGATCAATTAATAGATCATGAACTAGTAAAGACTTGGGAGTTAGAGACCTAATATTTAGCAAACCACATTTAATTTTTAGATTATGAGGAGGAACAGAGGCCAAATTATTACATTTAGAAACTTGACGTTTAATTTAAGTTTTACCAACTTTTTTTTGTTTAATCACTTTGGGATGTTTATACATTAAATTTTTTATTAACTTTGGGGGGGAGTAGACAAAGCTTCTCTAAGGGGGAAGACAGGGGCTAAGTTGAGGGGTGGCGGATGAGGAGGAGCTGCAGAAAGGTATTTTGCTGGACTAGCAGCAAATTCTAAGCAGATAAAGGTATTATCAGTGGTAAGGACAAGCCAAGACAAACTGATTCCAGTATCTGTTGTAGTGACTGACCAGATGATAGGTTTGTTTATCTCTGCTCTTTGTGTAGTGCATGTCACAATGCACCGACTGGCACAGTCTACCACAGACCTTGCGACAGATGTGTTTATCTGCCAGGATGTCCAGTCTCACCCCATGTAACTGGGAGTGGTCCACCATATATTCTTTTTAGTTCTACCAGGATGCCCTGTTTCCCCCTCCAGGCCCTCGGAAGGGCAGGGATGCCAGTTGAGTTGCCGGGAGCCCGACCCATGAGAAAGGTAGTACCGGTTTTCATGGTTATCCGGTAGCAAGCAAGCCAATGCCTGACCTGACAAAGACAAAAAAAAAAAAAAAAAAAAAAAAAAAAAAGGATATAAGTCTCAGTTAAAAGCTGCCAATTTCTGGCCAAAAAAGTGGAATTTCATGGGTAAAAAGCTGCAACTTTAGCAAAAAGACAAAAAAGGTATAGATTTCCAACTGTTTATGATCTAAAATGCTGCAAATTTACAAACGAAATGCTGCAAATATAATATTTGAGTCAAATGCTGCAAATTTAAGCATTTTTTAACTGCAAATTCAAGAGTAAGAAAAGTTCTAAATTCATGAGGAGAAAGCTGCAAAATTATGAATAACAAAAAGCTGCAAATTTTCAAGTAAGAAGCTGCACATTTCTGAGTAAAATGGCTGTAACTCTACAGGAAAATCCTGCAAATTTATGAGAAAAATCCTCACATTTACAACAGAATGTTTCTAATTTACATGAAAAAGGATGTGATAAATTGAAGTGTGTTGGCCATTTTTAAATGACAGCTGTGAGGAGGAACTAAACGGTGGTGCTTCGTGGTGCTAAATCCTGCAGATTTGCACTAATCAGCAGGGGAAAGCAGAAAAAGAAGAGTAATAGGTGATCCCCAGCAGCAGAAATAATCCAGTTAACCCAGGAGGAGTAAACATATGACACCCAATAGATTACCCCCCCACACCACCACCCCCACCCCATGACATCAGTGGGAACAGCTGGGACAAACTTCACACCTCTGTCAATTTACATGTTCCTTTCTGAGGACAATTCAAACAGAGCTGCTGCTGAGATGGAAACCAAAGAGTTAAAAAGTGATGTGGCTTTAACAGCAGCACTGATACCCCCTAACTGACCTGCTGGACAGGAACTAACAGCTCCTCAGACCTGTTATAATTTTAACAACAAAGGAACATGCAAATGAACCAAGATTCCCTTTGATTTAACAGGATAACAACCTGAATATTCTGGTCTGTGAATGAACAGAGCAGCCATGAGTGTTGCACTGAGTCACTTAATGAATTATAATGGTTTATCTAAGTCACAATTTCAGGAAACATAAACTTCAGGTGACACTTAAACCCATAACACATTGTTTTATTTATTTATTTTTTTTCACTTCTCTTCCAGTCCTTATGGCCACTTTCTGATTGCTTTGAGTTTTTAAATCATCATTTTAAGAATAAGGTTAACTGACTTAAAGTACATTTCTAGCTACACCAGGGGTTGGCAAACTATGACCCGTGGGCCACATCCAGCCCGTTGGTCTTTTTAATCCAGCCCGCCAAAGATTGGTACATAATTTCCCAACTCATATCATACAGTATCATAATTATAACTGCATTCATTTGACCTTGTCCTGTAATGCCTGGTAATTCCACCAGGTGGTACATTAGGAGCAGCAAAAAACTTGATTTTGCAGAGCCCTGGCTGCTCTTTGTTATTACTCTGCTACTGCTCTGACAGCAGAACCCATTTGCAACAATGAGTGGGCCAAAAAAAAAGAAATGTCAACAGCGAGTGCCGAGTGTTTAATAAGGAATGGACAACTAAATACTTTTTCACTGAAGTCCGGTCGAAGGCTGTATAAGATAAGATAAGATAAGCCTTTATTAGTCCTGCAATGGGGAAATTCCAGAATTGCAACAGCACAGGGATAGCAACACTCAGAGCAACAATCAGAAGGCAAGAAAAAAACAAGAACAGCTAGTATACATATGTACATATTACTATAAATATATATATATATACTGTATATATATATATATATATATATATATATATATATATATATATAGAGAGAGAGAGAGAGAGAGAGAGAGAGAGAGAGAGAGAGAGAGAGAGAGAGAGAGAGAGAGAGAGACACACAGTGCGGTATGCCCCCCCTAATCTGCGATGTCTCCACTGGGCGACCGCGTCCTGTGGTACCGGCCGCGTGGCGTCGCCGTGTTTTTGACTCGATCCATTCTCTGGCGCATCCGGGAGTGCGTGCGTCGGTCAAAATGGTGGGAGAGAAATTTGTATGGCCAAGCCTGCGCAAACAAATTAGGGAGTGGGCAGCAGCCTGCACGGCCTGCCAGCAAGCCAAGGTACACAGGCACACAAGAGCTCCTTTGGAGCCTTTTCACATCCCGGCTAAGAGGTTCGATCATGTTCACGTGGACCTCGTAGGCCCCCTTCCGCCGTCACAGGGGTGCACACACCTTCTGACAATGGTAGACCGCACCACGCGCTGGCCGGAAGTGGTCCCACTGGCATCAACCACAGCCGAGGAGGTGGCGCGCGCGTTTTTAACAGCATGGGTAGCGTGCTTTGGAGTCCAGTCGGACATTACGTCCGACAGAGGCCTTCAATTTGTTTCCGAACTTTGGTCAGCAATGGCCCGAAGCCTGGGGGTAACGATCCACCGCACAACCGCGTACAATCCGCAGGCTAACGGGTTATGCAAACGTTTTCACAGGTCATTGAAAGCGGCTCTCAGAGCGTCACTAACGGATGCAAATTGGGTGGACAGGCTACCGTGGGTTTTATTGGGGTTGCGTTCAGCACCTAAAGAGGATTTAGAAGCCTCCCCGGCTGAGCTAGTTTTTGCGCAGCCACTTCGGCTGCCTGGGGAGTTTGTCCCAGATAATCCTGCGCCAGAATGTTCCCCGGCTCAGCGGTTGCAGCGTGGCACGGAAGCCGGCACGTTGCCTGGCCCCGTTCACCACAGTTTTCCACTCGTTTTTATACCTAAGGCTTTAAAAAATGCGGAGTTTGTTTTTGTCAGACACGATGCCCATCGCCCACCGTTATGACCACCTTATGCTGGACCATTTAGAGTGCTGGAAACAGGGGATAAGCATTTTTTGCTAGATTTGGGGGGCAGGAAGGAGAAGATTGGCATTAACAGGCTCAAACCCGCCTTTGTGGTGGCGGACGACGCTGTGCTGTTGGCCAGGGCTCCTCGGCACGGCAGACCCCCTAGGAAACATTCCCCTGAACACACACAGGGATTGACTAACAGTTCTCACCCTCAGACAGCAGCCCCCCAGCAGGATGGTGCCATGGAAGTGTTGAAGCCTGCTTACAGCAGATACGGGAGGAGACTGAGGCCCAAGCAGCACGTGGGCAGATGTGTAATGATTTTATCATGACAGGCTGACTTTTATTCTGCTGTTACATCTTAGACGTTTGGGGGGGGGGGGGGGGGTCATGTGGGACACATATGTGGGTTTCATATGCTTCATATGTATATCACTGTATGCTTACTGTATGCTTCACGTCTCTGATGAACAAAGGACTGAGCCTCCTAGGAGATAACAGGAGGATGTGAAATGTGGTCTTTGGTATGCAGAGAGATGGCCTTGGGGGATTTCCTGGCTGCCAGTGACTTTAGGTGGAGGTGATAAGACCTGGAAGAAGACGCATTGTGACTTGGGATTAAATACAATGTGACTGTGTGCTTTGATGTCCTGGGGTATAAAAGGACAAATGTCTGGGGTTTCTTTCTCTTTCTGTTTTTGATGATGTTGGAGAATGTGAATAAACCTGACTCGTGAGATAAACTCAGCCTCGTCATTTCCACATTCTCCACAATGTAAGTATTAACACTGTAATGCCATTTTTATGTTTATCTTTGATATGCTGATATGGTATGATATGCTTTGATATGCATCTGGTGTTGGCCCGGCCAGTCTGTCAAATTTTAAAAGTCATTGTGGCCCCTGAGCCAAAAAGTTTGCCCACCCCTGAGCTACACTATATCATACAATATGCCGTTTAACATACAATTTCATTTGATCACATTTAGATCTTAGTTCAAACAAGCAGAGTATTTGCAACCAACTTAATTAAGACTTGAACTAAAAACAATCAATCTGAATACAACTGGGAGTGTTTAAGAATAAAAATAATCTTTGGATTCCTTAATGAAGTTCTGCTTGCGAGATCGCCTGCACTCAAACATTCCAAGTACATTCATGGGACGGACCAGATTCCATACAAAAATGTAAAAATTTTTCTTTGGCTTCGTCTTTAAGAGGTTGCTGTTCCAGTTAAAAGTCTCAAGTGTTGAAGAGTCCACCTTTGTATAAAACGGCCAAGTCAGTATACCACAAAATGCTCATAGTTGCTAAGATAATCCAGAGGTTAAACCGGCTGTTGGTGTCATTTAAACCCTGCATGGCTTCAACAACGTGGGACCGGCGTTTCACTTTGAAACGGATGGCAGCAACTTATTGCAAACGAGCAACTTTAAAACACACGTAACACTAAAGTTAAGAGTATTGCAAGAAGGAAAGTAGTTTAATATAAAACTCAGCTGTCTTAGCTTGAAATGTCCTTTACAAATGAAGATACTCAAACAGAAGAACGGAGGAAAAACATAAAAAAAACTGTCCAAAATATCCAGTAGATTCCAGAGAGGCATTACAATATATATGTATATATTGTGAAGGAATGAAAGGACGAGACACGAGAAGCCCAAATTGTGCACCAGGAGTGTGCCAGAAGAAAAGTGGAAAAACACAAATCGTACTGCTTATGCAAAGGGCTGCAAACTAACAAAAAAGTCACATGAAAATGGCACAAAATCACCAGAAAAAAAAAAAATGTTTAAGCACAGAAGGTCTGAAATCGTTTGAAAATGTTTGAAATGTTACAGAGTCAGAGCCCAGGGCTAAACTACTTTTTACACAGTAAAAACACCAAAATCAGGAGCAAATATATACAAAATCACTGCTCCTTTCTCCTCTGTTCTTGTAGCAAATAAAAAATAAAAACACCAAAAATCTCACAGTCACTACTAAAACTACTATTTACTATTCTGAACTATTATTTACATGGTAAAAACGCCAAAATCAAATCAAAAATAGACAAACACACTCACGTGTTGAAGGTCCGTCCATCTGCTATCACCAAATCAAATCACTAAATCACTATACAGTTATAATAAGCCATCAGTATCTCAGTGTTTGGTCACTGCCTAATTTGTGTAATGCTGTCTCACGATGAAATAAAATGGGAACGGAAAACTAGAAGTGTGATTTTAAGCTCAATAATTAAATTAAAAATGAATCAGTGATATTGTGTTGTGCTTCTGAACTCATTTTAAGATGTAAAAAGGTTTACAAAACGTTTAGGAATATGAAATGCATCTATTCTTTTATTCATCTATTTGGTGTTTATTTCTTATATGTTTGTTTAGACACTCTTTTATGCAGTTGTGGTACTTTAACAGAGGATAAAAGATCTTAAAATGACCTGAAGGGAGAATCAACTTATTTTAACATGGATATGTAAGAATAGTCATCAAAGTGACTTAGTAATCAAAAGTGGTAAAACTTGCCTTTTAGTCAAATTTTATAATTATCAAAATCATGACATTATAAAAATACAGAACAGTTTAACTTGAATTTTGTGGGAATGACAAGAAATATTTAAGCACATTTATATTTAAGGACCGGTGGTCGAAGTAGATTTTGTTTGTACTTGATAAATGTTCGGAGCAGCTAACATTTTGATGAATGCTGAAACACACAAATTTCACTCTAACAGATGACGAAAAAATCCATTCTGATCACATTTCATGAATGATTAATACAATGTAAAGACCAAATTTGCATGAGAAAAGCTAATCATATCTCAGATCAGCTAAATCCTATCAGGCAGCACATTTATTCTGTGGTGCACTCCTATTAGCAAACTAGCAATCAGCTAACTTCAGACAACAATTCACAAGCTAAATCAAGAATATGATATTTACCTCATTTAGGAAAGAGGGTTTGGTCCTTTTATTTGACAAGTTAAACCAATTTAAAACAGCTTGTTTCCCTTGTGGAGCTCATTTCATGTTCTCTCACTGAGCTGAAAGCATTCCATATGAGCACCCCCACCTGCCACCCTTACATCTGACTCCTACTCAGAGAAGGCGCAAGTACCGGTTGGGCATTACAAAGTCTGCAGCAAGTGGGGATACATTGTCTGATAATTAGAAATTTTACTTTTTGTTGCTTGCAAATGAAATACAATGACAACTTCTTCATACTTACTTGAGTTGTAGATATTTTTATTAATTGTAATTATATGATTACTGAGGGGGTTATATTGGCTGATTTGATTATTGGGGGCTTATAACCCGGACCTCCGGAAAAGCGGTAGAAGATGGATGGATGGATGGATGGGGCTTATAACCCCCCTCCCCCAAATTACACCTATGGTTTCAGCCCCTGTGCTGCTCTTTATTTGTTTTCTTTAATAAACTCTCTATGTGAATAGTCTGACGTTTGCATTTGGTTTCCTTCTCATCTCTCCTCAGCTTTTCCCAGCGTGGGACCAAGTAAGAGCTCTATACACATTCTAACCCCTTTTTGCTACTCAGGTTTCCTCTTTTGACCTCTACTAGGAAAGTTCTCTTGGGGCGCATTCACAGGGCCACTGTTTGTTCTGGACCAAAAGAGCTCTAGTTCACTTCCACAGATAGTTTGGTTTGTTTGCTGTAGTCTGAACGTGCATTTAAACTCTGGTGCTCACCAAACAAGTGAACTGTGGTCCACCTGAAAACAAGCATCTTGGAATACTTGCAACTGAACCCTGGTGCTCTTCGCTTGCAGTGTGAATGCTAACGGACTATCCAGCCGACCAAAGGGTGGAAGTGCCCCTCGGCGTTTGTGTAACCATAGCAACATGTAGTCTAATAAGAGGAAGTAGCATTTACCGTAGTGCATTTTGGGTAGAAAATAACAATAAAGACAACCGCACAAATCCGAGAAATCCTTTAACCAAAGCCGAGGAGTAAAGTTAAAAAAAAATGTCTTGTTTGTGGCAGACAAACAACCCGGCTGAAGGGAACAGATTTCTGTTTTCGGTCCTGGCCAATTGATGAGATGGATTTTTCTTCTTCGCTGAGATTTCTTCTTCCTGGTCAGTGGTGGTTTCGGCTACAGCACCACAAACGAGCAGTTTTTGTAACTGTGTGATGTTGTCCGGGCAGTTTTGTCCACTGTAGTGTAAATGCAAACCAAACCAAATGAAGGTGTGAAAATTCTCGGCATTCTCCACCCAGTCGTACCGAGACCCAATCTCCACTAGAGACCCAATCTCTACTAGACATTGGGTCTCCAATCCCCACCTGTAAAAGCAAAGAACAATACTCAAATCTCAGTTATACCTACCTCCATAAAGGCATCATATTCATCTCCTTGTTCTGTCTCTAGAGGTTTGCCAGCACCGATTATTAAATCCTTATCGTTTCAATGCAACAACAGAACATCTGGCTCCTACTTCGGTTTCCTCTAAGTGTCTGCTCTTTGGTCCATTGCTTTAAAGTATGTCAGATAACTTGGTACAACCCTTTAGTGCCACCTGATTTTGCTCAGCGAGCTGAAAACCCTGTGTCAGACACATTCACACACTACTGTATGACTAGGCAGCACATGTGCAGTGAGACATAACAATGATTTGTGAAATGCACAGTATCTAACTTCAATACAGTCTCAGGTATATTTTAACAAATTTAAGAATCTGAAAGTAATGAAAACACATGTAAACAACAACAACTTTAATTTAACACCAAACGCAAATCTAAGGTTCAACCAAAGCACTGAGTCACGTCTGGAATCTGCAGAAACCATGTTTGGATTGAGTGACTGAGTCACAGCAAAACATGAATGACCCCGATCCTGTGCAGCAGAACCCCCCCTCCCCCAGCCACAGCCCTCCTACAGGTTTAAACAAGCAGCAGCTCATCAGCATGACTGAGACCATCACTAAGGCCTCCAGATCAGAGCTGTCACCTCAGCCCAGAATGTTCCCACACTTATTTTACCCAGCTTAGGTGTGAGGTAGCCTGCTCCACTCGTCTTGGCTTTCATCACCATTGGTTGTCTGCCTCTCCCACCCCCGTACCCCCACAACCCCCACCCTTCCACTGCCTGTTTGGCCTCTTGTGAACTGTGTCCAAATATAGATTAGTTTAGAAATTCATTAGTGCAGTCGTTATCTGTCATCGGCGAACGCCACGCCATAACAAGCCCTGAGGGGACAGCGGGTGGAGGGGAAAGGGGGTGTTAACAATAGTGGCAAGATAAGAGAATCACTTTTTGTCACAGTGTATATGAGGAGATGGACGGGGGTGATGGATAAAAATAGGAGATGAGTGCAGGAGGAGGCAGAGGGACAGTGAAGATGGAGAAACAGCAGGAGATGTTAGCAGCATCCTGAACGAGAACACACCGACACACAGACACATGGACACACATGGGGACAGACAGACAGACAGACACATGGACGGACGGACATGCTACAGAGTGGTGAGGAAGACTGTCTTCAAAAGACAGCAGAAGTACAGAGTCAGTAACAACAAAAAAAAAGGAAAAATGTGGAAAAAACTGGGGAGAAAACTTGAAAACAAAGAAACAGAGGGAGTACCAAGGAAACATGGTTTAAAAAATTGAGAAAACACAAGGAAAGTACAGGCTAAGTACTGGAAAAAAAAAAAAAAGGTAAAATGGGCGGGGTACATGGTAGAATGTAAGAAGACAGTAAGTACTCGGTGAAAATGGCAAAACTGAGAAAAACAGAAAAACAAGGTAAGTATGAGGAAAGTACTGGAGAAGTAGGACGGGTCAAATGAAAAAAAAAAAACCAACAAGAAAAAACGATCATTTTTTAATGATTTCATTATCTAATGATTCAAATAAGCAAAGACTTAACTGCAGGACACAAACAGTTATTTTTTTTTTAGTATTTATTTTTCCCAGTTTTCACCCTTTTTTGTCAGTAGTAACCCTGTTTATTATCCCTGTTTTATTTTTTTTCCTTGTACTTTGTTTTTTTTTTTTTTTCCAATAATTACCTCTGCCAAGGAGATAATGTGATCGGGGTGGTTCGTCTGTCTGTCTGTTAGCAGGATTATGCAAAAACTACTGGACAGATTTTGATGAAATTTTCACCACAGGTAGTCTGTGGGCAAAGGACAAACCCATTACATTCTGGTGATTTTCTGACAGTCCATACCTCCACCAAGGACCTTGTTTGTATTTGTGCAGCAGGATTACACAAAAACTACTGGATGGATTTGAACGAAATTTTTATCAGAGGTGGTCCTTGGCCATGAGAGGAACCTGTTATGTCCACAAACCTGGTAATCAAGACGGACGAGTAGGCTGTGCAGGAATTGAACTTTAATACCAAATATACAGAACATATGGCTGAGCTCCTATACCCCCGAGTGAGAGTGCTGGCAGAAGACCCATAACATGTCCTCACCTCACCAAGCTCACCAATTCTCTGTCGTCATTGGTGGAATCTTATATGGCGTGCTAGTACGTTGTCTGGCATAGAAAAGTAGCTAGCTAGTAGTACCACAGCATCTACATATGAGTCCATCGGAACAAGTGCGTGAAAAATTCTCTGACCTTCTATGCCCAGGTTGTGGAAAAGCAGTACCCACTTCCTTCCTTTATCCAACTTTCTCAGGTCCAATGTGGTCTTAGGCATGCTTCCCTGGCTTGTTAATTCTCGTCACCAAATGTTATGTCCACAAACCTGGTAATGAAGCTGGACGAGTAGGCTGTGCAGGAACTGAACTTTATTACGTAAAATACCAAATATACAGTGCATATGACTGAGCTCCTGTACCCCTGAGTGAGAGTGCCGGCAGAAGACCCATAACATGGCCGGCTCCTCTCTCATGTATGTTGGCGTAATGACGACACCAGCCGGCTGCATCATAACGCCGCTCAGTGTTATAAATCGACTTTATAAGATAACCCATTGCATTTTAGTGATGATCTGAAAATGCATACCTCTACCAATGCTCATATCTTAGTGTGTTATTAAGAATCCTGCAATACTATTGCATAGACTTTGATGGAATTTTCAGCAGAACTGGCTTGTGGCCTACACACAAACCCATTGTATTTTGGAGGTGATTTATGAAGGACGGAAGGAGCCTTGGTGGAGGTATGTGCTCTCTGAGAGCTTTTCTTGTTTCCCATGTTTTTTCCGTTTTTTTCCCAGTTTTTGTCAGTACTTCTCAGTTTTTTTCTTGGTTTTACAGTTTTGCTTTAACTAGTAGTTCCTCTTTTTATTTTCCATGTTTTCCCATGTTTTTTTTTTCTTGTACTTACTGTTATATCTGTATTTGGCTGGTATTAGTAAGATGGTGGCCAGGTTGGTCATGAGATAGACCGGGGTGGCTACTATCGGTTTCCGGTGGTGACGCCGCACAAGGTTTAAAAGAGTGGGCGGAAGTGGCTCTGCCTCTTTCGTCATGAAGCCACCTGGCCAGAAGGAGGGTGCCGTAAGCCTTTGTATATAGTTGGTTTAATATCCTGAATAAACCCTGTTAACCGAGGCAAGTCTTACTCCTCATTCCCAACAGTATGGACACAACATTTGGTGACGAGGTAAAAGCGGTAATGGAATGCTCTGTTGCTAGCTTTCGGACATTTCTCGAGGACCCGGGCGAGCCCCTTGTGCCATGGCCTCGTTGGTTCGCTGCCTTCACCAACTATCTCATTGTCCTGAACCTAGGCGAGATGGAGAAGCTCCATGCATGAGCTGTGTTGGTGCATAATTTGGGAATGGAAGGGCAGAAGATTTTAGAGAACCTTGGATGTGCTGACAGTTTCAACGAGGTGGTGCAGCTAATGGCGCGGTACTTTACGGCGCCGGAGAACGTCACCGTGAGGCGCATTCAATTTCGACAGCGCCGCCAGCGGTCGGGAGAGCCTGTGTGAAGATTCGTGGCTGACCTCCACAAGCTGGCGAGAGAATTCAGATTTGGAGCCCTGGAAGATGAGATGATTTGGGACCAGCTGGCAGAGCACATCTGCTGCACGGCGGCCCGGTCCAGGTTGTTGACACACCCAGGGGAGATGACGTTAGCTGAGGCTGTCGAGCTTGCCCAACAGTTCGAAGCAGCAGAGACCATCGCGAGGGGCCTTACTGAAGGGGCCTCTCTGGAGAAGAATGAGTCTTGCGCTGAGGCACTGAGCCTGTACCCTTGTGATGGCGAATGCGGAGAGGATGATTTTGCCTCCATGGTCAGGATAAGGTCTGCCCTTGGTACGCCAAAATGTTATGGATGTGGGTCCACTGAGCACTGCTATAAGTCCAGAGTGTGCCCGGCGAAAGGAAAGAGTTGTGGCAAATGCGGGATTTTGAATCATTTTGCCAGGGTGTGCAAAAACTTTGTACAAAGGAGCCATGGGAGAGAACCAGGTGCTGCGCAGAAGATTCCAATGGTTGTGCATGCCTTCTCACCAGAGACGACAGGGAAGATCGGCTGCACCATCACGTTAGATGGCGTTGAGATTCTGCTCCTAGTGGACACGGGAACGATGATTTCCGTCCTGAATCTGGAGACCATGGAAAGACTGTTTCCCCACCGACAGATAAGAAGGCAACAGGAAGAGTTTTATGGTTATGGGTGGAACAGGTTGGCTATTTTGGGCTATGTTGAGATGGGGGCCCCTTATAAGAACAGTGTAGTGCCCAGTGTTCGCATTAACGTTTCTGCATCCGGTGTTAACATTATGGGTTGCAACCTATTTTACAGTCTTGGGTTCTCCATTTTGAACATTTCGGGTAAAAAATGGTCTGGATGTGGACTGTGGGGCTGGCCTGTTCCTGCCATGGAGGGTGCTGAGGTGTGGAATTCAGACTGGGTGGACAAAGTGACTTTGGGAGTGCACGTACTGTGCCGCACGGAACTGTCTCGGGATGGACCCCATGCCGTCATGCAGGCTGCCTTGGATGAGGGTGCCGGACGGCACGGCGGGACCCCCGATGAGGCTCATCAGGATGAGGTGCCAACGCCGGGAGAAAACGGGGCTAGACCGCAGAGCGTGGTTATCGTAAAGTGCTCCCAGCGACGACCTGCCAAGAGGAGACTCAGGAGGACCCGCGAGAAGGAGCGACTGAAGTTGGGGGCCTGCCGCAGGATCGGTGATCTGAATAAGAGGAAATGGGCTCCCTCGAAGACCAAGGTTGAGGCTCGAGTACATTGAGATCACAGTCCACGCGAGCAGCGGGACGACCAGAGGTGGTTCCAGGTGGAGCCCAGTCGGATGGAGGCAGTTGGGGGCAGGTCAATTCATGTCTGGAGAGACCCGAGGGGTCTGCGGCTGCCGGAGGTGGAGAGGGGACGGTGCAGCAGGAGCCCTGAGGTAAAGAGACGGAGACGCCTTGAGAGGGATCCATCCGGGGACTGAGGGTTTTATTTTGCATGTATGTTATGTCCTCTTCAGTCCTGTTTTGTTATCAATTTCTATTTGGTGCCCCGGTAAATTGTGTTTTAAGAAAAAAAAAAAAAGGGAAAAGGGAGTGAATTGGTAGGCATGATATGTTCTGTGGTTGCGAACCTGTGTTTTTGAGTGTTTGCATGACAAGTTTGATAACCTGTGTGGTGTGACACCTGTTTTCCTCTGTGTTTATGATTAATTGCTAAGTATTTGATGTAGGTTTGCTAAATTTTATAGTTAAATTGACATGAGTAACAGACCCAGAGAGCAGACTGAGACTTGGGAATGGATTCAATTATTTTTATTGTGTTAGTGAGAGTGTGTGTGTGTGTGTGTGTGTGTGTGTGTGTAAGTGTCTGTGAAGACGTAGCAGCTGGGGGTGAGCAAAGCGCCGTGCAACCTGGCAACCCTATGGACAGAACAGAAACAGCTGATGTTAGGATAGCCCTCAGAGGGAATGTACGTGAATGACCAGGGCTTACTGTTTGCAGAGGTGGTGATGAACTCAGGTTGGCCCGCAGGCTACAGCCAGGAGGACAGCGCCTGCTGTCACAGTGCAGCTGGAGAGGTGAAGGGCATGTGAGGTGAAGCGTAGCTCGGTCCGCCGCCAAGCAAGAGAGAGAGGACTCCGCCGCCACAGAACTCCGCCTGTGCACAGGGGACAAGCGCAGATAAAGGTGAGTTGAATAATGGCTTACTTGGAATGGAAGAGTTGCTCCCTTCAGGAGGTTGAGACAGAGGACAAGAAGAACTTTGGAATGCCGGCAAGGCTAGACGATACTTCGATGAGGGCGAAGACGAGGGTTGGTCTCATTCGAGCCAAGAAGACAGATGGCTCCACGCTGATCTGAAGGCAGTACGGGTTAAGTAGCCCAAGGGTGATGGAGAGCAGGTGTGTGCGCAGCTGCGGGAGATAATGATACAGAGCGAGCCATCACATACTGTAAATTAGTGGCGGCTCTGTGTGTTTTGTTTAATTGATTGATTTGAGCCTGCCTGATTTGTTTGGATTGTTTTGACTGAGCACCCCTATGTTGTTTTATTTTACTCTGTGTACCCATGGTGGGGTGGGAGTTGGAATGGGGGCTGCCAATAGAGTTTGTCTTGTGTTTTTATTTCTGTGTGTATTTAACATTGTTGAGGGATTATTTTTAGTTAGAATTACGGCTTCTCTTGTTTTAATTTGTATGTTCTCTTTTAGCGGCAGAAAAACCCGCTCAGCCGTGTGGCGGCATTCGCAGTCTACTCGGCCCCCCAGCCTTAGTTGTGTGACTGGATAGGTGTTTTGTTTATTTTTGTACATATGTTTTGATTAGTGTGTGTCTCGGGTGATAAATTTGGGTAGGTTACTTGTGTGCCTGGCATTTTTTTTTTTTGGGGGGGGGGTTATATCTGTATTTGGCTAGTATTAGTAAGATGGCGGCCGGTTTGGTCATGAGATAGACTGGGGTGGCTACTACAGTTTTCTGGTGGTGATGCCGCACAGGGTATAAAAGAGTAGACGGAAGAGGCTCCGCCTTTTTCGTCGTGACGCCACCTGGCCAGCAGGAGGGTGCTGTAAGCCTTTGTATATAGTTGGTTTAATATCCTGAACAAACTCTGTTAACCGAGGCAAGTCTTACTCGTCATTCCCAACATTATGGACACAACACTTACCCTTTTTCATTTTCCAATATTTCTGTTATGTCCATAATCAGTAACCCAATGACGAGGCCGGAGGAGCAATAGAACTCAGCTTTATTGTGCAAACTCACATATTCAAGGTGCTCCTGTACAGGCAGAGGCGAAGGTCAAAGGAGACCGTGCCTCTTCCGCATCAGCCATTTATACCCAGGGTGGCAGTGGAACCGGAAAGGTGGAGCCACCACCCTCATCACACAATACACGTCATATTTGTATATGACACCCCCCCCCCCCACCGTAGAAAAGTCCAAAACACATGCACACTAATTGGGCCCTCTCAAATTTAATACCCGAATCACACTCTAATAAACAAATGAAATATGTCTGTCCATGCACACAAACAACTAACACTAGAGGGGGACAGGTTGACTTCCCTCCCACCTCCACACAGCCAGACAGATTATTCTGCCGTCTTTGATAATGGAAGTCCTTAAAATAAAATTTGCTGTGTTCCTATTATAATACCAAAAATAATCCCACAAACAAATGTACACAAAAGAGAAAATTTCAATACACAACCAGTTAGTATGCACCTTCATACACCACCATAACATTGCCAATTTTACCACCCCTACCCAGGCAAACCCCACAGTAATACACACCCACAAACATGGTGTCACATACATTACATGGGTATTTTTTTTTTTCACATGGGCACCTGTTATAATAGTCCATTACGAGAAACATACAAAATATGTAGCCCGGGCAATTCATCTTTAACCCAATTCACCACCCCTTGCTATGGTCCAGTCTCGATGAAGAAGCCACCACCTGAGGGATTCGTCTGGCGGGTCCCGCCCAGAGCTCCTTCATCTCATTGTCCCTGGAGGAGATCCACGTCGGGGCCCCGACACCTCCTTCTCCTTGATCACGCGCCACAGCTCATTGGGGTGTCTCCATGAGTCATCTGTCAGTCGAAGGTATCCATCCTCCTGAACAGCCACCACCTTCAGCCACCCCTGGTCATCACGTCGCTTTCTCTTTCCTTGGAAACCTCTCAGCGGATCCTCCTCTTTGGGTCAAACTACATCGCCGACTCCCAAAGGAACTCGATTTCCCATGTCCACGATGTCTCCCACGGGCCTCCTTACCAGGCAGCATGACTCTGGCAACCCTCCGTGAAGCCCGACTCGGCCTGCAGTGTTCCTGTGTGGCACGTCTGTTTTCTGTGCCAGCCGATCTTGCCCCGCTCTCTTTCATTTTACACGTTGGCATAGCCATAACAGCCCCACGCTTCTCGGTATCCCCAGGCCAAACCCCGGAAGCAGAGGGAGTCATCTTCACAGCCTCACCCACCATTAATTATGTGGGCCCTGGCACCGGAACCCTGCCCCGATGGCCCTGGGTGGAAATCGCCCTGTCCATCTCCCAGAATACTAGGCCAAGTGTCGTCCCAAACCACATCGTCGACCACTCGCAGAACTGGTCGGTCCCACAAACCACAGCCTGACCATTCCTCTCCGATGCCGCTGGTGATTGAGAAACCCAGTCCATAAAACAGATCGCAGCCCATTACATTTGACCCATACTCGGTCACCAAGAACTGTATATTGGACGCCACTGCTGTCTTGTACCTTGTCATCAGCTCCAGCAAACCCACGATGGACATCCTATTACCGCCATACCCACAAAATGGTGTCGACAAGTCACTCACACAATGGTAGAGGAAATCACTCTTCACAGTAGACCAGTTAAACATGGACCTCACTGTGCCCGTGTCCACCAACAATGGCACGTCCTCACCATCCAACTTCACTGTCAAATATGTACGGCCTTCTGTGCTTGCGGATACGGTGTGAATAACCGTAGTAGTTGTAGCGGGGGAATCCACTTCACATTGTCGTTCCCCTCGCTCAAACCTTTTACAGACCCTGGTGAAATGATTTAGGATCCCACATTTGCAACAGCGTTTGCCTTTTGCTGGGCACTCGCTCACCTTGTACCGGTGCTTGGTAGACCCACAGCCAAAACATCTTGGTGACCCCGGGGCGGACCTAATCTTTTTCGCGGTAACGTATTCTTCTTTGTCTTCCATGCTGTCATCGTTATCCGGATCTACAGCCTGTGCCGCTGATTGTGAGTCGTGTTGCCCCAACGCTGTTCTCTCACCAAGGTCCCTTGACAGTTTATCTGCTGCTTCAAACTACTGGACTATCTCCACCGCTTTGGCAAACGTCAGCTCACTGGAATGCGTAAGTAGTCTTGATTGCACAGCTGCACACAACTGGCCCTTTTCCACTAGCCCTGGTCGGCCTAACTCGACTCGATTCGCCATTACTCGTTTCGGCCTCGGTTGTGTTTCCATCAAAGCTGGGTAAAGCTGGGGTGGGTGGGATTTTTTTTACAGCAAGGCGGCGCCACACTCCCGTGATGTAAAACACGTGACCCAAGCAAAACATAACATGGCGGCTGTACAAGGCGACTCCTCGGTCTGTGGCTTTTTGTCACCGTAGATGCCAAAAAGGACCGCCAGACAAGGGTACAGGCAGCGAGACGAAGCACTCTGGAATAGTACTGCAGCTTCTGGGAGAGCAGAAGACGTGAAGATACAAACTAGATCATATATGACGGTAAGCTAATGGTTGTTAATGCTAGTTTGCTATAAGTACGTCGTACTACACTGTAATGTCTGCAAGTTATCATTGTTAGGTACTAAAATATGTATGCTGTGTGTGCGTGTTTCAGATGGCTCTGTTGTGGGAAAATTACCGCTTCAAACGGTCGGTCTGGGCGTTCAACACAGCCTGTCACTGATGTCACCCCAGCTTCACAAATGATCAGTGGTTATAGAGCTTAAGAATGTCTGTAGAAATGTTTATTTCCTGTGCAACAAATTGCTCTGATCGACGTGAAAATCATGTAGAGACTGTTGAGACATCATGTCATGTAGCTGCTCCAGCAGCACTGAATCTGAGGTGGTGTCATAGCAAAAAATGATCAGCTGACACAACTTGATCGCCAGGTTGTAGTTATATTAGCCACAAAATATATATTCAAAAAGTAAACAGTACTGAGTTAGGTATAATAAGATATATTTGACAGTTATTATGCATTTTAGGCCAAAACAAACTTGATCTAGGATTAAAAGCAATTAAAATAATGCAGTCACAAGATTACATGGAAAATACTTGATTTTCTAGATACATGTACTGTAGAAATATATATTCTCTGCACCAACAATGTACTATACATGCATTCATGTAGTATTGCACTGGGAATTGCACTGACAATAAACCTCTGAAGTTTTTGCAGATGTCTCTTTTTTTTATATGTGAAGGTTACCACCATGTGGCACAAATTAAACAGATTGGAAAAGCTGTCTAAGAACAATCCAGCAGTTTGAGAAATCACTTTTGTTTTGGTGTAAGTCTGTCAACAGAATTATGAACCATAAAGCAATTTGTGTTAAAATGTTAAATCCCATTAAACCCTAACCCGGGGGTTTCCAATCATGTGTCATGGGGGGCAAAGACCCTGTAGGTTCTCTCTTCTACCCAGTCTCTTCAGCAGGTGTTTTCACTGATCAGCAGTCAGTGGAATCTGCTGTTGAAGACACTTGGAGGTAAAGCCTGCAGGGTCTTGGCCCTCCATGGCATGACTGGACACCCCTGCCCAAACCCATTATGATGAAGAACAGATGCTAATATGGCCCAGAATTCCTCCATATACTGGTACTATCACTAAAGTGTGCAGGGTCTTCTGCGGTGGCACATCCAACAATACAGTCTTCAGTTAATAAAATAATTGTTTTGGTTACTTTTTTCTTAAAAATGAGCCATTATTTTCAAAGTCATCGATAAATGGTTTGTACTGTTGACTCTTTTCCCACCAGTGTCTTAACAGACAAAATAGAAAATCATGATGCAAACACGTAAGTCAATAAATTGTTTATTACAATCAGCATCAAATTCCAGATTATTCAGAATGTGCAACATTCAAACTGTAAAAAAAAAACAAAAAAAAACTTAGAATGGGTCACACACGCCGGCCATGCTGCCTCACTGAGAAACTGCTGGGATGTGCCACTCAAGCTGGACCCGGTTCAGCAGATCTTCAGCCTGTATCTCTGTAAATAGTGAGGCAAGGTCCGGTTTGGGGTGGATCATTTCCCTGTTGCCTAGACAAAAGACAGAAATGGGTGGAGGTTAATTAAAGCAAGTTTAAAACATATTTGGGAAATACACTTGTTGCTAAAAGCCAGTGGTGGAATGTGAATGAATGACTGAATCTTTATTTCGGATAGATTTAAAGTAAAGATTAAAAGAAAACAGAATAATATAACAAAGGGGAAAAAATCTAACAAGGTCAAATTAAACAATAACTACGAATCAGAATCAGAATCAGAATCAGAATCAGGTTTATTGCCATTGTTCATGTGATACACAAACTAGGAATTTGTCTCGGTGCCATGCTGCAACATTAAAAACATAATGAGAAAAAGGGATAAACTAAAAAAACTAAAGGACTAGAAATGTGCAATAAGTGTAGAAAAATAAGTAATAATAAGTAAAGATAATAATAATACTAGTAATAATGAGTAGTACTAGTCAAGGCAGTTTAAAAAATTAGCATGTAGCAGATAATGTGAAGTACCACATAGTGCAGTCAATAACACAACAGAAAAACAGTGATGAATGACATGAGTATGGTTGAGCTGCTGTACATAGTGCACGAGAGTCAAAAGTCACTTAGTGTTCAGCAGTCTGATGGCAGAGGGGAAAAAGCTGTTCATGTGCCGGGAGGTTTTAGTCCGAATGGACAGAAGCCTTCTACCTGAGGGGAGGGGGGCAAACAGCACGTGACCAGGATGTGAAGGATCGGCTATGATCCGGCCAGCACGCCTCCGGGTCCTGGAGATGTACAGGTCCTGGAGAGATGGGAGCTTGCAGCCTATCACCTTCTCAGCAGTGCGCACGACGCGCTGCAGCCTTAGTCTGTCCCTGGCAGTGGCTCCTGCGTACCACACAGTTATGGAGGAGGTGAGGATGGACTCGATGATGGCCGTGTAGAACTGCACTAACATCTTGGTGGGTAGCTTGAGCTTCCTCAGCTGCCGCAAAAAGAACATCCTCTGCTGGGCCTTTTTGATGAGGGAGCTGATGGTTGGCTCCCATTTGAGGTCTCGGGTGATGGTGGTGCCCAAGAAGCGGAAGGAAACTCCTCAGATTATACAGTTCAACATAGGTTATCCGAAATGGGAGATGGCTGAAGCTGCAGCTTATATTGCCCACCCATATTCCATCCAAGAATTCAGAAGAAAAACAAAACAGGAGCGATTACAATTTGAATGTGACAATAAAGTACTTCATTGTTGTATTTAACCACAATTTTCATGTAGCTGTGCTTCAGTAAAGTAGATTTTACAAGGGCTGGGTTACATTTAAAGTCACCTGTTTTTACTGTGGCCTCAGCAATCAGAATGAATTAATACATTCACTTGAATGGAATCTAGTACTTTAACTGAAGGTGTGCATCACCGAGTATGGAGTCACTCAGTCAAAATATGGAGTTTTTAATCAATAAAAGTTTAGCTACCACTTTGTCACTGCTGTGTCTTTTCTTGCCCTGGCTTCATGTGTGGGTGGTGTTTTGTACTTGTATTGCTAAAATATAAAAGGATGCACTACAATGGGTCTCAAATATTTGTAATGTGTCCTGTCACTGCATGAGTTTATTGATGATAGACTATAAACTACACATATAAACTAAATTATTTTGATGACTGAACAACTCCCAATCCCCAAAAGATACAGTTATGAACATAACTCACAAAGGATCACACAAGTGATCTGACAAAAAAATAAATACATTAACAAGCGGTTTATTTTACATTTGATGTGCCAGTCATTTTCAATTATTCTGTAATTAATATTCACACAATCAAATAAATCTCAGTTCAGTCCCTTTTATATTGTGGGAATTGTGCTACTTTGGTTTTGACACTTTACCTATAAAAGCAAAGCTGCTTTTCCTTTCCTCTTGACTAGGTGAATGACATAAATGGATGGTGGTTAGTTCAAGCAAGTTCAACCCTTATACAGGCACATCTCAAAAAATTAGAATATCATGAAAAAGTTCAATATTTTTGTCACTCATTTCAGAAAGTGAAACCCATATATAGATTCATTACAGGGGCAGTGAAATATTGCAAGTGTTTATTTTAATATTGATGATTATGGCTACAGCCCATATTAACCCCTTGCACTCTGGTCAATTTCCCTAAAAACGCCTAAAAATAACGTACCCAAAGTAAATCAAAAGCTGTTCTTCAACCTTTTGCAGCATCTTCATGGGGTTGGTCTCATTTAAAAGAAAACACTTTGAATTTTTTGGCAAAATAGTCATAATCTCTCTAAGTGCTCCTGCCACTGAGTAACAGTCATCTAAACATACTGAACTTGAAGAAAATAAAGTTCGCCTGGGTGTTTTTTTGGATACAAATGCTTGCAAATAACACACAGCTTTCAGATCCGGGCTGGAAAATGCAAGAGAAATAAACATCAAAGATGCTTTGCTACAAGCAGAAACTGCAAAAGCAAAATAGATGAAACATCAGTTTCTCTTCTTAAGAGTCCTGGTGGCTGAGTGGTCAGAACTTTGTTAGAGGATCCCTCCTGCATCATCAGCAGGTATCTGAGGGTCATCGGCGTTTTGCCCCTGAACCTGTTCGCCTCGCCTGAGTGGGGCAGCAAAGATTAATCTTCATTTGCAGAAGGGTTCCAACCACGGTCTCTTGTGAGCCACAACCACCTTGAACTACCCTCTGCCACTGAGGCTATATCCCCAATGGCTTTCCTAAGATGTTTAGGTTCCAGACCTATCTTGTGTAAAAAATGATACAAAGATGCAGCTGGAAACCCACGACAACCAACCTCAACGGGGAATAAAGTAGTGTGCCACCCTTTAATCCGAGCCTCATAAACCAGGTCCTGATATTTTTCCTTCTTGAGTTTGTGAGATATATCCAGCCTCTCCTCCCAAGGCACTGTAAGCTCAACTATTACAATGGATTTTGCACTCCGAGAGCAAAGAATCATGTCCGGGCGGAGAGTGGTTGTTACTACTTCTTCTGGGAAGACGAGCTTCTTTTTTAGGTCAACGTGCAACTCCCAATCTGATGCTTTATGCAAAACAGAGGGGCACATTCTGACAGTTGTTTTCTTCGGAGACTTATTTCCTGGCTTTTGAAAGCTAATGACCTGAAATGATGTTGCCTGATGGTTGTTGGCTCTAATCCTTTGAAATTCAACCCACTTTGCCATTTCTGCAAGGACTTTATCATGTCTCCACCGGTAACGCCCTTCTCCCAGTGCTCTAGAGCACCCGGTCAAAATGTGATTCAAAGTACAAGGGGACATACTGCACAGCTTACAAGATGAATCCTCATCTTTGTACCAAAGTTTTAAATTACTTGGTGTTGGTAAAAGATCAGTCACTGCACAGAGAAGAAAAGCCAACTTGCCCTGGTCCGTGCCCCAGATATCATTCCAGGACAGTGATCATTCAAGTGCATGGTTCCACTGCATCCACTGCCCTTGAGAGGCAAGCCCTGTGGCTTTCACACAGCGGTCCTCTTCCACTGCCTCTCTGACCCTCTGTACTATGAATCTTCTCCTGCTTTTGGTGTCAGCTTTGCGCCACCTTTTACCATTGTAATTTCCTAGCCCGAGTCGTCCCTGACAAACTACGCCGACGATTTTGTCATGTCTCCAGTATGCTTCAGCTTCCCTGACAGCTTCCTGGGGTCTCCATTTCCTACCACACTTAATGGCTGTGTTGGAATGTCTGACCTTCTTATCATCAGAATAGAGCAGAGAACAAACAGACCCTGCCTTAGTGGCCTTGAACTCCTCCACCACCGATGAGATTGGTAGGCAAAGCTTGGAAGTCTTACTGTAGAGATTAACTGAACTGAATGTTGGGGGAACTCCTAGCCATCTGCGAATAAATTTGCTACAGAGTCTCTCCATTGCTTCTACTCTGGTAACAGCAAAATCATATAGCAGGAATGGCCACTGCAACCTGGGTATGATGCCATACTGAAAGCACCATACCTTAAACCTCCCAAGCAAGTGGCTTCTGTCAATTGCCTTAAGCCAGCTACACAAACTAGCCATGGTCTGCTTTAAATTCCCCCTATCATTTAAGGTACAATCGTAGTACTTTCCCAGGCATCGTACTCCCTGTTCTTGAATTGATGGAATTACAGTCCCTTCGATGCTGAAAATGCATTCCATCAGCTTTCCTTTCATAATGCTCAGACTCCTAGACTTTCCTGGATTAAACTGCATTCGTGACCAAGCTGCCATCTTCTCCAATGAGCCTAGGATCCAATGCGTTCCTTGCACTGACGGAGTCATTACGGTTATATCATCCATAAAGGCTCTACAAGCTGGATGCCTAGTGCCATCATCTGCTTTTAGGCCTCTGCATTATATCCCTCCTACCTTCAATATCAAATTCATAGCAGCCACAAACAAAGCCACAGATATTGTGCACCCTGCCATGATGCCTTTTTCGAGTCTCTGCCATTCGGTGGTAAAATCTCCAACAGTAAACCTCATCCTCAGGAAATTCATATGGGACATCACAAGCTTAATCACCTCTGATGGTACTTGGTAGTATCCCAGTGCTTTACGGATCAGTTGGTGGGGTACACTTGGATAAGCTTTGGAAAGGTCTAGCCAGACAACAGAAAGGGTGGTGTTATTCTTTTTTGCCTCTTTAATGACTTGGCTAATCACTGACGTATGCTCCAAGCAACCAGAGTATCCCGGGATGCCTCCTTTCTGGACACTTGTGTCAACAAACTTATTAGTAAGTAAATATGATATTAACCGCTTAGCAATGATGGACCAGAATATCTTCCCTTCAACATCTAGGAGGGAAATCTCTCGAAACTGGTCAAGTCCAGATGAATTTAATCCTTTAGGAACAAAGCAGCCCTCAGCCAGTGTCCAAAACCAGGGCTCTTGTTTCTTCTTCCAAAGAACTCGTAACAGTTTTGCCATCCTTCTCAACAAGCGGGGACAGTTTTTATAAATTTTATAAATTGTACCTGATGGTCCTGGAGCAGAACCTGCCCGGGCTTTCTTCACTACATCCTTTACTTCTTCAAAAGTGAAGTCTGCTACATTGAAAGGGAAGTGTGGCTTAAGTGGCGGCAGTTGGAAAGGGCAATCTCCCAATGGGACGTCTCTATTGGGATCCCCATGTGCCGCTGCCACACTTTCCTCAACTTCTTCTTTTGAACACATCAGCCTTCCACTTTTGGGCTTGCCGAGGAGATTGGCTATAAACCTGAAGGGGTTACTAAAAAAGGCCTTCCTCTGTCACCGCTTCTCTCTCTGCTTTCTCCGGCTTGTTTCTGCCCTGCAAAGTTGAAGCAATTTCTTCCGCAACTCTCCATTTAACTCATTTAGGGCCTCTCTTTCTTCTTCATTCCCTTTCCGCCACCTTTTTTTAATTGATCTTAAATCCCTCCGCACTTCTGCAATCTGACGCTGCCTTCTGGAGGGTCCTGCCGGTGGCTTGACACCTTTGTCTTTTTTCACTCCAAAAGTGTCCTGACATGCCTGATACACGGTATGTACCATGGTCTTGATCTTCCTGGCTACATCTCCTTTCAAGATGCTATCAAGTGAGATACTTAAGTCCTCATCCAATTGTGCCCATCTGCGGTCATTTGCTGGTGGGAGATTCAGCCGGGGTTTCTTCATGATACTTCCCAGCCTATTATATTCACCTCCGCTGCCTGTGCTCTGATTAAATTCAGCAGAGAGGTCTGGGTCACTGTGGTTTTCCTCCTGGTCCCCAACCTCTGCCGTCTGACAAGTAGAGCTAATAAACTCCGAGATTTTCCTCTGGGAGGCATTAGATACTTTGCGTTGCTGTAGTCGTTGTTTGCACTTCGTCTTGCCTTGGTGAATTCTCATACCTCGTTCATTTTTGAACATTCCACCGCAGAAGTTGCATCTTCTTGTAGCTTCACGCTCATCCTGCATCACTTCCAAACTCGTAGTCCTTAAGCCGACAGAAATGTAGACCCAAGTGTTATCCAGCTGAGGTCAAAATTTTGTAACAATACCACAAAAAATGAATATATTACACAGCTTTTTTGTCAGGTTGTTCCCAGGCATTTTTGAACTGTGCCAAATTGTGCCAAATGGCACAGTTTGGAAAAACGTTTGTAACTTTTGAATGATTCAATATAGAAGCTTGATCTTGGGCTCTAATGAAAGGTGACACTCAGGGCTGTGTGTGTGTGTGGGGGGGGGTTGTTTATTCCTTCATGAATGAATGAATGAACAAACAAACCCCCACACACAAAGAAGCATGCCACATAAAAAAATGTGAGGCTTTTTTTTACAAGAAAAAATAACCTACAGTGCAATAAAAATTATACTAAAATATCTGTAATGTAGAGGATAACAACTCCCACCCCCCCACTCCCCCCGCTACAGAGGACGGACATCGTCCATCGCCACATGACGGACCGCGGGGACCGTGCGCAGCAGTCTACTACGCACAGTTGTACTAAAATATCTGCAATATATCTGCAATCCGCTACAGAGGAGTAGCGGGGGAGGGGGGCGTTCTCCGGTCCGGTCCGTGCGCCGTGTCCGTCATGTGGCGATGACGCACAGTTGTAATTTACCGATCGGTCAAAAGTCATTTTGATTACAATTTTCAGGGATAAAGAATAATTTAGCTTATAACACTTACCTGTCCACAACAGCAGTGTCGCTGGCGAACATCTCTTCCTCATTGTCAGATGAACATGACTCTGGTCTGCTTATTACGACTCATGGTTCTGGTCACGCGACCCGGTCAAACCATGATTCCATTATTGTGGTTTTGCGCTTCCATGATTGCGGTTTTGGCAAATGATTTTTCAAAACAAATAAGAACAGTAGTAAGAAAAAAAAACACTGGCGAATGCTACCGTCACACACAGCGGCTTACACAAAATAGATTTTACGCACGGGACGCACGCTTTCAATCGTCGAATTTCTCTGCTTCAATTGGCTCGCTGTATTCGCAGCCGTTGGTAGGCGGGTCCTTCTTGCTAGGTTTTCAGTCATTGGTTCTTCAAGGTTTCAGAAACCCAATTCAAGGCTCTTATTAGTCGAATGAGAGGTCAATCAAATCTAAACCAATCAAAGCACTCCTTTGGCTTTCTGTTCACGTCTGTGTCTGTAGTGGAAGAACGGAAATGCAGCTTTTTTTTTCAGTGTGCACTAGGACGCACAAGTGCGCACGAGGGCGCACTAGTATGCAGAGACGTGACCACCTGCAGTATCCCGGAGTGCAAGAGGTTAACCAACACCTCAGCGGCCAACATTTATATTTAAAAACTATTTTTTTTAATTAATTTTATGTAATATTCTAATTTTTTGCCAAATTGAATTTGGGGTTTTCAAGGGCTGTAAGCCATAATCATCCAAATTAAAATAAATAAATGCTTGAAATATATCACTGTCTGTGTAAGGAATCTATATAATATATGGATTTCTCTTTCTGAAATGAGTGACAAAAAATATTGAACTTTTTCATGACATTCTAATTTTTGGAGATGTACCTGTATTAGGGAAATACACTTGTGAAAGTCAGTGGTGGGATGTGACAAAAATGCTTCGTTTCCCTGACCAGTGAGAACCGCAGGATCTACTCTGTACATGTACAACTAGATTATCAATCCAGGGATTTATGGTGGAACAGAAACAGCACAACAACACTGTTCCAACACCTTTTATGGAAAATCCACAGAATAGGTGTGTGGGTCTATTCTGACGCTTTAGAAAATTATATGAATGACTTTATAAATCACTGGTTTGAAAATGCACTTTAATATGTTGAGATTTCGGCTCCTGGGGTCCACTTGACCTGTATCCACAATATAAACACTGGGGGAGGCTAACCCCTGGCATGTGGAAACAGATTCTAGGAAGAAATTACACACAGTTTAATGCACAGCACCAAAGTGCAGCACGTACACAAACCAGGACTTTAACCAGGATTAACATATTTCATCGTTTTGCTCTCACAAGCGAATACTTAGGACAAAACAAGCGCGAATCAGCAGTTGGTACTAGCTAGCTACTAGCTAACACCCGTTAGCCAGCACAGGACAGCGCTGTATGGCTCAAAAAAAGTGAGCTTTCCACCAACAGGATAAATAAGCGAACAGATGCACAATATTACAAATCACTCACCATCGATGGTTCTCTCACGTTCGTCTTCAGCTTGTCCGTAGTCTGGTTCTATGCTGGGCTGCATCTGTAACGGGGCGGGTTGCTCCTCTCACTGTGGATCTGCCACCAAGCACAGAAAACTCCGCACCTCTTCATTGTACCACGGTGTAGATTTCCGCAAAACCTACAACGCTGTCTGTATTAATATTGTATTTACTCGGTGACCGAGTTAGTCCATGAAATATTGCAAATGGCGGTCGTGTAGATTCCACAGAAGACGGACGCTTTCGTGACGTTACGACCTGACCAATCAGTGGCTCGCAGTCTGTTGATGTCACATCTCGGCTTGACTCAGCACGGTTGTACCCTGGCCTTGAATAGATACGAAAATAGGACCTGTTAACCGGTGCTGGGTACAGTGGAAAAGGCTAGAAAGCGAGTCGAGTCGAGTCGAGCAAGGCCAAACTGGTACTAGTGGAAAAGGGCCTAATGTGTGCTCTGCCAACTGATCCTCGACCATTTCTTCTTCTAAGGTCCCAAACTGGCAACCCCCAGCCAGTTGGCGCAGGTAAGCAACATACCGCTGCACCGACTCTCCAGTCTGCTGGTGGTGCTTTTGGAACTGGATCCTCCAGACAGTGACGTTTTCCGGGGTGTGAAAGTAGCACGCCATTAGCCCAACCACATCCTCAAAACTGTTGCTCACTTTCAGTGCTAAGAATGTACTCTCCCTCCATGCCAAGATTATGGACTAGTATTGCTCGTGCACACAATTTCTCCAACTCACCAAGGTTCAATGCCACCAGATAATTCTCGAATGCTGCAAACCACCTCTCCCACGGCACCGGCGGCTCACCATGAAGCTCCAGAAATGGCCAAATGCCCGAAATTCCTTAATCCATACTTTTATCCTTGTCGCCAAATGTTTTGCCCATAATCAGTAACCCAATGACAAGACCGGAGGTGCAACAGAACTCAGCTTTATTGTGCAAACTCAGATCTACAAGGCGCTCCCGTATCGGCAGAGGCGAAGGTCAAAAGAGACCTTGCCTCTTCCGCATCGGCCTTTTATTCCCAGGGTGGCAGCGGAACCAGAAAGGTGAAGCCACCACCCTCATCACACAATACACGTCATATTTGTATATCACAATTTCCCCATGTTTTTCCTTTGATTTTTCATCTTTTTCAGTACTTCCCCTGTGTTTTCTCTATTTTTACAGTTTTGTTCTTACTAATAGTTACCTAGTTTATTTTCCTTGTTTTTTCTATCTTTTTCTTGTACTTAGCCCTTTTTCCAGTAATTTTCCATGTTTTTTTTTTTTTCTGTTGTTTTTTGGAGGATTTTTTTCAGTTCATCCCTGTGTTTTCTTTATTTTTACAGTTTTACTTTAACTAGTAATTTCTGTTTTTCATGTCCCCAATGCCTTTCTTCTTGTCCTTACCCCTTTGTCGTTTTTCAATATTTTCCTTTGTTTTTTTCCCCATTTTTTTCAGTACTACCCCTTTTTCCCCCCCATTCTTACAGTTTTGTTTTTACTAGTAGTTACCTTGTTTTTTTCCCCTTTTTGACAAGGTTAATTTCCAATACTTATCTTTTTCTTTGTTTCTATCATGTTATTACCCTTTTTACCCAGTTACTTACCCTGTACTCATACTGTAAGTTGTGGGTTGTATTCTTAAGCGCTGTTGAAGAGTGCAGAAGGAGGCCCACTGTTATGACATAGACAGGGCTGTGTGTATATGTGTGTAGCCGTGCGTCTGTGTGGGACAGCCTCGTCCATTAACATTAGTCACTGACACTGCGAAAGAGTAAAAGCTCTTGAGCCAAGCACTATTCCTTATTACTGCTTTCATGTGAGCGGCCGCCTGATCCTGACTTGTTATGACAGCTGGTTCGATAGCTTTTCTAGAGTGTCGCACGCACGCTTAGAGAGAAAAGGAGCAGCGGTGTGTTAAGATCCACTGTGTGTGCATGTTTAAAAAAAGAAAGCGCCGCGTTCCCATTGACCCGCTGTCACTGCGGTGAGAGATGAGCGGAGACGGATCACCCCCACAGTCCACCTGGGACATTTCTGCTGTTTGTGCTCCCGAGCAGCAGAAAGTAATCATGTTTGCTGTGGAAGCGGCTAAAAGCGTAATAACTCCTCTAATGCAAATGTTTGAGTACGGCGCATTCAGCCGGAGAAATCATAGCGAGCATTAATATTTCACAAGGACACAACAAAACATCAGAGAAAACGGCACTTTGTGCAGTTCATCAGGCTTTTCAGCAGCTGCTTCCCCAATTATTCATCTGCATGCTTTGTTGTTGTTGTTTTATTTATTTATCTTTTTTTTTGTCCTGAACTTCAGCAGTAATAAATCATCTTAATATTTAGTGTTTTTACTCTATTACCGGACTGGACTCAGAGGGTTTGGAAGAAGCTCTTAATTGGACCTCAAGGAGAAATGCAGGAATTACATCTTCGCAGCACCAACTTTAGCCGTTAGCACCACCATCACTGGAGAGGGAGTCATTAAAGCTACAAAACGCTTCATCCTCCACAGTGAAAACACACTCGAACAATTCATTTTAGATCATTAAGAAATCAAAGAGCCAAATATATTTGTATGTTCTGGTTAATGCCGTGATACAGTAATGCTCACAGAGGTTTAGGCTTGTAGGAGAACGCCGGAGTTTATTTGTCTGAGGAGGAGCGGTGGAAACCAGGGAGGAGGATGCTCAATTAAAGTTGTTTACCACACTGAAAGTTCACTCCGCTGCATCGGATTCTGGTTATAAATGGAACAGGCTGAACAACACTTTGAAATTACTTTTTGCAATTAATTAATTTCTGCTCCCACTCACCAACTTTGAATCTGTGGCGTCTCATAGCACTGTGATGTTCACCATTGCGTTTTTTTCTCCGACTATATGACCCTGTATATCACTGTCTGCTCCTATGAAACCTCTTAGAGTTTTTATTCTTTTTTTACTCAGCATGGATTTTTCCGGTTAATTATTTATTGATAGCAGTGTGATTTCACAGCATCTCTTTTTAGTCTCCATGTATGATGCTCCATAGAAAGATCAAGGTCAGACAGAAACAGCAGGGAGATAAGAGCACTTCTCCTTTGACAAGATAATCACCCATGTGACAAGTGGTGACACTGACTACTACCATTAGTGCTACTACTAAGAGAACTGTGTAAATGCACTTAAAGTTAGTAGGCAATTTATTATTTTTTAACAAGGAGGTGGGGGTGTTCACCAATTTAACATGAGGTACAGATGTATAAATGTAAAAAAGGTGCAAAAATATGATAAAAGATGCCACTTCAAGAATGAAAAAAGTCACAAATTAAAATCTTGTTATACAGAATAAAAATGTATCCAGGATACAGCATTGCATATTTAAAAAAATAAAAAGAAAAAAAAGAAAATTTACAGGAAAAATGTCCAAAATTTATGAGAAAAAAACCACTTTTTTAGTAAAAAGTCACAAATTAATGATAAAAGTTTAAAAATTTGCAAGAAAAAGTTGTCAATCCCCCCCCCCCAAAATTGCAAATTTATGAAAAAAAACCTCAGATTTATGAGAAAATTTGCAAAGCTGCAAGAAAAAAGTTGTAAATTTAAGGATAAAAATTTCATATTTACAAGAAAAAAAGGCAAATTCATGATTAAGATCTCGAAGAAAATAGTTGCAAATTAATAAAAAAAAAGGTGGATAATTTACAGGCAAAAAATTGCAAATTTATGAGAAAAACAGCAATTTTTTAAAAAATTCCTGCTTAGAATTAGTGGCAATGCGTGCTCTTCTCTTTTTACATTTATGAAAACATTGTTATTGATATTAATTTTATTATTTCTGCTGTAATTTCTATAAAATTTACATTCCACTTGTCACTTACTACTGCTAGTACGAGTAGTAGCAGTAGTAGTAGCAGATTCTAACACACACCTTACAGTGCTGCCTAGACACATCATCAGTGATGTAACATGTGGTCATCGGGTGTTTCGGGTCATTACACATCATACACCCTCTCACAGGCGACCCACTCCTTCTTCTTGTTGGTGGTAGGCCACTTAACCTGTCGGTGTTCTGAATGCCTGATTTGAGGAAGGCTTTGTGGAGTGTGGAGGGACAGGGCACTGTGGGGTGATTCCAGGCTGGTCTCACCAGGTGTAAGACCTGTGCGTTTCACCACTTGGCACTTAATTAGGAACTTTATTTTGGCCTGGTCGATCTTCAGGCCATGCAGGTTTTTGCAGACTTTGCCACATTTACACACTGCACTCATAATCGTTTGTCCGTAACTTTGGGTCAATGCCTGTGCATCTGTCCTGGTGGGGTGCTCATTCTCCCACCTCTCTCGGGCACCCCTGGGGGTATATCTTCATTGAGCTTTCCGTAGCCGATTATGGGTGCTTCTCTCATGGGAGCTGCAGTTCAGGGAGTTAACCCTCCCTGCCCCGGTTACTGTCTTTCCAGTTGTCAGCTGTCTCTCCAGCTGTCACCACTCTTTCATGGTAGTCATCTGGCCTGTTCCCAGAAGTCTCTGTCATCACCAGATTGATTGATTCTAACACACACCTTACGGTGCTGCCTAGACACATCATCAGTGATGTAACTTGTGGTCATCGGGTGTTTTGGGTCATTATACATCATACACCTTCTCACAGGCGACCCAGCCAGAGTTGATCAAACACCGACTTGTGTCTAGGTGGCTCAAGACGTCCACGGATCACTCCTTCTGATCCACAGCCATCGTGATGCTCTTTCAGCAGTATCAGTGATGTTCTTGATGGCTTTCTTGTTGAGTCTCCCTCTGATCCCCAACTGCTTGAGGGCCCTGCAGAGTGACTGACCGGCAAAACCTCGACAGCCAACCTCTATGGGGTAGAGCCAGGTCTTCCATCCCCTACTACAGCAATCACCAACAAGCTCCCTATACTTGGCTCTCTTCCTTTCAAAAGCCTCTTCCATTCGGTCTTCCCAGGGCACAGTCAGTTTCAACAAGATAGGCCATGGGTCAAAATCTGTTGCATGGCTAGAAATTGAGGTTCATCTTAACTTTCTAGTGGCAACTTGAAATAAAGTGAATTTTACTAATTTGATAGTGCTGAATCTGAATACAGTTGTCCACAACAGCCAAACTTGCACATTAAGCAAATATGACCCGTTTTTTCTAGTTTTTTGTCCATTTTTGGTAAAAAACAAGATTTTGGCCATAGTTTTCATTTAACTTTCAATAAGTACAAATTTAATACAGAATTGTTTTTAGTAGTCATACTGCACAACCTATATTTTGATTTATCAGCCAAAGTCACCAACAGAGGGTGCTATATCTGCTGTTTTGGGGGAAAAACCTTTGTTTTTGTGATTTTTGTCACAAAAGTCAATTATTTTTTTAGCTGCACAGGACCAACATCTATTTTTTAGCATTTTAGAGTTCAGTGGATATTTTGAAATCATGCCAACCAAGAGATCAGGAAGGGATCATTTGATTTTCACCCAAAAATAATGTAAAAAGAAAAACTGTTTCAATAATAAAACATTAAAATGGACATCGCATGCATGTTTCACAGTTGTTTTAGTAGTGCAATCCACATTGTTTATAGTATTTTTTTTCTGATGTTTCTTGTTTTTGTGCCAGAAAATGTAGTGAGCTTTGAAAGGGCATTTTTCTTCCTTGAAATCTCCAACCCTTAACCCCTTCACATTTTTTCCAGGTACCTCTTTATGAAACCAAATCAAATGACAGAAAGAAAATTTTGTTCCAAGGCGACATCAGCAAAATCCAAGAAGGCCTACAAATCCATATCTTTAGATTTTGCAAGGTTAGAGTTAAAGAGTTTTGTCTCTCATTCATACGCATAAGTGACACATGACTGGAAGCATGTCTTTTGGAATCACATACTTCAATTAGTTCGATTAGTAGGTCTCCTGATCTGAATCCCCATCATCACTGTATCCGTCATCACTGTACTCATCATCGTCATCATCGGGGGCTGCAAGCACATTTTGGCAATCACTGTATTTGCAGAGTTCGGTGCAAGGAAGATTCGCTTTGTGGCAAGAGCAGCTCATTGTGTTGCAGTGAGTTTTCTTGCACCCACAGTGCATGTGTTGGAGTATCTCTGGAGGAGCTGCAGGGATTGACATCCATTTGAATGTCAAATGTTCATTTGTGAGGTCCCAACCATGGCCAACGGGGTTTGGTGCAAGGATGTACTGATTCAAACAACGTCTGTAAATGGCGGTTTGATAGGATGCCCTCATCGTGTGCAGCTTAAGGGAGTCCTTATTTGGTGGCAAAACATCATCCACTCTGCATCTCAAGGTGAATAAGTTATGCCAAGCTTCATTCACATCAGAAGTTTTTTCATCGTAGGGGGTACATACAAATGCCTCAAGTCCTCTTAGCAGCTCTTCATCTGGCATCCACTCGCAGCCAAGTTGCCTGAAGACATTCACTGTCTCAGCTGACTCCAACATAAGACGTAGAAGCCGCACTTTCCCTTTTCCCTTGAAGGCACTAACTGTATCACATCCTGTGAAAACATGCATGCCTATGATGGCTTGGCAAACTTCAGACCCATAGTGTGATGACAGCTGATTGATGTCAAGAACAGTTGTGTCCTGGCCACTTCCAGTTCTGGTATATACACAACATGGTAAATCATGCACCAATGCTGCACTCAACAGAAAGACATCGGTGTTGCGGCTGTTGATGACAACACCAGGGTGTGTGTTACCGGCATGTGCAGCATGTAAGAGAAGCCTCGTGTCTGCCTCCTGGTGATCACATTTTAACTCCTGAACATCCTGCACCATCATAACTCCTTCACTCCAGTTTAATCGAGTGCACAACTCTCCATGACACAGATAAAGTTCAATTCCGGCAGGAATGGATGTACTTTCACGACTCCACATGGCAAGCAGGAACTTAACCAGCTTTTCCTTGTTTGCTCCATTCGAAAGGAATTTAGCAAACTGTCGAGGTAGTTTCTGATGAGGTCTTGTGATATCAATCTGCTGAACACCTGAAGCCTCTCGACGAGAATGTTCACAGTCCTTTATTGATATGTCTGGGTAGCGATCAGTCACAAAATCTAAACGCGTACATCTCATTTGTGTGCATAAGTGGAGAGCCTTGGCTAGTAGTACATCTGCAAATTCTGCAAACGTTTCACACTTTGCATTGCAGGACTGAATGAGGGCCATTCCATCAACCAACAAGGCTGAATTAGCAGGAATTGTCGAGGCCTGAATTCGACATGATGGCACATCACTCTCCATAGCATGCATGAGTGCAGCCTTCGTTGTTTTGTTGCAGAGACCATCATAGGTGGCAATGGACGCGGGCACTGGAGTCAAAGTGTACGTAAGAACTTTCTTCAGATCCACTGAACGATTCTTCGACACAATGAGCAGTCTTGTGACTAAATCACTACTCGTTCGGAGCAACTTTGTGTCTTGTGTTTTCGAAGATTCCTTTCTTTTATTGACTGCAGCAAAGGTCTTCAACTTGAGCATTTTGATGGGCTTATGGAATGGAACATTTCCACCTGCAAGAATTCTGCCTGCACAGAAAGCTTGATATGCAGAGTTACCTTTGGAGTACGCCTGCTTGATGTCATTAGCCACATGCTCGCTGACAACAAGTCCAGAAGACACATTGATCAACTTCTCTCCACTGTATGCGAAGGGGTCAACCATTGCTTCAAAAGTTCTGATAAGCTCAGATACTGTAGCATTGTCTCGTTTGATTCTTGCAGCATCTAAATCTTTCCTCGATCTTATGCTGTCATCTTTTCCTGCCATCACTTGACATGCCCGTGTGATAGCTGCTCTCTCTAGATGGGAAAGTAGCCATCTGTTCACACCTCCTTTACTAAGTGTGATCCCACTCATACCGCCCTTTGTTTTTGAGTCTCTGTTGACAGTCTGTTCTATGACCATATCACAAGCTATTTGGCTGAATCCATGATCTGACTGCCGCTGAGCTACAAATTCACCTCTCGAAAATGACTCATGGATGGTTGGATGAGTCGCCGGCAGGTTGCTCATCTCTGCAATGTATGCTGGAAGATATCTCGCATAGTTTATACGGTCATAGGCATGAAACCAAGGTACCATCTTTTTGCACGACTCAAGGTGAAGTGACCAATTCCCTTCTCTCATTGCACTTATTGAGAGTAGAAGTATTTGTACCATGTCTAGGTATGATGACCAGAAGTCATACAATGCACTTCACGTACGCTCCTGCCTGACAAAGCCTTCATATCTCTGAAGAACTTCCTGAACCTGTTGCAGTCACGAAACTTTTGCCAACTAACTTGTGTAAATGGGGTTATTTTTCCCTTTTCCTCCTCAATCAAATGACAAACACACGTTCACACGCGTGTCGCCATGTTGGATCCTCGTATTCAGGTCAAATCGTCGACACTGTACATTGCAATGGCAGCGACGGTTCGAGGTTGAAAAATAGCGCCCACACGCGGCAAGTCACGGAAGGGGAATTATGTGATTAAAGCGTCGATTAATTAATTTCTCATTAACGTGCAAACAGTGCAAATGTGGACAGGTAAAATATCATTTAATATAGTCTAAACTACTTAAAACCGAGAGATAAAGTTGCCACTGCAAAGTTAAGACGAAACTGCACGCCAGAGGTTTTGGCCCATGGCCTAAGAACACCTGCTTGGAAGATTCTGACACAAGAACCATGTCTGGTCTAAGTGTGGTCATTATGATGTTGTCAGGGAATCTCAGCTGTCTTCCAAGGTCAACCTTCAGTTGCTAGTCTCGTGCAGTTGCCAGAAGCCCCCCCCCCCCCAATGGGTTTGTGCAATGCTGTGGCTTCTCACCAGCTTTGGTGAAGGGTATGGCATGCTTTGCTGGGTGTTGCTGCCTGCTGAAAGAGATCCCTACACTGATTGACTCTGCTACAGCCTTCAGTACCTGGTCATGTCTCCACTGAGCACGCCCCTCACTTAGGGATCTCGGGCAGCTACTTAGGATGTGTTCCAGGGAACCTCTTCTCTTGCCCAGGAAACTATAAATTCCTCTGACAGACTACTGAATGGGAGTTGAAGCTTGTTGTTTCTCCCATATAAGGCAATGCTGCTGAGGCTGCGAGGCAGGCCCAACCATCTACGCAAGAAGTGGCTGATCTTCTTTTCAAAACCTTCAGTGATGCTCAGTGGAACATCATAGATAAGCAGTGGCCAGAGGAGTCATGGTAGGATGCCAAGCTGGTAAGTCCAAGCCTTGAATTTTCCTGGCAACCCTGACTTGTCTATCTTTCCAAGCCAGGTTCCTAGTTGATTGCTGGTCTCTTGGATCGTGGCTGTGTCCCTTAGCGTACTGTTGAAAACCATTCCCAGGCTCTTGACTGGCTTCTCAGTAATTGATGGAATGTGGACTCTTCTGATGAAAAATCTAAACTTATCAGACACCTTTCCCTTCTTCACAACTAGGGCTCGGAACTTTGATGGTTTAAAGCCCATTCGTCCCCAGCTAATGAGATGTTCAAGGCCTTGAAGGATCCACCCGCAGCCCGGGACTGATGTTGTAGTCACCATCAAATCATCC
Organism: Pholidichthys leucotaenia; assembly: GCA_020510985.1. NCBI lineage: Eukaryota > Metazoa > Chordata > Actinopteri > Cichliformes > Pholidichthyidae > Pholidichthys > Pholidichthys leucotaenia. The sequence goes on from CM035840.1 coordinate 282,960,358, forward strand.
ATAAATGCTCTAATGGGGGGCTGTCACACACCTGATCTAGTGAGTGGACCTCTGCACTCCACCTCTGCTGATTTTACAAGCATATTCATGGCCAGGGCAAATAAAATCACTGAGACAGTGCAGCCGGTGATGATTTCCTTCTCTAGCCGATGGAATGAGGATGACACTGTTCCAGAGGTAACTCTCAAGCTGAAGCAGTTATAGTAATCCATGATTAGGTCTCTGATCTTGACTGGAATGTGATGCCAGACAAGTGAGATTTCCACCAGTTTATGCGCACAATGCAGGAGGGTGGAATGATGGGATGCGGATCAAGCACCGACGTGTCGGGGGAAAAAACTGCCTGGAGAGTGTGTCGGCCTTGGTGTTCTTGGACCCCGGGCGGTAGGTGATGGTGAAGTCAAACCTGCGGAAGAACAGAGACCAGCGGGCCTGCCTGGAGTTCAGTCGCTTGGCTGTTCTGAAATATTCCAGATTCTTGTAGTCCGTCCAAATGACGAATGGCTGCATAGTACCCTCCAGCCAGTAGCGCCACTCCTCCAAGGCCAGCTTGACTGCCAGCAACTCCTGGTCACCCACGCCACAATTCCTCTCTGCTGGGGACAGACGGCGGGAGAAGAAGGCGTAGGGGTGGACCTTATCATCTGATGGAGAGCGCTGGGACAGGACAGCCCTGATGCTGCAGTCTGAGCCGTCCACCTCCACTAAAAACTGCTGGTCCGGGTCCACCTGGGCGAGGATAGGAGATGAAGAAAAGTCATATTTGAGCTTGGAAAAGGCTGCCTCGACCTCCTTGGACCAACAAAAGGGGACCCTGGTGGAGGTGAGACGGGTGAGAGGGAGACCAATAATGCTGTAATTTTTAATGAATCTTTGGTAAAAGTTAGCAAACCTTAAGAACTGCTGTAGCTGCTTCTGGGAGGAAGGAGTAGGCCACTCAACAACAGCTTTTACCTTATCAGGGTCAGCGATGATCTTCTTGTGAGCACTAACAAACCCCAGGAAGGTAGTGGAAGAGGTGTGAAACTGACACTTCTCGGCCTTGGTGTACAACTGGTTCTCCAGGGGGCATTGAAGGACCCACCTGACGTGTACCCGATCTTCCTCTAAAGAGCGGGAAAAAATGAGGATATCATTCAAGTAGACGAACACATATGAGCCCAAAAAATCCCTGAGCACGTCATTAATGAGCTGCTGGAACACCACAGGTGCGTTGATTAACCCAAACTGCATCACCAGGTGCTCAAAGTGGCCACTGGACGTGTGGAACCCCATCTTCCATTCATCCCCCTCCTTAATCCGAACCAGGTGGTAAGCATTGCGTAGGTCCAGCTTTGTGAAGACAGAGGCCCCCTGGAGAGAATCAAAGGCAGAGTTTAACAAGGGTAGGGTGTATTTGTCCTTTTCCGTGATATTATTGAGCTCCCTGTAATCAATGCAAGGCCTAAGGGAGCCATCCTTTATGCCCACAAAAAAGAACCCCGCCCCCACTGCCGAAGAGGAAGGCCTGATAATGCCAGAACTTACGGACTCCTTAACGTATTTATCCATCGCTTCCCGCTCTGGAGCAGACAGGTTGTAATGCCGGCTAGAGGGTAGTGGAGCCCCTACCCGGAGATTGATGGCACAATCGTAAGGATTGTGGGGTGGCAGGGAGAGAACCTTAGCCTTGCTGAATATTGGGGCCAAATCATGATATTCAGAAGGTACAGAGGAGAGGTTGGAAGTGGGAGGGAATTGTGGGAGAACAAATGGGCACGGAGGGACAACAGGCAGCAGACTGTCAACATGCGCTCAGGCAGAAAGAGCTCCATGACATAATCCTCCCGCCCACCAATCAATAACTGGATTGTGAAGCCTGAGCCAGGGATACCCAAGGGTAACGTGAGAGGCCGTAACAGAAAGGACAAAAAACTGATCAGTTCCTGATGATCACCAGATACCAGCACAGAGACAGGTGCAGTTTGCTTGGTCACTATGGCAAGGGGCACTTTTGACAGGGCGATAAGGTTCAAGGGAGCCCCAGCTGGGTTGCCAGACTTTCCGAAATAAAGCTCTGCTCAGCCCCTGAGTCAACGAGTGCATGAGTGGAAATTTCAGTATGTTTATGTTGAAATCAGGTGGGGAGCATCAGTCGTGTAAGGTATTAGGCAGTATCACTGTCCATGAGTCCCCCTACTGTGACGCATGGACCCCCCTCCCCCCCCCTTTTAACTGATTAGGACAGATAGCGAGCTTGTGATCAGCACTAGCACAATACATACACAACTCGAGGTCACGGCGGCATTGTCGTTCCGCCGCTGGCAACTTAGATCACCCCATTACCATAGGTTCAACAACCTCGAGGGAGTCAGAGGGGGGAAGAGCCATCGGGGGGGGGGGGGTGTAGGAGAATGACAAGGCTGGGCTCCCACCCGACCCAACAGACACAGCTCACAAGCCCGTTCCCTTAAACAATTACACAACATAATAAAAATAATTTTTTTGTAAGTTATCTGTATTTTTTCAACTGATTTAAGACAATTTTGCATCGCTGAATCTGAAAATGGCATCTGTTTCTTTCAATCAGGTCAGGTTTTTATGGTAAGTTATAAGCAGTTGTACAGCAGTTGTACAGTTGTACTGTAAATTGAATAGTAGACATTGATAAAGGTAAGTACATGTAAATTGAATGTTACATCATTATTGTTCAAAATTCAGAGAATTTCAAGAAATTAAAAATGAAACGAAAATACCCATACATATAAACAAAAATGTAAACAACATGTGGCCATAGTTAAAAAAGTTGAACTGATTGAGCAAAACCAATGTGATTTTTGGATTCAGCACATCAAAATTTTCCTAAATCAGCAAAAAAAACTTAGACAATGAATTTGGTGTTGGCCAGTGTTATCAATGCAGATGGCAAAGAAAATTAATTCATTCAATGGGGCTTGTCTGTCAGGGCTAATTCATCCCATAAACTGGGGGAGAGGCTGCGAGCAAAAATACTGCATAGGGATGCATCCTCCCACCCAACCTCTGCCGCAACTACCCGGAAATCAACAGAGTAATCTGCGACCAATCTTATCCCATGTCTAAGGTTAAGTAACCGGGTGGTGAGAACACTATCGTGGTCAGAGTGATCAAAACCCCCATTAAACTCAGAGACAAAATGGTCATAAGTATAACTAGAGTAATCGGGGTGGGACATGATAGCATATACCCAGGGTAAAGCCCGCCCCTCCAGAAAATTAACCACATAACCAATACGACTGTGACAAGTAGGGAAATCCTGTGGCACCTGTTGAAACATGATGCTACACTGAAGCAAAAAGCCCCGAGCCTCCCCTAGCTTACCGTTAAAATGGGTGGGGATTGGAGCAGGAGTAACCCAGGAGTGCAGCGTAGGGGGAGAAGTGGAATTGGTTTACCCGGTCGAGCCCCCGGAAGCCGATGCTGCGCAGGAGCGACCTGATTGAGCTTTGTGTTAATTTGTGACAGCTGGTTTAAGATCACCTGTTGTTGGTAGGTTAATTGGTCAAGTCGAGTCTCCAAGATATCAAGTCTTTGTGCCAAGGCACTGTCTGTTGGGTTTTCCACAAGGAGACGTATTGACATGTTTGTAGAAAAACCCAAGCACAGACACGGACTCAGATAAAGCAACAGTGATCTTTTATTGAAGAATGAATGTGAGTGTGTGTGCATGAGTGGTTGTGTGGGCTGTCGCAAGCCGAGCAGGACAAGTCAGGCAACCCTAAGGAGAGAGGAAGGACAAGAGAGTTAAGACTCAATTCACTCTGGTGAAAGGGAAGAGATGAATAGATTCTTACGGTGATGAGATGGCAGTTAATGCTCTGAAGAGTGAGTGAAGGGGAGGGTGCAGGGGAGGAAGCCATTCAGACCTGGTAGACCCAAACGTATAGTGAGGGTGTGCTGGGAGCGTCTGGCTGAGGCCCCTGTCTGGGAGGTCTTCAACTCCCACCTCCAGAAGAACTTCAACCACATTCCGAGGGAGTCTGGAGACATGGAGTCTGAATGGGCCATGTTCTCCACCTCTGTTGTTGAAGCGGCGGCCCAGAGCTGCGGCCGCAAGGTGGTCGGTGCATCTCGTGGTGGCAACCCCCGAACCAAGTGGTGGACACCAGTGGTGAGGGGGGCCATTAAGCTGAAGAAGGAGTCCTATCAAGCTTGGTTGGCTTGTGGGACTCCTGAAGCAGCTGAGGTGTACCGGCAGGCCAAGCGGAGTGCAGCTCGGGTGGTTGCTGAAGCAAAAACCCGGGTATGGGAGGAGTTTGGTGAGGCCATGGAACAAGACTTTCGGTCGGCTTCAAAGAGATTCTAGCAAACTGTTCGGCAGCTCAGGAGGGGAAAGCAGCTCCCCGTCCACACTGTGTATGGTGCGGATGGGACACTGTTGACTTCAACTGGGGATATCGTCGGGCGGTGGAAGGAATACTTCGAGGATCTCCTCAATCCCACTGATACGCCTTCCACAGAGGAAGCAGGGTTTGGGGACGAGGAGGATGACTCGCCTATCACAGGGGCTGAGGTCGCCAAGGTGGTTAAAAATCTCCTTGGCGGCCGGGCCCCGGGGGTGGACAAGATTCGCCCTGAGTACCTCAAGGCCCTGGATGTTGTTGGGTTGTCATGGTTGACACGCCTCTGCAACATTGCGTGGAGGTCGGGGGCAGTGCCTTTGGCATGGCAAACCGGGGTGGTGGTTCCTCTCTTCAAAAAAGGGGACCGGAGGGTGTGCTCCAACTTTAGAGGGATCACACTCCTCAGCCTCCCTGGGAAGGTCTATGCCAAGGTACTGGAGAGGAGAGTCCGGCCGTTGGTCGAACCTCGGATTAAGGAGGAGCAATGTGGTTTTCATCCTGGCCGTGGCACATCGGACCAGCTCTTTACCCTCTCGAGAATTCTTGAGGGTTCGTGGGAGTTTGCCCAACCAGTTTACATGTGTTTTGTGGACTTGGAGAAGGCATTTGACCGCGTCCCTCGTGGATTTTTGTGGGGGGGTGCTTCGGGAGTATGGGGTATCGGGCTTGTTGTTACGAGCTATTCGGTCTCTGTACGACCGTTGTGAGAGTTTGGTTCGTATTGCCAACACTCGGTCGGAGTCATTCCCAGTGAGAGTTGGACTCCGCCAGGGCTGCCCTTTGTCGCCGATCCTGTTCATAAATTTTATGGACAGGATTTCTAGGTGCAGCCAGGGAATGGAGGGTGTTATGCTTGGTGACCACAGGATCTCATCTCTGTTGTTTGCAGATGATGTTGTCCTGTTGGCTTCATCCAGCAATGACCTACAGCTCTTGCTGGGACGGTTTGCCGCCGAGTGTGAAGCGGCTGGGATGAGAATCAGCACCTCCAAGTCCGAGTCCATGGTCCTCAGCCGGAAAAAGGTGGATTGTCCTCTCCGGGTTGGGGACAGGCTCCTGCCCCAAGTGGAGGAGTTTAAGTATCTTGGGGTCTTGTTCACGAGTGAGGGGAAAATGGAGCGAGAGATCGACAGACGGATTGGAGCAGCATCTGCAGTGATGCGGACGTTGTACCGGTCTGTTGTGGTGAAGAGGGAGCTTAGTTCTAAGGCAAAGCTGTCGATTTACCAGTCAATCTACGTTCCTACTCTCACCTATGGTCACGAGCTTTGGGTAATGACCAAAAGAACGAGATCGCGGATACAAGCAGCTGAAATGAGCTTTCTCCGTAGGATTGCTGGACTCACCCTCAGAGATAGGGTGAGGAGCTCAGTCATCAGGGAGAGGCTCAGAGTAGAACCGCTGCTCCTCCACATTGAAAGGAGTCAGTTGAGGTGGTATGGGCATCTGATTAGGATGCCTCCTGGACGCCTCCCACTTGAGGTGTTTCAGGCACGTCCCACTGGGATGAGACCCCGGGGCAGACCCAGGACTCGGTGGAGAGACTATGTCTTCCAGCTGGTCTGGGAATGCCTTGGTATCCCCTCTGAAGAGCTGGAGCAGGTGGCTGGGGAGAGGGAAGTCTGGGCTTCTCTGCTTGAACTGCTGCCTCCGCGACCCGGACATCCGGAAAAGCAGTAGAAGATGGATGGATGGATGGATGGAGTGAGTGATACTTCACCGGTCCTCTGAGTCCTGCGAGCTCAGTTGATGATGGTGCATGTTGGCTGTTTGTTGAGAAGTACAGGGATAGGCAGGGCACACTGGTGGAGAAGGGAGTCCACGGCTGAGAGGTCCACCGCCAGGATCAGGAGGAGGTCCGCCGCCGGGCTGGTCCACCTGTGCACAGGGGAAGGAAAGAGAGGAGAGTAGGTGCAGATAGTGCAGAAATCCAGATAATTCTTACAGCTGAGCTGGGGAGACGGAACTCCCATGCGTCAAAGCGCTGGTAGCAGGAAGGCGAAACTTCCAAAAGTAGATGAGGGAGGATTCTGACGTAGAAGTCTCTCCCTGGAGGAGCGTAGACGTCTCCATGAAGATGGTAGGGCAGCCCTCCTTATAAAGGCTGCTTAATTGGGAGGACTAGGTGCGTCCGTAGCTGTGAAGATAATCAAGGAGGAAAAAAGGCAGCACAGCGCAGATCACCACAAGAAACATGATGAAAAACTGCATTAAAGATGTCGGAGACAGAGAAAACAGTTTTATATATTGTGTCTCAACTTTGATTTATTACCTTATGGTTTATAATGATAGAAACATGATAAAAATGGTAAAACACTGGAAAAAAATCAGTAAAAACAATAAAAACAGAGTAAGTAGTGGTTCCAAGGCTGTACTGTGATATATGTTATTATGACATGAGAAAAATAAAAAAAAAGAGGTGAGAAATGATTGTTTTGACCCGGTACATCACCAAGTAAGTTTAGTGGCAGTGATAAAACATTTTTCTCTCAACACTAATTATCTGTGTCTGTCTGATATTAACACATGACACTGATTTAAAATCATCCAAACTACATGTCAGAATAACCAGAACCTGTAACAACTTCCTGATTTACTGTTATGACATTTATCATTATACACACTATAATATCCATTCTAAACAGTAGGAGCCTATTTCTCCTGATCTTTTAGTAAACACGGGCTGTAGAAGTATTCACGTGTGGCTCCATCCTTCTTCTAAACCTACTGACTGAATGAAACATAAAAGCAACAAGCCGGTTGGTGCTGTTGTGCTGAATAGACTTTCTGACAGCGTGGCCCTGAGTTCTGAACCACAATGATTTTCTTAATTAATGGCAAGGAAAATGAACTTTATTAAATGAGTCATTTTAATGAAGAACCTTAAATGACCTGGAGGAGCTGAGGAGTAGTCAGAGCAGGATTTAAACGGTGACAGCACTTCCTGCAGGGAAAATTCATTGTGACTGATTGGTCAGGAAGACTTGACGACTCAGAAAAATATACTAACTTGGAATGTTTACACTAAAGAAAAAATATTTTAACTGGTTTCATGAAATAGATAACAGGGATTTTATCCAATTTCATTGCAATCAATTGCAAGGAATTTAGGGATTTCACCCATAATATCATCAAAAGATTCAGACAATATGGAGAAATTTCTACAAATAACCAGAAAGCTTAACAAAGCACACAAGACAGAGATGCAAGGTTTTGGTATTTTATTAAAATAGTAAAGGTGGTTTGATTTACAGGGGAAGGAGAAGAAAAGATTTAAGTAACTGTCAGGGAAATGACGGGTAATTTACTGAGTGATAATATTCTTACTGTGACAAAGGAGTGTGGCTGTCATTTCCTCTTCTGGGGAAGATGAGAACTGGTGATAATTTATGAAGACAGAGTACTGATCATGTCCACTTAAAGGACAAGGTATGAAGAACTGGTTAGCAGGAGAACTTCTTCAAGGTATGTACTAACCAGCATATTTTTGTGAATGTATCTGGTAACAAGTCCTCTTTGAGGATAGTTGGAGGTACCCTGGGCCTGGGGGTTTAGTTACCTGATGAAGATATTGTTAGGAATGAATTTTGTTTTGATTATTGATTCTTATTTGTTTTCCTTCCAGGTGGGTGCAGGTAGGTGTGAACCAGGATGGGCAGGTAGTAGGGATCATTGAAGAGAGGTACAGAGGAAATCCAGATAGGTAATAAATTATATTGCGGTTTTGCAAGCTTACATTGACTCCATGGTGGGGGAAGGGGGGTGTAAAGTCTTGAAGAAGGTGATCACAAAGAGGCAGGCAAGAGCTGGGGGCAGGAAAACCCAGAGAGCACAGCAAGGTGTTGAGCCAAGACAGTCCCACAAAGGACTGGTTATTGCTGAGGTCCCTTTATATCCCAGTGGAAATCAAGACAGGTGTTCTGATGAGGAGCAGCTGCAGGCAATCATGAGTAATGAAGAAAGGTTTGAGTGTGAATGGTGTTCTTACCTTCAGACCACCTTCAGATCCTTAAAATCTTAATTTGTGCTTTGTTAATGATGCCACAGGCTTGAGCATCATTGCGGAGCCAAATACTCTGACAGAAATGTAACCAGAGTGAGACTGGACCAGCTCATCCCAACTTTTCCCTTGGTCACTTTGTAATTTACCTCATTCTACTTCAAACACAAAAAGGGGGATATTTTTGCTCTTTAAATGCAGGATTTATTAGCAAAAAGTTAAACTTTCTGTCTTGTGTCTGAGCGTATGTTTTCACACAGCTCAGACTCTCACTTTATTTCTAAGTTTTGCATATCTGTTAGTTTGATTTTGTTAGTTTCTGTCTATATTTTGGTTTGTGGACACTTATGCCTCCTCTTTCCCAGACACCCCCCACAAGCTGCTCAAAGTCTGCTCTTCTGTCTAGCTGTGAGCAATTACTCTAATTAGGTCACCTGCTCGCTCAGCGACTCACACCTGCGGCTCATTTTCCCCCATGTATTTAAGCACTGCCTGTTCATTGTCTCTTTGCAGCAGCACTGGACTGTTTGGAGTTTAATGGATTTTATTCCTCCAAGTCTACTTCTCTTCTCCTCCAGAGCCTCTGGAGTGCCACTCGTTGTAAATTATCCTTATTTGCCTTTTTGTCTGTTCAGCACCGTTTTGGAATTTTGTTCTCTTTGTTAATAAATGTCACACTGCAGTTCAGCACTTGGGCCTGTCTGTCTGCCCCGAAGAGGCCAATTTATGACACTTTATTCATTTTTAGGAGCAAAGTTGAAAATATACTCTAATATTTGAATATTAACACCTTATTATTCCAGCCAATTTCCCTAAAAATGCCTAAACCTAGCAAAGCAAAGGAAATCAAACTTTGTTCACTGAATGGCAGTGGAAAATTTGAAGCATCCCACAGGCAGAATACCATAATTTTAAGAGGTTAAATCAAAGGTGGTGTCTGAACTGGTCCAGAGTTACAGTGAAACCTTCATCAAACTTCAAAGCTCGTCCAGCTATTATCTGTGTTCTGGTCATCACTTCTATGAGCTCTGATACATTTTAGGAGGGATGGTTTCTCCTGTGGATACTGAGTTGTGGAATCATCTTGTCATCCTGTGTGTAGGTGGACACCACTGACTGGGCCGCAGAAGAGTATTGTAGATTAAAAGACAAAAGCAGAAAATGAATCCAGACTGGGATCAGCTGTGTGAGAACGTCCAGAATGTGTATGTGGCGGCAGTGTATGTGAAGTGATGGTCCTCCGCTCTAATCTCACCTGTCTCTGGGGGCCCGCTGAAGAGGTATGGTGTGTGTTGTGGAGGGAGATCGCAGCTACAGACCTTAGCAGATTTATAATTCTGATTAAATGGAGTGATCTTCCATCTGTGCCATCCCCCACCCCCATGGAAGACACCCAGCAAATGATCCACCATACGACAGAGGAGACGTCTGGCGGGCGCCGGGAGAGATCTGTGACTTTGGATTCAACCTTCCCCAACTGAGAGAAGAGGAGCAAACACCCACTTACACCCCCCCCCCCCCAACCTGCGCTTTCAGCCCTCCAATCAGCCACCGATAGCATCTCCACATTTTTGTCGGGAGCTGAAGTAAACATCTTTCATGTTTTATAAAGAGAGACTGCCAGCAGGAAATGAAAGAGCCTCGGACTGGAAGACAAATAAAGAAAATGGGGGAGAAAAATTGACGACTGAGGGGGAAAGCTGCTCTTCATCTCTAGGAGCTGTGGCCCGATGGGGAGGAAGTGTGCTCGGTTTCCTGGTAGGAGGGTGCACGTGCATGTGTGTGTTATAGCTGCAGGGAGCAGGTTAAACTTGCTTAGATTTGTCACTTTTTTCCTCTTAAATGTACAGCTTTTTTCTTATGAATTTGCAACTTTTTTTGTCATGATCCTGGGGCACGGGGTGGGTGGGTGGGGGAGTTTCCGGTCTAGTTTAATGTTTTTCTGTCCGCTTGTTCCTTGTTGTCATGTCTGTTGTATTTTGTTCCTGTTTTTATTTTTGTCATTTTGCATCTGTTGTATTATTATGTACATTTTGGGTTCTGTTGTGTTTGCATCTTTATGGTTTTCAGTTGTTTTATTTTGACTGCGCTGTGTACCTTCCGGCTGTCAAACTGTTCGGAGCTGCACAGGTGCTTTTCATTCTGTTACTCATGGATCCACACCTGTGTCTTATTATGATTTGCATTTAAGGGCACGGCAAACCTCTGGGGTTTGTTGTGTCCTCCTTCCACGTACGCCCGTCCTCAGGAGCAGTGCTGTGTGTTGGGGTCCCACTGTTGAGGAGAGTAGGTGAGCTCCGTCCAGGTATGTTTTTTCCTTATTTTCAGCCGTGAGCCCCGCTGCTTCTGGGTGTGCTCTGGCTGGACTCCGCCCCCTTTGCTCGGCATTCCAGCTTCATGTCCCCCTGGACGTTGAGCCCCGCTCTCCTCCAGCATTTTCCGTGTTAGTGTTTGTATGTCACTGTCCAGCACTTTATGGTTTAGGTTTTGTATGTCAACGTTCGTGTCTGTTTTTACGTTAAAAAATGTGCAGAAACCACAGTGTGTGTTTGATGTCCTTCAGTAGCCCTTGAAAGGGGCCATTCACAACATTTTTTTTCTTTTAAATCTGCAACTTTTTTCATAAATTTGCAACTTTATTTCTCATAAATGTGCAGCTTCTTTCTCATAAATTTACAAGGAAGCACGTTCCATTTCCTGGTAGGACCACGTGCGTGCGTGCGTGCGTGCATGCGTGTGTTCTAGCTGCAGGGAGCAGGTAAAGCTCACCTCTCTATCAGAGGAGATGTACTTTTTTAATGCCCTGTCCAGCTTTGTCTTCTGTCTTATAAATGTTGCCATCCTTCATCGGGGCAAAAGATTAAAAGGGAGCGCTCATTGGAGCTCATTTGTAATGTTGTGGAGGAAAAGTGCCTGGAGAACCACTGCTCACACACACAAAGGCAGAGAGAGAGAATGCGGTGCAGCAGAGACAGAAAATCAAACCAAATCATGAAAATATGCAAGAAGAAAGTCATCCCTGCAGATTTGCGTGGCTCCAGCCTGCACCATCAGAGCACGTGTGCATAAACAGCTTTAAACTCTCATAATTAGACTTGAATGGAGCTAATTCAGAACCTCTGTGGAAGTGTGTAATCACCATAGATGTCACTGACCCTACATAGATCCCATTGGATGTTTGAAAAGCTTATTTACCCATCGCTGTCACTCGTTCAGACAGATTAAGACACTCCACCTTGGCGTGTGTGCATGTGTATGTGTCTGAACTAAGACCTGCCTGCGGGTACGTTGGAGGGCAAAGCACCGTGCCTCTGCATCAGGAATAAATCAGCACAAACAATGTGTCAGTCACTCCCAACATCGCATCACAGGCTTTCTTCACTTCTCTTTAGTTTTATTAGCTCAGGAGTTTTAAACTGTGAGGTCAAGACCACAGCGACGCCGGCTCTAAGGTAATCCTCTATGAACCATCTCAGGCCAGAAAAGTGAGGAAGAACTTCAGTTTAACAAGAAGAAAGAGAAGACGGTTGAAGTTGGGCAGCATCCTGTTGTGACTGGTCAGGGGTGAGAGGAAAGGAACAGCAACCTAGCCAAGCATAGTGTTATCCTCTCTCTTTTGGTGGGGCCGTTATTCCTTGATTTGACAGTCAGGAGACATGGGAGATGTGTAGGGGGGCGGGATAAGGTCGGGAACATCTCACCAGCTGTGATTCAAACAGAGAATCTCCAGCAAACAGACCACTGTGAGGTCAGATGTAACGGGCTGTAATCATAGGCAAAAAACAAGGGGGGTAGAGGGGGGGACACGTCCCACCCAACCTGGAAAAAGCAGAGAATATCATCTTAAACCTTTCTATGTACAGAACCGAATAAAATCACTTTGAAGCACCGTCCATCCATCCATCTTCTTCCGCTTAACCCTTTTCGGGTCGCAGGGGGGCTGGAGCCTATCCCAGCATCTTTGGGCGAGAGGCGGGGTACACCCTGGACAGATTGCCATTCCATCACAGGGCCAACACAGAGAGACAGACAATCATTCACTCTCACAGTCATACCTAAGGACAATTTAGAATCCCCAGTTTGATGCCAATTAACCTAACTTGCATGTTTTTGGCATGTGGGAGGAAACCGGAGAAATCCCGGAGTAAACCCACGCAGACACGGGCAGAACATGCAAACTCCACACAGATCACTGTTGGTCGGGGGCTGGGATTGAACCCAGGATCCCCCAGCCAAGGGTGAGCTGCTGTGCTGCCGTAGTGCTAACCACTCCACCACCGCGCCGCCCTTTGAAGCACCAATGCTAAAAAAAAAAGGATTTGACAAAAATTGGTCTGACAGGAAATTTTTTCACACTACGCCTTTATGCGCTGTATAGGCCCAAGACTCCAATCTGCTTAGTCACCTTGAACTAATTTTACACTAAAGCTTGACCGTGCGAAGTTATAGCTACATCGGGGCAGGCATGATTTTAACAAAAGGGATTACATACTTTTCACCACAAGATTAATCCCTTGCCCTAACAACTCTTCTTTTTAAACACACCTGCTTTTATTCGGCAGAGTTCACTTATTCTCAGCACTTCTGTTTCCATTCATAGGTGTTTGTGTATTTGGACACAAACCCTGCTGTCTCGGGCCTTCCAGCAGTAGAGAGTGTGACCTAGTTAAACTCAGAGTCTTATCTTATCTTGCACGGTAATAAATTTTTAGATTTAAAGTTTGGAGAACAATATTGAGAGCTATCTTAGCTGATTACATCCTAATTCAAAAGCTTTAAAGAAACTAACTTACAAGATAAAACCTTTTACCCCTTGACCCTTGTGTGATATATAGGAAAGGGCACGATGCACCATGCTGCGTTTGCTCGTACACATGCGTGACTTCACTACACCGCATGGTATAGTAGCCAACTACCCAGAGCTAGCTGGTCTCTTGCTATTAACCTTTGGTACCACCTCCCAATCATCTTGCTGTGTGCTCCCTCCTTAGCATGTTCTGCTAATTGTTCAATAAAGTTAACCTCAACACGTGGACCTGTCTGCCGATCATTATTTCCAGACATAACAACTGACGACGAGGAGAAACTTGGAAAACATCGAGATGGAGACGCTGCTGACACCCCTGCCACACTTCCTCACTTTGCCCAGTAAGCCACCTATTCCTTGGTCATGTTGATATGAGTCATTAGAGACATTCCTGTCTGCCATTGTCACCGCACGTTGACCGGAGCACTGAAGACTGGGGACTGATCCTCGCACGGCATAAGCCTCCTGGAGCCGCCGCCTCCCTGCAGGAGTTCCAGTCTGTGTAAACGCAAGGCCCAGGAGATCTTGCGGTTAATCCGGTCACCACCGAGTCCACTTCACCTCAACAACCATCGACAACCCAGTCACGCCCTCCATTAAATGGTGCCCAAACTACAACGCTGTTCACCAGCCACATGACAAGAGAGCAGGAGCGCATCCTGAAGCAGAAATTGTCTTCACTCACGGTGCTAGACTGGGTCTGGATTCACCAGTCAAACTGCCCACGTCACCTGCAGATGTGTCAGTCATCAGCATCATCACCATCACTGATGCAGATCGCCGCGCAACTTGAACCAGCCACATTTCAGATGGCAGATGGATCCTGATAGCATACCAGCCATCTGAGAAAAGTACCACCATCTGCCCCAGACCAAGTCACAGCAACCAAGCCGACCCAGTAAGTGTGGGATGTGGATTGGGACTTTGCTGTTGAGCCAGCTGCAACTCCACTCTTTCAAATGGTCCAGTCAAGTATGTATGTTGTTTTACATTAAGCAAAGAACTGACAGTATTATCGGCCAGGACTCGGAGAATATTAGAATACTACAAGGGACTCGGAGGAGACGTGGCCCCTAGACGTGTAGCATGCAGGCTCACCTGTGTGTGGACACACCCTGGTGCTCACGAACCAGATCCCCAACTATGGGTTAAATAGTTACACTGCCTTGTGTACGGCTTGGGAGAGCCCAAGGCTAAGGGAGTAAACCCCGTCAGAAAATCCGGAGTGGAGCCCCGCAGGCGGTTGGTTGAGCTTTGCGACACCTTCCGGCAACTCCTGCAGTCGCGCTGACACCGACTGTATCGGCTTGCCTTTCCGTCGGACTCTGTCAGGAACACCGAGAGGGGGATCTTTGCAATTGGGCACTCCAGGATCTCCTTATCACCCGCCCAGGCCTGCACCTGGAGAGGTCACTCCAGCGCCGCTGTTCTAGCGGCTAAGCCAACACGGGAGACGGCAGTTACGAGTGATAAGCCCAGAGCGTATTGGCGTAAGCTCGGGCACTACGGGTTGTCTCCGACGGTGGGAGGGATCATCGTATCTCACTAGTCAACTACCGCCCACCTTAAGCTGGGCAGCCCCCAGCTAGTTAGGTGTTGACTCGCCACAGTCTGCCTACCCCAATGGGTGCTTGGGGCTTAGGGCAAAACCCGAAAAGCAGACTGCAAACCTCGCACCAGGTAAACATAATATCAAGAAACCGCCAGCCCTACGGCTTGCGACCTGGAACATCAGAACAATCTGTCCTGGCCTCTCTGACGATCTCCAGTTAGTTGACGATGCCAGGAAAACCGCCATCATCGATCTCGAGCTTTCTAAGCTCAACATCGACATCACAGCCCTTCAGGAGACACATCTTCCCTCTAGCAGCAGGCTTAAGGAGAAGGAGTACACCTTCTTCTGGCAGGGACTGGAGCTAGATGAGCGCCGTCTACATGGGACTGGCTTCGCAGTGCGCAACTCCCTCCTCTCGTCAGTAGAGCCTCTTTTCCGAGGGACCGAGCGTATCCTCTCTCTCCACCTCATGACCTCCATGGGACCAGTAAACATCTTTAGCATTTACGCCCCCACACTCTGCTCCACAGCAGAGGCAAAAGACAAGTTCTACAGTGAGCTCGAGGCTAGGATCAGCGAGATTCCATCTAATGAAAATCTGCTCCTGCTTGGTGACTTCAACGCCCGGGTGGGTGCAGACCACAACTCCTGGCCACATTGCTTGGGGCACTTTGGAGTCGGCAAGCTCAATGAAAACGGTCAGTGTCTACTTGAGATGTGCTCCTTTCACAACCTGTGCATCACCAACACCTTCTTCTCCACTAAGCTCCACCACAGAGTGTCTTGGAGACACCCCAGGTCCAAGCACTGACACCTACTGGACTTTGTTATTGCCAAGAGAACCTTGCTGAACAACATCCTTATCACTAGCACTTACCATAGTGCTGACTGTGACACTGACCACTCTCTGGTCAGCTTTAAGGTACGTCTTTCGCCCAAACGAATTAATCATGCAAAGCAGAAGGGTCTTCTTCGGATCAATGCAGCCAGTGCGTCAAAACCAGAACTTGTCAATAGCTTCGGCGAAGCTATTGACAAATTGGTTTGAGGCTGGGATAGAGGAGATGGAGCCTGTCATCACTGCAAAGCGTGCCGCACTACTTGAGTACAAGAGGCAGCCTTCTGAGAAGACACTGGCCGCCTACAGAGAAGCCAGAAACAGGGCCAAGCGGATTGCTCGTAAGTGCGCAAATGACTACTGGCTGAAGCTGTGCAGCAACATCCAGACCTCTGCTAACTGTGGTAACATCCGTGCCATGTACAAGGGTATGAAGAAAGCTTTTGGTCCTAGTGCCATCAAGATCGCTTCCCTCAAGTCCACCTCGGGAGACATCATCACGGATCGCAGCAAGCAGATGGAGAGATGGGCCGAGCACTATCAAGAGCTGTACACAAGAGAGAACGTCGTTACCAACATAGCGATTGAGAGCATCACTCCCCTGTCCATCATGGAGGAGCTCGATACACCACCTACCATCGGCGAACTAAGGAAGGCCATCGACACCCTGGCCTGCGGGAAAGCACCAGGTAATGATGGTATTCCACCAGAGGTCATCAATGCGGGGAAGGAGCGCGCCCTCCTGGGTCACCTCCATGACCTCCTGCTACAATGCTGGGAAGAGGGCACCATTCCCCAAGACATGCGGGACGCAAAGATCATCACTCTCTACAAAAATAAAGGCGACCGTTGTGACTACAATAACTATCGTGGAATTTCCCTCCTAAACATTGTGGGGAAAGCTTTCGCTCATGTCATCCTCAATCGTCTCCAACTATTGGCCGAGTGTGTGTACCCAGAGTCCCAGTGCGGGTTTCGAGCAAAGCAGTCGACGATCGACATGGTGTTCTCTTGCAGGCAGCTGCAGGAGAAGTGTCGTCAACAGAGATGCCCCTTGAATCTGGCCTTCACCGACTTGACCAAGGCTTTTGACGTGGTCAGTCGGTCGGGCCTCTTCACCCTCTTACATAGGATTGGTTGCCCCCCCAAGTTCCTGAGGATGATCACTTCCTTTCATGACAACATGACTGACACAGTTCAGTACGACGGATCTTCTTCGGACCCCTTCCCAATCAAAAGCGGTGTGAAACAAGGCTGTGTCCTGGCCCCAACACTCTTTGGCATCTTCTTCTTCCTGCTCTTGCGCTATGTCTTCCACGAGTCAGACGATGGTGTCTTCCTCCACACCCGGAGCGATGGAAACTTGTTTAACCTCGCCCGCCTCAAAGCCAAGACAAAGGTGCATAGAGTCCTGATCAGGGAGATGCTCTTCGCAGATGATGCCGCCCTTATTGCTCACACTGAGAATGCCCTGCAGCGACTCATCACCAGCTTCGTGGAGGCATGCAATGCATTTGGCCTCACCGTCAGCCTCAAAAAGACAAACATCATGGGACAGGATGTCAGCATCATCCCTGCAATCACCATTGGTGACCACACTCTGGAGGTGGTTGAAAACTTTACTTACTTGGGCTCCACCATCTCCAGCAACCTTTCCTTGGATGCCGAACTTAACACGAGGATAGGCAAAGCAGCAACCACCATGGCTCATCTTGCATAGAGAGTGTGGGACAACAACTTGCTGACACTCAACACCAAGATAAAGGTGTACCAAGCATGTGTGCTGAGTACCTTACTGTATGGCAGCGAAGCCCGGACTCTTTACTCCCGCCAAGAGCAAAGACTGAATGCCTTTCATCTGCGCTGCCTCAGACGACTTCTGGGCATCACCTGGCGTGATCACGTCACAAACAAAAGCGTGCTCTCCCAGGCAGAGGCGCCAAGTATGCTCGCCATCCTTACTCAGAGACGCCTGCGATGGATAGGCCACGTGTGCAGGATGGACGATGGTCGCATCCCCAAAGACGTCCTATATGGGGAGCTCGCCACAGGAAAGCGACCGACCAGAAGGCCAGTTCTGCGCTTCAAGGACACCTGCAAATGTGACCTGAAGGCCTGTGGCATCAACCCAGTAAACCTCGAGCAAGCAACCTCAAACCGCACACAGTGGCAATCCACTATCAAGGCTGGAGTCCAGCGGGCTGAGGAGGAGAGAGAGATTCTACATGAGGAGAGGAGGACCCGCCGGCAGCAGAAGCTCCAGTCCGTCCCCACTGTCCCCATTGTCCCCACTGCCCCCACTGCCCTCACTACTGACTACATCTGCAGCAAGTGTCAGCGAAGCTGCCGATCCCGCATCGGACTTTACAGCCACAGCCGGCATTGCAAAGCAACTACTGACTGACATGTGTGCAGATTCCATTGTCTCCCGAGACAAAAGGATGCCAACAATTATCGGCCAGACCATATGTGACCTGTGCTGGCAAAATGAGTCACTCTCAATTATCAAAACTGAGGTAAAGTTTTTGTTCCATATTCTGTATTGAAAGACCTTCAAAATGATATTTAATTTGTAGGAAGTGTGCAAAAATTGACTGGGTAAAAGCAGATTTGTTTATATTTTGGCTAGGTTTAAAACTCGAGTTTGATCAGTGGGGAGTCGCCTCTTCCACCAAAACATATGTATTTTTTTAAAGTACGATTTCTAAACCTTACAATAATACCCGGCACTCAAGGGGGTTTTCCCGGGACTTGCCGCTAGCAAACAAAGACAGTCATGATTTATGACTTCTCATGCCCGTATCTCATAATGACGTGGTGCACATTCCGACTCATTTTGCTAGCACGGGTCAGATATGTGTGTGTTTCCTTTATCACTGGCTTTAAGTTACTCACGTATGTTTGCATGTAATCAACTGTGCGTTAGCCCATTTGCTAGTCTGCCTTGATGTTTACTTTCTGCCCTTGCTAATTCTAACGATGGATGTAGTTCTTGGCTTTTTAAAAGTGGGGTTAAATGTGATATATGGGAAATGGCACAATGCACCATGCTATGCTCGCTCGTATGTACATGTGATGTCACTACTGTTATGTCTGGAAACTAGGAGACTCACAGAGAGTGGTGTTTACTTTGAACACAAACTTTATTACATGAGCTGTAACTTACAATACTGGAATGTTGTCTAATATTGAGCCAGCTGGGAAAGAGCCCGTAAGATGGCCGACTCTCCCCTAATAACATGACATTCCCATACGGCCTGTGTCATCACACCTGAACCCTTTTATTGCCCCTTGACACTTTCATTACAACCCCCCCCCCCCCCCGGAAAAAACACAGAACACATGGTCTAGTTTAACTATCCCAAATTTGGTACAATAAACACAAACACTAGCTAGGGCTAGAGGGTAGACCACCTTGTAGCCCAGCACGGCTGAGTTGATTATTCTGCCACTCCCAACTGGCAGCTGCACCCCAAGCTAACTAGTCTTTTCTTTCTTACTGTCTTCCTTGGAGAAGGCAGTTCTACTGGAGGGGCCTTGTAGTTAGCCCATGGTGGACGCGGCCCTCGAGGCGACAATTTCAGCATGCCCAGGTGCCATCCTGCTGGAGCCAAGGCACGCTCGTCAACCATGTCCCAGCCTGGATCCCGCACCAGCATGGTCGGCTGCAATGCTGCGTCTTGCAGGCCAACTGTGAGTCCAATCGCTTGGTTCTGCTGACCCAAAACCAGTTCATCACTGTGAGTGGCGCTCTGTTTGCGTGGGCATCGTGGTTGTGATGTAATAACTCACGTCTTCTGCAGGGTGTCTACCAGGCTTTGGTGGTTCTGCTACATCCTGTTGGGTCACTGCCTCTTCATCCAGTGCTATTGCGGTGGTTCCTGTAGGCCGATTCTGGTCGTGGATCTGGAAGACATCCGGTGCTTCTGCTGCTTTCTGTATGATCATAGACTCCTCATCTCGCGGCTCAGCTGTGGCTCCTGTAGACTGGTGCTATGCGTGGATTTGGAAGCAGTCCAGTTCATTCTCTCTTTCACTTGGTGCTGGTTGAGGTCGGGGTGATGTGTTGTTGTCACTAATGGGACGTGCGCCAGGCCATCTTCGGTCACCGGGGTCCCCTTTCTCCATGAACTCCCTCTCCTGCAGCTCCATGGCAGCTGTCTGGAGCTCATGCTGGGCTAGGATCAAAGGCGAGTCCGGTTTGTTCTCCCTTACCCCCAGAAAATCTGGTTGTGGCAATATGCCGCTATCAACGTTGTCAGAATCTGCACCGGGTTGTTGTGTCCAAGGGTTCCTGACAGATGCGGGGTCCCTCTCCTGCAGCTCCGCAGTGGCTCCCTGAGGCTCAGCTGGGTGAGGAATGGAGGCGAGTCCGGCAGCTCCTCTCTCTCCATGCTATGCTCGGTCCCTGTGTTGTGTTTGTTCTCTGTTTCATGTTCGCCCTCAGTGCTGTGGTAACTGTCTGTGCTGTATTCTACCATTAACTTGACACCAGTTAGCTCCTCCGCTAAAATGAGTTTGTCGCCAGGTTGTTGCTTTGTGGTGCCCTGCTGTCCCGCAGTGTCTAACTTCAATTCAATTCAATTCAATTCAATTCAATTCAAATGACTGAAATTCCTTAATCCAACATGGCCATGGCAAGGGTGGCTCACCTGGGTACTCCAAAAATGGTTCTAGTGGCCTCAGTCACGCTTCCATGGTTTAACTTTCATCACCAAATGTTATATCTGTAAACTGGGAGAGACTTACAGAGAGTGGGTTTGACTTTGAACATGAACTTTATTACATGAGCTGTAACTTACAATACTGGTATGTAGCGTAAACCTTTTTCTGGTTCCAATTTATAAAATCATTATTTGCTGAAGAAAATTATTTCAACTCAAAAGTCTGGTCATGAACTGCTTCTATCATCCAAGGACCACAGCTGTAGCACTATCCATCGGCCATAAAGAGGAAGTTAATCCCTTCTCAAAAGACTAAGTCATTCTCTCTTTTCTGCTCTTTGGCAAAGGAATGTTTCATATCGACAGATTTATGGGTGAGATAATCCAGACCTGGGGAGTCAAGATTCTCCAGTAAACAACCAGACAGTTTCACAGTGCCACCTGGTGGATGAATCAGGAATATTTAATATGTTTCTCTTTGCAGTAGAATTTATGCAATTTGGAGAAATAAATTAATCCATATTCTTCTCTCAAGACAGTATCTGCTACTGAAGACATAGTTGAACTCTTGGGATGTACAATGTGGTTTCAATTGCTTTTATTGATATGATTTGATATGTGTTGCTTTATTTTCAGGAATAAATGAATTTTTGCATGTTTACTATCACAAATTAATTACATTTACAATGCAGAGACATGGTATGTTCCCTTATTATTGAGTAGAATATTTTAGTTACTAAAGTTGTGCACGGTGGCGCAGTGGTTAGCACTGCGGCAGCACAGTTTACCCTTGGCCGGGGGATTGTGGGGATCGTGGGATCGTGGGTTCGATCCCAGCCCCCAACCAACAGTGATCTGTGTGGAGTTTGCATGTTCTCCCCGTGTTGCGTGGGTTTACTCCGGGATTTCTCCGGTTTCCTCTCACATGCCAAAAACATGCATGTTAGGTTAATTGGCTGTTCTAAATTGTCCCTAGATATCTGTTTCCTATAGGCCCTTAGAATAGAGGGTTAGTATTAATGAAAGCGCTTTGAGTGGTCTTTGTGACTAGAAAAGCGCTATATAAGTGCAGGTTAGTTAGTTAGTTAGTTAGTAAAGTTGAAGGAATTTATGCTTTATTCAGCACACATACTTTAGGGAGGATTTCACTCTCATATCAAATGTCTCTCCCCCTCCTTTTTCTTTAGGAGACCATAGCTGGGCTTTAACTGACCAATAGAGCTCCAGGATCCCTTGCATTTCCCTTTTTAGGTCGAGTTTATAACTTCTGCTGGAAAAAGAAGTGATGTAATTGGGCCAGTTCAGGTTTCATGAAATTGAGTGAGATTCTGCCACACCTAGGGAAAAACTTTCCTTTGTTAAGTTTTTGGGGCGTTGGTCAAGCTGTAAGGTGGAGACATCTCAGCTCTTCCATTTTTTTTCTATCTTTTAAGTAGGCCTAGAGCCTGTCTGTCAACGATGGCCCCCACGAGCCATCAATAAGACGCCGAAAACCAGCCGATGAGTTTGCATGTTTTATTAACAAAAAGACAAATGACAAAATAAATAGCCAAGTGGGGCAAAAACACAAACATACACTTAGACTTCAAATCTCAGGCTACGAGGAAATACACACTACGAAACTAGAACACAGACTATGAGGAAGAACACTTACTGAGAGATGAGGAATACAAACGTATCATGAAATCTTGGACGGTAGTTTGACTGAGGTTTGACGAGGTTGCAGCAAGGAGTAACCCTCAGCTGCTTCCTTAAATACTAATGACAATCCAATCATTAAAGTAGAAACGTAATCAGGGAAAATTCTGAACAGCTGTCACAATGTGACTGTGCTTTGACAGCCGGAAGCCCCGTTGTGACGCTGTCAGAATAAAAGCCCTGAAATGGCCATATGCAAAACACAGACAAATGGGGAAAATACTGGATGATCCGAGCGTGGACAATATCAGCGCTCAGACCATTACAGTACTCCCCCCCAAAAAAAGCGCATTCCAGGTGCAACATAACAGCCAAGCCCCCCCCACCCCCACCCCACCCCCAACCAGAAGGCAACCAGGGCTGACCCAGGGAGGGTGGAGGGAGAATAGGCCAGGAGGGCGAGAACCCCCCCCCCCCCAAAAAAAAAACAAAAAAAAAAAAACAAGGCAGGACATGCCACAACAATCCTAAAGCAAAGTTGAAAACACAAAGAATATCACAGTCTGACAAACAAAAATACAGGTACATGCAAAAATATACCGTACCCTATAACACCAGGGGAAAAAGAAAAACCTTGAAAGGCTAGGGAGCAGCAAATATTGAATATAGCAAATATAGCAAATATTGAATATGATAAAATGTAATAATATTGAATATAGCAAATATATTTATATAATAAATATATTTATTATAATAAACAGGCAAACACAACAACAAAGGAGCATCTCTCAACCTACCGGGAAACAAGAAAACAAAAATACAAATACAGGGCAATGTCACTAAAAACACATAGTATCCAAAAACACCTGAAAAAAAAAAAAAACAACAAAAAAAACTACTAAGTAGAGCAGCAACTCTACAAAGAGTCCTATGGAATATCAGAGATTAAGGGAGTTGCAGTGCACTGGTTATACACATGTAGATAAGGGATCCTTCCCAGAAAGAGAATGAAAGGGGTACACAGAGCAACACTCCAAACCCTACAAACAAAATACATTTATCCAATTGCAATTAAATAATATGAAATATGCTAGGATAAAAGGAGAAAAAAACAGAATAAAATGTGCTGTAAGTCCATAATTAAAAAAAATAAATAGTATGTTTATCTAGCAAGTGCAGTTTGATAGCAAATTTGGTTTTCACAAGTTTTAGCTGCAAGACGGGTTGTTACAAAAAAAAGCAGAAGTGCAGCATGTGACAGAGTTTGCACAATGTTGTTCATGTTTACTCGCTTAAAGCTATACAAAATGCAAAATAATTTCCAGAGACCTGCCAGATAATCAAAAAGGAAATTACACTTCCCAAAGTACGTATATAAAGAAAATCTATGAAAAAATAGAAAAATAAATGCTGCCAAGCGAGCAGATCCCTCCACTCAAAAATATTGAAATGGAGGCCTAATGCTCAAAAACACTGATTTTAAGTATGTCGTTACTGAAAGTCTTAAACAAAACAAAACAAAACAAAAAACAAACAATCGTCTCCTCCTCTCTGCAACGGCAACAAAGTTACCAAAGCAATTATACCGAGAACACATAGATCATACTACCAAAATAAGAAGCTAGGCTGAACAGACAGAGCACATCGGAACCGAAATACTAATGATAATACTAAACACAGAAAGCAGGGCAAAAATCAAGATTACCGAACATTAGAGACAAGATGATGAAAAAAACGACTACACTAAGGCTAAGGCAGGAAAATAGCATGAGCTGAGGGTGAACACATGGCTGAACTCATGTCCCGGAGGTCACAGAAGACAACAAAGCGAGGACATTGAGACCATAACAACAAGTAGTAAATTGATAAAAAAAAATAAAGTTAAGGGAGAGGGAAAAAAACACTTCAGGGACACCAGCAGGTAGAGAGCGGAGGAGAAAATAAAACAAAAAACAGTTCAGGCGGTCTATCCGCATCCCGATTCCACCTGACTGCAGGGGAAAAAAGCAGTTCGGGCGGCCTACCCAAGTCCAGATTTCACCTGACAGGGAGAAAAACAAACAGTTTGGGCGGCCTACCCAGGTCCCAGACCCGGGAAAACAGTACCTCAGGCAGCCGAACCAGCTCGCTGAACCAACAAGGGAGTTCTTCAGGCAGACGACCCAGAACACAGAACCCACAAAGCAGTTCTTCAGGCGGCCGAACCAGGTCGCCAATCCAACAAGACGGCTCCAGGCGGCCGTCCCGCGTCCTTAGACCACCAGGACCAGAGGGGGAAGTTCAGATACGGCCTCCCTATCGAGAGGGACAGCGGGGGAGAGCCGACCCGAATGAGGGAAACCCCAACGGCACCCGGTGGGAAAAAATAGGAGGGAAGAGAAGGAACCAGCCCGGCGTCAGGCCAAAGGGAATCCACTCCACAGCTCCCTCACCGGCCTCAAACCAAACCTGCGCTGCACCCTCGATGGGGCCCGATTGGACTGGCACTGCATCCTCAACGGGCCCGATTGGACCAGCACTGCATCCTCGACGGGCCCCGATTGGGCCAGCGAAGCATCAGGGATGACCTCCGAGCACGAACCTGGCGCCTCCACGACAACGACCGGAGCTGATTTGTCTCCGGTGACCCTGGGGGAAGGCTCAGAGAGAAAGAAAAAAATGGGATCAGGATCACCAGCAGCGGCAGAGCCCGGCGAGACAAGCTCGGATGCAGCGGTCTGCTGCACCCGGCTTGTTTTCCCGAGAGACGGGCAAAAATGCTCAAGAACAGAGAAGAGAAAGACAAAATAGAGCACTTGCCTGATCTCGGGCTCTACCACTGTCCAGGACTCCGACGATCCAGGTTCAATGAGCTGGAGGTCCACTCCTGGTTCCCACTCGACTGCGGCGGGCTCCGTAGTCGGCATGATGGTCCTCACAGTCTGGGGAGTCCCTGGCGCAGAAGTCCATGCCGAAGGCCCACACGGCATGGTGGCTGGGGATCCGTGGCCTGCTGGGTCGAACTGTTCCTCCTTTGAAAACCCGGGGATGCTTGATCGTCGGCGCAGGCTCCAATCGGCAGTTCGCCCTCCTCCTCTGCCCGTGACATGGCTGCGGGTCTGGAAACAGGCTCTCCAGGGTCGCAGGCTCCTTCTTCATCTGGTGGTGTATTCCTAGCACCGGGGGATGCTCAGGGGAAGAAGACACAGAGGATGCAGGTTCACAGTTAATAGTTACAGCAGGTGGAGAGAGCTCGGAGGGCTGTGAACCCCGAACTCCACCCGCAGGCGTCAGACAAGGCACTTTATAGCACAGAGGAAGATAATGAAATAGCACTTGCCTTTTCTCCAGAGGGCCGATGGTGCCTGCTGTAACGGGCTTGGTTCCTCCCTTTCCCCAGTGGATGGTGATGGAGGGCCCCCCGGGAAGATGAAGAGGAGCCGCTTGCAAAGGATCAATGACGGGCACAGCTGGAGCAGGACTCATGTAGCTCACAGCAGCTGGACAAAATGTCGAGGAGGAGGGAAGAGCAGTCAAGCTAGTCCAGGGACGAGGAGCTGACGGAACAAAGGGAACAGAAGACCTGGAGGTGGAGGCTGCTGTCTCTCCCTTCCATCGTGACGCAGGGGCAACAGCTGGCTGGGAGGCAGAGTTCTTTCGGCAGCCCGGCACTGAATCCGGACGGGGATCTCGCTGAGGCTGGGCATGAGCAGGGTGACGGCATTTATTGGCAGAGGGCAAGGCAAAGGTAAGGTCTGGAAACCGCCGCTGCTGCACGGAAACAGAGGCTAACAGTTCAGCGTACTTGGGATAGTCATAGAGTTCAGGACTGATCTCCACTAGTCTAACTGCCGCCATCACATGCTTTATAACTTGGGTAGGATGGGAGGCAGAACGAGCTGCAGCCACCCAGTCCTGGATGATCACAGCTGTCCACTGAGTCTCTTCCGGGGGAATCCCAGCTGATGTCCTCCTCCGCTGGGAACGGCACTTGGGTGATGTAGACTCCTGGGCTGGACGGGTGACAGGAACTGGATCCTGAGGCGAGGAGTGGGGATGCCTCACCTTCAGCTTCCTGCCGGAGTTTCCCTCCAGCCCACGGATCTTCTCCCAGAGTGCCGAGATCTCTGCCATCCTAGTCGTGATTTCAGCGTGGTCAGTGTAGCGAGGATGGCGGTTAATCGCTGCCTCTGCGAGATCTAAGTACCAGCGTAAGCCGCTGGGAGTAACGCTATTGCGAGCGCTGGAGAGGATACCATCTTTCTCGATGAGGGCCATAACTAGCTTGTAGCCCAAGCTCATGACCTAGCCCTTCCCTGGTGACGTCATCTCCCAACATGCTGGTACACGGGGAACAGGGGGAAAAACTACAAGCCCAAATAACACAAACTCACGGTGACCAGCATCTCGTTTTGGCTGCAACTTGCTGTCAACGATGGCCCTCACGAGCCATCAATAAGACGCTGAAAACCAGCCGATGAGTTTGCATGTTTTATTAACAAAAAGACAAATGACAAAATAAACAGCCACGTGGGGCAAAAACACAAACATACACTTAGACTCCAAATCTCAGGCTACAAGGAAATACACACTACGAAACTAGAACACAGACTATGAGGAAGAACACTTACTGAGAGATGAGGAAAACGAACGTATCATGAAATCTTGGACGATAGTTTGACGGAGGTTTGACGAGGTCGCAGCGAGGAGTAACCCTCAGCTGCTTCCTTAAATACTAATGACAATCCAATCATTAAAGGAGAAATGTAATCAGGGAAAATTCTGAACAGCTGTCACAATGTGACTGTGCTTTGACAGCCGGAAGCCCCGTTGTGACGCTGTCAGAATAAAAGCCCTGAAACGGCCATATGCAAACACAGACAAACGGGGAAAATACTGGATGATCCGAGCATGGACAATATCAGCGCTCAGACCATGACACTGTCATACTTTGTGAAAATTATTTTTCTTTTCTTTAAAGTTCAATTTTTCCTTATTTCATTATTATTTTTTTAATCACTGTGCAAGAAGATTTTGTTTGATTGTTCTTTTAAGCTTAAACCAACTCATTTAAACCACCAACATTGGAGGAAACAGATTTGTGGTATTTTGACTCAATTTTAATTTCTGATGGGACTTTGTACAATAAACCAATTTCTTTTTCAGTGCATAAGAGAAGGCATTGCCCAGCTTGCTTAAGAACAGCCTTTGTGATCTCGGGAGTAGGCCATAACCATGGTAAGGAGCCTTTCTGTCAGTCTTCCAACAGAACCTCCGCTGGTCCAGTTGAAACAGAACCAGTGGACTGCCTGCTACCTACTGGGATGCAATGACTCTGTGGCTGACAGTCTGTTGTTTAATTTAAACTTAATGTTTCAGAATATTTCTGGTTTAAGTTCATTAAACTTAATTTCATGCAAACCCCCATCAGAATTTCAAAATGCATTTTGCCCTTTCATTAATTTACGTTCTTTTTCAAAGTAACACCAATTTTTAAAATTTGTTTTATAAAGAGTTAATCATCCTTTTCTTCATAAAATTGCATCCACTTTTCTTCACCAATGCTATTTTATGGTTTTCAATTTTCCAGTATACTGACAAATTAAAGTATGCTTTATTTGGTTCCAAAAATGTTTGATTCACTGGTTACACTCAGTAACTCAATAACAGTCTATGATGCTCATAATAGGTGTTGAATTCTGTTTTAAAGTTATATCCATATATGTTCACCTATTCTGACATTTCTTATTAAACCATTGAAAGACATATGGGAGTTATTGTTTGATTTCATGTCCATCTTCTTGATTATCAGCAGACAAGAACTCACAAGGTTTTTTTTTTTGTTGTTGTTGTTTTTTTTTTTTTTAGACTGATTCATAATTGGTACAAATGAAGAATTGTTAATAAATTGTCCATTATCTGGACTGGTGCCCTAACAAGGATCTGAGTGTAATAAAAATAAATCTTCATTCCGACTCACTTTCATATTTACATTAATACTTGTACCAACATTAAAATACCTATCAGAATCAGAATCAGAATCAGAATCAGCTTTATTGGCCAAGTATGCACAACACATACAAGGAATTTGACTTTGGCTAAAAACTTGCTCTCGTTGTTCAGGTGAAGGATTTAAATAAGGATTCAATGACAACCAGAGTATGTACAGTAAATTACAGTCTGTCCACGTTTCTATAAAAGGATGCAAATATATACAGGAATATATGCAGTTATTTACTCGGACTAACCACACTTTGCAGAAATATATGAAAAAATATACAATCACACAGTATTTCAATGTGGACTCAGATTCAGTGATATAATGTGAATGAAGTAAAAAGCAGTGTGAGAGTTATGTGCAATGTAATAATGGATGAAAAGTCATGAGTACAGCAACAGGTAGGACTAGGTGAATGTTAGGAGTTCATCAGAGTGATGGCTTGAGGAAAGAAACTGGTCCTGTGACGGGTGGTTTTGACCTTCAGTGATCTGTAACGACGACCAGAAGATAGAAGTTCAAACAGTTTGTGGCCGGGGTGTGATGGGTCAGCACAGATGTTTCCCGCCCGTTTCCTGGTTATGGACCGATATAAGTTCTCAATGGAGGGTAGGTCGGTACCAATGATCCTCTCCGCAGACTTAATGATCCGCTGCAGTCTGGTCTTGTCCTGTTTAGTGGCAGATCCAAACCAGACAGTGATGGAAAAGCAGAGGACAGATTGGATGATGGCGGTGTAGAAGACAATCAGCAGCTCCTGAGGCAAATCAAACTTCTTGAGCTGACGCAGAAAAAACAACCTCTGCTGGGCCTTTTTCCGGACAGTGTCAATATGGGAGGACCACTTCAGGTTCCGGGAGATTGTGGTACCCAGAAACTTGAAGGAGTCCACAGTGGACACTGTGCTGTTGAGGATGGTGAGTGGGGGGAATGAAGGGGGGTGTCGCCTGAAATCCACAGTCATCTCCACCATTTTGGCTGGGTTAAGTTCAAGATGGTTCTGGCTGCACCAGAGGATCAGCTGCTCCACCTCCCGCCTGTATGCAGACTCATCATCATCCCGGATCAAACCGATGACTGTGGTGTCGTCCGCAAACTTCAGGAGCTTCACCGAAGGGTCCTCTGAGGTGCAGTCGTTGGAGTAGAGGGAGAAGAGCAGTGGGGAAAGGACACATCCTTGGGGGGCGCCAGTACTAATTTTTCGGGAGCTGGATGTAAATCTCCCTAGCTTCACCTGTTGCCACCTGTCAGTCAGAAAGCTGGAGATCCACTGGCAGGTGGAGGGGGGCACCTTGAGCTGGAGGAGTTTCTGATGAAGAATGCCTGGGATGATGGTGTTGAACGCTGAGCTGAAGTCGACAAACAGGATCCTGGCGTACGTCCCTGGGGAGTCGAGGTGTTGCAGGATGTAATGTAGTCCCATATTCACTGCATCATCCACTGACCTGTTTGACCAGTAGGCAAACTGCAGTGGGTCCATCAGGGGGCCTGTGATGACCTTCAGGTGGTTCAGCACCAATCTCTCCAAGGATTTCATGACCACAGAGGTCAGGGCAACAGGTCTGTAGTCGTTTAATCCTGTAATAGAGGGTTTCTTGGGAACTGGAATGATGATGGAGCGTTTGAAGCAGGAAGGCACTTCACGCAGCTCCAGTGATCTGTTAAAGATCCGGGTGAAGATGGGGGCCAACTCGTTGGAGCAGACTCTCAGGCAGGACGGAGACACACCATCAGGTCCTGCAGCCTTCTTGATCTTTTGTCTCTGAAAGACCCGGCGCACCTCCTCTTCACAGATCATTAGTGCTGGTGGGAGGTCAGAGTGGAGGAGGGATGGAGTTCCTGGGGCTGCAGATAATCCTTTTGTGTGGGTGGGAGGTGAGAACTGTAGGTTCTTTTCAAACCTGCAGTAAAAGCTGTTTAGGTCATTAACCAGCTGGAGGTTTTCCGCAGGGTGGGGGGATGGTCTCCTGTAGTTGGTGATATTCCGTAGGCCTCTCCAGACAGAAGCAGAGTTGTTAGCTGAGAAGTTTTTTTGTAACTTCACACTGTAGCTCCTCTTAGCAAGCCTGGTCTCCTTCGTCAGCATGTTTCTGGCCCGCTTGTACAGAGTCCAGTCACCAGTCCTGTAGGCCTCCTCCTTGGTCTGACGTAGCTGCTTCAGTTTAGGAATGAACCAGGGTTTATTGTTGTTGTATATGCAGAAGGTCTTGGTCTGCACACACATGTCCTCGCAGAAACAGGTGTATGATGTCACAGTGTCAGTGAGTTCATTTAAGTTAATGGCTGCAGCTTCAAAAACACTCCAATCTGTGCAGTCAAAGCAGGCTTGTAACTTCAGCTTTGATTCCTCAGTCCATTTCTTCACAGTCCTTACAACAGGCTTGGAAGTTTTTAGTTTCTGTCTGTATGTTGGAATAAGATGGAGCAGGCAGTGGTCAGAAAAACCCAGAGCTGCACGGGAGACGGCATGATAGGCGTTTCTTAAAACTGTGTAACAGTGGTCAAGTGTATTTGTGTCCCTGGTGGGACATTTAATGTGCTGTCTGTATTTAGGAAGCTCATTTGTGAGATTAGCTCTATTGAAATCACCCAGAATGATAAGCAGAGAGTCTGGATGTTTTTCCTCCACCTCTGCTATCTGGTCAGCGAGGAGCTGCAGTGCCTCCGTTGTACAAGCAGCAGGCGAGATATAAATTCCGACCAGAATAAATGAGGAGAACTCTCGCGGTGAATAAAAGGGTTTACAGTTTATGAACAGTGACTCTAGGTTAGGGCTACAAAACTTCTTCAACACTGTGACATCAGTACACCAACCTTCGTTTATGTAGAAGCAGATTCCACCACCTTAGTCTTTCCAGAAAATTCTCGGCTGCGATCAGCGCGAAACAGTTGAAATCCGTCCAGACGGACCGCGCTGTCCGGGATGTGTTCACTCAGCCAGGACTCTGTGAAACAAAGGGAGCCAGATCTGCTAAAATCCCGGTTTTTGTGAGTGAACACATCCCGTAAACCCATAAATCCGCTACAGGCATGTTGTCTAATACTGAGCCAACTGGCAAAGAGCCCATAAGATGGTCGACTCTCCCCTAATAACAGTCCGGCATGATGACGTTCCCATAAAGCCTGAGTCATCATGCCTGTGCCCCTTAACTACTTGAGGTTTTGGGTTGCAGATCCACACCATCTGCATGCACCCTCTGGTGGCGAAGATTTTTTTTCTAGAAAGTATTCAGTTTAGATATCACAAATTCCAAAGGCTGTAACTTGAAAGTGATAAGAGATAATGGCTTACTGTCAATGAGAAAGATATAGAATATGATCCAAAGTTTATGATAGGAGTAAATTCATGCATCTAATTTGCATGATGTGATGGCAGCTACATCAGATTACATGACTTTCAGTCAAAGTGGACTTTGGATATATTTATACAAAGGGTGTTTTTTTTTTTTTTAATCTTATCTTCAAAATATATGAACCAGAAAATCAATAGGATTTAAACAAACTGATTAAAACATCAGAACCTATCAATCATCAGGTGTGGCCATGCGTCCATGTGCTCTACCCGGCCCTGATTTTGTCTTCTGTCGGTCATTTTCACTTGTCTCTCCAACATCCATAAACAATCACATTTATCTTCTGATTTATTCCACCTCAATATTCAGCAATGACAAAGAAATGAGTAACTCACCCAAAGAAAGACAAAAGGCTGAGACTGGTCAAAAGGTGTAACATGTCACTAATTGTGACATTTTAATTAGGAAAACACAAACCCCAGAAAAAACAGGAAAAATGCTAAAAGCCAAAAATAATACATGATATCTGTGAAAAATGATTACAGGCAGTCAGAAATGGAAAACATACTCTGTCTGTAGAGAAAAGTAGAGCCGTGATACTTTATCTACTGAGATTTAAAAAACCAGTGGATCTGACTTATTGATTGATTAATCAATTGAAGGTCATTACCAAAGCAAACTGGGCCTCCATAACACCTCAGCAGTACCACAGGCTGATCGCCTCCATACCACACCGCACTGATGAACTATTTCATGCAAAAGGAGCCCTGACGAAGTACTGAATGTGTACATGGACATATTTTTCAGTCAGCCAACATTTCTATTAAAAATCTATTTTTTCTTATTGATTTTATGTAACATTCTACTTTTAATAAAATTAATGAAGTGTTTTCATGAGCTTTAAGACATAACTATCAAAATTAAAAGAAATAAACACTGTCAGTTTTCAGGTTCATCTTATTAAACATTACCTTCATCATCATCATCATCATCATCATCATCATCATCATCATCATCATCATCATCATCACCATACCACTGATCAATGACACAAAACTCCTCCATTGGGTCTAATCATCATTACATGCAGGATACAAACTTGACCCTTTCTTGATAGAAACTTCTATTTGCTGCTGTCAGCAACATATAAACCCAGATATTCAAGTTGTTCATGTCTTGTATAGCAGAGCCTTCTCCAGAGTGGACTGCAGGTGGTCTGCATGTACTCCATTTTCTTGGCATTGAGCAGAAGACAAACTTTCGCTGCCGTTTCCTCAAGTGCTGATAGGAGTTTCTGAGCTGATGTTGATAACTTCAAAATTAGAGAAGGCTCATGAGGGGCCACTGGATATTTACGGCGCCTTCAAACAAACCATCTGTCTATGGTAAAACCATCACTGCTGATAGTTTCAGTTGATTTTCTTAGAACATAGATCATAATGATGACAAAGAAGAATGGGGCAACTATTTCACCCTGGAGTATGCCTACCATTGATAGAAGCTCCTTAATTGAACCATCTGGACTCTGTGCCAAACATGATGGGTTGTCAAACATGACCACAATTACCTTGAGTATCTTCTCTAATACCCTATAACTGAGTAGAATGTTTATCATTACTTTCTGGTTCACATTGAATGATTCGGAAAATTCTGCAAACACAGTTCATTCCATCACTGGAAAGATCTGTGGCAATGTTCCTCCATTATTGTTTGTTTTACCCTGACTAGGAAAATAATACATAAACAACGACAACAAAAAATAATGTTTTATAATTTTCTGTGTTGTTCTCTGTTTCACGGTTTATATTTATAGATATTCATTACTTGTGCTGCAATTACAGGAAGTGGCTTTTCATCTTAGACAGTAATATGTTTCTGACATTACCAGCCTGGACTCATTGTAAAGGTCTCATTATTTGTCCATGGCAACTGAAAGGTTACTCCTAGATAGCGGCTGTGAAAATGTGTTAAAGATAACCGAAGAGAAAAATGAAAATTTAAAATGGGGTGACAGAAAACTAGAGTGTAGCCACACACTTTTCAGTTTTGGAATATTTAGTTATCACATCAAGTCCTTAGCATCACTGTACACAGTGAAAGTAATTCAATGAATTTGCATAGTGACACACTGGGCTGTGGTGTTAATAATGTGGTCCATAATAATCATATAACAATGTGCAGGGCCACTGCTGTAAAAGCCAACCAAAGAATGCTTTTTCTGACCTTAAACCAGCAGTTTTAATACCTAAACCTGATACAGTGATGACTCTTACTTTGAATGGAAGTGAAATATTGTTTGGGGTGAAATCTTCACACCAAAGACAATAAAAAATGCTGTAATTTTTCAGTTGAAAACTTAGTTGCTCTTTGCAGATCGTCCAACTTGTGAAGTTCAACCAGGAAATAACAGCAGCAAAAACAGACTTGTGTGAATTTCAACCAGGAAATAACAGCCAAAAAAAAAAAGACTTGTATGAAGTTCCACCAGAAAAAAACAGCAGTAGAAACAGGCTCTATTGATGTTCAACCAGGCAATAACAGCAACAAAAACACTCTTGTGAAGTTCAACCAGGAAATAACAGGAACAAAAACAGTCTCTTGTAAAGGTCAACCAGGCAATAACAGCAACAAAAACAAACTCATGTGAAGTTCAAAAAGAAAATTACAGCAACAAAAACAGACTCTTCAGAAGTTCAACCTAAAAATGACAGCAAGAAAAACAGACTTGTGTGAAGTTCAACCAGGAAAAAAACAGCAGCAGAAAAAGACTCTTTTGAAGTTAAACAAGGAAATAAAAGCAGCATAACAGACTCTTGTGAGGTTCAACAAGGAAATAACAGCAGCAAAAGCAGACTCTGGTGAAGTTTAACCACACAATTACAGCAGCAGAAACTGACTCTTGAAGTTCAACCAGGAAATAACGTCATAAAAAAGACTCTTGTGAAGTTCAACCAGGAAATAACAGCAACAAAAACAGATTTGTGTGAAGTTCAACAAGAAAATAGCAAAAACAGAGTGTTTTGAAGTTTGTCAAAAGCCTGGCTCACTGGCTTAGACAAAGAAGGGGAGACCACACGGACGTGCCAATTTAAACCCAAGTTTATTTATGTACAGTATGTATGTATGTATGTATGTATGTACTGTATGTGCATCGTGACATGCACTACACAAAGAGCAAAGATAAACAAACCTATCATCTGGTCAGTCACTGCAACAGATACTGGAGTCAGTTTGTCTTGGCCTGTCCTTGCCACTGATAATACCGCTATCTGTCAAGAATGTGTCACTAGTTCAGCAAAAGCTAGCAATACTCAAATACTTTGCAAGCAGTTTCATGAAATGGTCAGTCAGAGAGCTCATACCAGCTCGGACATTGCCTGGGTTAACATGGTCAGGAGTTCCTGGCAGCGGAAGGCCAATTACAGAGCTGCGTAGAGGAATCTGATCAGACCTAAATGAAACAATCATTGTTGCCCCCGACAGACTGCGGCGATGATGATGATGATGATGATGATGAATGTCACGGGCTGCAACTATGCCCAGCGGCAAACCCAAACCAGAAAGCCCACCAGCTCCAGACAACAACACAGGACCACCAGCACAGCCCCGACCAAGCGACAGAACAATGGCTGTAGGGAGAGCACGAAGACAGAAGGTGACCGGCCTCCAGCGGGAGCAGAACGTGTTCCTGACAGGTATGCCGAGATGGCTTATATCAGAATCAGAATCAGAATCAGATTTATTGCCATTGTTCATGTAGTACACAAACCAGGAATTTGTCTCGGTGTGATGCTGCAACATTAAACATGAAAAAATAAAAGATAGAAATAAAACTATACATGCAATAAAATGTAGAATATGAATGAGTAATACTAGTCAAAGCAATTTTAAATATATTAGCGAGTAGCAGATATTGTGGAGTACCACATAGTGCAGTCGGTAATGCAAAAAGAAGACAGTGAATTGACATGAGTCTGGTTGAGCTGCTGTACATAGTGCACAAGAGTCTAATAAGTCACTTAGTGTTCAGCAGTCTGATGGCAGAGGGGAAGAAGCTGTTCATGTGACGGGAGGTTTTAGTCTGAATGGGCCGAAGTCTTCTACCTGAGGGGAGGGGGGCAAACAGTACGTGACCAGGGTGTGAAGGATCGGCTATGATCCGTCCTGCACGCCTCCGGGTCCTGGAGATGTACAGGTCCTGGAGGGATGGGAGCTTGCAGCCGATCACCTTCTCAGCAGTGCGCACGACGCGCTGCAGCCTTAGTCTGTCCCTGGCAGTGGCTCCTGCGTACCACACAGTTATGGAGGTGGTGAGGATGGACTCGATGATGGCCATGTAGAACTGCACCAACATCTTGGTGGGTAGCTTGAGCTTCCTCAGCTGCCGCAGGAAGAACATCCTCTGCTGGGCCTTTTTGATAAGGGAGCTGATGGTCGGCTCCCACTTGAGGTCCCGGGTGATGGTGGTGCCCAGGAAGCGGAAGGAATCTGCAGTGGTGATGGGAGAGCCTGTGAGGGTAAGGGGGGGCAGAGGGGTTGTGACTTTCCTGAAGTCCACGATCATCTCCACTGTCTTCAGAGCGTTTAGCTGCAGGTTGTTGTGGCTTCACCAGGACGCCAGCTGGGCCACGTCTCTCCTGTAGACGGACTCGTCGCCATTGGAGATGAGCCCGATGAGGGTGGTGTCGTCCGCAAACTTGATCAGCTTGACAGACTGGTGGCTGGAGGTGCAGGAAGTTGGTATACAGGGAGAAGAGTAGGGGGGAAAGTACACAGCCATGGGGTAATCCGGTGCTGATGCTGACGTAGTCTGAGACAGTCTTTCCCAGCTGCACATGCTGCCTCCGGTCCGTCAGGAAGTCGGTGATCCACCTGCAGAGGGAGTCAGGCACGTTGAGCAGGGACAGCTTGTCCTGGAGCAGAGCGGGGCGGATGGTGTTGAATGCAGAGCTGAAGTCCACAAACAGGATCCTGGCGTAGGTTCCCGGGGAGTCCAGGTGCTGCAGGATGGAGTGGAGGGCCAGGTTGACTGCGTCGTCCACAGACCTGTTGGTTCGGTAGGCAAACTGCAGCGGGTCCAGGAGGGGAGTGGTGATGGTTTTGAGGTGGGGCAGGGCCAGGCGCTCAAAGGACTTCATGACTACAGAGGTGAGCGCTACAGGTCTGTAGTCGTTAAGTCCAGTGATCCGTGGCTTCTTGGGGACAGGGATGATGGTGGAGGTTTTGAGGCAGGTCGGCACGTGGCATAACTTCAGGGAGGTGTTAAAAATGACTGTGAAGACAGGAGCCAGCTCTTCCGCACAGTGTCTCAGGGTGGAGGGAGACACGCCGTCCGGGCCGGGGGCCTTTCACAGGTTCAGTCTGGAGAACTGTCTGTGCACGTCCTGCTCACTGATGACAAGGGCAGGGGGGGGGGAGGGGGGGCGCCTTTGATGAAGTGGGGACCGTGGAGGCAGTGGCGCTGGGGGGAGGGGGGGAGATGGACACAGCTGACAAGGTGTCAAAACGGGCATAGTGTTGGGACAGTCTTTGACAAAGGGCTTTGTCATCATGACCTTTAGAAGCCTGAGGCTGATAGTTGGTGATTTGCCTCAGTCCTCTCCACACAGAAGCAGAGTTGTTAGCAGTGAACTGCTGCTGGAGTCTCTCAGAATACACAGACTTAGCTCTCCTCAGTTCTCTGCTAAACCGATATTTGACCTCCCTGTAGCAGTCCCTGTCTCCACTTTCAACGCTGCTTCCTTCTCCTTCCTGATCTGTCTGAGCTTAGCAGTGAACCAGGGCTTGTCATTGGAGTACCTAACCCTGGTGCGTGATGGAAGAATGCTCTCCTCACAAAAGTGGATATATGAGTTCACAGTGTCCGTGTACTCATCCAGATCATGCGTGGCTCCTTTAAACATGCCCCAGTCAGTTATTTCCATGCACGTGCTCAGCTTCTCCCCAGCTTCACTGGTCAATTTCCTCGTAGTGCTCACAACAGGTTTAGTGAGCTTCAGTCTCTGTCTGTATGAGGGAATCAAGTGCACCATAACGTGATCAGATAGTCCGAGCACAGCGCGGGGAACAGCGCGATACGCGTCCTTCACTGTAGTGTAACAGTGATCCAGCGTGTTCTTTCCTCTGGTGGGGCATTTAATAAACTGTTTGTAACGGGGGAGATCGTGGCTCAGGTTAGATAAGATAAGATAAGATAAGCCTTTATTAGTCCCACAACGGGGAAATTCCAGGATTGCAACAGCACAGGGATAGCAACACTCAGAGCAACAATCAGAAGGCAAGAAAAAAAAACAAGCAAGCAAGAGCAGCTAATAAACATATGTACGTATTACTATAAAATATATATATATACACACACACACAGACACACAGTGCAGAGCATTGTAGCTGGATGGAATAAATATATGAATATATGAACACACAGTGCAGAGCATTGTAGCTAGATGGAATAAATATGTAAATATATAAACACCCACAGTACGGAGCATTGCAGCTAGGTGGAATAAATATGCAAGTATATAAACACACACAGTGCGGAGCAATGTAGCTAGATGGAATAATATGTAGATATATAAATATATAAACACACCCAGTGCTGAGCATTGTAGCTAGATGGAATAAATATGCAAATATATAAACACACACAGTGCAGAGCATTGTTGCTAGATGGAATGAAACAGCATAACCGTCTACTTAGTTATCCTACATGGTATGATTATGTGCCCATACATATTCTCACCCTCCATAGCGACCGGTATGTTCCTAGTTGTATGCCGGAGGGGACCATTGTGTAAGTCTATTGCATCTTTTGCATTCAAAAAACTATTAGTTTGTTACGTCTTTTTGCTATCTCTGCGAGCAGCCCTGCTTAGCTTAGTCTGGTTAAAGTCGCCAACCACAATAACCAGAAAGTCCGGGAAAGTCTGCTCCGTTTGTTGAATGCGATCCGCGAGCGCGCGCTGAGCCTCACGCGCGTCCGCGTCGGGCGGGACCTAAACAGCGGCGAGGGTGAATGAAGCAAACTCATGCAGGGAATTAAAAGGGTTGCAGTTAATGAATAGATATTCCAGAGCGGGAGAACAGTGTTGGGAGATCACCGTTACATCAGAACACCAGCTGCTGTTGATGTAAAAGCAGACTCCTCCTCCTGTGGTCTTACCGGAGAGCTCTGTGTCTCGATCAGCACGAAACAGCTGAAATCCCTCGAGGAGGAGCGCGCTGTCCGGAGTTGATTCCTTAAGCCAGGTCTCAGTGAAACAGAGAGCACACGAGGTGGAGAGGTCCTTGAATCGCATCAGCAGTCTCAGTTCCTCTACCTTGTTAAAGAGAGAATTGACATTGGATTAAAGAGAGAATTTACATTGGAGAATTGACATATATAGGCACCTCTCAGCCAGGGGTGGTCCTTCGCAGCTCCACCTACAGCACAGAAAAAAAAAAAAAAATCACAGAGAGCCCCCACTCCGGAAAAGGAGTGGGCCGTAACAGCCCTCCCCCCACACACAAAAAATTGACTTCCCATTTGGGAAGACCTACTCAAACTGACTTAAAAAACAACCTTGGTATAATTTCTTTATTCATTAACTACAAACTACTATATACCATTAAAAATACAACAACTACAGCTCTACCATTTTTCTTTATTTTTCTTTACACTGGTCCTGGTGTAGGCACCCTGCAAACCCATCCAAACCCGTCAGCTACCCAGCAACTCCTGGTACCTGGAGAAGGAATTTAAGAGTGCCAACCTATTAAACAGATGACATAGGTACTTATAGACACGATTTACTAAGTCTATCACCTAAAAACCTGGGGATCTGGACAGGGCATCCACTACAAGATTCTTTGAACCTTTGATGTGCCGAATGTCCAAATGATAGGTCTGTAAAAACAAAAACCAACTCATCAGTCTATGATTGGGGCAAATCAAAGAATTCAGAAAAAATCAACGGGTTATGATCCATATAGACCTTGATGGGGCCTCCAGAGTCAACATAAACCTTGAAATGTTTCAGAGCCCACACCAAAGCCAGTGTCTCCTTTTCAGTCACTGAATAATTCAGCTTATAACAATTAAATTTCTTTGAAAAATAACTCACAGGTCGGTAAATTCCATTTTGTCCTGACTGGAGCAAAACCGCTACTGCACCCACATCACTGGCATCCACCTGCAGCTGAAAAGGCTGATCCAAATATGGAGCTGCCAGGACAGGGGAAGAACACAAAAGAACCTTTACGTTGTCAAAAGATTCTGACAAACATCAGACCAAACATACTGGGTTCCAGCTTTCAACAAGTCAGTCAGGGGCACTACCAAAGTTTATAAAGTTCTTACAGTAGCAACGGTAATAGCCCACTAACCTGAGAAAATGCATAAGCTCCTTCTTAGTGGATGGTATGGGGTACTGCTCCACCACTGAAACTTTAGCTTGTACTGGCCTTACCTGCCCTGTCCCACTATTTTTCACAAGTAGGTCGCCATGCGTCTGCCGAACTCACATTTGGCTAAATTAACAGTTAGATTTGCATTCCTCAGCCGATGAAACAACGCTCTATTGTTAAGAATATGAACTTCCCAGGTGTCAATGAACACAACAACATCGTCCAGATATACAGTGCACCTTATCAGTCCTGACACAACTAAATTCCTGAGCTGTTGAAAGCTGGCACATTACACAATCCAAAACTCATCACTGAGAACAAGAACAGGAGAAATGGAGTGATAAAAGCAGAAATTTCTTTAGCTCTTTCGGACAGTGGCACCTGCCAGTACCCCTACACCAAATCAAACTTACTGACAAACTGGGCCGAACGCACCTGGTCAGTGCAATCCTCCATACGAGGTAATTGATACGCATCGGCTTAGTGATAGCGTTAACTTTCCGGTAATCAGTACAAAACCACTGACTCCCATCTGGTTTACTCACCAGCAAACAAGGAGAAGCCCAGCTAGACGTGGAAGGACAGGGTAACCAATTGTCCAGCAAATAATGGAGCCACCGGAGTGGTGGCTCAGTTGGTACAGCATCCGCCCCACACCCGGGAGGCAGGGGTTCAAATCCCGGCCGGGTCATGCCGAAGACCATATAAAAGTGGAACTTCCTGCCATCCAGCTTGGTGCTCAGCAATAATGGAATGGAGGAGGGAAATCTGTGGCGGCGCCTTGCATGGCAGCGGCCCTCTGATTCTGATTCTGCAATGGGGTGTGTGTGATTGACACTGTAGATAAGTAAAACACACAATCTCATTCTACTGTACATGATTGGTTGTATGGTTGAATGACAATAAGGGTGAAAAAAAAATAATAATGTACTTCCTGCTCCAGCAATTTACATCTAACAAATGAGACCCTGTAAAAACACTGAAAAATAGGCATGGAATCACCAACATCAATATCATGCTCTACTAATTGAGTATGGGTTGGAACATCACCAAATAACTGCAAATACTCCTCATTCAAGGCCACCAGATCAGCAGCACGTTCTGCTGACAAATGCCCCAACAGTCCATGAAAATTACACAATGATTAAGAGTTCTTTAACCTCCCCTGTAACCTACACTCATCAGAAACAACCCCAATATCATCCTCTGACCCATGTTCTTCAACAACCACTGCAGCAGCTGCTGACACAACAGGCTGCCGAGGCACACTCCCCCATGGTTAAAAACCCTGCATCCCCCGGGAGTAAAATAATTTCAACAGATTGACATGACAGAGCTGTGTTTTCTTTTTATGCTTAGTTGTGTTGACAGTAAATAATGTAAATCAGAAGTTTGATGTAGAACTGTAAAAGGACCATGAAACTTAGCCTGAAAAGGTGAATTCATTATGGGCAACAATGCCAAAACCTGCTTTCCAAGACTAAATTTATGAACTTCAGCCTTTTGGTCATATATCTGTTTCATTGTTGCCTGAGAGGAAGCCAGATCAACCCCAGCCTCCTCCCTAGCCAAAAACAGTATGTGACAAAACCCATTAACATACTAAGTCAAACCCTGAGGTGGTTCAGAGGTTGCACCAACATCATGCAGCAGAGAAAGTGGTCCACACACTGAATGTCCAAACATCAGTTCATTTGGATTAAACCCTGTGCTTTCCTGTACCTCCTCTCTAGCAGCCAATAATAACCAGGGTAGGCCCTCTTCCCAATCCTGACTCAACTCCATGCAGTACGCGCACAGTAATGATTTGAGAGTTTGATGGAATTTCTCCAACGCACTTTGACTCTGAGCGTGGTACAGGGAAGCCTGATTATGCCTTACATGAAACTGTTTTAAAACTTGTGCAAGCAATTTAGATGACATAATTGTGCACTGATCATGCTAAATAATCTCTGGAATGCCACAAAAATGATATAAACTGTGTTCATGATTTAACCACTGACTTAGCAGTAGTGGTATGCAACAGATACTCTACAGGATATCTCGTTTTCAAACACATCACTGTGAGTAAGTAGTTATTACCAGATTATGAACGTGGCAATGGACCAACACAGTCTATAATAAGGTGTTTAAATGGTTGAACCAGAACAGAAACTGGAGAAAGAGGAACCATTTTAATTACCTGATTAGGCTTACCCGTTTCCTGACAGGTGTGACTTGTTTTAATGTAAATTGATACATCCTTTCTTAAATGAGGCCAAAAAAATACTTGAGAATGTAATTATAAGTTTTCTGAACTCCCAAATGTCCCAACACATCATGGGTGGTCGGCAAAACCTCCTCTTGGAACTTTAATAGCACTGCCACTTCATACATTGGCAAGCCAAGGACTTCATTGTGTCACACCCACTTACAAACTAAAAACCCATCTTGTAGGAAACAGCCATGAACTGCACTCTCAATGTCTGTATCTGTAAGAACAGCGTCAAACAGCACCCTCACTGATGGATCAGCACATTGTTCTGTTACCAAATCAGTGCAAGAAACATACAGGAGTGAATCAAGCATTTATACCATATTATTTAAACCACAATCATTAGTCTCCACCTGCTTACGACTCATGGTGCTCATTACTGCACATGCTGGAAACTTTTCAGAAATTTGCTGGTCGTGCCCTGTCCCTGAACTAAAAGGAACAGACATCACAATGGAAGGCGGAGAAAATTCTACCCAAACCTTATCACCTGCAAAATCATTCCCCAAGATGATATGCACACCAGGAACAGGCAACGCAGGATGCTCAGTCATGGCGACATCTCCCTGAACCAAGCCACTGTCTAGCTGAAACTCATGTATCAGAGCAGGAAACACTGACAGCTCCATACCCCTCACTAGGACATAATCACCCGTAGCCGTAACCTCAGAAAAGGGAAAACCAGACTCCCAAATAAATTAATTTTATGCACTCGTATCCCTTAAGATTTTTACTGGTACCTTAACAGCACCACCTAGAGATACACAGCCAGAGATGAAGATGGAAAACTCTGACTGCTCCAATGGGCAGTTTGAGGTGGAAGACAATTCACTTGGCACACTAACTGATGTTACTGGCATATCAAAGACAGACAGTACAGGAGGAGGTTCAACACATAGGTTTTTAGAGTTCCCACAATTAATCAGAGCCGCAAACACCACAGGTTTATCCTGTGCATCACCAAATCTGTCTTTAGGATTAACCGGATATTCTGCTTTCCAATGTCCCTTATTTTTACAATAATTGAAGATTTTACTTGAATCAAAACATGAACTCTGCTGAAAATTTTGCTGTCCCACTCTCTTACCTGGTGAAAAAACCTCTCCTCTGTACCCAGAGAAAGTAGGCTCTGCATACTTGTGTCTATC
Organism: Pholidichthys leucotaenia; assembly: GCA_020510985.1. NCBI lineage: Eukaryota > Metazoa > Chordata > Actinopteri > Cichliformes > Pholidichthyidae > Pholidichthys > Pholidichthys leucotaenia. The sequence continues at coordinate 283,003,275 of CM035840.1, forward strand.
AAGATGAATTAACACATATTCATCCACCAGAGCTGCTGCTTCACTGACCGTTTTTACCTTACGTTCATTAATATTTGTTGCAATGTGGGCAGGAACAGAGTTCTTAAATTGCTCCATAATTATAAGCTCACACAAAGCTTTGTATGAATGATCTTGCAATCAATTACACCACCTGTTAAAGTGAGTAACAAGCTCTGTGGTGAATACCATATGTGCCTGATTAAACAATTTCCTCCATGCGTGAAACCTCTGCTGATATGCCTCTGATACCAGCTCATATGCTCTCAAAACAGCAGCCTTCACAGAAGCATAATCTCGACTGTCTACAACACTAAGTACAGTATTAGCTTCCTGTGCCTTACCGGTACACAAACATTGCAGCAGTAATATGCGCTCTGAGTCAGACAAGGCTCGACTATCGGCAACCCGTTCAAACAACAACAACAACAAAAAAAAAAGTGTTGGGATCCCATTCAGAAAACTGCGGAACTAGATACAAATTGGAGGCAGAATCAATTTAGTGTGCATGACTAGGAACACCATCTAAACCTAATCCAGCACTCCCAGCCGCACTACCACTCAATCTACGGTCCTCCACCTGCATCAGTTTTTGCTTCCCTTCCTCCAATTCCAACAACAACTCTTTCCTTTACTCAAAAGTTTACCCGGTAACCTCTCCAGCCACACCCGACACAGACGCACCATCAGGACAGTGTGCAGAAGCCTCGGCTTGAGCTGCCGATGTGAGGACATCCTTGGCCAACATATTTGCTCATATAATCTTTCATATTTTCCTTTAATCGTTTGTCCCCCACATCCAGCTCAAACTGCTCCGCTATTCTGACAAGCTGCTGCCATGAACAAAGCTCCAAACCCCCCTAAAAAGGAAACTGCAAAAAAATTTCCCACAGGTGACATAATGGCCTTCGTGTCACACCATTGTCAACACACAAAACAACCCAGACTGATTTGTAACTAATCCACAAGTGCCACACTCTGTCTAACAAATCAAAACAACTCACTCACGCCCCAAATAAAAAAAAACCACCACAAACAATTTCACAAATTAACAGACACTCACCTCCGTGTCTCCCTAACAGGTGCGCTCTTCTCGGCAAATGCTACACAAATGAATGCTGTCGTCACCCAGACACCACAGCCATTCACTCAATCACCAAAAAACGCCATGCCTCCACTCACGTGTGAGCAGATTGTGCCACCGGAGCAAACCAACTGGGTCACAAACAGAAAAAATTGTTTCCATACAAACTGATTCACTGGCAACTCTCCTCCCTGGCTAACTAATGACAAAAAAAAAAAAAAACAAAACTATATACCGTAGACCTTAGTCTTCATGCAGTTACTTGCAGGAGGATCTTTAATAACAAGCCCACTGGGCTGCCAAGTAACCGCTACGTGGCTACTCACAGGGAACCCCGTAGATGTGATCCCAGGCCGCTTTCACGCCACTCTAAACCAGACAGACAGTGAACACCCCAGTGAAATTCACTGTTTAGCCTAACAGGAGAAATGACCATGGAAATCAAAACCCAAATGAATGGAAAACACCTGATTTTACCCAGTGACAAGCACACACACACACACACACACACACACACACACACACACACACAAAAAAAAAGGACAAATCTGCCAAACAAACAAATAAGCTCCAACAGACTGGGTTTGGACAAACAGATGGGTTCAACAAGTAAACGAGCCCTCATTTGTTACACCACAAATGGTTTAAAAGCTCAAACAAACTGACAAGATTCAAACTAGCACATGAGCCTCCATTTGTCACAAGCTTGGCTCACTGGCCTAGACAAAGAGGGGGAGACAACACAGAGGTGCCAATTTAAACCCAAGTTCATTTTATTAGAAAGCATTTAAAGGTGTCTGTTAAATCAGTGGCGAGTGTGAGTATTGGATGTGTGTAACAAGAAAAAAAAACAAAAAAACTAATCACTGGCCAATCCAGCAATCTCATGCCTCTGTCAGGGGCTGCAACTATGCCAAGCGGCAAACCCAAACCAGAAAGCCCACTGGCTCCAGAAAACAACACAGGACTGCCAGCACAGACCCGACTAAGTGACTGAACAATGGCAGTAGGCAGAGCATGACTACAGAAGGCGACTGGCCTCCAGCGTGAGCAGAATGCGCTACTGACAGGTATACAGACAGGGCTTATAAAGAAACCTCTCTGCCAGGGTTGGTCCTTTGCAGATCCACCTACAGCACAGAGAAGAAAAACAGAGGCCCCACTCCTGAAAAGGACCGGCCCGTAACAAGTTAAACTAGGAAATAAAAGCAGCATAACAGGCTCTTGTGAGGTTTAACCAGGAAATAACAGCAACAAAAACAGACTCTTGTGAAGTTCAACCGGAAAATAATAGTAGCAAAAAAGACTCTTGTGAAGTTCAACCAAGAAGTAAAAGTAACAAAAACAGAGGTGTGAAGTAAACCAGAAAAAACAGCAGCAAAAGCAGACTCTTGTGAAGTTCAACGAGGAAATAACAGCAACAAAAACAGACTTGTGAAGTTCAACCAGAAAATCACAGCAGCAGATACAAACTCCTTTGAAGTCCAACCAGGAAATAACAGCAGCAAAAACAGACTCTTATGAAGTTCAACCAGAAAATAGCAGCAGCAAAAAAGACTCTTGTGAAGTTCAACCAAGAAATAACAGCAACAAAAACACAAGTGTGAAGTCAACCAGAAAGTAACAGCAGCAAAAACAGACTCTTGCAGTTCAACCAGGAAATAGCTGCCACAAAAACAGACTTCTGAAGTTCAACCAGAAAATAGCAGCAGACACAATCTTTTGAAGTCGAACCAGGAAATAACAGGGGCCAAAACAGACTCTTGTGAAGTTCAAACAGAAAAAAAAACAACACAGCAACAAAAATGAACTTGTGTGAGGTTAAACGAGAAAATAACAGCACCAAAAACAGACTCTTGTGAAGTTCAACCAGGACATAACAGCAACAAAAAGGCACGCTTGTGAAGTCCAAGCAGAAAATAACAGCAGCAGAAACAAACTCTTTTTGAAGTTCAATCAGGCAAAACAGCAACAAGAACCAATTCTTGTAAAGTTCAACCAGGGAATAACAGCAACAAAAACAGGCTCTTTTCAAGTTCAACAAGAAAATAACAGCAGCAGAAAAAAAGACTTGTGAAGTTCAACCAGGAAATAACAACAAAATACTGCGTGAAGTTCAACCTGAAAATAACATCAACAAAAACAGACTAATCTGAAGTTCAACTGGGAAATAACAGCAAGAAAAACACACTCGTGTAATGTTCCACCAGAAAATAACAGCAGCAGAAATGCGCTTATTTGAAGTTCAACCAGGCAGTAACAGTAGCAAAGACAGACTGTTGTGAAGTTCACACAGAAAATAACAGCAACAAAAACAGATTCTTCTGAAGTTCAACCAGGAAATGACAGCAGCCAAAACATACTCTTGTGACGTTCAACCAGAAAATAACAGCAGCAAAAAGAGACTTGTGAATTTCAACCAGGTGTCATGTTCGGGGTCCTCACCCCGAGCATGACTTGTAGCTGTTGGGTTTAATTATTACTTATTAATTCCACCTGATGGATTGAGCTTTGCTCTCCATCAGAACCACAGCCACACCTCCTCCTCTTACCAGGAATTCACCAGTTTTCTGTTCAACACATACACACTTACACACTCATGCACACATACACACTCACTCTCATACTTATACTCACATACACGCACACACACACTGAGTTCAATCAGTCACGCACCTGTTGCGACATGGCTGGTCATACTTACTGTCATTAGCGCTTGGTATTAATAGCAGGGCAGCATGACCAGCCAGGGTGGCAACTTTGCAATGTCAACTTTGGATATCCAGGCTTGCATCGGTTGGTTTTCCCCTGGACTAAAAGCGTGTTGTTCCCTCAGAGCCTTTCCACTCCAACACCTTCGTAAGTCTTCCTTTTGTGCCTTTTCCCTCTGGTCCTGTTTGCTTGGAGTGCGTTGGGCATTCCTTTGACCAATCAAGTTTGTAACCGGGTGTCTTCCCTTCTGTTGTGACTGTATATGGACTTTCTCCACATTCACCCATTGTAAATAACCACGTTACTTACTTTGCGTTTTGGTCTCGTTGCTATTCCCTATGTTCACTGTGTGAACATGACAGAAAGTTGCCACCAAGAAGAGCCCAAGCAGTAAGTAACGTGTTACTCATTTTTTGTGTTGTTTTTTTTTTCACTCACCTGCTCGGACCGTCATGTCCTGGTCGAGCCATTACCACACTGGGTTTAGTGGATTGGCAGCAGGACAGCCCAGCACAGAGGAGCAGTGGGTGGCCTGGCAAATCTGGGAGCTCCTGGAGGAAGCGCACAACTCCTTCAGTCCTGGAGATCGGTTAGCCTGTCTCAACAGAGTAATCCAGATCCTAAGGACTCACCGGGGCCTCTGGAATTACCCCGAGTACTCTGAGCTGCTATCCGGAGTCTTCATGCTCGAGCAGGCTTTCCCCGACCTGACGAGGAGGGCTGTCCGGACAAAGCCCAAACAAACATGCGCTCCTCCGTTGGCGGCCATCTTCTCCTCTTCTCTGTCCTCCGCTCCTAGATGGCGTCCACCAGGCCGGCAACATTGGCATCACCCGGATTCCCGAAGGAACAATCCAGCACCACCAATTGCTCCTACACCGAGCCCAGTTACCCCCGAAGCGGATCATCTCCAGTTCTGAGCAGTCCCATCTGCAGGATCTCCTTCCATATCCGCTGTGAGGTCTTCTTCCTCGGTTTCTTCGCCAGCAGCATTGGGGCACTTGCTTTCTTTACCGGGGTCTTCCGTTCCTGAGATGAGAGGGGCGGCTCCCAAACAGTCTACCAAGGAGCCTAACACCGCCTTTCCCGGATGGACGGGTGAAGACGCCCAAACAACAGCAGTTACAGCCAACACCATTAACCAGGGGAACAGGCAAGTTTCTTTTCATTTGACTCACTTTAACAATGAAATGTTTTGCCTGATTCCCGGTAGGGAGGCTCAGGGAAAGCAGTCCCCTGAGCTTTCCCCACCTGCTCCTGTTAAAAACTGTTCACCAGCCCTTTCTCCTCTTCCCTTGGTATGTCTGCCGTAACCGGAGCTGAGCAGTCTGGATCAGGAGGAGCCAGAGGTCCGGGAGGGATGTCCTTCTGCAGCCGTGGTGAATCAGGTCCCAGCCGCCACGCCGGAGGAGTCACCAGCATGGATCATGGCAGCTGGGAGAGTTAAGACTGCAGTGACAATCATGCCTGCTATGGAGGCCGCCACAGCAGAGCCAGCGCCCAAGCGGAACCTCTTGGAGGCCGAACCTGGGAGGACGTCGCCTGGAACGTCAAAGTCCTAGACAGCGGTAGAGCTTGAGCTAAGAGTTATTGGAGAGGGTCATCCATTGCCGGACGAGTCCGTGGATCCAGGTTTGCAACTGGAGGTCACCAAGTTTCCAATCAAGGTGGTTGTCGGGGGCATCCAGTACCAGTCCAGGGTGCCCATGATTGATCGCCTCCTTGCTTGGGTGATCATACGGGTTGGCTGGCCCATGGCCAAGATGGTGTTTGGGTCAGCAGTGGCCCAGCCGGGTCCCACCGTGGGTGAAGCAGGGATTCAGCTGGACTCCATCATGGGTGCAACCATGGCTTTGTCGGGATCTACTGTGGGTGCAACATTGTCCCAGGTTGGGACCACCGCAGAAGCAGCCATGGCCCAGCCTGGGTCCACCGCGGGTGCTACTAAGTCCCTGTCCTATGTCGAGACCACCTGGGGTGCCACAGGACAGTTTGGGGATGCCGGGGTCTTCCGTTCCCTTTTGGAGGTCCCTTCCACCACCAGCGACTGCAGGAGTTCCTCTTCCTCTGCCCGGCCACCCACTTCTCAGTTTTCCAGTGGGTAGGCCACTGCCTCGTTTGCCCTTCCGGTCCTGGTGGCCTAATTGTGTGGGCAGGCCGCCCGAAAAACAGGGTTCCCTTGCCAGGTGGCCCGTATGCCCTGGCAGGCCACTGGATACTCAGAATCAGAATCAGAATCAGAATCAGATTTATTGCCATTGTTCATGTAGTACACAAACTAGGAATTTGTCTCGGTGCAATGCTGCAACATTAAACATGGAGTAGCACTAAAGATAAAAAACTATGCATGCAATAAAAGGTAGAATATGAATAAGTAATACTAATCTATGCAATGTTTAAATATATTCACAAGCAGCAGATATTGTGGAGTTCCACATAATGCAGTCGGTAGTGCAAAAAGAAAACAGTGATAATTGTCATGAGTCCGGTTGAGCTCTGTACGTAGTGCAAGAGAGTCTAATAAGTCACTTAGTGTTCAGCAGTCTGATGGCAGAGGGGAAGAAGCTGTTCATGTAGCGGGAGGTTTTAGTCTGAATGGACCGAAGTCTTCTGCCTGAGGGGAGGGGGGCAAACAGTGCGTGTCCCGGGTGTGAAGAGTCGGCTAGGATCCGACCTGCACGTCTCCGGGTCCTGGAGATGTACAGGTCCTGGAGAGATGGGAGCTTGCAGCCGATCACCTTCTGAGCAGCGTGCACAACGCGCTGCAGTCTTAGTCTGTCCCTGGCGGTGGCTCCTGCGTACCACACAGTTATGGAGGTGGTGAGGATGGACTCGATGATGGCCGTGTAGAACTGCACCAACATCTTGGTGGGTAGCTTGAGCTTCCTCAGCTGCCGCAGGAAGAACATCCTCTGCTGGGCCTTTTTGATGAGGGAGCTGATGGTCGGCTCCCACTTGAGGTCCCGGGTGATGGTGGTGCCCAGGAAGCGGAAGGAATCCGCAGTGGTGATGGGAGAGTCTGTGAGGGTGAGGGGGGGCAGAGGGGCTGTGACTTTTCTGAAGTCCACGATCATCTCCACTGTCTTCAGAGCGTTCAGCTGCAGGTTGTTGTGGCTGCACCAGGACGCCAGCTGGGCCACCTCTCTCCTGTAGACGGACTCATCGCCATTGGAGATGAGCCCGATGAGGGTGGTGTCGTCCGCAAACTTGATCAGCTTGACAGACTGGTGGCTGGAGGTGCAGGAGTTGGTGTACAGGGAGAAGAGCAGGGGGGAAAGTACACAGCCCTGGGGTGATCCGGTGCTGATGTTAACAGAGTCTGAGACAGTCTTCCCCAGCTGCACATGCTGCCTCCGGTCCGTCAGGAAGTCGGTGATCCACCTGCAGAGGGAGTCAGGCACGTTGAGTAGGGACAGCTTGTCCTGGAGCAGAGCGGGGCGGATGGTATTGAATGCAGAGCTGAAGTCCACAAACAGGATCCTGACGTAGGTTCCCGGGGAGTCCAGGTGCTGCAGGATGGAGTGGAGGGCCAAGTTAACTGCGTCGTCCACAGACTTGTTGGCTCTGTAGGCAAACTGCAGCGGGTCCAGGAGGGGAGTGGTGATGGTCTTGAGGTGGGGCATGACCAGGCGCTCAAAGGACTTCATGACTACAGAGGTGAGCACTACAGGTCTGTAGTCATTAAGTCCAGTGATCCGTGGCTTCTTGGGGACAGGGACGATGGTTGAGGTTCTGCTCTGCAGGTTGCCCGCTGGCCCTGGGATTTTCGCCGGCTCCCTGAACTTATGGCAACCTGCTGGGCCTTGGACTCTGGCCGGCCCCCTGAACTGTGGGACTCTTGGGGGTGGGGTGGGTTAGTTTAGTTTTGGGGTTGGGGAGTGTTTTCATGTTGTATTGTGGTGATTATTCCTTCATGACTTTCCCCCCAACCTGTTTTCCCCCACTTCCCACTCTGGGTTGTTTGTATGGGCTTTTGAGTGGGGGGGAGTAGGTTGTTCTTTTTTGATGGTTCGGTGGGTATCTGGTTCCCACCCCTTGGGAGGGGGGGGGCTGTCATGTTCGGGGTCCTCACCCCGAGCATGACTTGTGGCTGTTGGGTTTAATTATTACTTATTAATTCCAGCTGACGGATTGAGCTTTGCTCTCCGTCAGAACCACAGCCACACCTCCTCCTCTTACCAGGCATTCACCAGTTTTCTGTTCACCACATACACACTTACACACTCATGCACACATACACACTCACTCTCATACTTATACCCACATACACGCACACACACACTGAGTTCAATCAGTCACGCACCTGTTGCGACACGGCTGGTCATACTTACTGTCATTAGCGCTCGGTATTAATAGCAGGACAGTATGACCAGCCAGGTTGGCAACTTTGCAATGTTAACTTTGGATATCCAGGCTTGCAACAGTTGGTTTTCCCCTGGACTAAAAGCGTGTTGTTCCCTCAGAGCCCTTCCGCTCCATGACCTTCGTAAGTCTTCCTTTTGTGCCTTTTCCCTCTGCTCCTGTCTGCTTGGAACGCGTTAGGCATTCCTTTGACCAATCAAGCTTGTAGCCGGGTGTCTTCCCTTCTGCTGTGACTGTATTTGGACTTTCTCCACATTCACCCATTGTAAATAAACACGTTACTTACTTTGCGTTTTGGGCTCGTTGCTATTCCCTATGTTTGTGCAGTGAACATGACACCAGGGGTGTATTCCAGAGAGCAGGGTTAACATAGCCTGAGATAAACCCTGAACTCAGGGTTAAGTGAACCTGCCTGAACTTTCTGAGTTTTTGGTTCCAGAATTCTGGTTATGACTTTGTTTGATCAATTCACAGTTGATTGACCTCAAGACGTGCGCGTTCACGGCAAACCTACTAAGACAGCATTTGTTGAACACAGAGACCACGAGCAGTGGACAAAAAGAGAGATAATTATTTCTCTGAGAAGCGTTACAAGCATTCTTGGAGGTATATAAGGAGTGGAAAAAAATCACAATCTACAAGAAAAAACCTCTACATCAGCCAAAGATACAGGGAGCTGAACTGCTGCTGCATGAAGTGAATTTTACCAGTGGACAATCTACATAAGTTTATTTAAGCATTTCTACTTAGCTTGCTAAGTGGGTCAAACCTCTTAGTGACATAAGTAGAATGCCAGACTCTGGTGTGAGAGGCGATGAGTTCAAGTCCCACTTCAACGTCCTTTGGGTCAAATTTATTTTCCATTAAAGAAGAATAAGTATTCAGGATAGCATGATGTTATAAATCCAGTGCATTGCAAGGCAGTAGGCTATTTTACAACCTTTATCATTACATTTAGGTATAATGGCTTTTGCTATAAACATTTTTTTCTCATGTAAATTTGTACTTTTGTTCATAATTTTGCAGCTTTTCTTGAGCCTTTTTTCTTGTAATTGTACTATTTTTATAGTAAATATGCAATTTTTCCATGTAATTTGATATCAATTTCCCAAAGATTTTTTTTACAGATTTCTTTGTAAATCTATTTTTGTTTATAAATTTGCAAATTTTGTCAGCTGAATTTGAATTTTTTTCTTAATATTTCTAAATTTATTCATGTAATTTTATGATTTTTTTTTCAAATGTAGTAAATCAGAAGCAGCATAGTTAAAAAGGAACACTTTGGATGAAGGAGCAAATATCAAAAAAACACATTAAAAAAAAAGAATGCCACTGTAATAAACAGATATCAAGATAACACAGTATTTGGATACTGGCCTGGTCAAATGTAATACAGTGTAATGAGTCCATCCTTTAGTGTTTATTTTGTGAAGCTCTGTTAAGGCTTTTTAACTTTCCCCACATACATAGTTAATCAGATTATAGAGTATGGATTTTATTTTTTTTTTCCTCACATTGCAATTTCAATAATGCAACACAATGTAAGCCTTGCTGTAGTGTTAATTTATACAAACATTTTTTAATGTTTTTTTTTTTGTTTTTTTTTTGTTTTTTTTCTATTCAACCAGTTTCTCTCACAAGCCCATCTTTTTTTCATTGAATGAATGTTGGCTTTTAAAAATCCTGGGGTCAACCATCCAAAGCAATGGAAAATGCATAAGAGAGGTGAAGAAGAGAGTGGAGTGGGTGGAGATGTGTGTTGGGATGATTTGTGACAGAAAGGCAGCAGCCAGAATGAAATGGAAGATTTACAAGATGATAATGAGACCTGCTATGATGTAAAAAAAAAAATAGCACAGAGAGCCAAAAATAGCCACCATGTCAGAACTGGGATTGGAATCACCAAACCCAAGTTCATGACAGACACAGACATACCAGTGAATTATGTGGACAGACAGCTGACTGTCCAACAAACCTGTCGACTGAATAATCCAGATCAAATTATAACGTCATTTTCAACAGTGGTTTGCAGTAAGTACAGCATGTAATTAATAAAGCAGAAATGATCAACCTCAGTGAAAACTAATGGAGAGTAAACAGTAGCGGGAGTCCTCCAGTTAAACTTAAAACATGTTACATTAATAATTAAAGTGTATCAGCATAAAAGCTGTGTCGGCCTGTGAGGCTAATGTTAACTCAAACTGCTACAATACAGGTTAAAAGTCAGGTAGATTATCTTTAAATAACAAGCAGTGTCTCATCAATGAGCCACATGACACAATGATGTACTGCATTCAAACCATTTTCAGAAACAAAATTTTGCATTTTCAACAATGAAAGTTTAAAGGGTCAGAGTATGTTTCAATAAACAAACCAAAAAAAAGACAGATCTTCTAACATGTATCATGGATCTCTGTTAACTACCCAACAGATGTTTATATTAGTGGAGGACTGGATATAAAAAAAACAAAGAGTCAGACATTTAGACTGGAGATGTGAAGGAGAACCTGACCGTGAGTCCAAACATTATTATTATTATTATTATTATTATTATTATTATTATTATTATTATTATTATTATTATTATTATTATTATTATCATTATTATCATTATTACAAAATACTGCAGACTGTCTGCAGGCACTTAAATTTATGAGCAGACCCCATACAGGGAACTGGGGTCAATAACTCAGTCAAGTCCATTCTTATTTCAGTACATTTTATATTTTAACCCAATGACTGCCTATGGTGCTCCTTTGCACCGTTTCCTTCTCTCTCCCTGGTGTTCTTTTTCAAGAAAATATTCAGTTCAGATGTCAGAGATTTCCACAGCTATAACTTGAAAGTGGTAAGAGATAATAGCTTAATGTCAATTAGAAATATGTAGAATGTGATCCAAAGTTTGAGATAGGAGTAAATTTACACATCTAATTTGCATAATGCCACAGCAGCCATATCGAATTACATAACTTTCAGTCAAAAGTGGACTTTGGACATATTTATACAAAGGATGGTTTTCTTTTTTGTCACCGTTTGTTGTTTTGGGCATTTTGTTATCTTATCTTTAAAGTATATGGACCAGAAAATCAGTTACAATGTAAACAAACAAAGAAATTTGTCACTTACTGCTGGCCAAGTGGCACGCTTCATCCATTTTCGTCCATCCTGGTCATTATTTTGTCTTCCCTAAGTCATTTTCACTTTCTCTCCTACATCCAGAAACTGTTATGACACAGGTTCACTTTAATTCCGCCGCAGTTTATCTCATATGACGACTGGGACCGGTGCAATTGTTCTGTCCAGTCACATGGCGCTGAGGGTTCATGGCAGGTGCAAATCAACCAGCTTTGCCCACCCTCTGTTATAAATAAAAAAAATGTAGATATTTACCTTCATAAGCTAAATAATCTCTTTTTAGAATCATAGTTGGCAAATTTGGGAGCGAATACGTCATCCATCTTGTGATCGATCACCATTTGTTTACAAACTCTTCTTCTGTGGTGTCCAGAAGTGGGGGGGAGGGGGTTATATGGGGGTCATTTGTCCTCCAAGGCAAGAGCAGTAAGTTATACATGTCTGCCACCTTGTGAGGTGGAATACTTAGTACAACTGGGGGGGTTTATGACATCACATGACATGTCACATGACAGGTGCAACACTGCAACACAGACAGTGAGGGCGCTTTTTATGTCCATAAAGAGAAGGATGTCAAAGATTAAGACCTTTCTCAGAATATGAGCTGTTCCCAGTAGGCTTGCTTTCTGGATTGTTTTTAATGATAAGTCAGTTCCCAAATATGACAAAAAATGTTTGTGCCTCATTGTCACTGTTCCCAGACCTCAAATCACCACTGGTATTACTCTTAACTCCCCATATTCTCTAAAACTCCCATATTAGATCACTGTACTTCTCTATCTTCTCATCTTCCTTGGTCCATGATCTGAAGTCTACAGGGATTGCAACATCACTAATAAAGCATTTCTTTTTCTTTTTCCTGAGCACAATGTCTGGTCTTCTAGCTTGGATTACTTTAGTTGTTTGTATATTAAAATCCCAAAGTAATTTTTGCTCATTGTTTTCACTTACAGCTTCTGCCTTATGCTCATACCATTTCTCTGAATGTTGTAATCCATATTTTTTGGCCAATCCCCAGTGAACCGCTGTTGCCACTCTATCGTGTCTGTGTTTGTATTCAGATTTAGCCATTTTGTTACATTCACTATTCAAGTGGGTTACCCTCTCATCTTTCTGTTGGCACATCCTAAGAAGAAGTGAGACAGGCTGTTCCTCAGTTTTTGCCTTCCTGTAGTTGGTGCGAAGTGCTTGATGTTGGGCAGCAACAAGTGGGATTTCTGTTTCTCGCTTCAAACTCTCTTGCTTCAGCCACTGCCAGTTCTCTGGTCCAGAGATCTCTTAGATGTTGCCCATGCATCACCTTTCCTTTCCACCAATCCAGTCTGCCCTTTTCTTGTTCTGCCTTAAGCTCCTTTGCCAAAATATCTCTTCCCTCTTTTACTGTATGTAGGTTTTAACTGTTTCCATGATGTTGCCTTTCTTCCCATCTACGTACTGGAAAAGGCTCTGCTCCTCATACTTCACAGTCTCCTCCACTCACATCAATCATCTACCACCTTTGACTCTTGGTGCATACAGCCTGTCTACATCTGATTTGGGGTGCAAGCCTCCATACATCATCAGTAGTTTTCGTCTTCTTGTCCATCACTTTCAACTCTTCTTGTGTCTAGACAACTATGCCTGCAACATACCTTACAAGAGGTACTGACCAGGTGTTGATAGTTTTAATGCCATTCTCGGCATAAAGCTTTGACTTTAGCACCTTTTGCAATCTGCTGAATTATTCTGCCTCAATCTTCTTCTTCATTTCAAGGTGTTAAATCTGGTCAGCTTCTAATACCCTCAGGTACTTATAGTTCCTATCTTCTCCCAGTGAGCTTAACACTACACCATCTGGCATTGCAAGGTTTTTGCTGCAAATTGGTTTTCCTATTTTGATAACAATCACTGTGCATTTACTTAGACCAAACTGCATCCCTGTGTCATTGCTAAAGATTTGTACTGTGTCCACAAGGGATTCAATGTCATCTTCTGTTTTCACAGAGTTTAAGATCATCCACGTGTTGCAAATTCTTGATCTTCACTTTGTTCTTGAACTCGTAACCAGGTCTTGAGTATCATAGAAGTTGTGACAGCTGCATCATTGACATTACAGAAAGCAATGGGGACAAGCTATCACCTTGGAAAATTGTTTTCTTGATACTGACCTCTCTTAGTACTTCCCCTTGACTCTCCAGTTTCGTTTTCCATATTTTAATGCTTTGATGGAGAAGTTGCCCAATGCTATCTGCAACTTTCAGCATATCTATTACTTCCTTGATCCAGGAGTGTGGGTTAATATTGCATCCCCTTTGACAGTCCACTGCTAAGAATGTTTTCCTTTTCTTGCTGTCTTTCATTATTGCTTTGTCTATACAGAGTTGAGCTTTAGTTCCCCTGTTTCCATTGCCACACCCTGACTGTTCCCAAGTAATGCACCTCTAAGCTGGTTGCCAACCACCAATCAAATTTAAAAGAAGAAGTAATGCATTCTCATCAAGATGTCAATAGATTGCCTGAGAAATCAGGCCAGTTAGTAATTTTCACATAGTTGGCAGGCAAGTTATTGGATGATAGTTAGAAGGTACGTTTCCTTTGGTGGGATCTTTTAGGATAAGTACTGTTCTACCTGTGGTCATCCAATTTGGTGTCATCCCACTTTTTAGGATTTCCTGTAGCTTTGTCCTTAATCTTTTGAGCAGGCTTGTAAATCTCTTCAACCAAAAACTGTGAACACCATCTGGTCCTGCGCCCTTCCATGTGGCCATCTTTCCAAGAGTTTTGTTTTGTTTTTTTTTTTCAAAAACATTCTTAATGATGGACAGCTTTTCTTGTTTTCTTACTAATGTGCATTCCTGTTTCACTGTCTCCAGCAATTTTGCCGTTGTGTTGTGATAGTGTTGTTGGTTCCAGACACTGCTCCAAAACTCTACTGTAGCACTTGGTTCTGGAGGTGGTACATCATCACTGGTCTAATCATTCAGGTACCTGTAGAATCTTTTCTGGTTTACGTCGAACATGGCATTCTCTTTGTACTGTGTTACTCGATCACTGTACCTTTTCAGCTTGGCCGAGATCTCTATTTTAACTCTTCAAAAACTGAAGCTAATCCCTTCTGCTGCACCCTGTATTTCACCTTGAGGTGGGGATAATTCTGGATATTCTCATCTTTATCCCAGATGTCTGTTAATCATGATAGATCTATCCGACAGATTAACATGACATTCATTAGTCTCCTCTGCCATGGTGGTTCAGATGTCCCTATAGTTCCTTCTCTCTTCTTAACACCCAGTCTCTCTTTCAATAAATAGGCTGTTGCATATATTAATGCACTGGTATATCCGATGTTATCTGTGGTGATGAACTCTAGCACCACATTTACTTTTTCCGTTTCTTCAAACAGTTTTTTCCTTGGGGTCTTTTTTTTAGACTGTGTAAGTTGGGCCGTTCTCCAGATGTTAGTCCTTCTTTTATTTCTATCAGCCTTCTTTTGATCATTTCCTTTTGTTCACTGAGGAAAATCCCGGGTGTGCAGTTATCTTCATGTTGTGGGGACAAATTTTCCTCTTGATGTTCTGATCCTTCGTGTTGTTGTCTCTCTTTTCTTGCAATCTCGGGCCTTTCTACTTTTCGTTGTATCTCATCCAACTCTATCTCAGTTAGCATTCCTTTTCTTTTAATGACTCAGGCCTAATCTGCTTGCATTTGTTCTGTTGTGGTGAACAGCCCTTTCTCTTGCCAGATCTTAACCATTCTCTTAATGAAGCCTCTGTTCTCTGACTTGATTTGGTAATAACACTCCATAATATTGATGTTATCTGTTCTGCTCCAATCCCTTTGACTTGATGAGCTCGTAAGTCCAGTGACAGGATGATGACCAGTGCCTGCCTAGGCTTCCAAAGGACCCCTGCCAGGCAAGAGAGGGCCATCATAGCTCCCTCCTTTACGCCGTTAGTGTTTATTTCTTCATTTGCATTCATCATCATAAAAAGTGGCTTGTTTTCTGTAGGGGCTGACTCCCTTGGCCTGCGGCTAAAGAACCTAGCTGTCAGGCAACAGCTTTGTGACACTAAACTGTAGGGCTAGCGGGTGCTATGCCTTGCCCAAGGGCGAGCCAGAACTATGCATTGCAGGGTAGGGACGTTCACTTCCCTAAGGCTCCAGTTGCCCACATACCTAATTGTTATTATTATTATTATTATTATTATTATTATTATTATTATTATTAACATAAATAAGACACAGGAAGAGAGATCTGGAAGACACCAAATCTTTCTGATGACTTAAGGATAAGAATATTTTGGATAAACTTGGAATCTTGTGTTGTAGTCAAGACCAGACCGAGACCAGAGTTGAGAAAGGCCAAGACTTTATGGTCGAAACAAAGTCAAGATCTATGTATGTAGGTCTTGATCTTGACTTGGTAACAGCCTCTTACCTTGGTTTTACGTTGATCGTGGGAGACTCTTGATTAGATCTTGATGAGATCTTGACTACAACACTACTGGAATATGCTCTGGTTCTTATGATGGACGGCTGAAAAGTTCATTTGCTGAAAAGTTCGTAGTGGTCAAGTTTGATTAAATATGGTTTATTTCTCAACATTGTCTCCCCTTCGATCCATACACTTCTTCCATCGGTGTTGCAGCGATTGGATCCCTGCGGCTGAAAAATTAAACCACCTTTGGTCAAATTTGACCACTTTGAACTTTTTAGCCTATGAACTTTTATTACCCCCCCCCCCATAGTGTTGCTGGCCACTCAGCAGCATTCCGTGGATTTAAACTAATTGTCCACTCTACAAAGCTCTCAACATCACTTATGAGTCATCTACATCCACCACCAGTCTCTGTATTTCCATTCTAGTTGTCACTTCCAATCTCCTCTACAGATGCATGAGTTTTGCCGGTCACTGCTTCTGATGAACTGACCAACCCATCCATCCATCCATCCATCCATCCATCCATCCATCCATCTTCTACCGCTTTTCCGGAGGTCCGGGTCGCGGAGGCAGCAGTTCAAGCAGAGAAGCCCAGACTTCCCTCTCCCCAGCCACCCGCTCCAGCTCTTCAGAGGGGATACCAAGGCGTTCCCAGACCAGCTGGGAGACATAGTCTCTCCACCGAGTCCTGGGTCTGCCCCGGGGTCTCCTCCCAGTGGGACATGACTGAAACACCTCAAGTGGGAGGCGTCCAGGAGGCTTCCTAATCAGATGCCCATACCACCTCAACTGACTCCTTTCAATGTGGAGGAGCAGCGGTTCTACTCTGAGCCTCTCCTGGATGACTGAGCTCCTCACCCTATCTCTGAGGGTGAGTCCAGCAATCCTACGGAGAAAGCTCATTTCAGCCACTTGTATCCGCGATCTCGTTCTTTCGGTCATTACCCAAAGCTTGTGACCATAGGTGAGAGTAGGAACGTAGATTGACTGGTAAATCGACAGCTTTGCCTTAGAACTAAGCTCCCTCTTCACCACAACAGACCGGTACAACGTCCGCATCACTGCAGATGCTGCTCCAATCCGTCTGTCGATCTCTCGCTCCATTTTCCCCTCACTTGTGAACAAGACCCCAAGATACTTAAACTCCTCCACTTGAGGCAGGAGCCTGTCCCCAACCTGGAGAGGACAATCCACCTTTTTCCGGCTAAGGACCATAGACTCGGACTTAGAGGTGCTGATTCTCATCCCAGCCGCTTCACACTCAGCGGCAAACCGTCCCAGCAAGAACTGTAGGTCATTGCTGGATGAAGCCAACTGGACAACATCATCTGCAAACAACAGCGATGAGATCCTGTGGTCACCAAGCATGACACCCTCCATTCCCTGGCTGCGCCTAGAAATCCTGTCCATAAAAATTATGAACAGGATCGGTGACAAAGGGCAGCCCTGGCGGAGTCCAACTCTCACTGGGAATGACTCCGACCGAGTGTTGGCAATACGAACCAAACTCTCACAACGGTCATACAGAGACCGAGTAGCTCGTAACAACAAGCCCTATACCCCATACTCCCAAAGCACCCCCCACAAAAATCCATGAGGGACGCGGTCAAATGCCTTCTCCAAGTCCACAAAACACATGCAAACTGGCTGGGCAAACTCCCACGAACCCTCAAGAATTCTCGAGAGGGTAAAGAGCTGGTCCGATGTGCCACGGCCAGGACGAAAACCACATTGCTCCTCCTGAATCCGAGGTTCGACCAACGGCCGGACTCTCTCTCCAGTACCTTGGCATAGACCTTCCCAGGGAGGCTGAGGAGTGCGATCCCTCTAAAGTTGGAGCACACCCTCCGATCCTCTTTTTTGAAGAGAGGAACCACCACTCCGGTTTGCCATGCCAAAGGCACTGCCCCCGACCTCCACGCAATGTTGCAGAGACGTGTCAACCATGACAACCCAACAACATCCAGGGCCTTCAGGTACTCAGGGCGAATCTCATCCACCCCCAGGGCCCGGCCACCAAGGAGATTTTTAACCACCTTGGCGACCTCAGCCCCTGTGATAGGCGAGTCATCCCCCTCGTCCCCAAACCCTGCTTCCTCTGTGGAAGGTGTATCAGTGGGATTGAGGAGATCCTCGAAGTATTCCTTCCACCGCCTGACGATATCCCCAGTCGAAGTCAACAGTGTCCCATCCACACCATACACAGTGTGGATGGGGAGCTGTTTTCCCCTCCTGAGCCGCCGGACAGTTTGCCTGAATCTCTTTGAGGCCGGTCGAAAGTCTTGTTCCATGGCTTCACCAAACTCCTCCCATACCCGGGTTTTTGCTTCAGCAACCACCCGAGCTGCACTCCGCTTGGCCTGCCGGTACACCTCAGCTGCTTCGGGAGTCCCACAAGCCAACCAAGCTTGATAGGACTCCTTCTTCAGCTTAATGGTCCCCCTCACCACTGGTGTCCACCACTTGGTTCGGGGGTTGCCACCACGAGATGCACCGACCACCTTGCGGCCGCAGCTCTGGGCCGCCGCTTCAACAACAGAGGTGGAGAACATGGCCCATTCAGACTCCATGTCTCCAGACTCCCTCGGAATGTGGTTGAAGTTCTTCCGGAGGTGGGAGTTGAAGACCTCCCAGACAGGGGCCTCAGCCAGACGCTCCCAGCACACCCTCACTATACGTTTGGGTCTACCAGGTCTGAATGGCTTCCTCCCCTGCCATCGGATCCAACTCACCACCAGGTGGTGATCAGTTGACAGCTCTGCACCTCTCTTTACTCGGGTGTCCAAGACATACGGTTGCAGGTCTGATGATACGATAACAAAATCGATCATCGACCTGCGACCTAGGGTGTCCTGGTGCCAGGTGCACATATGGACACCCTTATGCTTGAACATGGTGTTCGTTATGGACAGACTGTGGTTAGCACAGAAGTCCAATTCAATTCAACTTCAATTCAACTTTATTTATATTCAACTTTATTTATATAATTGAGAGACACCCTTATGCTTGAACATGGTGTTCATTATGGACAGACTGTGGTTAGCACAGAAGTCCAATTCAATTCAACTTCAATTCAACTTTATTTATATTCAACTTTATTTATATAATTCAACTTTATTTATATAGCGCCATTTCACAACAACAGTCATCTCATAGCACTATCAACTGTAGGGGGAATCCCCACAGTTGCAGAAAGACCCCAGCAATCAGGGGTCTTTCTGATTGCGTGTTCAGTTCCAATAACTGAACACCTCTCAGGTTCAGATCAGGCAGGCCATTCCTCCCAATCACCCCCCTCCGGGTTTCACTGTCGTTGCCCACGTGCGCATTGAAGTCCCCCAGTAGGACAATGGAGTCTCCAAGAGGAGCACCCTCCAGCACCCCAGTCACAGACTCCAAAAAGGGTGGGTACTCTGAAACATCATTTGGTGCATAGGCACAAATGATGGTCAGGACCCGTTTCCCAACCCGAAGGCGCAGGGAAGCAACTGTTTCATCCACCGGGGAAAACTCCAATATAGAGGCAGCAAGGTGGGGCGATACAAGAATACCCACCCCTGCTCGTCGCCTCTCGCCCGGAGCAACTCCAGAAAAGGCCAAGCTCCAGCCCCTCTCCAGGAGACTGGTTCCGGAACCGGAGCTGTGTGTTTAGGTGAGGCCGACTATATCTAGCTGGTATCTCTCAACCTCGTACACCAGCTCAGGCTCCTTCCCCACCAGAGAGGTGACATTCCATGTACCAAAAGCCAGTTTAGAAAGCGTGGGATCAGTCCGCCAAGGTCTCTGCCTTTGACCGCCACTTAATCCACATAGCACCAGACCCCCATGATCCCTCCTGCAGGTGGTGAGCCCACTGGAGGGTGGACCCATGTAATTCCTTCGGGCTGAGCATGGCCGGGTCCCATGGGTGGAAACTCGGCCACCAGACACTAGCCTTTGAGCCCCTCCTCCAGGCCTGGCTCCAGGGTGGGGCCCCGGTAACCCCATACCGGGTGGGGTACACTGAATCCTTGATATACAATTTATCATGACAGTCTGTTGGATCGTTCTTAGTCTGGCCCTTCACCCAGGACAAGTTTGTCTTGGGAGACCCTATCAGAGGCAAATTGCCCCGGACAACATAGCTCCTGGGATCACTGGGGCACGCAACCCCCCCCACCACGATAAGGTGACGATCCATGAGGGGGACCAATCCATAACACCATATTCTACAACACAACTGGATATTTGATGTCTTCAGGACTTATCTTTGTCTCATCTCTGTGATGAATCCCAACAATGCTTGTGTTCCAGCCTCCTGTGTGATGTTTGTGTTATACATCACTTCCAGGAACACCATTTTCATGTGATGTTGCTCAATTATAAAACAGTTTCTTCCTACTGAGCAATTTGATTGGACAATAGGGATTCAAGGGGTTACTATATTCCACGATAATTGCTCTCCAACTTCACTGGATATGTATCACACTGCAAATGTGTTCATGTAACAGTTAATTACTAACAGTAATTTATTATCAACTCTCTGAGAATTGCAGTACTGTTCTGGATACCTTAATTTTCACAGTGAGGTGCTATTTGACAAAAAAAAGTATATATATATATATATATATATATATATATATATATATATATATATATATATATATATATATATATATATATATACTGTATATATATATATACATACATGACCCAGAAGTCCCACCCTTTTGAAAAAAAAAAAAAACAACTGTTTCCATTTGCCGGTCATAAAGCTCAATATGCGATTTCACGTCTGTAAAAAAAAAAAAAAAATAGGCAGTACTAGAGTTTGATTTATGGTCTCAGTTGATAAACCACAATACCTCTTTGGGATGGACTCATTGTTTCATCTGAAAATCCAAAGAAAAGTGAGTAAAGTGTGCTAAATTGCTAGCATGCTACTATCTACCAACTAGCTACCAGTGTTCTTAGATAGATAGATAGATAGATAGATAGATAGATAGATAGATAGATAGATAGATGTACTTTATTGCTCCTAAACTAGGAAATTACAGTGTAACAGTGGCATGACACAATAGATGACCAAAACCAACAGAAATACAAACAGCATAATAGAAAAGGAGTTACCTAGGGAAGTAAAAATGCTTATATATCTTTCTATACTGCATAGGCTACTACTAGGTAAAATAGATGATGATCCTTATGAATCTATGGATAGTACCAACTGTACAAAGAAGGATTATAAGGCGCAGGGTGAAACATGAGGTACCAATTACACTGTAAGGTGCAGTATGGCAGCATTGTTATAACCAAAATTCAACATTAAAGTAAGTTATTGTAGATTGAAATGGTATGTGGCAGAAAAGATTTCCGGTATCTGACCATTTGGCAGCAGAGCTGTAGCAATCTGCTGGAGAAAGTGCTCCGCTGTCTGTCCAGTGTGTGGTGGAGGGGGTGATCAGGACTGTCCATGATGGATAACAGTTTGTTCAGGGTCCTCCTCTCCATCACATTCTCAAAAGTCTCCAGCCTGAGTCAAATTAAAGAGCCAGCCTTCTTGATAATCTTGTCAAGTTGGTTGGTTTTTAAAATTTTCCATGGTTCTGCACCTCCACCTCTTAAGACTTGTCTTAAGTCTTAAGACTTTAAATGGGACTGATATGCAAACTGCAGAGAGTCCAGCCAAGTCTTCACCTGCGGCCTCAGGTGGGCTAAGACCAGTATCTCCAGGACCCTCATCACATGAGATGTGGGGGCAGCTGGTCGATAGTTGTTCAGGACTGTTGGAGATGACTTCTTGGGGACAGGAACCAGGCAGGACGTCTTCCACAGCTCCGGTACTCTCTCCAGACTCAGGCTTAGGCTGTATGCATTTTAGTACCAGAGCTAGCTTGTTGGCACACGTCCTCAGGATCTAGCTGGAGATGCCATCAGGGCCCGCAGCCTTCAGCTGGTGAAGTCTCTCCAGCTGATTCCTCACCTGGCCTGTAGTCACAGTGAAGTGGGGATTGATGCTGATGTCTTTAGTAGAGAGGAGGGGGTGAGGGGGAGAGAGGTGCTGCACAGGGGAGTGAGGGGGGAGTGGTGTCTGGGGGTCTGGCTGTGTTGTGGGGGTAACAGATGGTGAGTTGAACCTATTAAAAAAAAAGGTTCCGCTCATCAGCTCTCTCGAGGCTCCCTGTTTTCTGTCTGTCTCTCCCCGTACACCCAGTGATGTGCTTCATTTCACTCAACACATCCCTCGTGTTTTTCTGCTGGAGTTTATCCCCTAACTTCCTCCTATAATTGTCTTTACACCATCTCAGTAGCTCTCTCAGTTCACGCTGCACTCTCCTCAGTTTCTTCCTGTCTCCAGACCTTTGTGCTTTCAGGTCAAGCTCAAGTGCTCAAGTGCTTTCAGGTCACTGGTGATCCATGGTTTGTTGTTGGGGAAACAGCACACGGTCTGGGCTGGTATGGTTGTTTTCACAGAATTTGATGTTTTCTGTGATGCAGTCAGTCATGTTGTTTATGTCCTCCCCGTGTGACCAGTGGAGTACATTCCAGTCCGTCATCTCAAAGAAGTCCTGTAGTGCATCAGAAGCCTCCTGTTTCCACCTCCTCACAGTCCTTGTGTGAGCAGGCTGTCTTTGCACAAGCGGAACGCACCTGGTGATAACAGAACCAGGTTGTGATCGGATTTGCCAAGGGGGAGTAGAGCTGTGGCACTGTATGCATCTCTGACATGGGCATACAGGAGATCCAACGTTTTATTTTCTCTGGTTGGACAGTCAAACAACTGGTGGGAATTTGGTAATGTTTTGTCCAATGAGACATGGTTAAAATCTCCTTTGATGGCCAAAAATGTGTCAGGGTGCTGGGCCAATAGAGTGGCAGCAGTGGAGTTGATGACATCATAGGCCGCCACTTCATCAGCTGATGGATGAACGTAAACAGTGATTGCAATGCCACACATGAACTCTCTTGGCATGTAATGAGGTTTCATGCCCATGGTGAGTAGTTCAATGTCTGGGGTGCAGAGACGCCCCTTTACATGAATGTGTCCAGGATTACACCACCTCTTGTTTACAAAAAGTGCCATCCCTCCTCCCTTCCTTTTACCACTCCTTATAGCGTCCCTGTCGCCCCAGATAGTCTTGAAGCTGGGTCACATGACGTTGTGTGAGAGAAACCATGTCTCTGTAAAACACACTATTCTGCTCTGCCGGTATTCTCTCTGCATCCTGATCAACGCTGTGAGCTTGTCTGTCTTATCTCCTAGAGACCTCACATTCCCTATTATTAACACCAGTACTGTTGGTTTAAGCTTTCTCCTCTTCATTCTAACCTTTCCTCAAGCTTTCGTCTCCTCCTCACCTCGTTGGGGATCTTACAACCGGCATTGGATACATTTTGATCTGTGGTCTTCTACAGTACCAACTAAACAGGTATGTTTTGTAAACACTTATTACTTCTGCAGTTGACAAAATTTAATTTGTTTACATGTGTGTGTGAAATGATAAAAGACGTCTTCATGCTGATTGAGATGTTCAGCAACAGTTACTGGCTACATTTAGAGGGGACTGTTTTTTTCTCAGTGGTGCAAAATAACTGGTTAAACAACCAAATCATAATATTTTGTCCAGTTTTGCTGTCATTTAATAAATTGTGCTTTCTGGAACTGTTGTATAAAAGCAATATTACACTTGATGTCCTTAGGGTGTCAGTTTATATAGTAACTACGGGTGTGATACTCTAAGCTGTGTCACACCCACAGTTCTTATTTAAATTGATACCATACTCCGTCTTGTGTAATATTGCTTAAATATGTGTATGGGATGATTAAAATCTAGAAGCAGTTACAGGAACTGTTTGTGATACAGTTCCACAGAACTTAGTTTGTTTCTCCATTTTGTCTTTTCAGGAGATTTTATAAATTTGATGATTATTACTGTCAGTGGATCACCACTTCGCTGTGGTGGAAGGGTTACAATATCTTAATGATCCATGGAGGAGCTATGTTGCTCGGGGTAACTTGGCTCTCGTGGTAAACTGGTCCTGGTTGAAACCTCAGACCAAAAGCAGTCCAGTAGATCCCCATGAACAAGGTACAAGAAGTATCTAGGATACGCCTGGTATGGCACTACCAGGGATTGAGGGCAGGCACCTTGGAAGCAAGTTTCTGTCCATAGGACCCTATCAGGCTCAGCCCTAACTAGACCACCTGCAGGAGGGATCGTTGGGTTAATGGTGCTGTGTGGATCGAGCAACAGTCTGGAATGCTCTGCTCCCACAAGTTGGAATCCTGGAAATGTGATAGAAGATGGATGATGATATGGGGGAACTCTGTGGAACTTTGCTATACCATTATGTGCATACAGTATATACAGTCCAGTATGAGCATAATACAGAGCCAATTAGCTGTCAGACATGAAGCAACATTTAACTCTAAAATGTGGTGTAGCTCCACATTTCTTCCTGTAGAAAGGAACCTGTGAGTGTGTCTGTGCTGTATATGCCTGTGTCAGACTGCTTCAGTGTAATGCAAAGAAGAGGGTCGTGCCGGTTTCAGCATGTCCCTGGGGGATGCAGTCAAAGGGCCGAACCCGGTGAGCTGCAGCAGTCTCAGCTTTGGCTCCCTGCATCTGAATAATTCAGCAAACATCATGCCATCCCTTTCACTTCAGTAGCATTAGGCAAGCAAAGAGAGAAGTGAAAAGACTGCAGAGACAGGGAACAGAGAGATTCAAATCTGCAGATTAGTGGTGCTCCAGACTTTGGTGTCTTTGAGCAGACTCGTAACTTACCTCTAACTCTTCCCCGGCTATCTGTACACAGCATCTGTCAGGGGTCAAGGACCAATCACAGCTAGGTTTTAAGAGATGGGGTGGGTAAAGAAGATATGACAAGACTGAAGAAAGGAGCGCAGTGGAGTTGAAACATTTGACAAATCCCTCCTGCCAGAAAATCCGTCATCAGAAATGAACACCAGGAAGAGCGGCCATCCCTTCAGTTACAAGCTTTCAAATGGTGGCCTTAATCTTTCTTAATATGGTCTAATGGTGCCTGTCGAGTGATTCACTTTCTGGACTTCGGCCCTGCCCGCTCCATGATAAACTGTGATGCACTGGAGAGGACTCGATGGCTAAACTTAACCTAATTATCCAACTGTCCCTCTTACATAACACAGAAGCAGCTTCTTCAGTTAGAAAACACTCTAAGCCCTTCACTCTGTCGGCCATGGTTTTGGATGTGACCAGACAAAGGAGCTGGAGAACTAGAAGAAAACAGTTAGAGAGCAGTGTAAGTGCTGATGGAAGCTGGGCCATGAGTATATAGCGCAGGGAAGCAGCCATGTCATTATCCACCCTCCCATCATAACCTGATCTCAGGATAAACGCCGCTAACATGCCACTCCGCTCCAAACAGGAGTTGCCTTAATAGACGCTTGTTAGCACAGTTTAACATCAAAGGCAGAGAGGCACAATCAAATCAGCCTGGTTTGTTTTTCTTTTGGCAACCGCACACACAGGGCGAGAGCAGCCGTTACCCAGAGGGAGTTGGCCCACCACAGTGATGCTGTTACACCACAATCCTTCCTCCCTTTGACCTGCGGGATGTTGGCTGGGTTACCCACTGACACCACCACCCACTGACATAAAGCTCATGGAGCTGGCAGAGTACTGATAATGGAAACAAACACACCCACACAGACAGACGGGGGTGAAATAAGGCTTCCATGATTACCATGACCATCAGAACGGTAATCACTTCTGCCTTCAGTGTTTGTCCTGCGCTATGGTACCATCCACTATGGACCTTATGGACTTTGTAGTGTGACGTACTTCCACTTTACTGGTGCCAAATGGTTCATGTCCATTCAAAGCCAAACAACCTGACTTTCACTTACAACCCAGTTCTTTTGAACTATTTCCGGTAAAGCCAAAAGAAGCTAATGCAATAGCGCAGCATCTGTCATCCATCTGACTCTTCGCATTTCACAGGAACCACTACTCCTCCAGGGCACTTTCCTCAATGGTCATCAAACTCACAAGCAATGATCCTCAGGTGGATCTACATCCAGGGTTGGTTCAAGGTCAAGATCAGGGTCAAGATGAGGGTCAAATGTTAGGAGAGCTAGGCATTGATGATTTCACAAAAAACAACACTTCTCACAGGCAGTTGCCACAGTGTTGGGCAAACTCACACACAACGATTCTCAGGCAGAGGTTGTGCTAGCCTCTTGTATTGTCTGTCATTTTGACAGACACCACTGTAAAAATTCTGTCATAATCTATCATTTTCTGTAATTTTAATTTATTTTAATTAGATCAACTTCAGTGTAATCTGTCAAAATGACAGACAGCTTTCAGATTTTTGAGATTTTTGTTGTGCTCATGATCGTCCCGGAATCTACTCCATCATAGACGGACTAGTTCATTAAATCAGTTATCCACTTTCACTCATCCTTGCAGATCATCATCTTTTGTATATGGAGTTTGTCTTTCACATTTTGATCATTTTTATAGTCATTGTGGCTGCTAATGTTTGTTACCCAAATTAACTTAATGTGTGGTTTTCAGCAGCTACCTCAATATATTAAAACAAGTTTGCTTGCTTGTTCCCAACTCTTTCTGCCACCGTCTATCTGAGATTCCGGGTCTTTCAAGGTTCCTTTCCAGTCCTCCGCCCAGGGTGGAAACTAGCTTGACTAACGACGACCCTCAGCCTGGGCCTCAACCCCACAGCAAGCCTGTTCTAGGAGGTCCTTGTGATAGGAAGGGTGGTCGTTGCTGTACTCCGCTCTTTGGAGATCCAAAGTCTGAAGACATTAGTGTGTGCCATCAGTGTAAATTGTTTCCCATTGGTTCTGATCTGTTGTCAAATACTTTAAACTTTCTACACTAATCAAACTAATAATCACTGTTGTCACATTTAAAGGCTAATTAAGGTGTGCCTTTGTTGTTTAACTGCACATGAAGCTGCAACAGACACCTGCTGTAAACCTTTGGAAAGCTTTTTTTTCTCGGTGTCAGATGACGCTGGGAAATGGTGTGAAGACCGGACAAAAACAGGCCGTGTCAGCTGACTGTAGATGTGTGAGTTGGTGGTGGAGTGTTTGCGCACATATGGATGCGGTCTCCTCCGCTCCGATGTCAGTGTGGTATGAATGGGTTCCACTGACAGCTCACGCTCACATCAGAATGTCTAATATCAGTGTTTGGTGCGTTCTGGATGTGTTGTGTTGTGTTTGGACACACGCCACATCATTTACACCTCATTTACATAATGGAACATGGGACAGTTTATGCAGATGGAGAGCGTCCAGCATATCATTGAAGGGAACTCAGACTGTTAGAACCAACCATCGCTGTAACAAAGAAATGTCAGTGGATATCATCACATCATCACACCACATACACAACTGAATAAAATTACTTTGAACCATCAATTATAAGCAGAAATGCAAAAAACACCGTAAATCATAAATTTGTGACTTTTTTCAACACTTTAAAACTTTTTTTGTATTTTTTAAAATAAATTTGCAATTTCTTTAATGTAAATTTAATTTTTTTTCCTCTAAATTTTTAATCTTTTCTCCTTCTAGATTTACATCTTATTTTCTGAAAAAGTTGACTTTTTTCTCATAAATATGCAACTTTTTCTCATAAATTTGTGATTTTTTTTTTCTGCAACACTTTGCAACTTTTTTTTTCATGAATTTCTTTCTTTTTTTTCTTGTAAATTTACAATTTTTCAGGTGAATTTTCATCTTTTTTTCCTTTTCTTTTAAGGAAAGTTCACAAACGTAATGTTTGTAGAAAGTTTCCAAATCGTTTTCTCACAGTTTTTAAAGTCCCAAAAAGTTTGGGTTTTTTTGTAGCAAATTTTTTAAACATGTTGAAAATGTTTTTCCTAATGTTTCGTTCTGCAAACATTTGCAAAGTAGTTGTAAATGTTTGCAAAGGGTTGTACCAGGTGCTTCTGAAGCTTTTTTGACTCACCGAGTATTGAACACTTGAAACTGTTTAAGAACCTTTATGACAAAACTGTTGGTGACCTAAAAAACTGTAGGTAAAATGTTTGCAATGTTTTACAAACCCTTACTAAACCCAGTAAAGTGCTATGTCTGTGAACGTTGCCATTGTATTCGCCAATCTGTGATACTAGCCTTAAGCTCCAGCCTCCACACTTCTAAAGTCAACCTTTTAAAAAATAAAATCAATGGATTATGGATCCAGTCACAGTTCTGAATAAAATCTATTTCTGATTAATATTTGATCTTTGCACTCATGCCCTAAAATGACATAAAATAGAGTGAAGAACATGAGTTGACAATTTGTTCAGTTTTGTAGTTAACTCTGACTCCATGCTAAGTTTCAAACAGACGCCGAAGTCATGTAAAGGTTTTGTTTGAAGAAGACATTAAAGAAGCCAAACTACTGTACACAGCAGACTTGACTGCTGATCTATCAAAGGGTTCAGAGTCACAGTGGGGGGGGGGGATGCATGTGTGTGTGTTATTAATGTGACAGCTGTGTTGTAATAATCCCCTCACAGCTTCTTCACCATTGATGGCATCAGTGAGTTATCTGGGCAGGCTTTGGAATGAGTGAACGGTAAACCTGATGCCGCCGCCACCGCCTCCGTCACCTCCGCTGCTGCTTGTGATTTGTCCGGCAGCTTCATTTATAGGTGCAAACCTATATTATGTTAGAGAACTGAATAAAATTACTTTTAAGCACCAATGCTAAGGATACATACAAAACTATTATTGCTTGGGAATAATTTGCAGCTTTTGTCTCACAAATTTCTCACTTTCTATCCCAATAAATTTGCAACTTTTGCCTCATTAATCTGAAACTTTTTTTCTCATTAATTTGAAAGTTTTTTCTCCTTAATTTGCAAATTTTCCTCATTAACTTTTTCCTCGATAAGTTTTTCTGATTAATTTACAACTTTTTGTCAGGGTGTGGGCGAGGTCCCATGCCCTCATCCTAATTTATGATTTGTATTACCTTGTCTTCAGGGCAGGGGCCTCTGTCTACGCCCTCACTTTGTGTTATGTGCATTATTCTCAGAAATTTATTTTTATTACTTGGTTTTGCATATTCTTGACTATGTTGGTTTTCATTTTATCTCAGTTTTTTTTCATTATTACTATTATTATCACTATGTACCGGAGTGGTGGCTCAGTTGGTAGAGCATCTGCCCCACGCCCGGGAGGCCAGGGTTCAAATCCCGGCCTGGTCATGCCGAAGACCATATAAAAGCGGAACTTCCTGCAGTCCAGCTTTGTGCTCAGCAATAATGGAACGGAGGAGGGAAATTTGTGGCGGCTCCTTGCATGGCAGCGACCCCTCTGATTCTATATATGTGTATGATTAACATTGTGGATAAGAGAAACATAATTTTGTTCTACTGTACATGATTGTCTGTATGGATTTGAATGACAATATAGATGGCTTATCCTTATCCTTACTATGTGCCATGGTCTTGTCTCTCCCGATCCTCTGTGTGATTATCTGCTCAGCCCCGCCCGTCCTGTTTTTCTGAGACCATGCCCTGCTGTCTCCGTTTGCTCCGATTGTGTCCACCTGTACTGTGTTTTGTTGTTTGCCTGTGTGTGTATAAATGTCAGCCCCAATCTGTGCTTTGTCATGAGTGTAGTGAGTCAAATTGGCGAGAACACGCTTCTGTTCTTGCCTGTATCCTGCCTGTGGTCCTATCTTGTATCCAGCCTAGTTTTGTGAGTTTTTGTTGCAGCTCCCGAGCTGCTGCTTTCTCTTGTGTTTGTTCGCCTTTGAGCTGTGCCAGTTGGCCAGCATTAAATAAATCAGTCCGGGAACTTAAAATACTGGGTTTGAGTATAATCTTCCACCACCCATGACACTTTTTTCTCATTGATTTGTAACTTTTTTGATGTAAATTTGCAACACTTTTTTTTTCATTAATTTTCAACTTCTTTCTTGTGAACTTGCAACGTTTTTCAGATAAATTTGTAACTTTTTTCTTGTTAATTTGTAACTTTTTCCTCATAAATTTGGAACTTTTTCATGTAAATTTGCAACTAAATTTCAGAGCGTTCATGCTGCAATTAATGGTTTTAATTAATTTAATTAATATTAAATATCAGATATTATTTTATTTTTTATAATATTATTTAATATTTTAAAATAATATTGAATATTATTTTTTATGTTTGTCTAGAGCAGGGGAAACCAACTAAGGGTCAGATTTACTAACATACTCCGCCAAAGCAAAACCCTGTTTTGGCATTAAAAAAAATACTGTTAAGATTTACTAAAGTATGCAGGGCAAAATTAGCGATGGAAAGGCATGGACTATTTTAATTTTGTGCCTGCCCTCATTGCATATGTATATGTGGGAGTTGTCATGTCAAAGCACAAATTTGAGGGAGGAGAGTATTTAAATGATTTGCACAAGGTGATTTATTAAGGTTTACGGTTGTCAATATCATGCTAAATGCACGAGGATTTAACGCCCCAGAAAAGTTTGTCTTAATTCACCTGCACCTGTCATGACAGTGATGGTGCTGAGACACCAGCGAGAACCAAGGACGGTGACCAAAGAGACAAAAGCTTCTCTCTATGCATGACTTTATTTGGCATGAAAGAACAGATTATATGAACAGGGTTGGGACAGAAACAATCTCAGAGTTGTGCTGAATTGGAAATAAGCTGACAGAGAGATTTTTTAAATTTACTTTGTTCATATATAGCCTAGTAATAACAATAATAATAATAATAATAATAATAATAATAATAATAATAATAATAATAATAACCTTGCCTCTCGCCCAAAGATGCTGGGATAGGCTCCAGCCCCCCCCCCCCCGTGACCCGAAAAGGATTAAGTGGAAGAAGATGGATGGATGGATAATAATAATAATAATAATAATAATAATAATAATAATAATAATAATAATAATAGTAAATTTGTCATGGCGGCTGCTGGGCCGTCATCAGCCCCGGCTGCGCACACACCTGCCGCCAATAACCAGCAGGCCTTAAAAGCCGGTGTCACTGACTGCTCAGCACAGAATCGTCTGTCTTCGCCACGCAACGCGTCACGGACTCGACTTCTAGCCAGAGCATCCACGACGCATCATCGTCAAGCCTCGTCACGTAAGCCACAGAATAACTCACCTTGTCAGAGTATTCTCCCCTGTGCACAGGTGGACCTCCCTGGCGGCGGACCTGTCCCCCCTAGCAGCGGGGCTTCTCCTCCTTCTCCTCGGATCTCCTCCTCATCGTCACAGCACCAAGCCCCACGCTCACCTAGCCACGCCATGCCACAGAGCCAGCAAGAGTCTCCCAGTGCAACCTGCAAGTAAGCAGCGCTCTTTGTTACATCTCCTTACTACGAGCTGCATTAATTCCCCTGTGCTTGTGTGTTCCAGGGTTGCCAGGTCGCAGCAGGACTCACTCAGCTCCAGCTGTATTCCAGCATCACACTCAGCCACACATCCACACTCATAACACACTTGATTTAATAAATAATTGTCAAACGGTCTTACTTGTGTCAGTGTCTGTCTCCTGGGTCAAGCAGTCATGTCAGTACGACTCCGTCAAGACGACCTAGCAGACAGTGTGCTGACGTGCCGTCTTAACACTCTTAGCTCCCGAGTAGACCTAATTACCCATCAACAGACAGTTATTCTAAATCAATTAACCAAAATTAACAGCCGGCTGGATCGCCTGGAAGGATGCCAGGCCTCCCCCCCGGTCGCCGGGGCGTCACTAGCCCCTGCTAATTCACCTGCTAGTCAGGCCCACCAACCTCACCTCACTCCCGTGCCTACCCCCGCCTGCTTTAGCGGCAAACTCGGGGAGGCACGAGGCTTCCTGCTGCAGTGTGAGACAGTGTTTCACCGTGTCCTGGGAGATTTTCCCACAGATCATAGCAGAATAGGGTATTTTTCCAACCTGCTCGAGGGTAGCGCGTTAGCTTGGGCCTACGCGATTATGGTGAAGCCCAGCTACGCTCATTTAATGTACCAACAGTTTGTAGCAGAATTCTTGGAGGTTTTTGATCACACTGATCAGGATGTGGTGTTAACTGACCGTCTTTTGAATCTTCAGCAGGGCAGTAAATCTGCAGCCGATTTCGCCGTGGACTTCCGGGTATTAGCTGCGGAGGTGGGGTGGGGGGATTCGGCTCTGTGCAGTATTTTTCTCCGCAGCCTTATCCCAGAACACGGTGGCGCAGTGGTTAGCACTGCGGCAGCACAGTTTACCCTTGGCCGGGGGATTGTGGGGATCGTGGAATCGTGGGTTCGATCCCAGCCCCCGACCAACAGTGATCTCTGTGGAGTTTGCATGTTCTCCCCGTGTTGCGTGGGTTTACTCCGGGATTTCTCCGGTTTCCTCCCACATGCCAAAAACATGCATGTTAGGTTAATTGGCTGTTCTAAATTGTCCCTAGATATCTGTTTCCTATAGGCCCTTAGAATAGAGGGTTAGTATTAATGAAAGCGCTTTGAGTGGTCTTTGTGACTAGAAAAGCGCTATATAAGTGCAGGTTAGTTAGTAGTTAGTTAGTTAGAACTGAGGGATGAGCTAGCGGCACGGGATAAACCAGACAAATTAGGCGAACTGATCTCCCTTACCATTAGCCTCGACAACAGGCTGAAGGAGCGGGCAGCCGAACGTAGAGCTGCTAGTTGCTCGATTAAACCACGCCCCTGCTCCT
The DNA here is from genome assembly GCA_020510985.1 of Pholidichthys leucotaenia. NCBI lineage: Eukaryota > Metazoa > Chordata > Actinopteri > Cichliformes > Pholidichthyidae > Pholidichthys > Pholidichthys leucotaenia. The sequence goes on from CM035840.1 coordinate 283,035,683, forward strand.
CTCGGCCACCTCTGCCGGCTCTGCCTCCCCCGGAGGAACTTCCGGGGCAGGAAGAGATGAGCTTAGGGCAATCAGGTGTTTCGGCGGCTGAGAGACAGCGCCGAAGGGATCTGGGTCTGTGTTTTTACTGTGGTAATGGGTCCCACGGGGTAGCTGAGTGTAGCAATCGGTTAAAAAGGGGAGGTCCGTGGGTCGCAGGAGGGGGACTCATGGACGTAGACCAGAAAAAGGCCCTCACCTGTTGTCTCATTGCAATCAGACTGATCTACAAACACAGGAAACATTCTACGCACGCTCTCATTGACTCTGGAGCTGAGCAAAGCTTCATTTCAGAAGACCTGGCAACCCGTTTGGGCCTCAGCTGTCAACCCCTCTGCCCGCCTGTCAACCTTGTCACGCTGTCAAAGACCCCGCTTGCCACTGTTTCCCACTAGACGGCCCCTGTGTCGGTGATAATTTCTGGAAACCATCGAGAGGATATCTGGTTCTTGGTGTTGCCCATCTCCACCTCGTCAATTGTCCTGGGTTACCCATGGCTGCACCTACACAACCCTTCGTTTGACTGGAAGGCGGGAAACATCACAGCATGGAGCCCCCTTTGTCTCAGCGCCTGTCTTCAGTCTGAAGTATGTGCTCCCTCTGTTTCAGTGACCACCCCCCACGTCCCCGCCCCCGGACCTGTCCAAAGTACCAGAGGTCTATCACGATCTGGGAGCGGTCTTTAGTAAGTCACGGGTGCTGTCCCTTCCCCCCCACCGCCCCTACGACTGTGCGATCAACCTCCGGGCGGGGGCCCCGCTGCCGGCGAGCCATTTATACAGCCTGTCAGCTCCGAAACAGGAGGCCATGGACACGTATATCAAGGAGTCCCTCAGCTCCGGAATCATCCATCCATCCTCCTCGGCAGTGGGGGCAGGATTCTTTTTCGTGGGAAAAAAGGATGGCTCCCTACGCCCCTGCATCGATTTTTGGGGTCTAAATGAGATCACCATCAAGGACAAATATACTCTGCCCCTCATGAACTCAGCCTTTGACTCCCTCCAGGGGGCGTCATGGTTCACGAAACTGGACCTTCGTAACGCCTATCATCTGGTGTGCATCAGGGAGGGTGACAAGTGGAAGACGGCTTTTCGGACCCCAAGCGGCCACTTTGTACACCTGGTGATTCCGTTTGGGTTAACCAATGCTCTGGTCGTCTTCCAGCGTCTAATCAACGACGTCCTCCGGGACTTCCTGAACTCCTTCGTGTTTGTGTACCTAGATGACATCCTGATCTTTTCCCGCACATTGGAGGAGCACCAGGTGCATGTTTGACGGGTCCTGCAGCACCTCCTGGAGAACCAGCTATTCGTCAAGGCCGAGAAGTGTGAATTCCATACTAACTCAACGTCCTTTTTGGGGTTTATTATTGTCCGTAACCAGGTACTCCCGGACCCGGCCAAGGTTAAGGCGGTGGTGGATTGGCCCACTCCCACATCCAGGAAACAACTGCAGGGGGTTCTGGGATTTGCCAACTTTTACCGTCGCTTTGTGCCAAAGTTTGGGATCATCGCCAGGCCCCTGACCAGCCTCACGTCCCCCAAGACCCCCTTCCGCTGGAGCAAGGAGGCTGCAGCGGTGTTCGGGAAGCTGAAGGAGGAGTTCGCTTCTGCCCACGTTTTGACACAGGTGGACCCGGACCTGCAGTGCTTGGTGGAGGTGGATGCCTCGGATTCTGGAGTTGGGGCGGTTCTTTCCCAGCGCTCTCCCGTGGATGGGGTGATCTGCCCGTGTGCTTTCTTTTTTTCCCCACCGGTTGACGCCTGCCGAGAGGAACTATGGCATCGGGGACAGGGACTTTCTGGCTGTCAAGCTTGCCCTGGAGGAGTGGAGGCACTGGCTGGAGGGGGCTGCCCAGCCGTTCATCATCTGGACAGATCACAAGAACCTTGAGTATCTCCGGATGGCTAAGCGGCTAAATTCCCGCCAGGCTCGCTGGTCTCTCTTCTTTGGGCAGTTTAATTTTACCATCACCTACCGGCCAGGGAGCAAGAACACCAAGCCGGACATCCTCTCCAGGCAGTTCAAGGCAGAGTCGTCTGGGGATCAGGAAGAGACCATCCTGCCTTCATCCTGTGTGGTGGGCGCCCTCGTGTGGGAGATCTGGGACAGAGTCAAGAAGGCGCAGGAGAATGAGCCCGACCCGGATGGGGGTCCCCCGGGTCAATTGTTCGTCCCCCCGTCGGTCAGGAGTGAGGTCATCCAGTGGGGCCACACCTCCAAGTTGGCGTGCCACTCGGGAATCGCCCGCACCATCGACCTGCTCCAGAGAGCCTTCTGGTGGCCAGGGCTGAGGGGGGATGTTACCAACTATGTCTGGGCCTGCAGCCAGTGTGCCACTGGGAAATCATCATCTTCCCCCCCGGCAGGTCTCCTCCATCCTCTGCCGGTCCCTACTCGCCCCTGGTCCCATGTGGCTCTGGACTTTGTGACAGGCCTGCCTCCTTTGGACCATTTCACCTCGGTGCTGACAATAGTGGATCGTTTCTCCAAGGCAGCCCATTTTGTGCCACTCTGGGGGTTGCCTTCAGCACAGATCTTCTGGTTCAGCACGTGGTTCGTCTTCACAGCATCCCTGTAGACATTGTCTCGGACCGAGGCCCGCAATTCGTTTCCCAGGTCTGGAAGGCGTTTTGCACGGCATTGTGGGCCACGGCGAGTCTCTCCTCGGGGTATCACCCTCAGAGTAACGGCCAGTGCGAGCGAGCCAATCAGGAGCTGGAGGCTGTGCTCCGCTGCGTCATTTCTTCATGTTCTTCATCCTGGAGTACGTTTCTGCCCTGGATTGAGTATGCACACAACGCCACGGTGTCCTCAGCAACGGGAGTGTCCCCCTTCAAGGCATCTTTGGGGTATGAACCCCCACTGTTCGCGGAGGAGGAGAAGGAGGTGGCTGTCCATTCTGTGCAGGCTCATGCCAAGTGTTGTCGCCGGATCTGGACCATCACCCTTAAGGCCCTCCTCAAGACCGCGGAATGCAATACGCAGGTGGCCAACCGTCACAGGAGACCTGCCCCGGTTTATAAGGTGGGTCAACAGGTTTGGCTATCCACAAAGAATATCAGTGTGCCAGCCGACAAACGCAAGTTAACCAAGCATTTCATCGGTCCATTTGAGATCTCTCGGATCATTAACCCAGTGACTGTGCACCTAGTTCTCCCCCCTTCCATGCGCATCTGCCCCTCTTTTCATGTATCCCAGGTGAAGCCCTACATCTCCGACCCCCTGTGCCCTCCCCCCGCGGCACCTTCCCCCCCCCGAGGATGATCGATGACCACCCGGCTTGGTGGGTTACCGCCATCTTGGATGTCCACCGGCGGGGTCGAGGTCTTCAGTATTTGGTGGACTGGGAGGGATATGGTCCTGAACACCGTTCCTGGATTCACCCCGCGTTGATTCTTGACAAACAGCTCATCCGTGATTTCCATCGGGCGCATCCAGGTAGGATGGGGCAGGTGCCTGGAGGCACCTCTAGAGGGGGGAGTACTGTCATGGCGGCCGCTGGGCCGTCATCAGCCCCTGCTGCGCACACACCTGCCGCCAATAACCAGCAGGCCTTAAAAGCCGGTGTCACTGACTGCTCAGCACAAAGTCGTCTGTCTACTTTGCCACGCAACGCGTCACAGACTCGACCTCTAGCCAGAGCATCCACGACACATCATTGTCAAGCCTCGTCACGTAAGCCACAGAATAACTCACCTTGTCAGAGTATTCTCCCCTGTGCAAAGGTGGACCTCCCTAGCTGCGGACCTGTCCCCCCTAGCAGCGGGGCTTCTCCTCCTCCTCCTCGGATCTTCTCCTCATCGTCACAGCACCAAGCCCCACGCTCACCTAGCCACACCATGCCACGGAGCCAGCAAGAGTCTCCCAGTGCAACCTGCAAGTAAGCAGCGCACTTTGTTACATCTCCTTACTACGAGCTGCATTAATTCCCCTGTGCTTGTGTGTTCCAGGGTTGCCAGGTCGCAGCGGGACTCGCTCAGCTCCAGCTGTATTCCAGCATCACACTCAGCCACACATCCACACTCATAACACACTTGATTTAATAAATAATTGTCAAACGGTCTTACTCGTGTCAGTGTCTGTCTCCTGGGTCAAGCAGTCATGTCAAAATTATTTCATTTAAAATGAACTTTACAGTTTGGGGCAAAATCTCAAAGTGTTACACAAATTAGATTAAGAACAGGAACCAAAGCAAACATTCTTGGAGTTTCCTCTACTCTCCATTAATCAGACTCCCCCTAGATTTTGAAACAAATTGTTACGACCCGAGCACTGGGTTCTGTCCGCGCTCGGGCCACACACAGTTCGCTGCCGGCCTTGACAGCTGTGGGTTGTATTCTGGCCTCACCGGGCTCTTATTGGGAAGGCGCTCGGTGGGGCTTCCACCTGTCAAGGTTGGTCAGCTGTCTGTCATCACTGCTCGTTAGTGTTCGCCTTTATAAGGCGGGCACTGACGGCAGTTAGATGGCGGGAGCATAAGTCTACCAAAGTCTACCAAAGTCTACCAAAGTCAAGCTACCCTCGTGATACCCTGTCAGACCTTCATATCAGGTTCGTCCTTATTCTTGTCTTGTCTTAGTTTAGCTCGTAGAGGCTGGGGTTAGCCCTACGAGCCTTTATATCTCTTAGTGTGTGTTTTTGCCCTTAGCGGCTCATAGCCTTGTGTCCTGTCTTGTCTTGGAAATAAAACATCATTGCAAAACTCACCGGTGACTCTTGGCGTCTTATACTGGCTCATGAGGGCCAGACATGACACAAATGCTCTTCAACATTGTAAATTTTCTTCATTTTTTCCCTCTATCCATATTTCTATATTTGTTTCTTTTTGCTGTGCATAAAATGGTAATTTAGTTATCGCTTCTCTCTCCCAGTTCAGGATACAATAAGAGGAAAACAACAAAGAGATTATGAAAAAAAAGCAACGATCCACAGACGTCCCACGAAATTGCAACATCGTAGTAACTCAGTGACAGCAGTCTCTGTTGTGGCTGTCTGAGGAATAAGTGAAATTGTGTGTGTTTAACTTTATTACGTTCCAGACTTCAGAAAACATAAAACACACATATTTATAAAAAGTCATGGAACAGGAGACCTGTAGATTTTGTTAAAACAAAGTTATTCACATAATAAAACTTCAGAGTCTCCAACAGACCATCTTGATGGTTCTTGTGTTAACAAAATAAACATGTTGGTCAGTAATCAATTTATTCATGAGTAGTCCTTTTTAAAATTTATACACAAATACTAAATTTATACAAATTAAACAAAAGAGTCTGCCATGTGAAATGAAAATCAAAACTTTGAAATATCATGAACAAAAATAAACTATACTGCTCAAAAAATAAAAGGAACACTTTGAAAACACATCAGATTTTAATGGGAAAAAAATAAGCTTGATATCTACACTGATATGGACTGGATAATGTGTTAAGAATGAAAAGATGCCACATCTTTTGATGGAAATGAAAATTATCAACCTACAACCTACAGAGGACTGAATTCAAAACACTCCAAAACTTACTCAGATTAAAAAGTGTTCCTTTTATTTTTTTTGAGCAGTATATTTTACTGGGTTTTGTGCTTAAACAAAAGGTTAAAAAAAGCTTTAAAAACTCCTGTATTATACTCCTCCGAACTGGCTGTGCCTGTGTTGATAACCTGCTTCCTCATCAGCTGTGCCTGTGCACAATTTTGCAGCGCTCTTGGTGGATGGGTGGTCATTATTGAAATAAAGTGACTGTGTCTGTGTTCATAATTTTGCATGTTGTTAGTAGATCACTGACAAAAATTGGCCTCTCCCTTCGGTGCTCTCTCTAAATTGTGCACTCGTTAATTTTGGCTGCCTTCGTAAATCTGCCCCTTAAACTGCAAAAAGTCTGATAAGTCGGTCCTCCTCACCAGCTGAGGTCCAAACTAATTTTGTGAATCTTTAGGCACCTCATGATTCGATTATGATTCAGAACTCTGATTTAATTGTAAAACCATTCTCAGTGCATCTTGATACATTATTTTGTTCTGTTCAGGATTTTTCCCTCCCACTGTGTGATAACTTGGCCTTTTAAAGCAAATTATTTGCATTGTCCCATGAATTTATTTCCAAGATTTTTTATTAAAACAAATGGAAGAGAAATCTGACACGGACAAATTTATCTCTGTGCTTTTAAGAACTGTCATCCTTTCTTGGACAATCTTTCAGAAAACTACAGCTGTCTACAGACAGGACACTATCATTTAACTTGCTTTCACAAATTATTTTATTAAGCTCATGTTTTAGCTGGTTTTAGCTCTATATTAATTTTGAAACAAAAACATTAAAATGAATTCTTTGTTCAATTTCAAACAAAACTTAATATAAAATTTTATAATACAGGAGAACACTGTCATGAACAGAGCTGGGGACCCTCCCAAGCTCGGCTTCATGGCTGTTTTCTGTTCCTTCATGATCTGTGTTTTTTGTTACCTTTTGAGTTCCATATCGTGTTTCATTGTTCAGCCATATTCTGTTGTATTTTTGGCGCTCTTTATTTGCTCTTTGCCATTTGGTTATCTTTTGAGTTATCTGTAATTATTCCTTAGTCCATGTTTGGTTTTGTGTTTATTTATTTGGTGTCTGACAACCACGCCTCCCTCTCCTGTCTACTACTGACAGGTGACTCCAATCTGTCATTGTCTGCTCCTCTCCCTCCTCAGGTTCCTACATTCACACACACACATGCACACATACACGCACACATTCATTCACACCTGCACTCACTCAGCTCAACACACACTCACTCATTCCTACCTGCATGCACTCACACACCTGTTTCCACTCATTCAGCCCACACATTCCTGCTCTCACGCATTCACCATTCACACCGGCAATCACTCTGCTCATTAGGTCTTGGATTATTTAAACTCTGTCTGCCCGGTTGTGTTTGCCGGATTATCGCATCATCATCTGTTTAGTCATCTGTTTGTCCTCCGTGTTGTATCTGGGATTATCACCACGGGCTGCCCTGTCCCCGGCTTGGTGAGTACTGTTTTGTTTCCCCTCGCTTCCAGTTACGTCTGGAGCACTTTGGGTCTTCGTTGTGCCCCCCCCCCCCCACGCCCCGCTCACAGTCACGTCTACAGTGCCTTGGGTATCTCCGGAGGTACTCACCTGGAGCTGAGGAGCATCCGATGCGTAATCCCAGCGATCCCTCATTGTACATGTTCACCTATTTGTTTATTTGTACTGTTTGACCACATTTTGTTTAATAAATATGCACAACATCCTCCTGCATTTTGGTTTCAGTCTCTCCTGCCACAAATAGGCAGGAAATCATGACAAACACTAAATGTGTTTGTTGACTCCAAATAAATAGGCCTAAATTTGTAATGTCCAAAACTAAAATCCTAAATCTGTTTTCTATGAGAACACAAACTAAATTGTATTGCATTTAGTGGTGTGGTGGCCTAGTGGCAGCGCATCCGCCCCACAGCCAGGAGGTTGTGGGTTCAAGCCCTGGCTGGGTCATACCAGAGAGTATTTAAAAATGGTACTTCCTGCCTTCTAGCTTGGTGCTCAGCATAATAGAATGGGGGAAGGAAAAGTGGTTTGTGGTGGTGCCTTGCATGGCAGTGGCCCTTCTGATTCTAGATGTGACTAACATTGTAGATAGGAGAAATATAATTTCTTTTCTCTGTACATGATTGGCTATATGGACTGAATGACAATAAAGTTGTCATCTTCTTCTTCTTCTTAAAAAAAGACTAATGTCTTAAAAATAAATTTCACAAAAGTCCACCTCTATACAATATTTTCAGTGGAGAAAAAACTGTTTCAAATTGTAAGAAAAATACAGACACAAAATATAATTCTACACTACTGAAATCCTCTAACTTTTTTTTTTTTTAATGTCAACAGTAAACTCTGTTACAGCATGGATGGAGCTGTGACTCCTTGAATACAGGGAGAGGGAAGGGGATCTTTTCATGTTCAGTAACACACAGGGCTTTTACTGAGTTTTTATGTGATATTGAGGCTATGAAAAGGGCCTCCATAACCAGTGACCTCATCTCTCCATCCCAGCACAGACCACTCTTGGCAGAATAGAGGAAGAAATACTGCACATTCAATCTCACAACAGCGCTTCTTTTTGTGGGTACAGACCTGAAACAAAGTGAGTCTCTCCGGGGTAGATGTCCCGGCTCTCGGCCTTGTGTGTTTGTGTGTGTGTGTGTGGGGGGGGGGGGGGGCTCCAACAGCAAACCTGATTTTGTAGTGCATACTCTCTGGAGTGGTTGGAGCCACAGAGTCTCTGCAGAGATGTGGCATTCATGGGACAGCGAAGAGGAAAGTCTGCAGCAGGAGAAGAGCACACCCGGGCTTTCAGGTGTCACTGATGATCTGATTGCTCATGTTACCCACCTGTGTTCTCCCACGGCTGATCAGTATGTGTAATCAGTCTTGCTCACCTATTTAAGTATTGTTGCTCAGTTGATTCTTTGTTGCATCATTAACCTTTCCCTAGCCCCGAGACGGAGTACCCGTCTCAGTATTCGTACGTCCAGCCTCCGCTGGGAATTCATAGTACCTGCCTTGTTGTAAGTCCAGCCTTTGCTGGGAGTTTGTAGTGTCCTGTCTTAGTCTTAGTTTTGTGTTTTTCTGTATTTTTGTGCTCGTGTGTTGTTTATTTTTAAATGATGCAAACTCACAGCCAGCGTTTTGGTCTCTTCTCCTTCCCCTGCTGGGCCAGTTCATGACAGAATGACGCAACCAGTTTGTACCCACCTCTTTTTGAGTTTTTCTGGATGGGAAAGTTGATGGCATGTCCCCAGCATGCCGGGTCCCAGCCAATAGAAGGAGGCTGGCAGCCAGGGGCCCCAGTGTGGATGAAAAGTGGGTGGCTCACTTCATCCAGAGTTACACCACTGAAGCTCTCGCCTCCCGCAGCCTGACAAAAGTGTTGCAGAACGTGGAGGCAGTGGTAGGGATTGTGTAGGCGCATCCCAGGCTGAGGAAAAATCCCGAGTTCACGGAGTTGTTTACAACCATCTCCACCCTCCAGTTGTCATTTTGCGGGTTGGTGATAGGCTCACTCGCTGTTGCATCTGAGCCGACAGAAAAATGTTCCCTTGTACAGACTCCTTCAGCCCCTCGTCGCTACCCAGCTGCATCCCACCGGAAGAACTCCTCCGGCTCTCAACCAGCAGGTCCTCCTTCACCATATCAGAGAATCACTGCAGCAGCTTCCTCCTCTCTTTCAAGTTTTTCTTTGCCGGCTGTTCCGGCAGCTACCTCCTCCTCATCTGTTGCTGCTGTTTCACTCTCCACTGCAGCATCGGCGCCCACTGCTGAATATCCCGCCGTTTCATCCCCAGCTTTGCCCATCATCAGGTCTGCAGGGCCGGCTCCTCCATTCTCCACAGTGGTGCCTTTGCCCTCAGCTGTTTCTTCATTGGAGTTCCCCGGGGTGACTTCTGGAGCTGCAGAGCAGGCCAGGCAAGTACCTTTTTCTCTTTTGACACCTATGGGACCGGGGTCTTCCTTAGTATTAAACGGAGGTTCACAGTGGCAGTCACCCATCACTGCTGCGCCTCCGTGCCCTGCTTCTGCTGCCATTTTGCCTAATATGAACTTTATGCCTGGCTGTGCTTCTCCATCCCTGTTTGAGGTGCATGCCACTGCTCCAGCCTCCACCCTCCACTGTGTCCCTCCTGCACCTTAGCCGATGATAGGGCATCCCCTGATGCAGACATTCTCAACTGCTCGCCAATATTCAGTCTCGCCTTCATCTCCCGAGCAGTGTTCTTCACCTCCTCACCAAGCGATCTCTACAGCCACCAAGAGGGATTTGCCTTGTTCTTCTGAAACAGTAACCACCAATGCACGGGAATGAAGGCATGTACCTTTTCATTCAGTTATTGAGGGCATGTGCATGATGTCGCATAACATCACAATCCAGGAAGTTATGGTGTTTACTCAGCACTGAGTGGCAAAAAGAATGTGTGCCACCATTAGTTTGAATCATTTGAATGCAGCAAAAAACACCTAAAATGAGGACGGGCTGGTTCAATGAACTTTTGAGGCAACATGTTTGAATTCTTTTGTATGCTCTAATTTTTAAAATTTTAGATATTTTTTAAATCATTTTTTACAGTGAAAAGCCACCTAGAAAGTCCAGTTTTGTTAGTTAGCGGCTAACCATGCATTAGCCTAGCTTTACGTAGCTTCCCAGCACAGTCGGTAGCACCTACCTGAGGAGAGGGCTCAACTGTGAGCACTCCAAGTGAGCACCCCAAGTGGACCTCGGGATCCAGTCTGTACATGTACAAGTATATTTTCAATCCAGTGATTTGTAAATGCAAAGAAGGAGAACAGTGTAAGGTCACCCAGAAATTCTGGTTTTGTTAGTTAGCAGCTAACCGTGCATTAGCCTAACTTCCCGGCACAGTCAGTAGCACCAACCTGAGGAGGAGACTTTCTTGTCATGAACTGGGGTTGATGGTTTCAAACCCAGTTCCATAACGCTGTGGCTACTTGGTCTTTTGTGTATTTTTGTTTCCTATTTGCAATCAGGCACTCTCAGGGAGCCTCTGGGGTTTGCGCGGCTCCCTGACAGCTCAGCTATGCCTTCTTCTCCTGTCAGTGATATCAGCTGTGTGTCAGTATTGGTGTTCACGCCTCTGCTCACGCATGCACACAAACATACACATGCTCCCTCGCATTACTTACACCAGCATTCACTTCCGTCATTTTGTGTGGCATTATTTTAAGCTGGTGGCCTCGGGAGTGCATCGCCGGATTATTGTTGGACCTGTGTGTACTTCAGTGTTATTCCTGTTGTCTTCGATGCATGCATGACTAGACGGCCTGCCTGTTTTGGATACCGCTTCCCTCTGCATGACATCTGTGTCCTCCTCTTTTGTTTTTGAAGGTTGGCTCTGGGATTCCTTCCACGGACGTCTCTGTTCCCGGCTCCAGTGAGTATTCCTGTGCTCGCTGCTTCCAGTTCCGTCTTGGAAGCGTTCAGGTGCCTTCCTCCCGCTGTCAGTCCTGCCTGAAGCACTTTGGGTTCCGTGGGCTTACTCACTGGTGAGCTGAGGAGCATCTTGTGAGCTTCCCAAAGCCTCCTTGCCATTTTGGTATTTTCTGTTGTTGCTGGACTGTTTGCCTCCTTATTTTTGCACAATAAATTGCACACGTCTGCTGCGTGTGGATTTGTCTCTTTTCTCCGTGCTCTGCGTAAAAGTGCATGGGGAATCACAACACTTTCCTGCCTTTTAATACCTTCAAAGCACATCTAAAATGGGGAAGGGCTGTTCTGCAATTGACTGTTCAAATAGATTCTGCAAGAAGTCTGAGCTATCCTTTTACAGACTGCCAAAAAGTAAAGAAAGGAGAAGCAAATGGGTCGCTGCAATCGGCAGAAGCAACTGGAATCCATGCACCGAAATATGGCTTTGTTCTTCTCATTTTGTCAAAGGTATGTTGGATTTGTTTACTGTAAAGAGGATGGTGATTTATTAGCTTATTAAAGCCATTCACTGGCTGTGTTTTACCTGCACAATTAATGAATAACTGTTAGATGAGGGGAAAAACCTGAAATGATAGCTAGCTAATGCTTGGTTAGATAATGGTAGCAACATTTAAAAAAAAAACACAAAATAGTAATAATGATATACTGTATATACATATCTGTCCACAGAAAACCAGAATATCCATAGGTGTCTTTGTTACTTTAATTCCTACAAATCCTGCCTTGAAGTATGACCAAGCATCCAGGCTTTTAAATGCTTTCAGGCTCTGCTTTGTGTAGTTTCCTGGTGTCGAAACTAAATACATATAAATATCAGGAAACCCAATTTCTGGCCACATGTGGATATTGGCGGATGACTGATTCTTTTGAAAGCTATGAGGGTTGCTGTCGAGTCCAATTGCCTTCAGTTTGAGCATAGAATCATTTGTATTCCTCTTCGTGTCCCCGTTTTTACTGCTACACATAGTCATCTTTGATTTGCTTTGCCACGCAATCCGGAAGGAGGGGGGGATGACTGTAAGCGAAGTGACGTCATTGCATGCCCTCTATACCTGATTGGCCGGGGGATCCTGGGTTCGATCCCAGCCCCGACCAACAGTGAACTGTGTAGAGTTTGTATGTTCTGTCCGTGTCTCCGTGGGTTTACTCCGGGATTTTTCCGGTTTCCTCCCACATGCCACAAACATGCAAGTTAGGTTAATTGACATCAAAACTGGGGATTCTAAATTGTCCTTAGGTATGACTGTGAGACTGAATGGTTGTGTGTCTCTCTGTGTTGGCCCTGCGATAGACTGGCAATCTGTCCAGGGTGTACCCTGCCTTTCGCCCAAAGATGCTGGGATAGGCTCCAGCCCCCCCACGACCCCCAAAAAAAGGATTAAGCGGAAGAAGATGGATGGATGGATGGATGGAAATGCCTTTCCTTATTCCCAGTGGGTGGGCTCAGCAGCAGTCATATACTTTGGCTGAGCTCTCACCACCCGCTGCTGCATCCACCCATGTATCCTCACCTACTTCTTTCGTGTCCTCCTCTGGGTTTACTGTGAGTCCGCCGATCCTGGGAGGGAGCTGCCGGACGACGAGGGGGCCTGCAGCACTGGAAGATCCTGTTCCATCCATGTCCTGGATGGGAGAGAAGCACCTCCCATGTCCCTGAGCTGACAAATGAGTGTCTCCTGGTTTCGACATCACAGGACTCAGCGCCAGTGGTGAGATGATCTCGAGTGTCAGCCTCTGAAGGTCCACCAGCATTAGCCACGTCATCTGGAGTCTCGTCAGCATCAGCCGGCACGACTGGGATTCTGCCAGATTCACCCACCATCATGCCTGCTGCTGGGGTCGCCGCAGCAGAGTTGCCGGAGTCCTGGGCAGTGGTGGAGCTTGAGTCTGGGCAAGTACTCTGCTCTTTTTTATTACCTGCAGATCTAGAGAAAGCTTGTCTGGCTCATGGTGAGGAGAACTGGCTGCAGATGTCCTCTGCTCCTGAATTCTCCTCGCCGAGCTCCACCACTGCCGATAACTATGTTCCGGTGTTTTTCTGTTTCTCCCCATCTGAAGTGGCTGATCCGGGGTGGAAGCGCAAGATGACTGGATTCGCGATGACCCAGCAAGAGTCACTGGAGATGTGGACAGCGGTGGAGCTCGAGCTAAGGAAAGTGCTCTTCTTTGTCTTCACATTATCAGTATTAGAGAAATCTTGCTTAGCTCTTGGTGAGGAGAACCAGTCGCAGCTGCCAGCTGTTGCTGAATTCTCCTCGCCAGGCTCCACTGCTGCTGGTGGTAGTAACCCGGTGTATGTTTCTTTTTCTCTGTACAAGTCCTTGTCTGGGTCTGCTGATAGTCTTCCTCCATCTCCACCTGAGGTCATCACAGGTCCCCCATCCTCGCCTGAGGTTGCTGTGGGTCCTCTGCACTCGTTCAACGCCGCTGTGGGTGCTCCGCCTCCGTCCGGGGCCGCCGTGGGTGCTCCATCTCCATCCCGGGCCGCCATGGGTCCATCGCCTCCACCCGGGGTCATTGAGGTGTCCTCCATCTCCACCTGAAGTCATTGAGAGGCCTGCACCAGAGGTCGTTGAGGGTCCCCCGCCTCTGCCCAAAGTCGTTGAGGGTTCTCCACTGTCAGCTGAGGACATTGTGAGTTCTCCGGCATCACCGGACGCCTCCTCTGAGTAGTCACTCTGCTCATCTGGCCCTTGCGTCGGGCAGCTACGCTGGTCAGCCATCCTTACAGCCAATCTACACATTTATCAGCCACACCTCCTCATTGGGGTTCCTTCTCCTAGGTCCCGCAGTCCGTGGTAAGCACTGTATCCACCTGCCGCCTATGGTGGGGGGGGGAGGTGCATTGTGCCCCGCGGCCCGCTGGCTCAGGGATGCTGGGAGAGCACCCTATGAACTACGTCGTTTGCTTGGGTGTCTCTGGAATTCTGGGAGGGCACCCAACGAACTATTTCATCTGTTAAGGTGGTCCTGGAATTCTGGAAGGCCACCCGACCTATCATGGGATTGGGTGGTTCTGCGAGACCACCTGAACTTTGTCATTTTGCCCTTCAATTGCCCTAGTATTCTGTTGCCACCTTATTGGTCAGCGTGTGGGTCATGAGTATTTTTTGTTATTGTTTTGGTCCCTCCTAGCCTGGGTTTCCTTTCCTCCCTCCCGGGGTGGGTTATTTTTTTTTGTTCCTGTTGTGTGTGTGTGTGGGTGGTGGTGGTGGTGGTGGGTGTTCTGTGTGGGTGGTTATTTTCTTTTTTCTTTTCTTTTTTTCTTTTTTGATGTTACGTTGGGGTGTCTGACAAGCCACCCCTTGAGGGAGGGGCTCTGTCATGAAGCGGCACTCGGGGAGGGGGGGCACCAGGCCCACGCTTCGGGTTTTTCTATTTATGGTTTGTACTTTTGCATTTCTGTTTATTTTGTATAGTTTGGTGTATTTGGTATCTGAGTTTGTCATTTTGTTTATGTTCCTTGTTTCTTGTTATTTTGTCTTAGTTTGGGCTTTAAGTTTTTCTGTATTATCTTGTATTTATCTTCCTGTTTATATTTGTCTTTATCCTCAGTTCTCCCTTTGTAACTTCAATGGTCATTTGTATTGGGGTTTTATACTGTATTCCTTCTTGGTGGTCATTTTCTCATTGTGTATTTTGGTCTGTTTCTGTTTTAGAATTATAGTCAGTTATCTTTTTGTCCTCTCTGCTCATACTTTCTTGGTCACCTGTTCCTACTGTTTCTCTTGGTGTTTGACAGCTTCCTGTGTTTATTGCCGGGTGTCCACTCAGTTTACGGGCTGTCAGCTGTCATTGATCATCTGATTAAGTTTGCTCATGTTACCCACCTGTGTCCTCCCATGCCTGATCAGTGTGTGTAATCAAGTCTTGTTCACCTATTTAAGGATTGTTGCTCAGTTGATTCTTTGTTGCATCATTAACCTTTCCCTAGCCCCGAGACAGAGTCCCGATCTCTGTAATCGTATGTCCAGCCTCCGCTGGGAATTCATAGTACCTGCCTTGTCGTAGGTCCAGCCTTTGCTGGGAGTTTGTAGTGTCCTGTCTTAGTCTTAGTTTTGTGTTTTTCTGTATTTTTGTGCTTGTGTGTTGTTTATTATTAAATGGCGCAAACTCACAGCCCGCATTTGGGTCTTCGCTCCTGCCCCTGCCTGGCCAGTTCATGACAGGCTCGTGCCATAATCTGGGCGGTCACAGATGCAGCAGTTCAGTTCCATTTTTTTTTCCGCCTTTTTCCAAACAAAGTAGAACAGTCTTCCTTTTTCCCAAATTATATCAAAAAGCCTCCAGGCTATGTACAGTGCATACAGAAAGTATTCACAGCACTTCACCTTTTCCACATTTTATTATGTTAAAGCCTTATCCCAAAAGAGATTAAATTAATTTTTTCCTCAAAACTCTACACACAATACCCTATTATGACACTGTGATTTTTTTTATATATAATATGGCACATGTTTAGGGCGCATATATTGTATCCATATTTCCCACATATACCTAGTAGGCTTGACGGTGCATATTTTGGAGGCTTCACGTCTTAATGGACAAAGAGGACCTGACCCTGCAGAGACCTAGGGGAGGTGTGAAGTTGGTCTGGCAGGAGATGGGAAGTTGGAGAGAATGTCCCAGCAGGAGCCCCGGAGGCTAGAAGGATAAGAGACAATGGGGACGCCAAGGAGTCTCGGGGGCTGTATGTTTGCTAAAGGACTGTAGGTTGGGGGTGTGTGACTTGGGGAGAGAATAAGAGCTGTGAAGGACGATTGTTCTGTCTCTTTTCGAGATTCTGTGATTGATAGAGGATGTAACCCTTCAATAAACCTATCCTGACAAATAAACTCAGTCTCATCTGTGAAAGGCATCCTCTACACTGGTGACCTACGACAAATTATGGCCAGTGGCGACGATCTTCCCACACCGGACCCTTCAGGAGCCAACCGGGTTAACGCAGCTACCACACTACAGCTGCCCGATTTCTGGCAACATAACCCGCGCTCCTGGTTTACCACTGTGGAGGCGCAGTTCCACCTTCAGGGAATTTCAGCGGACGCAACGAGGTTCTACCATGTCGTCGCGAAGCTGGACAGCCTCACAGTGCAGGGGGTGAAGAGCCTGACCAACCACCCGCCCCAGGACGACAAGTATGGTGCACTGAAAGCCGCCCTCATTCGTGCCTTCACCCCCTCGCAGGGAGAGCGAGCAGAGAAGTTTCTGGCGCTAACGGAAGGTGAAGCAGACAGGCCGGCAGATCTGATGGCGAGGATGATGAACCTGAGAGGCGAAGACAACGACAATTTTATCTTAGCCCACCTCTTCCTCAGAACACTACCGCCAGCAGTGAGATTCACCCTGGCCAGCTCACAGCTGCTCAACAACCGTGACTACCACGGGCTGGGCCAGGAAGCACAGCGGCTCGTCGACGCCCATAGACCACACGCAGCCACGACGGCGGCAACGGAGCTGAACGCATCCCCACGAGACGAGGGGAGACCAGAGGCCGCAGCACCGGACCCACTGAAGTCAGCAGCGGCAGAGACCAGGAGAAGCGGAGCAGACGGCACCCTCTGCTTTTACCATCGACGTTTCGCCGAGAGGGCACACAGATGCATCCCACCGTGCCGATACAAGTGCCAGGGAAACGCCAAGACCGAGAGTCGGTAGTAGCTGCTGCTCTCGGCGTGAAGAACAAGCTGCTTTTCGTGACGGACGCAAATTCAGGGAAGGATTTCCTGGTGGACACAGGCTCCCAGCTGAGTTTCGTCAAGCCTTCCTACGCGGACCTGCTGGCGCCTTCCAGCTGACCCCTGGTGCTAGCAGCAAACGGCTCAACAATCAAAACCTATGGGGAGAAGACGCTCCTCCTGTCCTTCCACGGTCGCACCTTCGAGTGGACTTTCGTCGTAGCTGCAGTTAGCAATAACATGCTAGGTGCTGATTTTTTGTGCTCAAATGATTTATTAGTTGATCTTACTAATAGACGTATGGTAAATGCACTGTCTTTCCACTCTATCTCCTGTACAGCTCGGGTGGCCCCGCCTTCTGCACATCCCAATGTCACAGCTGCGGGTGGTAAGTTTCATGCACTACTCAATCAGTTCCCAGCACTCACGGTCCCAACATTTTCAGTGTCAGTAGCCAAGCACGGGGTCGAGCACTTCATAACTACCTCTGGCCCCCCTGTTTTTGCAAAAGCTCGGCGCTTGGACCCAGCTAAACTGGCCATCGCGCGTGAGGAATTCGCCAACTTGGAAAAACTGGGCATCATTAGGCGCTCTAACAGCCCTTGGTCTTCACCGCTGCACATGGTTCCTAAGGCCGACGGCTCGTGGTGGCCTTGCGGTGATTTCCGCAGGTTAAATAATGCTTCAGCACACGACCGCTACCCGATTCCGCACATCGAGGATTTTTCTGCACATTTGGCGGGGGCGCGCATCTTTTCCAAAATAGATTCGGTGCGCGGTTATCACCAAGTCCCAGTCCGCGCTCAAGACATACCCAAAACGGCAGTAATAACCTCCTTTGGGCTTTTCGAATTTTTGTGCATGCCTTTTGGCCTCAAGGGCGCCGCACAGACGTTCCAACGTATGATGGATGCGGTGTTGCGCGGCCTCCCTTTCGTGTTCGTCTATTTGGATGATATTTTAGTAGCCAGTACATCCGAAGACGAACACGAACGCCACCTCACAGCGGTTTTTCAGAGGCTGACAGAGCATGGGTTAATAATTAACCCAGCGAAATGCCAGTTCGGGGTAGCGCAAATCGATTTTTTTGGGACACCGCGTTTCTCCAGAAGGAGCAGTCCCGCTGCCCGATAAAGTACGCGCGATAACGGAGTTTCCCCAACCACAGACAGTTAAAGCATTGCAAGAATTTTGGGGGATGGTCAATTTTTATAACCATTTCCTCCCCAGTGCGGCACAGCTCATGCACCCACTGTACGCGGCACTAAAGAAGCAAAAACCTGCAAATAAGGTCGAGTGGTCCCCGGAACGGGAGCGCACTTTCTCCCAGGTCAAGTTGGCCCTGGCGAACGCTGTGTTATTGGCACACCCAGTGCCAACAGCTCGCATGGCGCTAACCACGGACGCTTCTGACGTAGCAGTTGGGGCAGTTGTCGAGCAACTGGTAGCAGGGAGCTGGCAACCGCTTGCGTTTTTCAGCAAAACATTGCGCGATAACGAGCGGAAATACAGCGCGTTCGATAGGGAACTTTTAGCCCTGCATTTGGCCATCCGCCACTTCCAGTTCTGGCTGGAAGGGCGCCGTTTCACTGCGTTTGTAGACCACAAACCATTAACATTTGCAATGGCCAAGATTTCAGAGCCTTGGTCGGGTCGACAGCAGAGACAGCTGGCCGCGATTTCGGAGTTTACCACCGACATTCAACACGTGGCGGGTAAACACAATGTAGTGGCAGATTGTCTCTCGCGCGCAGTTGCAACGCCAGGCCCCCAGGGGGCAGACACGGTGGCCGTGGATGCGGGCCAGGCTTGCGGCGCGGAAGCGCTCGCAGCCCCGGTCTGCGTGGGCCTAGATTATGCAGCCATGGCCGCTGAGCAGGTTAGCGATGCGGATGTGCGCGCGCTCCAGTCTGGGCCAACAGGGCTAAGGTTGGAGCACAGGGTGCAGCGGATAGGTGTGCCCCCTCTAATCTGCGATGTCTCCACGGGGAGCCGCCATGTTTTTGATTTAATCCATTCCCTGGCACATCCGGGGGTTCGCGCATCAATCAAAATGGTGGGAGAAAAATTCGTTTGGCCGGGGCTGCGTAAACAGGTCAAAGAATGGGCCGCAGCCTGCGCAGCGTGTCAAAGAGCAAAGACACACAAGCACACGCGGGCCCCCTTAGAACCTTTTCACATCCCGGCCAAACGCTTCGACCACGTGCATATCGACTTGGTGGGACCCCTCCCGCTGTCACAGGGGTTCACACACCTTCTAACCATGGTGGACCGCACCACGTGCTGGCCAGAAGCGGTCCCCCTGGCGTCAACTACAGCAGCAGACGTTGCGCGCGCGTTTTTAACGGCTTGGGTCGCGCATTTTGGAGTCCCGTCAGACATAACGTCTGACAGGGGTCACCAATTCGTTTCCAAGCTCTGGTCATCCATGGCACTCAGTCTGGGGGTGAAAATTCACCGCACTACCGCTTATAACCCCCAGGCCAACGGTTTGTGCGAACGCTTTCACCGGTCTTTGAAAGCAGCCCTCAGAGCGGCCCTCACGGACACAAATTGGGTTGATAAACTTCCATGGGTTTTATTAGGGTTGCGTTCAGCACCTAAGGAAGATTTGCAAGCCTCTCCGGCTGAGCTAGTTTTTGCCCAACCCCTCCGGTTACTGGGCGAATTCCTTCCAGAGAACCCCGCACCAAATCGCCCACCCGCTCAGCTGCTGCAGAGCGACACGGGATCAAACACCCTCCACGGCCCAGTTCATCACAGTTTCCCACGCGTTTTTGTGCCTAAAACCTTAAAGAACGCAGAATTTGTCTTTGTCAGACACAACGCTCAGAGGCCAGGTTTAAGACCGCCTTATGATGGACCGTTCAGAGTGTTGGAAACTGGAGAAAAACATTTTTTGCTTGATTTGGGTGACAGGAGGGAATTAGTCTGCATTAACAGACTCAAACCCGCTTTTGTTTTGGCTGATGAACAAGTGCAGTTAGCCAGGGCCCCCCGTCGCGGCAGGCCACCGGGGAGACACTGTTCTAAGCCTTCACAAGGATGTACTAACGACTCTAATCCACAGATGCAAGAAATGGCTACAGTCAGATCGAAACCTGCTTACAGCAGATATGGCAGGAGGTTGAAGCCCAAGCAGTCGGAAGTGTGATATGTTGTGCCATTTTCTGTTCTGTGTGATATGAGATGATTCTATACATATTGGGGTGTACTTTGTCCTTATTTAGACGTTTGGGGGGGTTATATGGCGCATGTTTAGGGTGCATATATTGTATCCATATTTCTCACATATACCTAGTAGGCATGACGGTGCATATTTTGGAGGCTTCACGTCTTAATGGACAAAGAGGACCTGACCCTGCAGAGACCTACGGGAGGTGTGAAGTTGGTCTGGCAGGAGATGGGAAGTTGGAGAGAATGTCCCAGCAGGAGCCCCGGAGGCTAGAAGGATAAGAGACAATGGGGACGCCAAGGAGCCTCGGGGGCTGTATGTTTGCTAAAGGACTGTAGGTTGGGGGGGTGTGACTTGGGGAGAGTATAAGAGCTGTGAAGGATGATTGTTCTGTCTCTTTTCGAGATTATGTGATTGATAGAGGATGTAACCCTTCAATAAACCTATCCTGAGAAATAAACTCAGTCTCATCTGTGAAAGGCATCCTCTACAATATATATATTTTTGCAAATTTATTAAAAATAAAAAAATTAAGAAATCATAGTATGTACCTAAGTATTCACAGCCTTTGCACAATACTTTGTTGATGCACCTTTTGCAGCAAGTACAGCCCCAAGTCTTTTTGAATATGATGCCACAACCTTGGGCAGCGCGGTGGCGGTGTGGTTAGCACTGTGGCAGCACAGCAACTCACCCTTGGCCGGGGGATCCTGGGTTCGATCCCAGCCCCTGACCAACAGTGATCTGGGTGGAGTTTGTATGTTCTCCCCGTGTCTGCATGGGTTTACTCCGGGATTTCTCCGGTTTCCTCCCACATGCCAAAAACATGCAAGATAGGTTAATTGGCATCAAACTGGGGATTCTAAATTGTCCTTGGGTATGACTGTGAGAGTGAATGGTTGTCTGTCTCTCTCTGTTGGCCCTGCAATGGACTGGCGATCTGTCCAGGGTGTGCCCTGCCTCTAGCCCAAAGACGCTGGGATAGGCTCCAGCTCCCCCGCGACCCGAAAAGGATTAATTGGAAGAAGATGAATGAATGAATGAACCTTGTCACACCTATCTTTGGGCAGTTTTGCCCATTCCAGCACCTTTCATGCTCCATCAGGTTTGATGGGAAGCGTAAGTCCACAGCCATTTTCAGATCTCTCCAGAGATGTTCAATTGGATTCTAGTCTGGGCTCTTGCTTGGCCACTCAAGGACATTCAGAGTTATCCTGAAGCCACTCCTTTGACATCTTGGCTGTGTGATTAGGGTTGTTGTCCTGCTGAAAGATGAACCATTGCCCCAGTCTGACAGCAAGAATGCTCTCCAGCAGTTTTTTTTTTTTTTTTTTTTTTATCAAGGATGTCTGTCTATTGTCACATTCATGTTTCCCTTTATTCTGACTAGTCTCCCAATTCCTGCCACTGAAAAACATCCCCACAGCATGATGCTGCCATCACCATGCTAGTGTTTCCTCTGGTAACATTTCTGGGTGGCAACCCGCCTCGCCAGAAAAAATTACTGCCACGCTAATGAGGATATATGAATTTAAGAAAAATATATGAAACAATGACTTTCTGCAAGCGCGCACATGAAAAACGTGCATGGCCGTCATGCAGAGTTTAGAAGTGCCTGCCCACGCAAGCTTTCGAGTCAGTGCATACATACCGCTTCTGAAGGCATTTATCATGGTTTTAACCCACTGGAAACGAGAGCAATAATGGAAGAATTGCTTAGCTAAGAGATGTGGTTAGAATTTATAAGCAGCCGGCTTCGTATGAAGGGAAAGGCAAGGGGGACTGATGAATTGTTGAAGATATTTTTCACCAGCCACTACAATATTAAGTTATGTTCCCTATTATGTATCTGGCAAGTTAAGATGACCGAAATTCACCATGTCAGTGACTTTAATCCATCAGCAGCCTTCAGATAAACCAAACGTGCCAACATTTGGATTTCAAAATAAGGGAGGTTTTTCCTGCTGTCTGGGTGGTGGTGAGATTTCTAAAAAAAAAACCAAAAAAACCCCCCAAAACCCCAAAACTTTAAATATATAGAAATATTATAACAGAAATAACGGCATCCTTGGTCATTTAAGATAATGTATTTATTTAAATATAATTTTAATAATTACATTTCTTTGAATTCAGAGTTAAAGTTGTTGTTCTGTTCTGACTCTACAAAATTATGCTCAAAAGTTTAAATTGTATGAGGAAAAAAGTAAAAAAAAAAAATAATTGCCACATACTTTTTCAAATTTATTAGAAAAACAGTAATTTTATAATAATCTGCCTTTGACCATCAGAAAGGCCTCTTCACTGTCCAGTTTAAAAACTCCTCTTAAAACCCATTTTTATTCTCTGGCTTTTGACCCAGTTTGAGACGATGATTTTATTTGATCTTATTGTCTCTATTGTTTGACTATTGTTTTGTTTGTTCTGTTTTGTATTTTAGCTGTATTTTATTGATTTTATATTTTATTTATCGCTGATGTACATCACTTTGTGTCAACTGTCGCTGTTTTTAAAAAGCTTTATAAATAAAGTTGGATTGGATTAAAAAAGGATAAAAATTAGCCATAAAATAATCCACATTTAAAATAGTCTCAAATGTAGAAGAAAAGCCATGTCATGGCTTTTACGCAGTGCACGGAGAGGGGAAGAAGGATCAGGATTTACGTGCAAGGGTTGCACCACAACACATTTATTGAACACCAGAAGCACAGTTCCAAAAGAGACGACAGACAAAAATACAAAAATACACTTATGTCACCATGGGTTGAGATGCCGTCTCGGCACTCAGCCCATGTTTTCCCTCATCCCTGCTTCCCATTGAGCAGCGTCTCAGCAGGCTCCCAGCTGGCAGCATTATGGACAGCTGGGGCCAATTAGTCCTCATCAGCTGGGGCGCTGCCAATGAGGATAAATAGGAGCAGCCTCGATGACTCGGGGCTGCGACATAAACACATTGCTAAGCTGAAGCCCCTTCGTCTGGTGTCAGCTTCTACTCCTCTTGCAGCATTCCTGTGTTTGTATCCCGCTGTGAGTATGTACGTCTTGTTACCCCCATGTCCGGTACGAGCTGCTTACCTCTGCGCTGTGCAACCTGTGAGTGTACGTCTGCATGAGTATCTGTGCTCTTCTCATCCCTTACCCTTTACCCTAAATAAAACATCACGACTCACTGGCTTGTCCCCGGCTCTGATTGCCCGGCTCCCTAGAGCCGGATATGACAACTTACAGTTGGCATCGCTGGACCAACATCATCGAGCGAACGCATGAGGGAGGACGAGTTTACCAGGCTGGCATCCCAGAGCTGGTATCGCTCAGCGGAGGCAGAGAATCCATGGCCAGACGTGGAAGTGGCAAACCCACTGAGGAATAGATGAGAGACAATATAGATGACAATCCACATATGGTGATTAACGACTGTATGCGTCTGCACATTGACTATTCGCAAATAATGCGAAACAGACAATACAATGACCCAGCAATGCATGACTGGCAAAAGGTTTCTTAAGTACACGCATTGCTGGTGATGGCGTGATTGCTAGTACCTGTGCGAGGAGTGGGGAGATGGCAAAAGGGACTGGGAACAGCTGATGGTAATAAGTGAGGGGGTGTGGTTGGACCGGCAGGCTGTCAGCCAGTGCTCACAGAAGAGTGAGCCCAAGAGAGCTGCCTCACAGCTGCCGACCAGAGAGCAGTGGCTCGGGATAGGGAAGCACACTGAAATACATAATATTCACATATGCAGCAGCACCTAGACCCACAGGGAGGTCAGGACCGAGCCGGGGAAACCAAGCCGGCTCGGCTCCTGACAAGTCATAATTTTACAATACAAAATTACAAATTTGAGGAAAAGTGTTGAAAAATTTAGATAAATGTACAGAGAAAAGTAGAAAACTATAAGAAAATTATCAATTTTGGACAAAAACCTCAAACCTCCAAGACTGAAGTAATTACTCAAGTTTTTAAGTGGGTGCTTTTTGTACCCTTAACTCAACTAGAAATTTTTGGTTGTCTACGTTTAATTATTAATTTCATAGTAATGCTTTTACATGAGTAGAATTTCTGGCTACTATACCCACCTCTGATCATATGATTTGAGTATGAATGAGTAAATTACTATTATGAATGTTTTTTTCCCCTTCTCTTTCTCACTCTTAGTTAATGGAAATAAAGAAACACTAGAATAAAAATACAAAAAAATACACATTTTGGTTATTTATGTAAACCATGAAAAAAAAAAAAAATCCTGCAGGACAAAACATGACACTTGGTATTTTCTAACGTATTTGTATACCACCATAGACAGAGAGAGAACTTGAATTAGGCAGAGCTCAGAGAGGGCAAGATGAGATAGAAGAGAGGAGCCAAGGAGAGGAAAGTGTTCAGGCAGAGGGTCCAGGAGAGGTGAGAGCAGAGGAAGGAGAGAAGGATGACACCACAAAAAAAGTCTAAACACAGGACATCTGGGTGGGACCCCAACTGGTCCAATATTCCAATATTCAAGCCTTGGATGTACAATACTAAAAATGCTAAGTCCCATTATGCAATATTACTATGCAAAATTAAAAAAAAATAAAAATAAATAGTGTAAAATTAACATATTCTGGTTACAATCATGTCATGTGTTTTCTGCCCCCCACCCCCCACCTGGAAAATATGCTGCCACCGCGCCAAGATCTGCCAGAGGAAACACTGCCATGCTTCACTGTATGGATGGTATTGGCCTATTGATGAGTGGTGCCTGGTTTCCTCCAAACATGATGCCTGGCATTAACACCAAAGAGTTCAATCTTTGTCTGATCAGATCAGAGAATTTTGTTTCTCATGGTCTGAGAGTCCATCAGGTGACTTTTGGTAAACTCCAGGCGGGCTGCCATGTGCCTTTTACAAAGGAGTGGCTTCCGTCTTACCACTCTATCATACAGGCCTGATTGGTGGATTGCTGCAGAGATGGTTGTCCTTCTGGAAGGTTCTCCTCTTTTCACAGAGGAAACTATAGGGTTCTTAGTCACTTCCCTGACTAAGAGCCTTCTCCCCCAATCGGTCAGTTTAGACAGCCAGCCAGCTCGAGGAAGAGTCCTGGTGGTTCCGAACTTCTTCAGTTTATGGATGATGGAGGCCACTGTGCTCATTGGGGCCTTCAAAGCAGCAGAAATTTTTTTGTACCCTTCCCCAGATTTGTGCCTCGAGACAATTCTGTTTTGGAGGCCTACAGACGATTCCTTTGCTTTCATGCTTGGTTTGTGCTCTGACATGCACTGTCAACTGTGGGACAGGTAGATAAACAGGTGTTTACCTTTCAAAATCATGTCCAATCAACAGAATTTACCACACGTGGACTCCAATTAAGCTGTAGAAACATCTCAAGGATGATCAGTGGAAACAGGATGCACCTGAGCTCAATTTTGAGCTTCATGGCAAAAGATGTGAATACTTATATACATGTGATTTATTAGTTTTTCTTATTATTTTTAATAAATTTTCCATCCATCTATGCATTTTCTACCGCTTTTCCAGAGGTCCGGGTCACGGAGGCAGCAGGTCAAGCAGAGAACCCCAAACTTCCCTCTCCCCGGCCACCCGCTCCAGCTCTTCAGAGAGGATGCCAAGACGATCCCAGGTCAGCTGGAAGGCGTAGTGCTTCCACCATGTCCTGGGTCTACCCTGGGGTCTCCTCCCTATTGGACGTGCCTGAAAAACCTCAAGTGGGAGGCATCAAGGAGGCATCCTGATCAGAATCCCAAACCACCTCAACTGGCTCCTTTCGATGTGGAGGCGCTGCGGTTCTACTCTGAGCCTCTCCTGAATGACTGAGCTCCTCACTTTATCTCTAAGGGCGAGTTCCGCAATCCTACCGATAAAGGTCATTTAAGCCACTTGTATGCGTGATCTCATTCTTTCAGTCATTATACCTCATCATACCCCATCATACCCGATACTCCTGCAGTACCACAAGAGATCACAAGGGATGTGGTTGAATGCTTTCTCCAAGTCCCCAAAACAAATGTGGACTGGTTGGGCAAACTCCCACGAACCCTCGAGGATTCTCGAGAGGATAAACAGCTGCTCCAATATGCCACAGCCAGGATGAAAACCACATTGCTCCTCCTGAATCCGAGGTTTGATCAGCGGTCAGACTCTCCTCTCCAGTATCCACCTTCACAGGGAGGCTGAGAAATATGATTCCCCTAAAGTTGGAACACACTCTCCGGTCCCCCTTTTTAAAAAGAGCCCCCCCCCCCCACATGGATCGCCACCTTATCATGGTGGGGGGTTTGCGTGCCCTAGTGATCCCAGGGGCTATGCTGTCTGGGGCAATTTTCCTCTGGCAGGGTCTCCCAAGACAAACTGGTGCTTGGTGAAGAGCCAGACAAAGAGTGATCCAATGGACTCCCATGATGAACAAAAAATCAAGGATTCAGTGTACCCCACCCGGTATGGGGTTACCGTGGCCCCACCCTGGAGCCAGGCCTTGGGGATGGGCTCGATGGTGAGCGCCTGGTGGTTGGGTTTCTGTCATGGGACGCGGTCGGGCTCAGCCCGAAGGAGTTACATGAGTCCGCCTTCCAGCGAGCTCACCACCTGGAAGTGGGACCATGGGGTTCGGTGCTTCGTGGATCAGGTGGCAGGCGAAGGCAGAGATATTTGCGATCTGATCCCCAGCTTTTGAAACTGGCTTTGGGGATGTGGAACATCACCTCTTTGGTGGGTAAGGAACTGGAGCTGGTGCATGAGGTTGAGAGACACTGGATAGATATAGTTGGGCTCACCTCAATGGACAGCTCCTGTTCCGGAACCAGTTTCCTAGAGAGGGGCTGGAGTTTGGCCTACTTTGAAGTTTCCCTGGGTGAGAGGTGATGGGCAGGGGTGGGTATTCTTATATCCCCCCGCCTTGCTGCCTCGACATCGGAGTTCTCCCTGGTGGATGAAAGGGTAGTTTCCCTGTGCCTTCGGGTTGCGAAACGGGTCCTGACCATCATTTGTGCCTATGCATCAAGTGATGGTTCAGAGTACCCACCCTTTTTGTAGTCTCTGACTGGGGTGCTGGAGAGTGCTCCTCTTGGAGACTCTGTTGTCTGACTGGGGGACTTCAATGCACATGTGGGAAATGACAGTTAAACCTGGAGGGGTGAATGAGAGGAATGGCCTGCCCGATCTGAACCCAAGTGGTGTTCAGTTATTGGACTTCTGTGCCAACCATAGCTTGTCCATAACAAACACCATGTTCAAGCATAAGTGTGTCCATATGTGCACCTGGCACCAGGACACCCTAGGTCACAGATCGATGATCGATTTTGTTATTGTTTCATCAGACCTGCGGCCACATGTCTTGGACACTCGGGTGAGAGTGGAGCAGAGCTATCAACTGATCACCACCTGGTGGTGAGTTGAATCCAATGGCCGGGGCGGATGCCACTCAGATGCGGTAGACCTAAACATATAGTGAGGATGTGCTGGGAATGTCTGGCTGAGGCCCCTGTCCGGGAGGTCTTCAACCTCCACCTCCGGAAGAACTTCAACCACATTCTGAGGGAGTCTGCAGACAGGGAGTCTGGATGGGCGATGTTCTCCACCTCCATTGTTGAAGCAGCTGCCCAGAGCTGTAGCAGCAAGGTTGTTGGTGCATCTCATGGTGACAACTCCCAAGCCAAGTGGTGGACACCAGTGGGGAGGGGGAACATAAAGCTAAAGAGGGAGTCCTCTTGAGCTTGGTTGGCTTGTGGGCCACCTGAAGTAGCTGAAGTGTGCCGGTAGGTGAAGTGGAGTGCAGCTCAGGTGGTTGTGGAAGCAAAAACTCGGGTGTGGGAAGAATTTGGTGAGGCCATGGAACAAAACTAATAAATTTACAAAAATCTCAAAAAAAAACCCTTCACATTGTCATCCGTGACAACGTCACATTGTCATCCATGACAAACAAACAAACAAACAAACAAAAAAAAACACAGAATGAACATGACTACAATAATACTGATAGTATGCCCTCAATATTTGCTATGGAGAAAATGTTCTGTTTATTCCCCCCGGCAGTGAAATTAAATATCTGGAACACAGAGATGTGAAACAGTTTCACTCAGATCAAAGGGACATTTTGGTTCCTCAGAAGAAGCCAGGATCTAGGATGTTGTTTCCCTGCACCTTCAGGTTGGGAAACAAGTCATGGTCATCACATGGGCTGAGGGCACCAAGGGGGTTAAAAATTACTTTGGTGGCCGGGCCCCGGGGTGGACAAGATTTGCCCTGAGTACCTCAAGGCCCTGGATGTTGTAGGGCTGTCATGGTTGTCACGCCTCTGCAACATTGCATGGAGGTCGGGGACAGTGCCTTTGGCATGGCAAACCGGGATGGTGGTTCCTCTCTTCAAAAAAGGGGACCGGAGGGTGATCCCAACTTCAGAGGGATCACACTCCTCAGCCTCCCTGGGAAGGTCTATGCCAAGGTACTGGAGAGGAGTGTCCGGCTGTTGGTTGAAACTCGGATTCAGGAGGAGCAATGTGGTTTTCGTCCTGGACGTGGCACATCGGACCAGCTCTTTACTGTCTAAAGAATCCTCCAGGGTTTGTGGGAGTTTGCCCAGCCTGTTTACATGTGTGTTGTGGATTTGGAGAAGGCATTCAACCGCATCCCTCATTGTTTTTTGTGGGTGATTCTTTGGGAAAATAGGGTATCGGGCTTGTTGTTACGAGCTATTCGATCTCTGTATGACCGTTGTGAGAGTTTGATTCATATTGCCAACACTTGGTCAGACTTATTCACTGTGAGAGTTGTACTCCGCTAGGGCTGCCCTTTGTCACCAATCCTGTTCTTAATTTTTATGGACAGGATTTCTAGGCGCAGCCAGTGAATGGAAGATGTCATGCTTGGTGACCACAGTATCTCATCTCTGTTGTTTTCAGATGATGTTGTCCTGCTGGCTTCATCCAGCAATGACGTACAGGTCTTACTGGGACAGTTTGCCGCTGAGTGTGAAGCGGCTGGGATGAGAATCAGTACCTCCGAGTCTGAGTCCATGGTCCTCAGCCGGAAAAAGGTGAATTGTCCTCTCCGGGTTGAGAACAAGCTCCTGCCCCAAGTGGAGGAGTTTAAATATCTTGGGGTCTTATTCATGAGTGAGGGGAGAATGGAGCGAGTGACAGATGGATTGGAGCAGCCTTTGCACTGATGTGGACATTGTATTGGTCTGTTGTGGTGAAGAGGAAGCTAAGCTCTAAGGCAAAGCTGTCGATTTACCAGTCAATCTACATCCCTACCCTCACCTATGGTCATGAGCTTTGGGTAATGACCGAAAGAACGGGATTGCGGATACAAGTGGCTGAAATGAGCTTTCTTCATAGGATCGCTGGACTCACACTCAGAGATAGGGTGAGGAGCTCAGTCATCCGGGAGAGGCTCAGAGTAGAACCGCTGCTCCTCTACATTGAAAGGAGCCAGTTGAGGTGGTATGGGCATCTGATCAGGATGCCTCC
Organism: Pholidichthys leucotaenia; assembly: GCA_020510985.1. Lineage (NCBI taxonomy): Eukaryota > Metazoa > Chordata > Actinopteri > Cichliformes > Pholidichthyidae > Pholidichthys > Pholidichthys leucotaenia. The sequence goes on from CM035840.1 coordinate 283,065,042, forward strand.
TGGTCACCTCCCACTTGAGGTGTTTTGGGCATGTCCCTCTGGGAGGAGACCCTGGGGCAGACCCAGGACTCGCTGAAGAGACTATGTCTCTCAGCTTGTCTGGGAACGCCTTGGAATCCTTTCTGAATAGCTGGAGCAGGTGGCTGGGGAGAGGCTAGCCTTGGCTTCTCTGCTTGAACTGCTGCTTCCATGACCCGGATCTCTGGAAAAGTGGTAGAAGATGGATGGATGGAGAAGAAGCCAAAGGTACATCAGGTAGAAGACAGGGGGGTCAGAGCACAGGCTGAAATTGCGGGGTATAGTAACTAAATCTGTCACGCTGCTGCAGCACTTATTCGCCTCATGGTTTCACTCCTCTGACACACGTGAACTGAAGCAACCCCCCCCCCCCCCAAATACAGCTGTATCCTAGTGTAGCTTTAAAGGTTTGACTCATATTTGTGTCAGTTAGGTCAGTTTGTCAATCTCCACAACAACAAGAATACACTGAAACAAGACATTTGACTCTTTCAATGTCCTTAAAAAAAGAACAAGTTACAAACAATCTCATGATTTCACCCAGGCAGGAATTAAACCCCGAAACAGAAATCCTCTATTTTTCATTCTAGGAATGGTCCCATTGATTGATTTATTCAGGATTCTAAAATAACTGATGTACCAAAGACGATGGGTTTAATGTGAAGGTTTAATATTATATTTGGAGAGTTTCAGTTGGGAATATTCAGTTAATTATAGCTACTCAGAGTCAAGAAAGAATATTAAATCAATGAATTTCAGAGCCAGCACACATCAGAATTTTGATGGTCCACTGACATCTGCTCCATCAGGTGGATCCTATTTTTAGTGACCAACTTAGTGTATTTTTGAAACTTCATGGAAATTTGACAGTATTTCTGTGCTCTTACATTAGAATTCAGGACTCGTTCAGCATTCCCAAATACAGCTTTGGTAGCAACCCCTCAGTGTGGCTGAAATGGAGCAATTTTTTTGTATACAGTCATTATTTAATATAAGGGAAGGGGGCATCCTTTGCAGCAACATATTTAAACTTGATTTTCCCCACAGACTTTGGACACAATCAGGATTGTTGGGTCATCTATGCCCAGAAAAATTCTGGTTTTCTGTGTTATACAGACCTCTTCTACATGATTGTTCTCCAAAGGCAGATATGGATCTGAGCAGCGTGCTCAAGTAACAGATTTATGCATCAGAATTCACCAGGTCAGACTACTGTCAATTTTGTCAAGGGTTTGTGCTCTTCTGATGAAGCTGCTTCCCATTCACCGTCTATGTTAAAAGTTTTGCAGTCCATTCTGGTACCGTTGCATCCAGTGGCGCTGTGTTGCTTACTCTTTCATTAGCATAAATTTGACTTTCAGACACATCGAGGTGATTGCTTCGGGGAGCTCATTCTGAATTTTTAAACTAGTGGTTGTTCGTGAAAAATAAACACGCATCCAGCAGCTAAACTGTTTATTTCTTATCTCGACTTCACCAACCAAGACATCACCCAGTACATTGCAAACATTTGAGTTTAAAAAAAGCTCATGTAAAGTTTTTTGGTCTGTTTGGATAAAGAACGATGTGAAACCCAACCTAACCAGACCACATGTAGACAATGTAACAAAATAAAAACGTTAGTCTGGACTTTGGTACCGACTTTCAGGTGTGAAAACGCCCATCGCTTGGATGGTAGTATACTGTCTCCTACCAGTTCTGTGGCAAACCTTGGAGTTGTTTTTGATCAAGAATGGTCCTTTAATTTACATATTAAACTTATTTCTTGACTGCTTTTTATCATTTGTGTAATATTGCCAAGATTAGGAACATCTTGTCTCAGAGTGATACTGAGAAACTAATTCATGCTTTTGTCAACTCTAAATTAGGTTATTGTAGCTCTTTATTATCAGGCTGTCCTAAAACATCTCTAAAAAGTCTACATTTGATCCAAAAATGCTGCAGCTAGAGTTTTAAGAGGTACTAGAAAGAGAGATCATATCTCTCTGGTTTGGCCTTCCTTCACTGACTTCACACAGAAGTTAAGAATTAAAGGATTCATTGAAAAATTGTGTGTTTATAGGTTTTAATTGTCTGAAATTAGTCTAAAGGTCACCTAATTATGAAAAAAAATATCAAAACAGTCAATTCTCTTAAAAAAACACACAGCTTTTATCTAATTTTTGTCTCCCAGAAACACCAGAAACATTTCTGACTCTTCTGTCTAAATCATTAATGTTACGATTAGAAAAAGCCACCCACTGCCATCCTTAAAACCCATACTGTGCTCTGTTCTTGGTCTGAAAAAAAATTGCTTCAATAATTAAAAAAAATGAAGAAAATGTGAACAAAGTATGTCACAAACACTTCATTAAGACATATGAGCTATTAAAATGTGGGAAAAAGGCAGTCAGTCACCCCTTCAAGCTTAAAATCCTTCTCCTCAGTTTCAAAGCTCTAAATGATCAGGCCCCTTGTTATTAAAAAGATCTGATAGTACATTATTATACTAATAGAGCAGAACATTCCCAAAATTCAGGATTACTGTAATGCCTAGAATCTCTAAAAGTACAAAGGGAAGCAGAGCTTTCAGTTATCAGGCTCCTTTCCTTGGGAACCAGCTGCCAATCTGGATTCAGGAAGTCGACTCAATCTCTGGTTTTAAGAATAGGGTTAAAACTTTCCCCTGGACAGATCTGTCCAGGGTGTACCCTGCCTCTCACCCAAAGATAGGCTCCAGCCCCCCCCCACCCCCCCGCGACCCAAAAAGGATTAAGCAGAAGAAGATGGATGGATGGATGGATGGTTAAAACTTTTCTTTTTGACAATGGTTGCCAAAGGTAGTTTTTCCTTGCCACCGTCACCAGGTGCTGCTCGTAGGGGATTGTCGGGGTATCTGCCTTACAGTTTTAAAGTGTTGTGAGACAACTGTTGTTGTGAATTGGTGCTGATTGGTGGTGTTGATACAACTGTCATGTCCTCAGCCTTCATCTCAGGCCGCTACGACAACAACTTCACAGCAAAATAAAACCCAGTGAGCCACAGATTCGGATAAACGTGCTTTTGGCACGTTGGCCTTGAAGTTTTCAAGATGTGTGGCAGGTCAGGTGGGTATGACGTATGCTTTTTCAGAAGGTATCAGCAAACAAACCCAGCGTCATTCCTCGCAGCCTCATTGGGAAGGTAATGGAGTCGGCAGACGGCCAATCGCGGCTGAGCACAATGTGTCTTCTTCACGTGGTGCCGTCATACTCACACAGCAGAAAGCAGAAGTCAAGAAGTACAACATGAGCTAATGTAAGTGCTTCCATTTTCACTGTTCTACAACATTAGGCCTGACCTTCTACACCGACACGGCTGTCTGTTCAATGAAAGGTATGCCACGGCCCGCCGCCTTCAGCCATATTTTCTCACTTGTTTGAAACCAAATTACAATAAAAATAAGGGCAGACCAGCCTGCCTGTTGGATTCCATAATTTGATGGAAGATCCATTAAGCTAATGTAGCCAAGACAGCCGTTCTCCCACTCGGATCGCCTCTTTTCTCGTCGATGTCTCGGCGGACTTCTTTACATCTGGATACGACACAAATCAGCGGCACAGCATCACTCGTCCCTGGCTGATTGGATTGCTCATTTGTGTACGATTATGGGCAAACTAATGATTCCTGCATACCTTAGGGGTAAACAAATGTTCTGGATTTATTCACCTTATCACTTCCATGCTGCTTTTAATTAGCTTTGTCTGTTCTGTTGTGTAGATGAATCACGGCTCTGTTCCTCATCAGCTTCCTGGAGGAGGCGGAGTTTGTCTCATAGGTAGACATGACATTTGAGGGAGGAATTAGAGATGCAGCTGCAGATTAGCAGGTAAGTTTTTTTTTTACCATTTTAAATCATTTTTTATCTTGGTTTCTGACATTTTCACAATTTTTTATGTTTATACCCTGTTTTTTCACTGCTTTTTCACCTGTTGTTATCCTATTTTTAACATTTTTAAAACATTTTCTATTATTTTTAGCTCTCTCTTCCTCAGTTTTTATCCTGTGATTGCTACATTTTCTCCTTTTTCACTGTTTCCTTATTTTTACAGTTTTCAACCATTACTCCCATTACACCCATTCCTGCCACATGTCATTTTACATGCCACATGTGAAATGGTATGCTACATGCTATTTCATTGTACAGTAACTCACTCTGATGTTAAATTCTGGTCATAACTATGCTGCCATATTGTACCTTGCAGTCTAAATGGTACCTCACATTTCACCCTGCACCTGATAGTTCTGCATTGTATAGCAGATATGATTCATGTATCTGTACGGGTCATCATCTATTCATCAACGATGTATATAAGTTATTTAGGCAGTTTTACTTTACGTGGGTAATTCGTTTGTCTATTATGCTGTGTGTGTTTCTGTCCTTTTGGTCATCTACTTTCATGCTGCTGTTACACTGTAATTTCCCAGTTTGGGATCAATAAAGTACATCTATCTATAAATCTATCTATCAATTACAGTCCTGTTTTCCCTTTATCTATTGTTTTCCTATCCTATTTTAAAAAGATTTTTTCCCTTCTTTTGAATTTTTCCCACTTGTTAATCCTGTCATTTTCCCCACAGTTTTTCTCCTTATGACCCTGTATTTACAGTGTATAACAGCTGGAGATTCACCAGGTTAGTATCAGGAATTTTTTTTTTTACAGTGGTTTTTTTTTTAACTTATTTTTACTCTGCATTTTCACATACAGACGTGAACAAAATTGTTGGTACCCCTCTGTTAATGAAAGAAAAACCCACAATGGTCACAGAAATAACTTGAATCTGACAAAAGTGGTTAATAAATAAAAATTCTATGAAAATTAACCAATGAAAATCAGACAATGCTTTTGAATTGTGGTTCAAAGGAATTATTTTAAAAAACAAACTCATGAAACCTTCCTGGACAAAAATGATGGTACCCTTAACTTAATATTTTGTTGCACAACCTTTTGAGGCAATCACTGCAATCAAACGATTTCTGTAACTGTCAATGAGACTTCTGCACCTCTCAGCAGGTATTTTGGCCCACTCCTCATGAGCAAACTGCTCAAGTTGTCTCAGGTTTGAAGGGTGCCTTCTCCAGATGGCATGTTTCAGCTCCTTCCACAGATGTTCAATAGGATTTAGATCAGGGCTCATAGAAGGCCACTTTAGAATAGTCCAATGTTTTGCTCTTAGCCATTCTTGGGTGTTTTTAGCTGTGTGTTTTGGGTCATTATCCTGTTGCAAGACCCATGCCCTGCGACTGAGACCAAGCAGTCTGATTCTGGGCAGCACATTTCTCTCTAAAATACCTTGATAGTCTTGAGATTTCATTGTACCCTGCACAGATTCAAGACACCCTGTGCCAGATGCAGCAAAGCAGCCCCAGAACATAACAGAACCTCCTCCATGTTTCACAATAGGGACAGTGTTCTTTTCTTGGTATGCTTCATTTTTGCGTCTGTGAACATAGAGCTGATGTGCCTTGCCAAAAACTTCCAGTTTTGTCTTGTCTGTCCATAGGACATTCTCCCAGAAGCTTTGTGGCTTGTCAACATGCAGTTTGGCAAATTCCAGTCTGGCTTTTTAATCATTTGTTTTCGACAGTGGTGTCCTCCTTGGTTGTCTCCCATGAAGTCCACTTTAGCTCAAACAATGACGGATGGTGCGATCTGACACTGATGTGCCTTGACCTTGGAGTTCACCTTGAATGTGTTTAGAGGTTGTTCTGGGCTCTTTTGTTATCATTCGTATTATTCATCTCCTCCTGCGGCCACATCCAGGGAGGTTAGCTACAGTCCAGTGGATCTTAAATTTCTGAATAATATGTGCAACTGTAGTCACAGGAACATCAAGCTGCTTGGAGATGGTGTTATAGCCTTTACCTTTAACATGCTTGTCTATAATTTTCTTTCTAATCTCCTGAGACAACTCTCTCCTTTGCTTCCTCTGGTCCATGTTTAGTGTGGTACACACCATGTCACCAAACAGCACAGTGACTACTTGTCACCCTTTAAATAGACTGACTGACTGATTACAAGTTTGTAGACACCTGTGATGTTAATTAGAGGACACATCTTGGTTGAACATGTCCTTATGGTCATTTCATTTTCATCTTTTCTAGGGGTACCATTATTTTTGTCCAGGCCTGTTTCATGAGTTTGTTTTTAAAAATAATTCTGTTGAACCTCAATTCAAAAGCATTGTCTGATTTTCAATGGTTAATTTTCATAGAATTTTTATTTATTACCACTTTTGTCATATTCAAGTTATTTCTGTGACCATTGTAGGTTTTTCTTTCATTAACAGAGGGGTACCAACAATTTTGTCCACGTCTGTATTAATCCAGGTTTACCCTGATTTTTTTTTTTTTTTCTTGTTTTAATACTGTTTTTGTGGTGGCACAATGGGAGGTCTTACTCCACCCATTGACTTGGGGAATAGGGGTAGAAGGTGAGAGATGGAAATGCGGAAGAAGAAAGAAGAAGTGGCAACGGTAGGCACCAGAGTGCCAGGGGGGAGAAAATTGTATGAAGATGCACCTTCACACTTGGAATGCAAGGCGAGAATGTATTGTGTTGTGTTGTGCCTTTGTGTGATGTATGTTAATGTATGTACTCCAGGTGCCAAAGAAGAGAATGTAAGGTGTATAAAGGGTTCACTTTGGCACCCGGGGCCCATTCTGACTTTGAGCTAGAGGAATAAAGTTTGTGTCTGCAACGCTTGTGTCTCGTCTTGTTCATTCTTCTACACTGGTGACCTGACGTGGAATTGGAAGACAGACTGAGCACCTTCATGGGAACACCCACACTTGGGGTTCCACCTGCTGCATTCGCGGTGGCAGTCAAACTCCCGGACTTTTGGCTCCACGACCCGGCCGCCTGGTTCATTCACATGGAAGCCCAGTTTGCTCTCCGTGGAGTTTCGGCGGATGACACAAAGTATCACTACGTGGTGGCTTCACTGAACCCATGCTCCACTCAGCGCGCAATGAGCCTGCTTTGCTCTCCCCCAGTCCAGTTCAAGTACGACGCTCTCAAGCAGCTGCTGCTGCGGAATTACACACTATCCGCTGGAGAGAGAGCAGAAAGGCTCTTCTCACACTCGGAATTAGGAGACGGATCAGCTGTGGAATTAATGGAGAGTATGCTGGCTTTGCTGGGCGCAGATGACGGATCCTTCCTCTTTGCTCACCTCTTCCTGAATAAACTAAAGGCTTTGGCGAGAGCAATCCTGGCCAACTCGCCACTCCTGGCGGCCAGGGACAACTGCTCACTGGTAGAGGAAGCAGATCGCATTTTCCTGGCAAACAGGAGTTTAGGCATCCAGGCAGTGAGACCTGGATCGTTGGCAGAGTCCAATGAAGTTGAGGAGCCGCAGGTGGTGGCCAGGACAGCCACTCGGAGATGCAGGAACAGGATGGCATGCTTTTTCCACCAGCATTTTGGCACCGACATGCGACATTGTCTGTCACCGTCTCGTTTTAAGAGGTCAGTGGCAGCTACGACCACTAACAACAGGAAGAAGCTGCTCTTCATGGAGAACACACGCTCCGGGAGATGGTTTTTGGTGGACTGTGGTTCCCAGAAGAGCCTTAGTTTGCCGGTTGCAGCTGATAGACTGGTGGAAGGCTGTGGCCAATCACTAACGGCCACCAATGGATCCCCCATCAAGACTTTTGGAGAAAGGTTGTGACTGTGTGTTTGCATGGACCCAACTACAAGTGGGACTTTGTGGTAGCTGCATGTTCGGTTCCCTTCTTAGGTGCTGATTTTCTGTGTGCTTATGATCTCTTTGTCGATGTTGCTAATTGACGTTTAGTGGATGCTGTGTGTTTTGCTTCACTACCTTGTATGGCTCGTGGAGCTGGGTCACCAGCACGTGCAATTTGTTTAGCCTTGGGGAATGAGTATCAGTGTTTGGTTTCCGAGTTTCCTGCGCACACGGTGCCCACTTTTTCCACTACTGTGACCAAGCATGGGGTCGAGCATTTCCTCACAACAAAGGACCTGCCGGTTTTTCTGCCTGGACGTGGCTAAACTAGTCATTGTGCGCAAGGAGTTTGCTAACGTGGAATATCTATGAATCGTTAGGTGCGCCAATACCCTTGGGCGTCCCCGCTGCACATGGTGCCCAAGGCCGGTGGTTCGTGGTGGCCGTGCGGTGATTTCCGTTGCCTGAACAATGTCATGGAACATGACTATTACCCCATCCCGCACATTCAGGATTTTTCCGTACACCTGGCTGGGATGCGCTTTTTTTCAAAAGTGGATCTGGTCTGCGGTTACCACCAGGTCCCGGTTCGCGCCAAGGACGTCCAAAACATGGGAGTGATAACTCATTTTGGCCTTTTCGAGTTTTTATGCAAGCTGTTCGGGTTAAAGGGTGCAGCCCAAACTTTTCAAAGGATGATGGACGTGGTGCTCTGTGACTTGCCATTCGTTTTCATCTATTTAGATGACATTCTGGTGGCTAGTGCATCAGAGAAAGAGCACCTCACCCATCTCAAGCAAGTTTTCTGATGGTTGGAAGCACACAGGCTTATAGTTAATTTGGCGAAGTGTCAGTTCGGGCTGCCAGTGATTGATTTCTTGGGCCACCACATCTCACCGGAGGATGCAGTTCCACTGCCAGAAAAGGTAAGAGTGGTATCAGAGTTCCTCCGTCCGCAGACAGTAAGGCGCTGCGGGATTTTTTGTGAATGGTCAATTTTTACAACTGTTTCCTTCCCTGGGCAGCCCAGCTGCTGTGACTGCTGTACTGCATGCTCAAGAAAAAGAAACCCGTGGATAGCGTTTACTGGACCCCCGATCGGGTCCAGGCGTACACAGGCGTCAAAACGGCACTTGCCAACGTGGTTTTGCTGGCCCACTCATCCCCATTGGTGCTGTTAGCACTCATGACAGATGCATCTGACATCGCGGAAGGAGCCATGGTAGAACAGTACGTCTCCAGTTTGTGGCAACCTCTCGCCTTTCTCAGCCATACTTTGTACGACATCGCGTGTAAGTATAGTGCTTTTTACTGGGAGCTGTCTGGCCACACGTCACTTTCAGTTCTGGCTCGAAGGTCACAAATTTACCACATTTGTCGACCACACGCCCCTAACTTACGAAATGGCCAAAGTCTCGGAACTGTGTCGGCCCAGCAGCAATGGCACTTGGCCGCAATTTTGGAATTCGCTCCCGACATTCAACTTGTATCCGGTAAACTTAATGTTGTGGCTGACTGCCTGTCGTGCGCACTGGTCTCTTTGGTCTATGTTGGTATTAATTCTTCTGGCATGGCTGCCGACCAAATCGGGGACACGGACATTTTCACGCTCAGATCTGCAGGTACCGGACTAAAACTGGAGAGCAGGGTGGTTCAAGAAGGGTGACCCCCCTTGCTTTGCGATGTCTCCACCAGCTGTCCCCGCCCAGTTATTCTGAGCTCTTGGCGCCACTGCGTTTTCGAGTCCGTCAGTTCTCTTTCACATCCTGGAATACAGGCTTCAGTTAAGCTGGTGGGGTCCAAATTTGTCTGGCCTCGATTATGCAAGGATGTGAAGGAGTGGGCTGCAGTGTGTGTAGCGTGCCAGTGGGCTAAGGTTCAGAGGTACACCAAAGCCTCCCTCAAGCCTTTCCGAAGTCCAAGCAGGAGGTTCGACCACGTACATGTGAATTTAGTGGGTCCCCTTCCACCGTTGCAGGGTTTTATGCACCTTTTGACAATAGTGGACTGCACTACGTGTTGGCCAGAGGCATTTCCGCTGGCTTCCACCACATCTGCCAATGTGGCCCAAGCATTTTTGTCATCCTGGGTTGCACGTTTCAGATCCCTGTCAGACATCACTTCTGACAGGGGTCCGCAGTTTGTTTTGGAACTCTGGTCCGCGATGGCCAAGAGCCTTGGGGTCAGCATCCACCACACCACCGCCTACAACCCGCAGGCTAATGGTTTGTGCGAGAGGTTTCACATGTCGCTTAAAGCAGCACTCAGAACGTCATTAAAAGATGCAAATTGGGTTGACTGCCTGCTTTGGGTCCTGCTGGGTTTGCTCTTCGCGCCTAAGGAAGATTTGGCAGCTTCCCCGACGGAGCTCGTCTTTTGTCAGCTGTTACAGATCCCGGGTGAATTTTTGCCGGAGAGTCCCGTGCCCGGTACCGACTCATCTGTGTGCCCATTTTCTGGGGCAGAGGCTGGCAGCGTTCCGCGGCTGGCGCGCCATTGTTTTCCCCGCACTTTTGCTCCAAAGCATTTGGAGAACGCCAAATTTGTTTTCATTAGACCTGACACACACAACCCTGCTGCGTCCGCCTGATGACAGCCCGTTTAGAGTTTTAGAAATGGAGGCGAAACATTTTGTGTTAGATTTTGGGGGCTGTAAGGAAACCATCTGCATAGAAAGGCTGAAGCCCGCTTATGTGTTGGCAAATGAGCAGGTGGTGCTGGCCCAGCCTCCCCGGTGTGGACACCTGCCTATGGTGGGTCCACAGGTTTGTGTTCACCCTTCAGAGAACTGTTTTCAGAAGACCAAATCTTTCCCCTCCCCACCTTTTCCCCTCCAGAGGACGGCCCACCAGGAACTGAGTTTTTTTCCTACCCATCTCGACATGAAGGCATTTTGGTCGGCGCAGCAGCTCCACATTACAGTCGTTATGGGAGAATGCTCAAGCCCAAGGTACCAGAGGGTTAAGACCCCTTCTGGGTGTTTTTTTTTTGGGGGGGGGGGGCTGTGTGGTGGCACAGTGGGAGGTCTTACTCCACCCAGTGACTTGGGAATAGGGGGTAGAGGGTGAAAGATGGAAATGTGGGAGAAGAAAGGAGAAGTGGCAAAGGTAAGCGCCAGAGCGCCAGGGGGGAGAAAACTGTACAAAGATATGCCTTCACACTTTGGATGCCAGACGTGAATGTATTGTGTTGTGTTGTGGTCTTTTGTGATGTGTGTTAATGTATGTACTCCAGGTGTCAAAGAAGAGAATGTAAGCTGTATAAAGGATTCACGAAGCCCATTATGACTTGAGCTAGAGGAATAAAGTCTGTGTCTGTGACGCTTGTGTCTTGTCTTGTTCATTCCTTTACATTTCTACCCTTTTTTTGTCCTGTTTTTCAATGTTTTTTTTTCCAGACAGTTTTACCCTTTAATTGTTTTTATTCTTTATATCCTGTTTTTTTTTCCCACTGTTTCAGTTTTTTATTTTTTCCCCTCATTCCCTCACATTTTTATCTTGTTTTTTAATGTATTTTGCCCTTTTTAAACTGTCTTAAACCTTTTCATTCTGTTTTCCCACTGTTTTTTCACTGTTTTTTTTCCAATATTTTTACTGTTTTCTCACCTGTTGTTATGGCGGCGCAAATTTAACAAAGTCAGTGGAAAGAGGCAAGCACATATGAAATCACCCATTTGCACGTTCATGTCCAAGGGATAACGCTAGCTTTGAGATTCTGCCATCACCGGAGTAAAAGTATTGACATTGGAGAGTAAACTAGTTTAAAAAATGAGACTGCCACTCACCTGGAGACAGAAGGACAGGGAGCTCTTCAGCTGAATCGAGATGTCAAAGTTATTTACCCACGGATTCCCGCCATGGACGTGCTAGCAAGGCTAGCAAGCTAGCAACGGAAACACCCATCAAGTTTTCGAGGCAGAGCAACTTTTTCAGGTGAGACCCCCGTCGGAAAATGCAAACCTAACATGATGTTATTTTGCGGATTTCAACAGCAGGTTGAACACTGCTGCAGAGGTTATAAAGGCAAGTTCACCTGTCTGCATTTCACCCAGACAGTGAATTTATTTCTATTTGTGTATTTAAGATAAGATAAGCCTTTATTAGTCCCACAATGGGGAAATTCCAGGAATGCAACAGCACAGGGATAGCAACACTCAGAGCAACAATCAGAAGGCAAGAGAAAAAAAACAAGAGCAGCAAGTATACATATGTACATATAAATATATATATATATATATATATATATATATATATATATATATATATATATATATATATATATATATATATATATATATATATATATATACAGTATATATATATATATATATATAGACACAGTGCGGAGCATTGTAGCTAGATGGGATAGATATATAAATATATAAACAGTGCGGAGCATTGTAGCTAGATGGAATAAATATGTAGATATATAAACACACACAGTGCGGAGCATTGTAGCTAGATGGAATAAATATATGAATATATAAACACACAATTACATTGAGTTATACTGTAATCATGCTGCGTGAAAAATTTGCCCGTTCGCATTTGGTGTGAAGGCACCTTTATTCTATTTTTATCCTGTTTTATCCTGTTTCTTTACTCTTTTTCCTGTGTTTTTTTTTTAATCCTGTGATTGACCCATTTTCTCTCCTCTCCCCATCTCTCTATTTTTACAGTTTTCACCTGCTGTGTTCGAGCTTAAAATCTTGACATGAAGAAGACCCTGGAATGAAGAGCAGGTTGAGAACTTGTGAGATTTTTTCCTGTTTCTGTTTTGAGTCCGAGCACGTGTCACAGTCATACTCGGGTCTCTAGGTCGCTATTGATTCCCTGACTAATAGTAAGTTACCCTTCCTTTTTTTCATGGATTGCCTTTTTCTGTAAGTTTCCCTTTGTGGGTTTTCTGTTGTGTCTGTAGTCTGTAAGTTGCCCTTAGTGGTTCATTTCTGTTCTTTATTATTAAATACGCAAACTCACAGCTGGTGAGTGGGGTCTTAATTTCTTCTCTTGAATGGGCCAATTATGACAGTAGGTCACAGCCAGTAGATGGCAGTGGCTGTGGGTTTGCTCTTTTCTTTTTTCCACCATTGTTCTATTTTTCACCTTTTCTGGGTGTCCGCTTTCGCTGAGATGGCAGCGAGTGGGAAATGGTACCCTATGTGCTTGGGGTGGGAGCTCTGTCAGGCTTTAATGGACATAAATGGACTTATAGCCAGAGCTCGTAGATATTCCACCCAGAAGGACGCTTTGTGGTACCTGAACCTCGTGGAGGTGGCCGTGCTGCATCATCATCGCCTCTCGGAGCATGCCGAGGGAAGGAGAGAGGATATCCCTGGTGTCAGCTCTCCAACAGGAGAACCGTGAGTTGGAGAAGAGTTCCACCAGGAAGCCTAGACAGAAGGGGAGGCGCTCCCGGGCCTCAGTCGAATCGGCTCCTCGCCAGGCTCCAGCTCCGGCTCCAACTCCCGCTCTACCTGCTCCAAGATGCTGCCTCCTGGCGCAGACCTCCACTCCTCTCCAAGACATGTCCATACCGAATCAGAAAGAGGAGAGTCACCGGGCCCAGACGCCACAAACCTCCCGCCATTATCCAGCTACAAGCCGCCAGAGGAAATCTTCCGTCTCTCAGCCAGCAGCTTCCTCATCGCCATGTAAAAAAAGGAACAACAGCTTCTGCCTCGAGGTTTTTCTCGCCAGCTGTCTCGTCAGCTCCCTCTTCCTGGGTCGTCGCTGCTGTTTTGCTCTCCTCCATGGCTTTTTCTTCCGCTGCTGAGAGCCCGGCTGTCTCCTCCCCAGTTTTGCAGTTCATCAAGGCTGCAGGGGCGGCTCCTCCATGTTCTCCAGGGGGCCTTCAACAACCGCAGCCACTGAGAGGGATGACTCTGGGCCTGCTGCAGCAGAAACCACCGTGCCCCGGGAATACAGGAAAGTGCTTTTTCATTCCCTATCACCAACATATGAATTACCTTTCCTGATTCCCGGTAGTGAGGCTCAGTCAATGCAATCAATGCAGTCAGCTCTTCTGAAGAAGGCTGCAGTGCACAGTCGAAACATGTTAAGAAGGTAAAGACATCGCCTTTCTATTTTTGTCTTTAATAAGAACAAAAGGTAAATAGTTAAAAGAAGACAAAATTAACCTACTTGAGCTCAGTCAATGCAGTCCACTGAGTCCTCACTGCCTGCTGCAGGAAATTTTCCTTCACCTGCTCCCTCTGTGCCTCCTCCAATTTCCCCTGAGTGTCCGCTGGTCCCAGGATTGTGCAGCCGGGCGATGGAGGAGCCTGCGGTCCTGGAGGACCTGGCCCCAGCCCTGCAGCAATGGCCTGGACTGGGGGAAGCACTGCGTGTGAGCTGATGCTTGTGCCGATGACTGAGCGTCCCCTGGTTTCAGCGATGTGGGAGGCCGCACCAGTGGTGAGACGACCTCCAGCTGTCATGCCGGATGAGCCACCTGCGTTGGTTGCTTCACCTGGAGGTCCCAGGACTGCACTAACCACAATGCCTGCTGTAGGGGCTGTCGCAACAGAGTCCAAACTGGACCTCAAGAAGACCCCCTGGATCAACGGAGTCCTGGACAGCGGTGGAGCTTGAGCTCAGGCAAGTGCTCTTCTTTGTTTTCACTTTTTGTGTTTTGGAGAGATCTTGCCTGCCTCTTGGTGGGGAAGGTCAAGTGCAGCCGTCAGCTGCACCTGAACTTACCTCGCTGGGCTCCACTGCCTCCGGTGACGCTGATTCTGTGTCTTTGTCCTTCTTGTCTGAGCCTCTCCTCAGGGTCACCGAGGGTCACCCAACATCGCCAGAGGTCTTTGTGGGTCCAGCCTCATCACCCAAGGTCTCCGTGGGTGCTGCCCATTTTCCTGAGGTCTTTGCTGGTGCAGCTGCGTCCCAGTCCGGGTCCACTGAGGGTGCTGCTACGCCTCAGTCCGGGGCCACCGGGGCTGCTACTATGCCTCAGTCCGGGGCCACCGGAGGTGCTGGTACGCCCTAGCCCGTGGCCAGTGGGGGTGCTGCTTCACCCCAGTCCGGGGCCACTGGGGGTGCTGCTTCGCCCCACTCTGGGGCCACCGGGTGTGCTGCGCCTATGCCCAAGTTCGCTGCCGGTCGTTAATCTTCATCTGGTTTTGTCGTGGTTCCTTCTCTGCCATCCCCTTCGCCGGGTGTCCATCTCCTGGCTTCCATGGTCCACGGAAAGCACAGGTTCCAACTGCCTCCTCCGGGGGAGGTGTGTGGTCCTCCATGACCTGTTGGCCCAGAGATGCAGGGAGACCACCCGGTGAACTCTCTGGGTTGCTTGGGTGGCTTCAGAATTCTGAAAGACCACCCGATGAACTCTCTCTTCTACTTTGGTGGCTTGGGAGACCAGGTAGGCCACCTGACCTCTTCCACTTGATGGTTGGGTGGAGCCGGGACTTTGGAAGGCCACCTGAATTGTTCCCTCGGTCATCCAGTTTTACAAGGTTTTCTTAGCACTTTATTTGGTCAGTGTTGTGGGTCATGTGTGTTTTGTTTTGTTTGTTTTTTGTGTCTCTCCTTCCTGGCCTGGATCCCCCCACCACCCTCTTGGGGCCTGTTTTTGGAGTTATTCCTGTTGGGGGGGGGGGGTACTTTCTTTCCTTTTTGAAGTTATGTCAGGGTGTCTGGTTTCTACCCCTTAAGGAAGGGGCACTGTTATGATTCTGAGCACGGGTCACATTTGTGCTCGTGTCTCTAGGTTGCTGGTGATTTTCTGTTTATGTATTTGTTCTTGTTTTTCATCCATTATGTTTTGTGCTTTTATTTTGATAGCACCATTTGGTTACTTCCTCCTGTCAAATCTGTTAGCGGGTTGTCCCAGGTGTTTTGTTATCTCTGATTACTTTCTCACTCATGCATCTACACCTGATCCACATTTGTTTTTTCCCTGTCTTATTATTTAAGCTCATTTGCGGGATTTATTCCTCACTGCAACCTCACCTTGTGCAGACAGCAATCCCCCCATCTGATTCCTCTTTTATTTTCTGCTCAGTACTCAGCCTTGCCTGACTAATAGTAAGTTACCCTTCGTGGTTTTCATGGATTGCCTTTTTCTGTAAGTTTCCCTTTGTGGTTTTTCCATTATGTCTGTAATCTGTAAGTTGCCCTTCATGGTTCATTTCTGTTCTTTGTTATTAAATATGCAAACTCACAGCTGGCGAGTGGGGTCTTGATTTCTGCCCTGGAAGGGCAGATTATGACAGATTCCTTGGAGCTTCAAGCTATAAATGCTTCCAGGGACTTTAGATTCATAAGTGAAGACAAATAAAAGATGCATCAGACTCATTTACTTCATGCACAGGTTTAAACACCTCTGTGCATTCTTAGTGTTCTAAAAGAACTAAAATTAGCACCAGTATGACAGCTGCAGTAGTATATTTAATGTTTTCCACATGAGGACATTATCATTCTCAGCCGTCATGTTCAAACAGAGATTCTTTAACTTCCTTCATTTCTCCAGCAGTAGAAAACATGTCTGACTGGCTGCTTTGCCGCTCCAGTTCTCTCTTTTTCAGAGCAGCCTCATACATTCATTATTTCCTCTGGTCTGGATTTCTGGTGTTTTGGAATCGTTTTGTTAAAGAAGCATCAATGAAACTCACAGCTCACTGCAAAGATGTTTCACACTAAAAAGCTTTGGAGGCACTTGAGAGATACCACGGTGCTTTTAATGGATAATGTCTGCAATAACTCTCGGGTCAAGGAGGAGAAGAAGAAAAATATATTTCATTTGTGTTTTTTAATGTGCCTAATTAAGGGAATGTGGCTTTTAACATGAACATATTACACTAACCACACTCATATACGGCATTATTATGTACTCATTAACTTCTGTGTCATTTCTACTGTCATTACCAATTAGTCTTCATCTTCTTTTATCTCACTCTGCTCTGGTTTTCTTTTGTCTTTTTCATTTTTACAGTCCATCCAGCTAGAGATGCTTCTCTTCCATGGAACCAGGTTATTAAAGGAACTTCTTCTCTCACAGAATGCTACTGGTTGGGGACTGTCGGGGTATTCTGTCTTTGGTTAACACTCTAAAACAACGGTTGCATGTACTTGAGATGACTTCCTGTCTGTTCTAGCTCTCTCTAGTCTCGTCATTTTAAACAGATGATCCACGTTCCTCCTAAAGAGCTTAATTTGTAATTCTTCATTCTACAGTGTCTGCACAACAGAGACAAGACCAAACACACTTCAGTCCCCCGACTGATGCTCTAAAAGAAGGTCTTGGGTTCAATCATTCATGTGGACTTTTCTCTGACACCGAGCACCCAAGTAAACTTGACTGCAGCACACCAACATCACTTCATTACAACCCTGAAGATTATACTGTACTGTACTAGTCAGTACTTTTCGTCAAAGTATGTCTCCCTCCAAATTATTCCAGTCCTTACTTAAGAGTATAGGTGTGAATCAACCTGGTAAAATATGGATCATATTGTCCCTGATATCATCGTAAACCTTTCTATCATGTTACAGAACAATGCATTTTAAGCACCAATACTAAGAATACATGCAAAATTGGCTGCACGCTGGCGCAGTGGTTTAGCACTGTGACAGCACAGTTTTACGCTCGGCCGGGGGATCGCGGGGATCATGAGATCGTGGGTTCGATCCCAGCCCCCAACCAACAGTGAGCTGTGTGGAGTTTGCATGTTCTCCCCGTGTTGCGTGGGTTTACTCCGGGATTTCTCCGGTTTCCTCCCGCATATCAAAAACATGTAGGTTTAGGGCGCTCGCGCACGCAGCGACCAGCAGCCGGTGGCTTGTCACCAGACTGCAAACCAAATCTACCTACGGGTACAAATAAGTAACAAAAAAAAAACAAAACAAAAACAAAAAAAAACAAATATTTTTGGGGAAAAATTTACAGCTTTTCTTATAGATTAGGACTTTTTTCTCATTAATTTACAACTTTTTCATGTAAATTTTGCTCCTTTTTTATATTAATTTGCAACTTTTTCCTAATTAATATTCAACTCTTTTCTCATTAATTTGCAACATTTTTCATTTAAATTTTCATTTTTTGTCATTAATCTGCAAGTTTTTTCATATTAACCTGAAACCTTTTTTCTTACAAAATTGCTACTTTTTTGATTTAAATTTTGAACTTTTTCTCATTAATTTGCAACTTTTCCATGTAAATTTGAAGGTTATTTCTCATTAGCTTTCAACATTTTTTCTTGTTAATTTGCATGATTTTTTCACATTAATTTGTAGCTTGTTCATATAAATTTGCAACATTTTTTCTTATTAATTTGCAACTTTTCTCTTGTACATTAGCAACTTTTTCTCATTAATTCACAACGATTTCAGACTTTTTTGTAAAATTTTACTTTTCTTCTCTCTTTTTTATTGTAAATTTGCAGCTAAATTTCAGAATGTTCACATGTTTGCTGGATAAATTTTGATTCTATGTAATGGTTAAGATTTTATATAGACAATGACCTCATTTTATTTTATTTAACATATAATTCAACTTTATTTATTTATATAGCGCCATTTCACAACAACAGTCATCTCATAGCACTATCAACTGTAGGGGGGACCCCCACAGTTGCAGAAAGACCCCAGCAATCAGGCGATCCCCTGTGAGCAAGCACTTGGCGACGGTGGAGAGGAAAAACTCCCCTTTAACAGGAAGAAACCTCCAGCAGAACCAGGCTCAGGGAGGGGCAGTCATCTGCTGCGACTGGCTGGGGGGTGAGGGGATAGAGAAGAAGAAAAGAACAGACATGTAGAGAGCAAACAGCACGATGGGGACTCAATCTATGGGAGAGAACAAACAAATGTTAATGACCAGCAAAAAAAAAAATATTTCATAGAGAGTGAGGAAAGGAGTGAGGCCCAGTGCATTACTGGAGGTCCCCCGGCTGACTAAACCTATTAGCAGCATAACTAGGGGAGGGTTCAGAAACACATGATCCCTCCCTAATTGTAGGCTAGATCAAAAAGGTAGGTTTTAGCCCTATTCTTAAAAACAGAGATCGAGTCTGACTCCCGAATCCAGATTGGCAGCTGATTCCACAGGAGAGGAGCTTGATAACTGAAGGCTCTGCCTCCCATTGTACTTTTGGAGATTCTAGGTATTACAAGTAATCCTGCATTTTGGGAGCGTAGTGCTCTGTTAGGATAATACGGTAGTATCAGATCTTTTAAATAAAAAGGAACCTGATTGTTTAGAGCTTTGTAAGTGAGAAGAAGGATTTTAAACTTAATTCTAAACTCTATGGGAAGCCAATGAAGGGAGGCCAGAACCGGAGAGATATGATCTCTCTTTCTAGTACCTGTTAAAACTCTTGCTGCAGCATTTTGGATCAGCTGAAGACTTTTTAAAGATGTTTTAGGACAGCCTGATAATAAAGAATTACAATAATCTAATCTCGAGCTAACAAAAGCGTGGATCAGCTTCTCAGCATCACTCTGAGACAAGATGCTCCTAATCTTGGCAATATTACGCAAATGATAGAAGGCAGTCTTAGAAACAAATTTAATATGTGAATTGAAGGACAAATCCTGATCAAAAATAACTCCAAGGTTCCTCACAGAGCTATTAAGAGAAAGAGTAACTGCGTCCAAACTGAAAGTTTGATTTGGAAAGGAATTTCTAAGGTTTTTTGGACCAACAAGAATGACTTCAGTCTTATCTGAATTTAATAGCAGGAAATTACAAGTCATCCAAGCTTTGATTTCCTTAAGACAGGCTTCTAACTTGGCTAATTGATTAGTATCATCTGGCTTCATTGACAGGTATAATTGTGTGTCATCTGCATAACAATGAAAATGTATACAGTGCTTTCTAATAATGTTGCCTAACGGAAGCATATATAAACTAAAAAGAGTAGGGCCTAGCACAGATCCCTCTGGAACTCCATGACTAAGCTTTGAGCTGAAAGAAAACTCATCATTTACATGAACAAACTGGAACCTATCAGATAAATAAGATCTAAACCACTGCAACGAAGTTCCATTAAGTCCAACATAGTGTTCTAATCTATCAAGTAGAATATTATGATCAATAGTATCAAAAGCTGCACTAAGATCTAAAAGGACAAGTACAGAAACTAGTCCATTATCAGATGCAATGAGGAGGTCGTTAGTGACCTTCGCTAAGGCTGTTTCAGTACTATGATGGATTCTAAACCCAGATTGAAACTCTTCAAGTAAACCATTTCCCTGCAGGTGGTCAAATAATTGCGTAGCAACAACTCTTTCTAAGATTTTTGAAATGAAAGGGAGATTAGAGATTGGTCTATAGTTAGCTAAAGCTCCTGGATCTAGCGTTGGCTTTTTGAGTAAGGGTTTAATTACAGCCGTTTTAAAAGCCTGCGGTACATGGCCTAAAGTTAATGAAGAATTGATTATATGAAGAATAAAGCTACCAATAAGTGGGAAGACTTCTTTAAATAACCCGGTAGGAATAGGATCTAAAAGACAAGTTGAAGGTTTGGATGAGGAAACTACTTTGTCTAACTCACAAAGGTCGATTGGAGTAAACTCATCAAGACAGACATCAATAGAAGGAGTTGTAGTAGTTACAGTATTTAAGTTAACTGTGGGAAGAATCTGATTGATTTTATCTCTGATGGATGAAATTTTATTATTGAAAAAGTTCATAAAGTCCTGACTAGTAAGCTCTAAGGGGATGCTAGGATTGACAGAGTCCTGACTCTTTGTCAACCTGGCTACAGTACTGAAAAGAAACCTGGGATTATTCTTGTTCTCTTCTATTAATGCAGAGTAATAACTCGTTCTAGCTTTTCTAAGAGATTTTTTATAAATTAAAAGATGATTTCTCCAAGCTAAATAGATTTCATCTAAATTAGTAGAGCGCCATTTTCTTTCTAAATGACGAGTCTTCTGTTTTAAGCTACGAGTTTCTGTGTTGAACCAAGGAGTTAAAAATCTCTGATTAGACTTTTTCTTTTTTAAGGGGGCCACCAAGTCTAGAGCCTGATGCAGAGAAGCTGAAACACTATCCACCATGTTATCAATTACAGAAGGAGCAAGCTGTCTATAGCTTATTTCCATTGTGTTGACACATGGCATAGAGGAAACAGTCTGCATAAATTTGGAAACAGCATCATCTGAGAGGCATCTACTGTGATAATATTTTTCTTTAGGAGCCAAATAGTCAGAAATAGTAAAATCAAAGGTTAACAGACAATGGTCTGACAGTACAGGGTTATGAGGAGACACTACAAGATTTTCTATTTCTATGCCATATGTCAGAACAAGGTCCAATGTATGGTGGAGGTAATGAGTAGAATTTCCTACTTTCTGAGAAAACCCAATCGAGTCTAATATTGAATTAAAAGCCACATTAAGGCAGTCACTATCTACATCCACATGTATATTAAAGTCCCCTACTATAATTATTCTATCAGATTTCAGCACTAAATCAGCTAAGAAATCAGCAAATTCGGATAAAAATTCTGAATAGGTTGATGGGGGACGATAAACTATGGCAAATAAAATTGGGTTTAACCTGAAATTGCTAAAGTGCCCAATACTGAGGACCAGGCCCTCAAAGGAATTATAACATGTTTTTTGCTTTACATTAACTAGTAATTTGGAATGGTAAATTGTTGCTACTCCTCCTCCACGACCAGAACTTCTGGGATTTTGACAGTTTAAATAACCAGAGGGAGTTGATTCATTTAAACCAACATAATCCTCTTGCCCTAACCAAGTCTCTGTAAGGGAAATTAAATCAATCTGATGATCAATTAACAGATCATGGACTAACAGAGACTTGGGAGTTAGAGACCTAATATTTAACAAACCACATTTAATTTTTAAATTATGAGGAGGAACAGAGGCCAAATCATTCAATTTAGAGGCTTTATGTTTAATTTGAGTTTTACCAATATTTTGCTTTATCACTTTGGGATGCTTATACATTATATTTTTATTCACTTTGGAGGGAGCAGACAACGATTCTCTGATGGGGAAGACAGGGGCTAAGTTGAGGGGTGGCGGATGAAGAGGAGCTGCAGAGAGGCGTGTGAGACTGCGACTCTGCTTCCTGGTCCAAACTCTGAGTAGTCATGGTTTTGGAAATTTGGATAAAAAAGATGCCAGATTGTTAGATAAATGAGAAGCACCATCCAAAGTGGGATGAATGCTGTCTCGTCTCATAAGACCAGGTTTTCCCCAAAAAGAGCTCCAATTGTCAATGTAGCCCACGTCATTTTTAGGACACCACACAGACAGCCAGCGGTTCAAGGATGACGAGCGACTAAACATGTCATCACTGGTCAGATTGGGGAGGGGCCCAGAGAATACTACAGTGGCAGACATCGTTTTTGCAAACTCACACACCGATTCTACACAGGTACCTCCCCCCCCCCCCCCCATTTTATAGGGTTTGAATTCTTGCCCATTACAAAATTTTCCTTACTGTCCCCCCGAAACCCAGGAATTGACCTGACTACAATAATACTGATAGTGTCCCCCTCAGTGTTTACTCTGGAGAAAATCTTCTGTCTATTGTGCCCCCCAACAGAGAAATGAAATATCCATCCATGCACATGATGTTAATTCATCACAAAAACAGGAAAGATTTGACCAGGGTCACATGTTGAATCACTAATGAATCTTAAACTTTCTGTCCAACCTTCTGACAACAGTTCACCTGCACCCTTCACTCTGAATCTCCCTCTACCTGTCTTTAAGCAAGGTCATGCTAGCGTGAAGAGGTGCCCGTATGACTTCCTGTGTCACGGCATCAGCATATGCTCAAAGACAGATTATCAGCTTCCCAGTGGGCTCTTTTTATTTTGCTGAAAGCACAATTAAGTATGCAGCGGAGAGGAGAGGGAGGCAGGAGCCAAAGGTCAGGATGGAGATGCCCACATGATGTTAGCAAATGTTTTCACCAATGAAAAGAGTTTGCTTCAGCACCCTTTAGTGTAACAATACAAGCTCATCAACACCCAAATTCTCCCTGAAAGCTGTTCAAGGTTGCAGCAGAGGTACGGAGGCTTGGGTGATGGAGCCTGTTGAGTTTTACTAAAGGCTTATTTGTTAAGCCAAGGTGAAATATGACATGCTTTTAAAACAGCTTGGTAAGGTTGTGGTTACTGCCATAGAAACTGAATGCATATCAGCTAAACTAATATGGACATGAATTACTTTACACGTGGACTGGATGCGTTGTTGCTTTCCTTCTAAGCACCAGGATGAAGAAGATGACACTTCTCAGCCTTAATGGGACTTATTATCACCATTTTCACTGCAGGAGCTAGGAACCAATTTTGCAGGAACTCCACTGGTGGTTTGTGTCTCAGTTGGAGGAACTGCCCCCACTACCATGTGACTGTCAGGAAGTAGTAGGAGTCAGAATAAGCCCCTACCTCACTGGGGTCCCCAAAAACTGCTGGGTGGGGTTTGGGATTGACTTGGTGCCAGTGTGTTCATGTGGCCCCCACCAAAGATTAATCTGGGCCCCATTATGGGTCCCATTTGGGTTTGTCCATGGATTCCTTAATTGTCCTATCCATGTTTGTCCACATGGACTTTACCTGTTTACCTATTTTTGACTTATTTTCTCCTAAATTTGCTGTTTTCTTGTAAATTTGTGACTTTTTCCCATAAATTTGTGACTTTTTTTTGTAAATTTGGAAGGTCTAAACGTTTTGGCCCTCTGGTTAGTGGGCAGCCCGCTCTGCCTCCTGAGCCATTATCTGCTACATGCTAATTCATTATCTGCTACATGCTAATTTTTTTAAAACTGCCTTGACTAGTACTACTCATTATTACTAGTATTATTATTATTATTACTTATTATTACTTATTTTTCTACACTTATTGCACGTTTCTAGTCCTTTAGTTTTTTAGTTTATCCCTTTTTCTCATTATGTTTTTAATGTTGCAGCATGGCACCGAGACAAATTCCTAGTTTGTGTATTACATGAACAATGGCAATAAACCTGATTCTGATTCTGATTCTGATTCTGAGCCGCTGCCACATCTCAAAGGAGCGGTGAGCGAGCAAGTAAGTGATAGTGGGTGGCTTGGATTTGTGTGGTGCTTTACATGCCGGGTGGGGTCTTGGAGCACGCGTGGTAGGTCCATCATTCATTTGCTCGGAGTGTGCATTGGAGGTGGTGGGCTGCTTCTGTGGCTGCAGCTGCCCTGGGGAGGGATGGAAGGGGAATGGCTGCTAGTCCACGCTGGCGGCCTCTCCGGCTGCTACCGGGTGTTAGCGCATGTTTGTGTCTGCTGCATCTGCGCCGCAGTCGCCACAAGCGTTGAGTAAGAATAAGTGTGAGTAAGTGTGCAAGACAGAGCGCGAGTAAATGAGAGTTAATCAGAGCATGAATGAGAGTGTATGAGTGAGCCTGACTGGAAGGAAGCATGTGTGAGTGTGAGTGACTAAGAGGGCAAGTGGGAATGGCAGAAAGACCGAGCAACTATGGGAGTGAGTGAGAGTGAATGAGCCTGGCTTCAGGGCCAGCGACACTGCAGGACTAACGACAGCTAGGACCAACCTGTCCAGTGGCATCAAGGAGGCAAAACGACAGCACAGCAAGAAAATATCCGGCCATTTCAACAACACCAGAGATGCATGTTCCCTCTGGTGTGGCATACAGACCCTCACCATCTACAAACCTACACCTCAGACCTGTGTGAATGACACCACACTCCTTAAACTAAATGACTTCTTCGGCAGCTTTGAACCACAAAACAGCATATCAGCACAGAAGACTACTCCTCCTCCAGACGAGCAGGCCATATGTCTGGATCCAGCTAGCATGAAGAGGAACCTCTGCTGGATCAACCCACGCAAGGCAGCTGGTCCAGACAGCATACCGGGTCACGTTCTGAAGGACTATGCAGAGGAGCTTAAGAATGTCCTGGCCAACATCTTCAACATCTCCGTGAGTCAAGCTGTTGTCCCCACATGTTTCAAAACTGCTACCATAATACTAGTCCCAAAGAAGCCCGTTCCATCCAGCTACAACGACTACCGGCCCGGAGCACTGGCCCCCATGATAATGAAGTTCTTCGAGCAGCTGGTCATGCAGAACATCAAGTCCATCCTCCCTCCCTCCCACGACCCATCTCGGTTTGCATACAGGTCAAACAGATCCACAGAAGATGCCATCACTGCTGCTCTCCATCCAGCCCTCACCCACCTGGCCTCAAAGAACTCCTACATGCAAATACTGTTCTTGGACTTCAGTTCAGCATTCAACACAATCATCCCCCAGCACCTAATATAAAAACTCAGACACTTGGGACTCAAAACCTCTCTCTGTAACTGGGTGTTAGACTTTGTCTCAGAGAGGCCACAGAACGTGCGGGTTTGCAGCAACACCTTCAAGAACATCACACTAAGCACAGGGGCCCAACAAGGGTGCGTGCTCAGCCTGCTGCTCTTCACCCTGCTTACCCATGACTGTGTATCAGCCTATAACACCAACCACATCATTAAGTTTGCGGATGATGCAACGGTGGTGGGCCTCATCACCAGCAATGAGGAGGGCAACTACAGAAATGGGATGAGTCAATTGGTCCATTGGTGTAAAGACAATAATTTCTTCCTGAACATGGGAAAAACCAAGGAGATTGTGGTCGACCTCAGGAGGGGACACACACAGCATCCCCCTCTGATCACTGATGGAGCATCTGTGGAGAAGGTGAGCAACACCAAGTTCTTGCGGGTGCACATCTCTGAGGACCTCTCCTTGTCCGACAACACCACATCACTGGCCAGGAAGGCTCAAACTCACCTCCATTTCCTCCACAAACTGAGGAGAGGATGAGTCCCACCCTCCCATCATGTGCTCATTCTACTGGGGCACCGTTGAGAGCATCCTCACCAACTGCATCACGGTGTGGTATGGAAGCTCCACTACAATGCACAGTGAAAGCAGCCAGCTAGATCATTTTTGCCCTTCTGCTCCCCCCTTCCCTTGGATATCTACCTCACTCACCTCACCCGCAGAGCCATCAACATTGCAGGCGACACTTTCCACCCCTCACGCCCTCTCTTGAGCACCCTGACCTCGGGGAAAAGGTACCTGACCCTCCAGGCCCACTCTACAGGACTGCTAAACAGCTTTGTTCATCAGGCCATCAGGACCCTGAACTCTGTCCACTCCCCCCACCCCTCCCCCCGCCCCAGTGCCATAACCTACTCACCAGCACAATAACTACCTCAGTTGTTGGCACAGAAAGACTGGCACACCAACAGAAATGCATCTGCTGCTGTATGTCTCTACACTTTACTGCAACCATTTGTACAAATGTCATATCTGCTGCTGTCTGTTATTGCAATATTGATCATATGCAGTCCTATCTGTAACTGTCTGCACCTTCACTACCGCATCAAACTTGCAACTATGAGAATTACTGCTATACTTTTCTGTATATAGGATTGCTGGGTTTTATCATTTACTTTATTTGCACTACGGGATTGCTGGGTTTTATCTTTTATCTCTATTTGCACTATGGGTAGCATTGCTGTACATAGACTGCAGTTGTTGTTTTCAAGCCTTACTCCTTTTATTTTTTAATGTATTGCACACCACTGAAGAGAGAGAGAAACACCATTTTAATTCTCCTCTGTGTCCTGTATGTATAATAGTACTGACAAATAAAATCTTTGAATCTTGAAGTAATATTACACACAATGCCCAAATAGCGAATTAAATGATATGTAATGGGACAAAGTGACATCAAGTGAAGTAACAGAATACTTTTACAAATATTTGAGACCCATTGTAATGTCTTTCTTTTGAATTAATTAGAAGGCATCTTTTGTGTGCCGTTCCTGTTTTAGTCCCTAAGGGGACATTAACTAGTTATGTCATTCACTGTGTTATAAATTATAAATATATTCTTTTAGGACTTCTATTCATAGTGATGTTGTATCTTGCACGTTGAGGAATGGGAATTGTTCATTTAAGATGGTAAATAATTAATTGGAAGTCTGACTACCATTATGCTTTTTCAGCTTCACTTTGGCTGCAGTTGCAGAGCTGCACCTCCAGGTGGAGACATGGTGCAGTGGACATTCATTGCAAGATTTCAAGATTATTGTGTTTTTGAGTTGAAAATGATCAGTTTGCAGTAATAGACAGTGTTTAAAAATGGTAGCATTACAAATGAATTGATGCAGTTGGTTATTTGTTTTTTTTTTGTGTTTGTTTGATCCCGTTCATTGCTCAGTGAAACCCCACAAAGAGACATAAATGAGGCTTTACCTGTTGTGTGGAGAAAAGCATATCTGGCGTGCAAACCATCTCCCTTCGCCTCCAGCACCATACACCTCAGTTTCCCCATCCAACATTACTCCACAGCTAGTGTATTATGGAGAGAGAGAGCAGCGTAGTTTGTCCCTTTTCCCAGTCCGACAAAAGTCCTGCACTGGTGTGGAAAGAGAAGGGACAGAGCAGCGGAGTGCGGGAGACTGTATCCGGGATGCAGTTGATTCCTTGCATGGTATAGACCTCTAGGGGGTTATATTAGCGGAATAATAAAGAAAATTAATACAGGTAAATGTAAATGTAGTTCTGGAGTCCCAGCACTCAATGCTAACCTGTACCTGCTTCTGCCCGTCAGTCCACAATGCCTGTATTCTGGAGAGAGACTGGTGGATGTTAAACTCCGGCCACTGTGTCAGGTGTGCATGTGCATTCATGGTTTGCCACATACATACATGCCCACACCGCAGAATCCATATATATATACAGTGGGGCCAAAAAGTATTTAATCAGCCACCAATTGTGCAAGTTCTCCCACTTAAAAGATGAGAGAGGTCTCCAATTTCCATCATAGGTATACCTCAGCTATGAGAGACGAAATGAGAAAAAAAATATCCAGAAAATCACATTGAAGGATTTTTAATGAATTAATTGGTAAATTCCTCGGTAAAATAAGTATTTGGTCAATAACAAAAGTTCATCTCAATACTTTGTTATATACCCTTTGCTGGCAATGACAGATGTCAAACATTTTCTGTAAGCCTTCACAAGGTTTTCACACACTGTTGCTGGTATTTTGGCCAATTCCTCCATGCAGATCTCCTCTAGAGCAGTGATGTTCTGGGGCTGTCGCTGGGCAACACGGACTTTCAACTCTCTCCAAAGATTTTCTATGGGGTTGAGATCTGGAGACTGGCTACGCCACTCCAGGACCTTGAAATGCTTCTTACGGAGCCACTCCTTCGTTGCCCGGGCGGTGTGTTTGGGATCATTGTCATGCTGAAAGACCCAGCCATGTTTCATCTTCAATGCCCTTGCTGAAGGAAGGAGGTTTTCACTCAAAATCTCATGATACATGGCCCCATTCATTCTTTCCTTTACACGGATCAGTCGTCCTGGTCCCTTTGCAGAAAAACAGCCCCAAAGCATGATGTTTCCACCCCCATGCTTCACAGTAGGTATGGCGTTCTTTCTCCTCCCAACACGACAAGCTGAGTTTTTACAATAAAGTTCTATTTTGGTTTCATCTGACCATATGACAATCTCCCAATCCTCTTCTGGATCATCCAAATGCTCTGTAGCAAACTTCAGACGGGCCTGGACATGTACTGGCTTTAGCAGGGGGACACGTCTGGCACTGCAGGATTTGAGTCCCTGGTGGCGTAGTGTGTTACTGATGGTAGCCTTTGTTACTTTGGTCCCAGCTCTCTGCAGGTCATTCACTAGGTCCCCTCGTGTGGTTCTGGGATTTTTGCTCACTGTTCTCGTGATCATTTTGACCCCACGGGGTGAGATCTTGCATAGAGCCGCAGATCGAGGGAGATTATCAGTGGTGTCGTATGTCTTCCATTTTCTAATAATTGCTCCCACAGTTGATTTCTTCACACCAAGCTGCTTACCTATTGCAGATTCAGTCTTCCCAGCCTGGTGCAGGTCTACAATTTTGTTTCTGGTGTCCTTTGACACCTCTTTGGTCTTGGCCATAGTGGAGTTTGGAATCTGACTGTTTGAGGTTGTGGACAGGTGTCTTTTATACTGATAAAGAGTTCAAACAGCTGCCATTAATACAGGAAACGAGTGGAGGACAGAGGAGCCTCTTAAAGAAGAAGTTACAGGTCTGTGAGAGCCAGAAATCTTGCTTGTTTGTAGGGGACCAAATACTTATTTTACCGAGGAATTTACCAATTAATTCATTAAAAATCCTTCAATATGATTTTCTGGATTTTTTTTCTCATTTTGTCTCTCATAGTTGAGGTATACCTATGATTAAAATTGGAGACCTCTCTCATCTTTTAAGTGGGAGAACTTGCACAATTGGTGGCTGACTAACTACTTTTTTGCCCCACTGTATATACACTACCGTTCAAAAGTTTGGGGTCACTTAGAAATTTCCTTATTTTTGAAAGAAAAGCACTTTTTTTCAATGAAGATAACTTTAAACCAATCAGAAATACACTCTATACATTGCTAATGTGGTAAATGACTATTCTAGCTGCAAATGTCTGGTTTTTGGTGCAATATCTAGATAGGTGTATAGAGGCCCATTTCCAGCAACTATCACTCCAGTGTTCTAATGGTACAATGTGTTTGCTCATTGCTTCAGAAGGCTAATGGATGATTAGAAAACCCTTGTGCAATCACGTTAGGTCTGCAATGCTGTAATTGCTGCAAATGGAGGATTCTTTGACGAAAGCAAAGTTTGAAGGAAAAAATTATTATTTCAAATACAAATCATTATTTCTAACCTTGTCAATGTCTTGACTATATTTTCTATTCATTTTACAACTCATGGTGGTAAATAAGTGTGACTTTTCATGGAAAACACAAAATAATTGTCTGGGTGACCCCAAACTTTTGAACGGTAGTGTATACACTACCGTAATCACAGCATTGCAGACCTAACGTGATTGCACAAGGGTTTTCTAATCATCCATTAGCCTTCTCACGCAATGAGCAAACACATTGTACCATTAGAACACTGGAGTGATAGTTGCTGGAAATGGGCCTCTATACACCTATCTAGATATTGCACCAAAAACCAGACATTTGCAGCTAGAATAGTCATTTACCACATTAGCAATGTATAGAGTGTATTTCTGATTGGTTTAAAGTTATCTTCATTGAAAAAAAGTGCTTTTCTTTCAAAAATAAGGAAATTTCTAAGTGACCCCAAACTTTTGAACGGTAGTGTATATATATATACAGTATATACAGTATATATATACATATATATATAAGCTTTCATGGGCAAAACTGCAGCATTTCTTACATAAATTTATTACATTTTTTCTCATTAAACTACAACTTTTTCAAGTAAATTTGTGATTTTATTTCCAGAATGTTTTCACATTTTCTTACAAATTTGTGTGTCAAAAAATTCCAAAATGCCACTATCTATGGGTAAAGCAGCCACATGTGACCCCAGAACCACAGGTTGCAGTCCCCTGTCCTAGGCAGTTGTGCTGATGGTCACCAAACTCACACACAATGATCCTCAGGTGGGTCATTGAAGGTCTGGTTCTTCTTCTTAGACTTTCTTTAATGTTTGTTGTTGTTCGTCCGTCGTTCTCGGTGATGACCAACAACATCACAGGGAAGAGGACTGGGTGTGGTGTATCCGTCTGCGGCTGATCAGTCCAATGCAGGCACGGAAGGCTCTGCCACAGGTCGGGTGCAGGTGGTCTGTGCAGTCAGAAGATACAGGGGTGGCTCTGGACTTGCAAAGCTCATGCTTTCTCTGGGCTTTGGCAATCCCGTTAAGCTCAAAGGAGGCAGCACCTTTACCTTTGCTGGTATAGCTACGCCAGTCTGGTTGGTCTAGCGCTAGGGTCTCCCAAGTGTCAGGACTGATGTCAAAGCTCTTCAGGGAGGCCTTAAGAGTGTCTTTGTAACGCTTCTTCTGACCACCTTGTGAGCGCTTGCCGTCTGCTAGTTCGCCGTAGAACAGTCTCTTTGGTAGGCGTGAGTCAGACATACGAACAAAGTGGCCAGCCCACCCAATCTAGGCTCACTTGAGCAGGGTGTGGATGCTAGGCAGCTCAGCTCTGGAGAGGACCTCTGTGTAAGGGATTTTGTCCTGCCAGGTGATCTTCAGGAGGTTTTTTAGGCAGTTCAGGTGGATGCGGTGTAGCTTTCTGGCATGGTGCTCATAGACTGTCCTGGTCTCGCAGGCATACTAACTAACTAACTAACTAACCTGCACTTATATAGCGCTTTTCTAGTCACAAAGACCACTCAAAGCACTTTCATTAATACTTACCCTCTATTCTAAGGGCCTATAGGAAACAGATATCTAGGGACAATTTAGAACAGCCAATTAACCTAACATGCATGTCTTTGGCATGTGGGAGGAAACCGGAGAAATCCCGGAGTAAACCCACGCAACACGGGGAGAACATGCAAACTCCACACAGATCACTGTTGGTCGGGGGCTGGGATCGAACCCACGATCCCACGATCCCCACAATCCCCTGGCCAAGGGTAAACTGTGCTGCCGCAGTGCTAACCACTGCGCCACCGTGCAGCCCCGTGCATACAGTAAAGATGACAGGACAATTGCCTTGTACACCTTTAGTTTTGTGGTCAGCCTGTTGCACATAGTTGTCCGAATGCTGATCTTGCCTTGGCAATGCACGAATCAATCTCGTCGTCGATGTTGACAGACCTGGAGAGTGTGCTGCCGAGGTACGTGAACTTGTCGACAGCCTTGAGGGTCTCCCCATTGACAGTGATGGCTGGTTCCACATAAGTCTTCTGTGGTGCAGGTTGATGCATGACCTCAGTTTTCTTCGTACTTATTGTGAGCCCAAAGTTGTCGCAAGCAGTGGAGAAGCAGTTCATGCTCTGCTGCATCTGGGCCTCTGTAGCAACGTTGAGCATGGAGTCGTCTGAGAACAGGAAGTCACGCACTGAGTCCCCTTCCACCTTGGTTTTGACTTGGAGCCTCCGCAGATTGAAGAGCCTTCCTTCCATCCTGTACCTGATCCTGATGCTGCTTTCTTCATCATCGCAGAAGGCAGCAGACAGCATGGCTGTGAACATCATGCTGAAAAGTGTGGGTGTGAGTACACAGCCCTGCTTTACCCCGGTGGTGACTTGGCAAGCTTCGGAGGAGTCTCAATCGTCCAGTACTTAAGCAAGCATGCCGTCGTGCAATTGGCACACCATGCTGATGAACTTATCTGGGCAGCCGAACTTTGCCATGATCTTCCACAGCCTTTCATGACTGATGGTATAAAAAGCCTTGCTCAGATCTAAAAATGTTGTGTAGAGATCCTTGTTCTGCTCTTGACATATCTCCTGAAGTTGGCGTGCGGCGAAGATCATGTCAGCAGTTCCACGACCCTCTCTGAAGCCACACTGGCTTGCCGGCAGGTGACCACCTTCCATGTGCTGAATGAGGTTGTTGAGAAGAACTCTTGCGAGGATCTTGCCGTAGATGGCGAGGAGAGAGATCCCATGGTGGTTGTCGCAGGACTGCCTGTTTCCTTTTCTCTTGTAGATATGGACAATGGAGGTGTCCTTGAGCTCCTGGGGGATAACTTCTGGCTGCCACATGGTCTGAAAGAGCTCGGTGAGTTTCTGTATTAGAACTGGTCCTCCTGCCTTGTAGATTTCAGCTGGGATGGCGTCAGAGCCCGGTGCTTTGCTGTTCAAAAGGAGTTTGATCACTTTTTGGACTTCTGATTCTGTTGGCGGTTCTGCCAGAGATGTGTTCACTTCTATTTGGGGCATGAGATTGTTGGCTTCTGCATTGATGGACGAAGGTCTGTTCAGGACGCTGCTGAAATGTTCTGCCCATCTTTCCAGGATTGTGTTCTTGTCGGCGAGGAGAGTGGACCCATCAGCCCTTAGCAGTGGTCATGTTCCAGATGACTGAGGCCCATAGATTGTCTTAACTCTTTAACTGCCCACATTGTATAGACGGGTCGCATGGCCCCAGTGGCACAGCAGTGGTCATGTTCCAGATGACTGAGGCCCATAGATTGTCTTAACTCTTTAACTGCCCACATTGTATAGACGGGTCGCACGGCCCCAGTGGCACAGTGCAGCAACTGCACCGGTCAACTTACTGACGTTCCCCGGCTCTACTGAGAATTTGTACTGATCTGTATTGATCTGACAATTGAGAAGGTGGCAGACGCACTGGAGGAATCATGGCTGACATGGAATACAGAAAAGAACAAGAAATCCTCATTATTCTTCTCCCTTTTTCCGCTTTGAGCTGACAACACCAATGTGGACGCCGCCATGTTCTGTCATGGCCACTGCGATTCTGACTGAAACTGCATGCTACGGGAAAAATAGCCATGTAATACAAACAAAATTCACGTGGGATAATCATAAGAGTTTGTAGATGTGGAAGCGGATGTAAATGACTGACCAAACACAAAACATCGACCACGATGGACGAAAAACTGAGCTCCCAGCACCAACATGGCGGCGCCCACGATCGGCATGGATTCTCACAGGAAAAATGAACCAAACAGGAAAAATAGCTACATAATACAAACGATATTCACGTGGGATAATCAAGCCCACCCACCCCCACCCACCCCCACCCCCCGGCAACAGGTAAGAAAAACGTTTTATTGATTTTCTGGTTCATATACTTTGAAGATTAGATAAAAACGTACCCCTGTAGACAAAATGGCGTAAAAAAAATTTTAAAAAAATGGACCATTCTTTGTGTAAATGTGTCCAAAGTCCACTTTTGACTGAGTTATGTAATTTATTTAGCTGCTGCAACATTATGCAAATTAGATGCATAAATTTATTCCTATCTGAAACTTTGGATCATATTCTACATCTTTCTAATTGACAGTAAGCTATTATCTCTTGCAACTTTCAAGTTATAGCCCTGAAAATCTGAACTATTTTATTGACAAAAAAAATTACCATTCTTGACCACTAGGGGCCTTAACCACCCTTTAACCGTTTCTGTCAACATATGGTGACTGGGACAGTTAAAGGGTTAAGGGCATTGTAGAAGCGTTTGGACTTGTTGCTGTCAGCGTATTGCTGTATTTCATCTGCCTTTTCTGCTGAGCCAGAAGTCTTGCATCTCTCTGAGCTTTGCCTGCGCCTTTCCCTTGATGGAGTTGAAGGTTGCCTTCTTATGGGCAGATCTGCTGTCTTGCTAGTATGGTCTGTGGGCTGCATGCTTCTCATCAAGCAGCTTTTGGATGTCCTCATCATTTTCATCGAACCAGTCTTGGTGTTTGTGAGTGTTCTGGCCTAGATGAGTCGTGAGGTGTCATACACCATGTCTCTGAAAGCTGCCCAGTCGTCTTCTACTCCGTACGCCCCAAGGTCAAGCCGACTAAGCTTGCTGTCCAGGCCCTCACTGATGTTCTTCCGCATAGAGTGCTGTTCCAGCTTGATGACATTGAGTCGCTTGTTTGCCTTTTGCCCCTGTGGACGCCGTTTGGGCTGGATGTGCATGTTGAGCTTGGAGAGAATGAGTCTGTGATCCATCCAGCAGTATGTGCCACACATCGACTTTGTCCCTCTAACGTCCTGCCTGTCTCTCCTTCTCACAATGATGTAATTGATCAGATGCCAATGCTTGCTGCGTGGATGCATCCAGGAGGTCTTGCTGCGATTGGTCTTGTTGTGAGGCAAGCAGTAGATGGCATTAGTGATCAGAAGGTCATGAGAGGCGCAGTCTTCAACAGGAGATGACTGTTGCTGTTGCACTTTCCAACCCCATTTCTCCCATGGACTCCTATGTCTGGTAGTCTGTACCAACTCCAGTGTTAAAGAACAATGAGTTTGTCATCCTTCGGTATGCCTTCAATGAGAGTCTCTAAGGCCTCATAAAACTTGTCTTTGATCTCATCTGGGTTCATCATGGTGGGCAATATGCACTGATGAATGTGGCATGGCATTTTCCTCGGAGGGGGAGCCACGGGGTAATGAGGCGGTCATTGGTTCCTTTGGGGAGGCTGGTAAGTTTGCTGATCAGATTGGATCTGATCGGGAAACCCACTCCTGCTTCACGGCATTCTTTGCTGCCTCGGCTGTGCCAAAAAAAAAAGTGTAGCCTGCTTTGACTTCTGTCAGCTGACCTTCGTCTGCAAACCTGGTCTCACACAGAGCTGCAATGTGGATGCTGTACCTACTGAGTTCTCTTGCAACAAGTGCTGTCCATCTTTCAGGTAAGTATGCTTTGGAGCTGTCCATGATTGTTCGCACATTCCAAGTGCCAATGGTGAGTGATATCACCTTTGTTGATTTCTTCTGAGAATTTTGAACACTAGAGTTGGATCCATGCCGGCCGC
Organism: Pholidichthys leucotaenia; assembly: GCA_020510985.1. Classification (NCBI taxonomy): domain Eukaryota; kingdom Metazoa; phylum Chordata; class Actinopteri; order Cichliformes; family Pholidichthyidae; genus Pholidichthys; species Pholidichthys leucotaenia. Next base: position 283,100,010 of record CM035840.1, read on the forward strand.
GGCTTGCTGGCAAGGATGTAGCGAAGCAGGCTATGTTTAGGGCACCTTTTCTAGCCTCTTCCTCGGGCCATGGAGGTGAGCAGAGCAAATCCTAAAGAGGGCTGCACAGACACCCAGGGGGCTGCCGAACTCCATTGCTGCTTCAGTCCAGTAGAAAGTGACCCTATGCACTTGGCCGCCTGTGTGTGGGATTGTGACTACAGCTTCCAATGTATCCGCACCTGCTGCTTCATCACTTGTCCATCACCACAGGACTTGGGAGGTGGAGGGTGATATCTTTACTTGCTTGTGAATTTGAGTTAAGTGAGGGAGAGTTGCACAGGGTCCTCAGCCTCACTCTCTCATCCCAGCCTATCTGGATGCAGTACCACGACGTAGTCAAGATGGCTGGAGATAGGTTAGGATGCAGTGGATGGCCAGCAGTGTCCTACTTGTCTCACTGTGCCCTAGTTCCTCTCCACAATGCTTTGCTGAGTCTGCCTTCCTGCCCGTTAAGCCAATCTGGTGGTTTCCTCTGCGCAGTCCGCCAGGTCCAGTCTACGCATGTGAAGGTAGCCAAGCCCTACCTCACCAAGTGTTTCAAACCCGTTGGCTAGCCTCACCTGGTTTTGCCCGCCAGTCGAAGTGGTTTACCAGGGTGTGGCTGCTGTTGCAGGCAAACAGCTACTTGGGGCCTCAGGTGAGAGTTGAGTGCTAAGTTGGAACCAAAGCAAACCAACCACCCGGAGGTGTGACTGTTGCCCCGTCAAAGGTACTATCCCTTCCTGACACTTCATACACCCAGTTTTCTTTTGTATTTACACTTATGAATTGAGGCATTTAAAAGTTATTGCTTTTCTAATTCTCACAACATGTCACAAATTTTCTACTGTATTTACGTACCTTGTTTTTGTAATTTTAATTTTAAATTTCCGTCTGTTTTTGATGGCGGCGCAGTGGCGGAGTGGTTAGCACTGCAGCAGCACAGCAACTCACCCTTGGCCATGGGATCGTGGGTTCGATCCCAGCCCCCGACCAACAGTGATCTGTGTGGAGTTTGCATGTTCTTCCCGTGTCTGCGTGGGTTTATTCCGGGATTTCTCCGGTTTCCTCCCACATGCCAAAAACATGCAAGTTAGGTTAATTGCCATCAAACTGGGGATTCTAAATTGTCCTTAGGTGTGACTGTGAGAGTGAATGTTTGTCTGTCTCTCTGTGTTGGCCCTGCGATGGACTGGCGATCTGTCCAGGGTGTACTCTGCCTCTCGGCCAAAGATGCTGGGATAGGTTCCAGCTCTCCCGCGACCCGAAAAGGATTAAGCGGAAGAAGATGAATGAATGAATCTGTTTTTGATGAAATGCTTTTTATGCATTCCAGTTTACTGAAGTTGTTATGCAGAACACCACCTTTCCTCCTGCATTTTTTACTGATTTCGCCCAGGATTTTCATTGTTCTGTTTGTGTTCTTGAAAGCTGTAAATTTATGAGAAAAAAGCTGCAAATTTACAAGAAAAAAACTTTCAGATTTACGAGGAAAAAAGCTGCAAATCTATTAGAAAAAAGTAACAATTTATGAGTGAACAGTTTCAAATATACAAGAAAAAAGTTTCAAAATCATGAGGAAAAAGGCTGCAATTTATGAGAAAAAAATTGAAATCTATCAGAAAAAAAGTTGCAAATATACAAGAAAAAATTGCAAATTTATGAGGGAAAAAGTTGCAATTTAGGCAAGGCAAGTATATCTGTATATCACATTTCATGTACAAGACAAATCAAAGTGTTTTACATAAACATTGAAGCATTAACCCCTTGCACTCTGGTCAATTTCCCTAAAAACGCCAAAAAATAACGTACCCAAAGTAAATCAAAAGCTGTTCTTCAACCCTTTGCAGCATTTTCATGGGGTTGGTCTCATTTAAAAGAAAACACTTTGAATTTTTTGGCAAAACAGTCATAATCTCTCTAAGTGCTCCTGCCACTGAGTAACAGTCATCTAAACATACTGAACTTGAAGAAAATAAATTTCGCCTGGGTGTTTTTTTGGATACAAATGCTTGCAAATAACACACAGCTGTCAGATCCGGGCAGGAAAATGTAACAGAAATGTAGAACCAAGTGTTATCCAGCTGAGGTCAAAATTTGGTAACAATACAACAAAAAATGAATATATTACATAGCTTTTTTCTTAGGTTGTTCCCAGGCGTTTTTGAACTGTGCCAAATTGTGCCAAATGGCACAGTTTGGGAAAACGTCTGTAACTTTTGAATAATTCAATATAGAAGCTTCATCTTGGGCTCTAATGAAAGGTGAAGGTCTGTGTGTGTGTGTGTGTGGGGGGGGGGGGGTTGTTTATTCATTCATGAATGAATGAATGAATAAACTAGCCCCCACACACAAAGAAGCATGCCACGTAAAAAATGTGTGGCTTTTTTTTTACAAGAAAAAATAACCTACAGTGCATTAAAAATTATTCTAAAATATCTGTAATGTAGAAGATAACAACCCCCCACCCCCCCGCTACAGAGGACGGACATCGCCCATCGCTACATGACCGAAAGCGGTGACGGTGCGCCGCGGTCTACTACGCACAGTTTTACTAAAATATCTGCAATATATCTGCAATCCGCTACAGAAGAGTAGCGGGGGAGGGGGGGTGTTCACGGTCCATGCGCCGTCCGGACCGGACTGGACCGGAGCGGTCCGGGTCCGTCATGTTGCGATAACGCACAGTTGTAATTTACCGATCGGTCAAAAGTCATTTTTTGATTACAATTTTCAGGGATAAAGAATAATTTAGCTTATAACACTTACCTGTCCACAACAGCAGTGTTGCTGGTGAATTTCTCTTCCTCATTGTCAGATGAACATGACGCTGGTCCGCTTGTTACAGACTCGTGGTTCTGGTCACACGACCCGGGCAAGCCATAATTCCATTATTGCGGTTTTGTGCTTCCATGATTGCGGTTTTGGCGAACAATTTTTCAAAACAAATAAGAACAGTAGTAAGAAAAAAAGACTGGTGAACGCCTGTGTGTCACCCAGCCTTACACAAAACAGACTTTAGGCAAGGGACGCATGCTTTCGAACTTCTGTGCTTCAATTGGCTGGCTGTATTCGCAGCCGTTGGTAGGCGGGTCCTTCTTGCTAGGTTTTCAGTCATTGGTTCTTCAAGGTTTCAGAAACCCAATTCAAGGCTCTTTTTAGTTGAATGAGAGGTCAATCACATCTAAACCAATCAAAGCACTCCTTTGGCTTTCTGTTAGCAGCTGTGTCTGTAGTGGAAGAACGGAAATGCAGCTTTTTTTCCCAGTGCACACTAGGACGCACAGTGAGGGCTCCCTCGTGCGCTCTAGGATGCAGAGACGTGTCCGCCCGCGGTACACCGGAGTGCAAGAGGTTAAAGCAAGTTGTAAAAGAAATTCATTAAAACATAAAAAAAATGAAATAATTTAAAAGCAAACTGAAAAATATAGGAGAAACAGAAACAGATTAAAATAGAATAAGAAAAAGTGGAAGAAGTAGAAGTTACAGTGTATTGTAGACTTACAATTTTTTTGTAGATTAACAAATTTATGAGGAAAAAAGTTGCAATTTATGAGAAAAATGTTAAAAATTTAGGGGGAAAAATTGCAAATTTTTGAGAAAAAAAGTTGTAATTTTATGATTATCAAAAAAACGTGACAACCTAATAGTACTGAATGCAAAACACGCAACAGACTTACACAAATGGTCCCCTCCAGTATACAACTAGGACAATATCAGTCCCTACGGAGGGTGATAATATGTATGGGTACATATTCATACCATGTAGGCTAACTAAATAGACGGTTATGCTGTTTAGTCCATCTAGCTACAATGCGCCACACTGTGTATATATACTTATATATACTGCTCAAAAAAATTAAAGGAACACGTTGAAAACACATGAGATTTTAATGGGAAAAAATAAGCTGGATATCTACACTGATAGGGACTGCATAATGTGTTAAGAATGAAAAGATGCCACGTCTTCTGATGGAAATGAAAACACTCCAAAACTTAAAGTGAAGAAATTGTGGCAGGCTAGTCCAGCTTTCTCAGCTTAAAAAATGTTCCTTTTATTTTTTTGAGCAGTATATTTACAGTGGGGTAAAAAAGTATTTAGTCAGCCACCAATTGTGTAAGTTCTCCCACTTAAAAGATGAGAGAGGTCTCCAATTTTCATCATAGGTATACCTCAACTATGAGAGACAAAATAAGAAAAAAAAAAAATTCAGAAAATCACACTGAAGGATTTTTAATGAATTAATTGGTAAATTCCTCAGTAAAATAAGTATTTGGTCAATAACAAAAGTTTATCTCAATACTTTGTTATATACCCTTTGTTGGCAATGACAGAGGTCAAACGTTTTCTGTAAGTTTTCACAAGGTTTTCACACACTGTTGCTGGTATTTTGGCCCATTCCTCCATGCAGATCTCCTCTAGCGCAGTGACGTTTTGGGGCTGTCGCTGGGCAACACAGACTTTCAATTCAATTCAATTCAATTCAGTTCAATTCAACTTTATTTATATAGCGCCATTTCACAACAACAGTCATCTCATAGCACTGTCAACTGTAGGGGGGAACCCCCACAGTTGCAGAAAGACCCCAGCAATCAGCAACTTTCAACTCCCTCCAAAGATTTTCTATGGGGTTGAGATCTGGAGACTGGCTAGGCCACTCCAGGACCTTGAAATGCTTCTTACGAAGCCACTCCTTCGTTGCCCGGGCGGTGTGTTTGGGATCATTGTCATGCTGAAAGACCCAGCCACGTTTCATCTTCAATGGCCTTGCTGGTGGAAGGAGGTTTTCACTCAAAATCTCACGATACATGGCCCCATTCATTCTTTCCTTTACACGGATCAGTCGTCCTGGTCCCTTTGCAGAAAAACAGCCCCAAAGTATGATGTTTCCACCCCCATGCTTCACAGTAGGTATGGTGTTCTTTCTCCTCCAAACACGACAAGTTGAGTTTTTACCAAAAAGTTCTATTTTGGTTTCATCTGACCATATGACATTCTCCCAATCCTCTTCTGGATCATCCAAATACTCTCTAGCAAACTTCAGATGGGCCTGGACATGTACTGGCTTAAGCAGGGGGACACGTCTGGCACTGCAGGATTTGAGTCCCTGGCGGCGTAGTGTGTTTCTGATGTAGCCTTTGTTACTTTGGTCCCAGCTCTCTGCAGGTCATTCACTAGGTCCCCCCATGTGGTTCTGGGATTTTTGCTCACCGTTCTCGTGATCATTTTGCCCCACGGGGTGAGAACTTGCATGGAGCCCCAGATCGAGGGAGATTATCAGTGGTCTTGTATGTCTTCCATTTCTAATAATTGCTCCCACAGTTGATTTCTTCGCACCAAGCTGCTTACCTATTGCAGATTCAGTCTTCCCAGCCTGGTGCAGGTCTACAATTTTGTTTCTGGTGTCCTTCGACAGCTCTTTGGTCTTGGCCATAGTGGAGTTTGGAGTCTGACTGTTTGAGGTTGTGGACAGGTGTCTTTTATATTGATAACGAGTTCAAACAGCTGCCATTAATACAGGTAACGAGTGGAGGACAGAGGAGCCTCTTAAAGAAGAAGTTACAGGTCTGTGAGAGCCAGAAATCTTGCTTGTTTGTAGGTGACCAAATACTTATTTTACTGAGGAATTTACCAATTAATTCATTAAAAATCCTTCATCGTGATTTTCTGGATTTTTTTTTCTCATTTTGTCTCTCATAGTTGAGGTATACCTATGATGAAAATTGGAGACCTGTCTCATCTTTTAAGTGGGAGAACTTGCACAATTGGTGGCTGACTAAATACTTTTTTGCCCCACTGTGTGTGTACACATGTACAGTATATTCATTGCTCTTATTTTCTAATCTTCTAAATTATTGCTCTGAGTGTTGCTGTCCCTGTGCTGTTGCAATCCTGGAATTTCCCCATTGTGGGACTAATAAAGGCTTATCTTATCTTATCTTATCTTATCTTATCTTATTAAACAGTTGCAATTTTATGAGAAAAAAAGAAAATGTATGCAAAAAAAAACATTGCAAATGTATCACATGTTTTAGCATTTCTGCTTTGATTGGTGCATTAGTGCTATTCCCCTGTATGAAAATGATATAAACAGGGTTGTGATGATACTGGGTGGCCCGCTGCTGCCACTGACACCAGCCTATCTTAACATTATTATTCAGTTGTACACTCCGCCCTGTCTGATGAAACTCAACACAGGGACTCTGCTATTCTGTCAAAATTGCCCCCACTCCACCAGGATGCCAACTAAACAGGCAGTAGTATACTGTATTATGGTATAACTGTATTACTGTGTTACTGTGCTCCTCACCCACAGTGAGGTGTAGATGCAGAGAGCAGGTTGTGGCTGGCTGGGCCCAGTCAGGTTTTCTGGACTGATATGCATCACAGAAGTGTTGAAATGAAAAACCTGGGCTAATATCTGCCCGCTGCGTGGATAAGACCTCCTTCGCCATAGGGCTGTTTAGATTTGATGATCTCTTTATGTGCCAAATTAATTCCTAAAATGAATATCTCAGGGCCATCCACAAAGGTTTGCTCTCATAATTAAACAGCACTTCCTAATACTGTCTCCACTCAGCTCGGGGGCATCTCCTTCTTAGCTTCCTTTTTTTCCTTCTCTTTTTTAACTCTGCATCTTTCTCTTCGGATTACGGTCTGTCTTAATTGGGCGGAGGGGCGGCCGCGTTTACACAGCGTCGTATCAGATGATGGATGGTGATGACAGGGAGCTCACAGGAAGGTCACAGCGCCACGGTCACCTCGCCGCTTGGACCCGTTAACGACCCATGATGTTAAAGAGCATCGAGGGACGGAGCAGCAGTCACGCTCCGTATCACCGGAGGACACCAGACCTGACCGGGGGGACAAAAAATATTTAGTGTCTTTCTCGTCTTATTTCTGAAGTGACTGCCTCGGGAACAGCAGCACCAAAATGAGACTGAGGTCAACGGATTCACCCGCGAAGTCAAAACGTCTCAGTGAGGTCACAGCGACGGATTTAAATTCAAACATACTCATGTAACTTTGACTAAATTCTGCTTTACTGCAGGATGTTTTTATCTGACATAAGTACATTTGTGAAGAAAATGCTCCACTTTTACTCATTTGGTAGTACTCTGAGTCACCTTTGATCTTACTGATGTGAAAATTGCTGTAGTCAATTGTTCTTACTGTAAATGACCTCATTAGCAATCTAACATTGTTTTTTTTTAAGTTTAAGCAAACAGTTAGCAATTTTATACACATTTTCTACAACTTTTAAGCTAGTGATACAGCTATGCTGACAATCTAGCTAGCATTTTTCCCACTTTAACCTTATATTTAATTTAATTATTTATTTTAAAAGATTGTATTTAACATTCATGATAACTTCCCTTAACTGTTTACCAGTTCGGCTTTCATACTAACAATTATAAAACTTAAACTGTGCTAGTATTTTTATATTTAATATTTTTTTCCCTGTCCCACCGGGAGAAGCCTGGGAGCACTGTGAGGATCATGTTCTTTGATTTCTCCAGGGCTTTCAACACCATCCAACCAATGATCGGACAAACTACTGTGCGCAGGGGTGGACCAGCACCTGTCATCGTGGATCCTGGACTACCTCACAAGCCGTCCACAGTTTGTGAGTACCCAGAACTGTGTGTCTGATACCACCATCTGTAGTACGGGGGCCCCCCAGGGAACAGTTCTGGTTTCCTTCTTGTTCACCCTCTATACTGCTGACTTTTCACATAACACACCACACTGCAATCTACGGAAGTTCTCTGACAACTCTGCGATTGTCGGCCTCATCTCTGAAGGAGATGATGCGGAGTACAGAGGGCTTATCCAGGACTTCGTGGACTGGTGCCAACATAACTGCCTCCAGATCAATGCGAGGAAGACTAAGGAACTGGTGGTGGACTGCCACAGGTGAGGACAACCCTCCACAGCACCAGAAAACATCCAGGGAACAGACATTGAGATGGTGACATCTTACAAGTACCTGGGTGTTCACCTGAGCAATAAACTGGACTGGTCACACAACACTAACGTGCTCTACAAGAAGGGGCAGCGCAAGCTGTTCCTCCTGAGGAGACTCAGGTCTTTTGGAGTTATTCGTGAAAGCTAGCTATCATTTTTTGTTGTTGTTTAAGCTCATATTTGGCTTTGTTAAGTGAACTTATACAACTTCAAGCTATTTCCGCTTTAATGTTAACATTTTTAAAGATTGGGCTATTATACCATTACAGTTCCTTCAAAGTATCACATTATAGCATTTTTAAGCAATTCTGGAAACCATTTTCTAGCAAACAGCATTCACACAGCAGTTAAACTAGGAAATGCAAATTCTGCTAATTTAAATTCAAATTATGACAAGTTTCATTTTCTGAAATAAAAGTTGCAAATTTTTACTGAAGCTTACTGTAGTCACCCCCCCCCCCAAAAAAAAATCAATGTATTTTTTTTTAATAAATGAGAAATTTTAAGAAAAAAAAATGTTTTTGCTGTTTTTTGGGAATTTGGATAGATGTTTTTCTTTAGTAAATTGGGTTCTTTTTTTCTGAATTAATGACAATTTTTATGAAAAAAATGTTGCTGTTTTTCTGAATTTAGATAATTTTTCTAAAAAAACAAACAAAAAACCAGCAAATCCAGTTGTGTTTATTCTGAACTGAAGACAATTTTTATGAAAAAAAATGCCCTGTTTTTCTGAATTTAAATCAATTTTCTAAAAAAAAAAAAAAAAAAATTTCTATATTAATGACATAAGTTTTCATGAATGACTTAGGAGATTATTATTATTTTTTTTTTAAATCCAGTTTTGTTTTTTTAGTTTAATGTTTATTTGAAAGGGGCATTACATACTTATGAACATTAATACTAAGATAAATATGCCAGATTTAGCAATGCTGCTAATTTGCATTTCTAGTCCCCCGGCTGATCACAAAAACACAATCAAACAATCATACACGAGCAGAACATCTGCAATGAAACTGTACAAAGTGTATATGCTAACATGCAAGAGTTAAGGTGTTACAAAACAAAACGTTCAAATGTCACATGAATGAGCAGTTCTGTCTTTCTGAATTAATGAGATACTTAAAGGCCGAGCCAAGCCATCATGAGGAAACAAAAGAAATTGTTTTAGCCGAAGCAGGCTGTTTTTCATTAAAAATGATCTCATTAATTCAGAAAAAAAACAGATTTTTAAAGAATATTTATATCATTAAATCAGAAACACAGAGACATTTTTTTCCTAAAAAAATACCTTGTTAATTCAGAACAATTTTTTTTTTTCAAGTGAATACCATATGCTTCTGTACAATTCTACAAAAAGTTTATAATTCATAAACAAAGACTAGCAAATTTATGAGTAAAAACTTACAAAATTATGGAAAAAAAATATGAGAAAATGGTCATAAATTAAACAGAAAAACAGAAATTGGTGAAGAACATTTTTTTTTAATGAAGTAACTCTCATGGTGACTATTTTTACTTATTCATAAAATCATGAGGTAATTTTACTTGAGGGAACTTTCTGTAAGCTGTCCCACTTCTGGTTCTTGTTTCTCCATCTACTTTCTCCAATCTCCTCGTCCTTCTGCTGGAATCAGAACCTTTCTACCATGACACCATTTAAGGATCCCGTGCCAGTAATCGTCAGCTGTAAACAAGAATAATTTTCCTCCTGTGGGCCAACACTGATGCCCAGCAGCAGGAACATTTAGCAGAATGATTGCTCTTCACCATCTCCATTAGTTACAGCGCTCATGTAAACAGCAGCTCCTACTGTAAAATAAGCAACATGAATCACCTTTACTCCATTGCTCTCTGTCTGTTTAATGGCAGACAGAGCAGGTAGTTTAGTCATCTGGAGCGGTGGGAGTGTTTGGATGTGTGTAATTAATCTGAGCGTGGGGGTGATGACAGCCCTGGTACTATGGCAGGTGACAGAGCAAGTGCCGATAAAGAGAAAAGCATCATTTTAATAGAAGAGACAGAGATGATGTGGGGGGGAGGGGGAAGAGTCTGGACTGGGTTTGTGCCTGCTGAATACCTAGCAGTCAATCTCAGCGCTGTGTCATGAGGGACATCTCAGCTCCTAGTTTGTTCTCTGGAGGAGGTGTGAGCAATGATGCTCCTATTTGTGACATGCAGAAGAACCATCACATGGGGGCTACAAAAATTTCTATAGAAGGAAGAGTTTCTGTTGTGTGTATATGCTGTTTCAAGGTGAAAAAGTCACATCATGGATTGGTCTGGGTGTGAGTTCAGAAGAGACACGTGTTTCAACAGCAACAGTGCTATCTTCAGTGTCCACTGCTCCATCTCCAGCAAAGATGATCAGGGCTGAGGTTGACTGCAGATGAGATGTGAGGTACCCCGGGCCCGGGGATTTAATGATGAAGATGAGATTAAACTTACAATTTGAGAAGATGAGGAGGAGGTAGTTTTGGTATCTGTAGGCAGGTGCTAAACAAAAAAGGGCTCTCCTGAATACAGAAAAAAATGAAGTTACATATAGTAACACAAATTTTGCTGTATTTAGTTGGTATATCAATTTAATTGTAATACCTACAGTGGAGAAAATAAGTATTGAACATGTCAACATTTTTCTCATTAAACATATTTCTGATGGAGCCATCAACCTGCGATTTTCACCAGATATCATTAACAACCCAAGTAATCCATACATACAAAGAAATCAAGGCAACTGTGTTCACAAAACATGTTATATTTAATATTGTGGGATGACACAGTATTGAACAGGCTGGTGAAATTCATTTAATATTTAGTAGAAAAGCCTTTGTTGGTAATAACAGCTTCCAGATGCCTCCTGTATGGAGAAACTAGGCACAGGCATTGGTCAGGAGTGATTTTAGCCCATTCTTCCACACAAACTGTCTTCAAATCTTGAAGGTTCAGGGGGTGTCTTCTATGAACTCTGATCTTCACTTTGTTCCATAGATTTTGAGTTGGATTTAGGTCAGGTGACTGACTGGACCATTCTAGCAGCTTTATTTTCATTCTCTGGAGCCAGTTGAGAGTTTCCTTGGCTTTGTCTTTGGTATCATTGTCTTGCTGAAATGTCCACCATAATTTAATCGTCAGCATCTTTGCAGATGGCAACAGGTTCTTATCAAAGAGGTCTCTGTACATTTGTCTGTTCATCTTTCCTTCAATTTCATAAAGTCTGCCTGTAGCATGTGCTGAAAAACACCCCCACTCTATGATGCTTCCACCTCCACACTTCACTGTTGGTATGGTGCTTTGGGGCTAACATGCAGTGCCATTTCTCCTCCAAACATGCTGTGTGTTGTGTCATACAAAAAGTTCAATTTTGGTCTCATCTGACCAGACTGTATTCTCCCAGTATTTTAATGGCTTGCCCAAATGTTGTACAGCAAACTTTAAATGAGCTTCAACGTGCTTTAATTCCAGCAATGGAGTCTTGCAAGGTGAGTCGGCATAGATCCCTTGTCGATTAAGTGCATTACTTATTGTTTTCTTTGAAACAGCAGTACCTGCTAACTCCAGGCCTTTCTGGAGCTCTCCACAAGTGGTCTTTGGCTCTTGGATAACTCTTCTGATAATTATTTTGACTCCTCTGTCAGAAATCTTGCAAGAAGCTCCTGGTCATGGCCAGTTTATAGTAAAATTATGTTCTTTCCATTTTCGAATGATGGCTCCAACAGTGCTCACTGGGACATTCAGCAGTTTAGAAATGTGCCTGAAACCAATGCCATCATTATGTTTTGCAACAATAAGGCAGCAAAGGTCTAAAGAGAGCTCTTTGCTTGTACCCATCATGAGTTCTTTGTGGTGTGACAATCTGATATTCACAGACCTGTTTAAAGGCTATCAGTCAGGACTTAACCAGCTGAAATTAATTTGCACTGATGGGGGATGGGTGGATTTCTAAATTCTGATGGATTTCATCTGGTCTCTTGGCTTTCTATGCCTTTTTGCATCTCTTTTTATTTGTGTTCAATACTTATTCCCTTTGTCATTCCGCTTTATGAAATACATCTTGTTTTGTTAACACAGTTTCTTTGATTTCCATGTATGTATGATTACTTGGGTTGTTACTGATATCTGGTGAAAATCTCAGGTTTATGGCTCCATCAGAAATATGTTTAATGAGAAAAATGTTGATATGTGTCACAAGCTGGGGCTGGGATCTCTGCCAGACACAGTGTCATGGCTTTGTCAGTGTATTTATTTGTCTATTGTATTACCATGCTCCTCTTAGTGTTATTCTGCTTTTTATTTTCTCCAGTTGTGTTTCAGTTATTTTGACCATGTCCTGTATGAGTTGTAGTTGTTTTTGGGTCATGTTTATTTCTCATTTTTATTCTGTGAGCTGACAGCTGTCACATGACTCTTCTGGGTTTGTGCCCAGCGTGGGCGTCATCTGTCAAGCTGTCAGGTCAGCTGCTCCTCCCTCACCTCTCATTACCATCAGCTGATTCAAATTACTTGTGTGTTTCCCTTTTTCCTACTCATGTGTGCCCACACCGGGACTCACTCATGATAATCACTTCTACTTGTATTTAAGTTCTGCCATGGCACTGGGTCAGTGCGGCTACATTGTGTGTGTTTATTCCTCCTGTGTACTTCCTCTGATTCCCATTGGATTAACTATCGAAGTGCTGCTCACCGCTCCAGAGCTTTCTCCACTCTGAAGCACTATCTGTAAGTTTTTTCCCTGTTTGGCATTTTTGTGTTATTGTAACCATTTTGGACTGTTTGCTCTTTTGTTTAATAAATGTGCAACATCATCCAGCGCTTGGGTGTTTCCTCTCTGCCCCGAAGGGGCCCTAGACATGACAGATGTATTCTTTACTTATTTTCCATGCTGTATATACTCATAGAGATATTTAATACCTTATAGCTTTCTACAAAATTATCAACTCACACAGAGACCGTAGTCTTCGTCATTAATTATGTATTCACAGGACAGTCAATTATAAAAAATGGGCAAAAATAAATATCTGTTCAAAATAAATAAATCTGAAATCTGAAAAGGATTTTCTTTCAACAAATAAAATATTCAATCTCCATTCAAATAATTAAATTTTATAAAAAGGTCATTCCTCTCACTAGTAAAATGATCCAAATCCTCCCCTCTGTTAACCTGCCACCCTCCATCCCCATAAAGGCTGTAAGATAGCTGACAATAACCTGCTCCTTAACACCAGCAAAACCAAGGAGCTCATAGTGGACTACAGGAAGGAGAGGGAAGAGACACATGACCCCATCCATATCAATGGCATAGCTGTTGAACGTGTCCCCAGCTTCAAATTCCTGGGGACCCACATCTCGGAGGACCTGTCCTGGTCAGTTAACACCACCAGCCTGATCAAGAAGGCCCATCAGCGCCTCTTCTTCTTGAGGACACTGAGGAAGAACCATCTGTCAACTGACATCCTGGGCAACTTCTACCGCTGCGTGATAGAGAACACCCTGACCTACTGTATCACAGTCTGGTATGGGAGCTGCTCTGTCGCTGACCGCAAGGCGCTGCAGCGGGTGGTGAAAACTGCCCAACGCATCACAGGGACTCCACTTCCAGTTATAGAGGACGTCTACAGGAAAAGATGTCTGCGCCGGGCACGCAGCATTCTTAGGGACTCCAACCATCCTGCTCATCGACTGTTCCAGCTTCTCCCCTCCAGAAGACGTTTCAGAAGCCTTCGGACTAGAACCAGCAGGTTTAGGAACAGTTTCTTTTCAACAGCTGTCACGTTATTGAACTTAGTTCCCCGCTGACTCTCTTACCATCATCTCTTACCATCCTCACCTGTACATAACTGCATAACTACATAACTACATCTAACTTATTGCACATTATTTGCACATAACAGTACTCTTAACTTTCTGCACTGCTGCATATATTTGCATATATTTGCTTAAATTGCACATACTGTTAATTACCGTATATACTGCACTGCTGTCCTTTACACTTCTGATTGGATGCTAAACTGTGTTTCCTTACCTTCTATTCATACATGTGTAATGACAATAAAGTTGAATCTAATCTAATCTAATCTAAAGATAGGGCCTTGGTGGAGGTGTGTGCTCATGGATCATCTCCAAAATGTAATGGGTTCATTTGTAGTCCAAGGGCCACCGCTGGTGAAAATTTCATCCAAATTCATCCAGTCGTTTTTGTGTGATCCTGCTAACAAACAAACGCATGCCGGTAAAAATATAACCTCCTTGGTGGAGGTAAAATTTTCAAATATATGAGAAAAAATAGCAGCGTTTTCAGAACAGAAAATGCAAACTTTTCAGAAAACAGTTGCAAATATTTCAGAAAAAATGTTGCAAATATCTGAAAAAAATTGCAAATTTATGAGGAACAAAATTGCAAATTTAAGAGAAAAAAAAAGGTGATAGTTTATACTTTGTTTGCATTTTTGCTTAGAATTGTTGCTTTAATTTAATTTTATTCAGTTATCTAACATGATAATAAAAAAAGGTTTATGATGATAGTGGGTGGCAATGCCCTCCCTGCTGTTAACATTTTCTTGCCATGTGTCTAAACTGTGGAAGTGCCCTGCAGATTTCTGTCCATGTGAGGGTTCTCATACGGATCCAGGAGCAGGAAAACAAAGGTGCTTTTAAGTCAGCTGTTCATTCTCTGACCTCTTTATTTGAAGAGTAAAATCATAGTTCAAGGGCTGAACATTACAAAAAAGTTTTTAAAAAAGGCCATCTTTTCAGTCTTTTTCTTTGAAAATGATGAAGGCGGTGGCAGAGCAGACATGAACCTGACATCCACGAGCAATAGAAAGGATCAGAACGTGACGGCTTTTTCTCTGTACTGGAGCACATTTGATTGAGACTCTGACTCAGTTTTAGTTTCATTTGTGTTAAAACACCGATTCTTTGATTGAAAAATCCACGAATAAGCCAGAGAATTTTTTGAATGAATGAATGAATCTTTATTTCGGATAGTACAGGTTAAAATAAACTGAATAATATAACAAAGGGGGAAAGAAAATCCAACAAGGTCAAATTAGACAATAACTCAACATAAGTTATCCGAAATGGGTGATGGCTGAAGCCGCAGCTTATATTGCCCACCCATATTCCATCCAAGAATTCAAAAGAATAAAAAAAAAACAAAAAAAAAAAAACAATTCAAAGATGCAACGTTTATTCAGAGGTCACATGTAAAGCAAGCAGCGCTGGGTGCAGTGTGACGCAGCTCCCTCGGGAGCGTCGCCAGACTGGCCCCGACCTCCGGGTGCAACTTACATTCATCTTCTTGGGTCGGTTTGGGCCAACCCCGTGCAATAGGATGGGCTTGTACACAACTGTCTGATTGGCCAGTTTAACTCTGATGTGAACAGGCCATCCACTATTCATGTTAACTATCTCCTAAGATGTACAATAAAGGTGTGTGTGTGAGTGTTGGTTTGGGTGTGTAACTAATGTAATAGACCTGACTAAAAGAAGGGAGAGAGAGAGAGAAAGAGGGCTCTATAGCTCTGCCTGATTCCTGTTTATCAGATTGTGGTTGTGTACGGTGGGCTGCACGGTGGCGCAGTGGTTAGCACTGTGGCAGCACATTTTTACCCTCGGCCGGGGGATCGCGGGGATCGTGAGATCGTGGGTTCGATCCCTGCCCCCGACCAACAGTGATCTGTGTGGAGTTTGCATGTTCTCCCCGTGTTGCGTGGGTTTACTCCGGGATTTCTCCGGTTTCCTCCCAGATACCAAAAACATGCAGGTTAGGGATACGGGGCACTTGTGCATGCAGCGACTGGCAGCTGGTGGTTTGTCACCAGACTGCAAAACAAATCTACCTACGGGTACAAAATAAGTAATAAAAAAAAAAGTAACACTTCAGACTGTAGTTTGACACTTAACATATTTGTTCATAAGAATGTAAACAGAATATGTATAGAGCATAATGGGAGATTACCTACAGAATTGTTATTTTGGCACTCTAACTTTTCATAACCCTTTCATTTGTCTGCTGTGTTGAACAGAAGCCAGTGACAGAGGTCATGACTGTGAACTGTTTTAGACGAGCACTTATGCCGTCATTAGTACATTCCAAAAGTCTGTCCCATGTTTTAAACACATTTTAGCCTCTGATGAGAAGGTTGTTCAAGATGATGACCAGCGTTCACCTGTGAAGTTTTAACTGATTTAATTCTCAGTATGTGATGATTTTTCAACTACAGGAATGGGGGTATTCACTAACTTGAACGAGGTATATGTGGATAAATGCAAATTAGGTGCAAATCCGTAAGAATAAAAGTGCAAAAAGATGATGGAAGATGCCAATTTAAAATTTCATAAAGTCACAAATTACAATTTAATTACACTGAATAAAAATTTAACCAGCATCCAGAGCGGTGCAAATTTACAAGAAAGAAAAATCACAAATTTAAGCAAAAAGTTGCATATTTGCAAGAAAACAGTTTCAAATCTACAAGAAGAAATTTGAAAATCTACTGGGCAAAAAACGTTGCAAAGTTTTGAGAATTTTTTTTTTTTCAAATTTGTAGGAAAAAAGTTGCAAATTTAGAAGAAAAAGTTGAAAATTTATAGGAACAAAGTTTCCAATTGACGAGAAAAAAATTGCAACTTTATGAAAAAAATGTTGCCTATTTTTGAGAAAAAGTTGCAAACCTAAAGGATAAAAGTAGTAAATATACAAGAAAAAAACTTTAAAATTTTTAGGAAAAAGTTTCCAAGTTATGAGAAATAATTTGCAGCTTTATAAAAACCAATGCATATTTTTGATTAAAAAAGTTTAAAGCTTACAGTTAAATATTTGACAATTTAATGGAAAAAAATGGGAAATTTTTGAAAAAAAAAAGATTGCAAATTTGCTCGAAAAAAGTTTCAATTCTACAAGAAAGAAACTGCAACTTGACAAGAAAAAAAATGTAGATTTATAGGAAAAAAGTTTCCAACTCGTGAAAAAAAGTGCAAATTTACAAAAAAAAAAAAAAAAAAAAAAAATTGTGTGCCAAACATTGCAATTTTGACAAAAAAAAGGTTGTCGATTTTGTCAGGATCCTGAGCGGGGAGAAGGCGCTCAGTTTCCAGCTTGAGTTTAGTCTTTTCTGTTTCTTTGTTTCATTGTTTTTTATGATCCGCTGTATTTGGTCTCTGTTCATTCATGAGTTGTTTGTATTCTTGGTTTGGTCTTAATGGTCCTGTCTTTTAATTGTGTGTCATTTTGTACTTACGGTATTATTTATATCTTTTAGGGTTGTGTAACTTATTCTTGTTTAATTTCTTAGTTTGCGGTTGTGCTTTTATTTTGACAGTGGTCCATGCGGCTTCCAGCTGCCACATGGTTTTGCGGTCTGCACAGCTGTCATTCATTGCTTTGATTATGTTCTCATCCATGTACCCACACCTGTCATTGGTTAATCAGTTCTTCATTCATCTATTTAAGGATATGACAACGCTCCTCAGGTTGCCGTGTCCTACTGTTAACCTCCTCTGTAGTTCCCCATCAGACTCTGAGTGTTTTTGGGTTTGCCATAAAGGTGAACAGGAGCGCTCCAACCTGGTAAATTTATCCTTTTTTCCAATTCCCTCAGCCGTGAGCCCCGGTTCTGTTCGGTGCGCCTCTGGCTGAATTTGTCTCTTTTCCCCGGCGTGTCCGAGCACCTCAGCCAGTATTCCTCCCGGGCTGTTCTTCTCCCTCCTGGTCGTGAGCCCCGCTCTCCTCCGGTGCCTTCATTATCCCTTTATATGTAAGTGTAGTTTTTCTTGTCACGTTTGTCTTTTTGTTAATAAATGTGCAAAACCACAGCGTGCATTTGGTGTCCTTCCATAACCCTTATAAAGGGCGATTTATGACAGAAGGACATGGCCTATGTGGAAACCAACGGCTGTGAGTTTTCTTTTTCTTTTTCACCTGTTATTTTACTTACTGGAGGGAGAGTGGACAGTATGCCTTTAGCACACCAGGGCTCGCTAACAGAGGGGGGTTAGCGGCCAGAGGCCCCAGTGTGGATGAACAATTAACGGCGTATTTCATCTGGGAGTTTATCTCTGAAGCTTTCACCTCCTATTCCTCTAAGGAGGTCCTGAGGAACGTGGAGTCGGCGGCGGTGATAGTGGAGGTGCATCCCGGGCTGAGAAATTACCCAGAGTACACGGAGGTCCTCACAACCGTCTCCACCCTCCACATGACGTTTTGAGGATTGGTGAGAGGCTCATTTTCAGCTGCATCGGATCCGGCGAGGAAGCATCCCCTTGTGCAGCCGCCTTCAGCCTCTCGCCATTCACCAGCTTCAGGACGCCGTCCTCCAGCACCTATCTCCAGTCCTCTCCATCCACAGCCTGTTCCTGAGCCGATGAGCAAGTAGTTCCCCGGGACAAGCACGCCCAGCCTCTCATCACCAGTCAGCTATGTCACACAAGTGGAACTCGCCTGCTGCAGCAGCTGTGTTGGACAGTAATTTGTCTGCAGAGCCGGCTCCTCCAGAGTCTCCATGGGTGCCCCTACCCGCTGCAGCTACAGAGAGGGTGTTATCTGGGCTTTCAGCAGCAATTACCATCACGCCCTGGGAGATAAGGCAAGTACATTTTCATCCTCAGATAATTTCAGATGAAATGCCTTGTCTTATTCCCCGTGGTGAGGCTCAGCAGCACCTTAATTTAGCTGAGTCCCCACCATTTGCTGCTGCAACATTATCTTTACCTGTTTCTCCAGTGTCCCCTCCTGTTTCTCCTGGGTTTCCGTCGGTCCTGAGAGAGAGCTGTCGGATGATGGAAGGGTCTGGGGCCCTGGAGGACTCTGTTCCAACCCTGCATCCACACCTTTGATGGTAGAAGAGTGCCCCCTGTGCCCTTAAAACTAAGCCGAGAAGAGGGTGTCCCCTGACATCAGCTGCACGGGTATCGGCACCAGTAGTGAGGAAGCCTCCAGCATCAAACACCACGCTGGGAGGTTCACCTGCATCGGTCGCCACGTCTGGAGGCTATTCAGCAGCAGACACCAACGTGCCCCAGGAGATAAGGCAAGTGTGCTTTCATTTTCTTCACATAAAAATGAAATGTCTTGCCTTATTCCCAGTGGTGAAGCTCAGCATCTGCAGTCCACATTAGCTGAGTTCTCACTGCCTGCTGCTGACACTGATTCCTCACCTGCCTTCTCTATGTCTCCTCCCGTGTCCCCTGAGAGTCCACCTGTCCTGAGATGGAGTCACCAGATGATGGCAGAGCCTGCGGTCCTGGGAGATTCCATTCCAGCCTCACAGCCATATCCCGGATGGGGGGAGAGCGTTACCTGTGCCCTGAAACTTGAGCCGACAGGAGAGTGTCCCCTGGTTTTAGCAGCGTTGGAGTAGGCATCATTGGTGAGGCAATGTCCAGCTTTAGCCGGCACGCCTGGCATTCCACATTCATTGGTTGCCTCGCCTGGAGGTCCTTGGGCTGCATCCACCAACATGCCTGCTGCTGGGGTCGTCACACCAGAGTCAACGGAGTCCTGGCAGTGGTGGAGCTTGAGTCAAGGCAAGTACTCTGTTCTGTTTCAACACCTGAAGATCTAGATAAATCTTGTCTGGCTCATGGTGAGGAGAACCAGCTGCAGATGTCCTCTGCTCCTGAATTCTCCTTGCCGAGCTCCACCACCGCCGGTAACTATGTTCCAGTGTTTTTCTCGGGGCCGGCAGTGGCTCAGGAGGTAGAGCATGTCGTCCAATAACCACATGGTTGGCGGTTTGAATCCCGCTCTCCCCAGATATCCTGCCGTTATGTCCCTGAGCAAGACACTTCACCCCAATTGCTCCTGGTGGGTCTGGAAGGGCCATGTTAGGCAGCTTGCCACCATCAGTGTGTGAATGTGTGTGTGAATGGGTGGATAGCAGGATCTGTAAAGCGCTTTGGCCATCAAGATATGAGAATAAAAGCGCTATATAAGTGAGTACCATTTACCATTTACCATTTTCTTCCTCCCCATCTGAGGTGGCCAAGCTAGGGTGGAAGCACCGGATGAATGGAGTTGAGATGTCCCAGCCAGAGTCGCCGGAGTCATGGACGATGGTGGAGCTCAAGCTAAGGCAAGTTCTCTTCTTTGTCTTCACATTATCAATATTAGAGAAATCTTGCTTAGCTCTTGGTAAGGAGAACCAGTCACAGCTGCTAGCTGTTCCTGAATTCTCCTCGCTGAGATCCACTGCTCACACTAAATCTGGGATTCATCCCATCTGGATTGCTTCCCATCTGAGATCCACTGCATCCAGAGTCCCAGCGGTCTTGGGACTCTGGAAGACCACCCGGTGGGCTACACTATCTGCTCACATGGCTCAAGAACTCCGGAAGGCCACCAAACATGTTCCACCGTGTAGTCGAGGGGTCCTGGGACTCTGGGAGGCCACCCAATTCATTCCACTATGTGATCTGGGGTCTCTGGAACTTTTGCAGACCACCTGAACTGTTTTTTTTCACTTCACCCAGTACTTCTGGAGTTCCACAACCACCTTATCTGTTGTCAGTGTTGTGGGTCACAAGTTTTTTTTTTTTTTTTTTCCCCTTTTCCCTTTGTTATGTTCTGGGTTGTTTCATTCCCTCCTTGCCTGGGTTCCTTCTCCTCCCGCCTGGGGGGGAGGGGTCTTTGTGGGTGGGTCCTCTTTCTTTTTGATTTTGCCCTGGGGTGTCTGGATTCCACCCATTGAGGGAAGAGAGTGTCATGATCCGGAGCACGGTTGGGGGCTGTGCTCGGTTTCCAGCTTGAGTTTAGTCTTTTCTGTTTGTTTTTTTTCTTTGTTTATTATGATCTGCTGTATTTGGTCTCTGTTCATTTATGAGTGGTTTGTATTCTTGGTTTGGTCTTAATGGTCCTGTCTTTTTATAGTGTGTTATTTTGTACTTATGGAATTATTTATATCTTTTAGGGTTGTGTATCTTTTTCTTGTTTCATTTCTTAGTTTCAGGTTCTGCTTTTATTTTGAAAGTGGTCCGTGCAGCTTCCAGCTGTGAAACTGTTTCGTGGTCTGCACAGCTGTCATTCATTGTTTTGATTATGTCCTCATCCACGTACCCACACCTGTCATTGGTTAATCAATTCTTCATTCATCTATTTAAGGAAACAGCAACGCTCCTTAGGTTGCCATGTCCTACTGTTAACCTCCTCTGTAGTTCCCCATCAGACTCTGAGTGTGTTTTTGGGTTTGCCATAGAGGTGAATGGAGCGCTCTGACCAGGTAAATTTATCCTTTTTTCCAATTCCCTCAGCCGTGACCCCGCTTCTGTTCGGTGCGCCTCTGGCTGAATTTGTCTCTTTTCCCCGGCATGTCCAAACGCCTCAGCCAGTATTCCTCCCGGGCTGTTCTTCTCCCTCCTGGTCATGAGCCCCGCTGTCCTCCGGTGCCTTCATTATCCCTTTATATGTAAATGTAGTGTTTCTTGTCACGTTTGTCTTTTTGTTAATAAATGTGCAAAACCACAGTGTGCATTTGCTGTCCTTCCATAGCCCTTAAAAAGGGCGATTTATGACAGATTTAAAGGAAAAAATGCAAGTTGAGGAGAAAAAAGCTGTAAACTTATAGGCTAAAATGATCAAATTTATAAGAAAAAAGAATTTGTTTTAGGAAAAAGGTTTCCAATTTACAAGAAAAAAATTTCAAATTCATGAAAAAGTTGCATATTTTTGATTAAAAAAGTTGCAAACTTGCAGTTAAATATTTAAAAATTTAGTAGAAAAAAATGTAAATGTTTGAGAAAAAGGGTTCTATTATAAAACAAAAATCAAATTTAAGTGAAAAAAAAATGCAAATTTGCAAGAAAAAAGTTTTAAATTTACAGGAAAAAAGTTTTCAATTCATGAGAAAAAAATATCAAAATTTACGAGAAAAAAAGATATATATTATGTCTGAGAAAAAAGTTGTAAATTTGCAGTTAAATATTCCATCCATCCATCCATTCATCTTCTTCCGCTTAATCCTTTTTGGGTCATGGGGGGGCTGGAGCCTATCCCAGCATTTTTGGGGGAGAGACAGGGTACACCCTGGACAGATCGCTAGTCCATCGCAGGGACAACACAGAGAGACAGACAACCATTCACTCTCACAGTCATTCCTAATGACAATTTAGAATCCCCAGTTTTGATGCCAATTAACCTAACTTGCATGTTTTTGGCATGTGGGAGGAAACCGGAGAAATCCCGGAGTAAACCCACGCAGACACGGGGAGAACATGAGTTTGCAGTTAAATATTTGCACATTTAAAAGAAAAAACATTGGACATTTTTTAGAAAAGTTGAAAATTTACAAGAAAAAAGATTCAAATTTATGAAAAAAACTGGCAGGAAGTTCCTGTGATGTGTTCTAGAACCACCCCCCAACCCCACAGAGAACGTCATTGCAGACACTCACATATGATCCTTTCTATATGTCCATGTGTTTCCAGGCTTTAAATGACGCTTCTTCTGTTATGTGCACTCACTCACATGTATGCTCTCACCCCCCCCCCCCCACACACACACACACACAATATTACATCTCCTAATCTAGTCCATCTTCAGCTCTCTCCCTGTCTGTACCACAGCAGTCAGGCCCAGCAGACAGGAGATGTTTCTGTGGCCACGTTTCCTGAGAGGAAGCAGCGAGGCAATCGTCCGTTAGCATCGCTGAAAGAGTTGTGACTTGGTGGGGCTCGGCGGCGCTCCTCGCTTGTCTTGTCACTTCACCTGCTCTCCCCTCCCTCTGTGGTTCTTCCTGCCGCTCCCCCAGCAGGCCACACTGAGGCTGCAGTCATGCAGGGTTTGCAGGGTGACCCCGTGTTTGCCCACATGGACTTCACCTGTTTAGCTATTTTCAACTTTTTTTTTTATAAATTTTGTGATTTTTTTTTCTTGTAAATCTGATATTTTGTAGAAAATTTAAAACTTTAATAAATTTACAACATTTTTAATGTAAACTTGCAGCTTTTTCTCATAAATTTGTGGATTTTTTTGTAAATTTGCAACTTTTTTCTTATAAATCTGTTAGTTTTTCATGTTAAATGACTTTTTTTCTTGAAAATTTGAATCTTTTCTTGTAATTTCAGAACTTTTTCATAAATTTGAATCTTTTTTTACTGTAATATTGCAATTTTTTCTCACAAATTTGCTACTTTCTTCCTTGTAAATGTTCTATTTTCTTGTAAATTTGTAACTTTTTTCTTGTAGATTTGAAACTTTTCTTTTTAGCCTGTTACTTTTTCTCATAAATATTCAGTTTTTTTTGTGAATTCATCCCCTTTTGTCTCTCAAATTTCCTTTTCTTTCAAAGGTCTTTTTATTATTATTAATTGAAGTATCAATACAATACAAAGTATTAGAAATTTTCATTTTTGTTTCAACCAAACAGTAAAAAACTAGAACTTAAAGCCAACAAATGTAAATGCTTCAAAGCACAAAAACCTTTAAATAAACAATTAAAAAAAAAAAATACAAAGAAAAATTATGTGTGTGAAGTGGGGGTGGGGTAAAGGGAATATGAGCTACTCAGAAACTATAATCGTGGGTCTTTCAAAGAAATCAAGAAACGGGCGCCATAATTTATAGAATTTGTTTTCAGAGCCACAGACTGTATATCTGATTTTTTCTAAATCCAAACAGGACATTATATCTTTTATCCACTGTAAATGTGAAGGGGGCGAAGAGTCTTTCCACTTCAGTAATACAGCACGTCTGGCCAATAATAATGAAAATCTGAATACTTTTAATTTGGAACTTGGCAAGACAAGTTCTGGAGCCACACCAAAAATGGCGCATAATGGATCAGGTTTAATTTGATATTGCAGGACTTCAGACATAGTGATAAAAACAGAATGCCAAAAATTCATCAATGCAGGGCAGGACCAATACATGTGAAGCAAAGTGCCAGGAGCGCTACCACACTTTTCACAAGTTGGGTCTATATCCGAGTAAATACGTGCTAACTTAACCTTGGACAGGTGCATCCGGTGTACAATCTTAAATTGAATAAGAGCGTGACGAGCACACATTGATACAGTGTGAACCTGGCCAAGAATAGAGTCCCACAGTTCATCAGTAAAAGTAAAATTAAGATCTTGTTCCCAATTCAATTTGATAGCGGCCAGAGAAGAAGATTGTAAATTTGAAATTAAATTATATAAAACTGACATTACCCCCTTAGAAGTTGGTTTAACTAATAAAAAATCATCTAGAGGATTATCAGAAGGTTTTTGAGGGAATTGTTTTGTCATGGTTTGCACATAATGTCTGACCTGGAGGAAGCGGAAAAAGTGTGTAGAAGTGATGTCGAATTTGGTGGAAAGTTGAGAAAAACTTGCAAATTGACCATCAAAATATAAATCCGCAAAAGATTTTAAACCTTTTCTGTGCCATATATGAAATGCACTATCAATAGTTGATGGGGTAAATAAATGATTTGCGGCAATTGGACTTCTAATGGAAAAAAACTGAAGACCGAAATTTTTCCTGAATTGAGACCAAATTCTAAGAGACTGACAAACTACTTTATTATTACCCAGTGTAGACAAAGCAAGGGGAAGTGGTGAACCTAAAATTGCCGGTAGGGAAGTTTGATTGTCCACATGTGACTCCATAAGGATCCAAATAGGTGATTTGGGTTCCAGATAAAAATGTTTCCAATATAACATGCACCTGATATTTGCTGCCCAGTAGTAATATTGAAAGTTAGGCAGAGCCATGCCACCTACTGATTTGGGTCTTTGAAGAAAAACTTTCCTCAATCTCGGATGTTTACCATTCCAAATAAATGAGGTAATCAGAGAGTCCAAAGACTTAAAAAAGGATTTAGGAATAAAAATGGGGAGACATTGAAACAAATATAAAAACTTTGGAAGTAACATAATTTTTACAGAATTGATTCTGCCAATTAAAGACAAGGATAATGGGGACCATTTGGAAAGTATTAACTTGCACTGGTCAAGTAAGGGGAGAAAATTATTTTTAAACAAGTAATTAAATTGTTTAGTGACACATATCCCAAGATAATTAAAATGATCAATAACAACCTTGAAAGGAAAATTTTCAAAATCCTGAACTTGAATCTTTTCATTAATCAGAAACAGTTCACTCTTATTAAGATTAATTTTATAACCAGAAAACCTACTAAAACTATCCAAAATATTAAGTATAGCGGGTAATGAAGTAAGTGGGTTGGAGAGAAATAATAAAAGATCATCAGCATAGAGTGAAACCCTATGCTCAATGCCACCCCTACGAATGCCTAGAAAGTCCCGGCTCCCACGGATTGCAATAGCTAACGGCTCAACTGCCAAGGCAAAGAGCAACGGGCTCAAAGGACAGCCTTGTCTCGTACCACGGTAAAGTCTAAAATAGTCAGAATAGCGACAATTAGTTAACACTGAAGCTAAAGGACTAGCATAGAGAAGTTTAATCCAGGAACAGAAGGAAGGACCAAAACCGAACCTCTCCAAAGTAAAAAACAAATACTCCCACTCAACCCTATCGAATGCCTTTTCAGCGTCCAAACTAATAAGACATTCAGGTATGTTGTGGTGAAGAGTATAAATAATATTAAACAACCGCCGCAAGTTAAAAAAAGAATGGCGATTTTTAATGAAACCGGTTTGGTCCTGTGAAATTATAAAAGGAAGAATCTTTTCCAACCTTGAAGCTAACAACTTTGACAAAATTTTAACATCGGTATTTAACAAGGAAATAGGCCTGTAAGAAGCACAATCAACAGGATCCTTATCCTTTTTAAGCAACACAGTGATACAGGCCTGATAGCATGAAGGAGGAAGTGTACCAGAGTCAAGCGACTCTGTAAAAACTTGACAAAGGAAAGGGGCGAGGTCATCAGAGAATTTTTTGAAAAAATCAGCGGAAAACCCATCAGGTCCTGGAGATTTTCCTGATTGCATGGATGATATTGCCAGCTGAATTTCTTCTTTTGTGATGGGAGCTTCTAAAATTTGCCGAGATTCTGAAGAAATCGAAGGAATATCAATAGAATCAAAAAAAATTTCCAAATCCTTTAAGTTTGTTGTATATTCTGAGGTATATAATTTGGAATAAAATGACCTGAAAATATCATTAATCGCTTGTTGGTCAGATGTCACCTCTCCTTTATCTGTCCTAACTCCAGTAATAATTTGCTTAGCTCTAATACCACGTAGTTGATTAGCTAGAAGTTTACTGGTTTTTTCGCCATGTTCATAAAATTCACTCTTGTTCCTTATTAAACAACCTTTAATTTATCGAGTAGAAAGTAAATTAAATTTAGTTTGTAATGTCATACGTTCCTTGTACAGAGCGGGTGATGGAGATTGAGCATATTGTCTGTCAATGTCCAGGATTTGATCTAAAATAGCCTTCTGTTCCTGTATTAAGGATCGTCTTTTAAATGCTGCCAATGAAATAAATTCCCCCCTAAGAAATGCCTTCATGGCCTCCCATATCGTTTTATTTGACATACCAGGAGTTTTATTTTCTTTCAAAAAAAAATTAATTTTAGAAGAAATATTCGCAACCAATTTTTCATCTGTAAGTAATAATGGATCCAATCTCCAATGCTTTCTCGTGGAGTCACATCCATGGAGGATCATTTTAAGTACAAGAGGGGCATGATCAGAAACCGAGATGCTATCATAACTGCAAGAGCAAAGGTTATTAATTAATAAATTGTCAACAAAAAAATAATCTATTCTGGTATAAGTATGGTGTACGTGAGAGAAAAAAGAATAGTCCCTGCCGTTAGGATGTAAAAAACGCCAAGGATCTGTAAGGCTATATTCCTCAAGAAAAGACTTAACATAAGTTGCAGATTTATTAAGACTAGCAGGTTTTGAAGATGAGCGATCTAAGATCGGATCCATATACAAATTAAAGTCACCCCCAAGAATTAGAGAATGAGTATTTAAATCTAGAAGTTGCGAAAAAAGGTTGCGAAAAAAGTGCACATCATCAAAATTCGGTGCATACAGATTAGCCAAAGTGACATGTTTATCGCCAAGTTTACCTGATACTATTACAAATCGTCCATTTTTATCTGATACAACATTAGAGGGAATAAATGGGATATTTCGATCAATAAGAATAGCAGCGCCCCTGGCCTTAGCTTTAAAATTTGAATGAAAAAATTGTCCTGACCAACATTTTGACAAACGCAAGTGGTCGGAATCCTGCAAATGGGTTTCCTGCAAAAACAATACCCCAGGCTTAAATTGCTTTAGACGTGACATGACTCTCTTTCGTTTAATTGGATGGTTCAACCCCTTCACATTCCAGCTTACCAAAGTAAGATTACTATTCATTCAAAGAGTAAAATTTATATATTATGTTGTGTAGCCCAAAGAAGAATAAAGTGAGGTACGGGTAAAAAAAAAAAAAAAAAAAAAAAGGAAGGGGTAAGGGGGGTGTAAATAAAACCATAACAAAAAAACAAAACAAAAAAAAAAATAAATAAAAAAAAAAAAATAAAAAAAAAAAAAATAAATAAAAAAATCCAACAACCAAACCTATAACAACATTCCAGCCGGTTGCAAAAAAACAGCAACCGCTCCATCTCCTGCTCTATTTTCATCCTAACAGAATGCTCCCATACAACTGGCTTCAATCCTGCATAATATGAACGTTTTACCCTAAAAAAAATAAAAAAATAAATAAATAAATAAGATAAAATTAAAAAAAAGAATTAAGTAAACAACAACATATAGGGAGCCAATTTTACCTTGTTTTTAAACATCTGAAAATGCATCAATGTCCAGTCAGTGCAGCTTCAATGAAGTAACAAGCAGCCCAGCGCGGCAGCTGGTCAACCCAGAAATGTCCAGTTCAAGGCGAAAATTGCTGGTTTCTCTCCATGGTTTGCATGAAGAAGGTGGCCTCTGAGACGGACGCCAGCCACTGGTTTTTGCCGTCTGGAAGAGTTATCCGGAGCCTGGCGGGGAAAAGAAGAGAAGGACGAAAACCTCTCTTGTACAACTCGGACATAACCTCCTTATATTCGGCTCGTTGCTTCTGAACGTCGGCGTTATAATCCTCGTAGAACTGAAGTTTATGCCCACGATATTCCAAAGTCCCACGGCGTCTCCGCGCTTCTCTCATCACCAAGTCTTTGGTCCGAAACCGGTGGAAACAAATAATGACAGCGCGCGGCTTCCCATTCGGACTCGGCTTGGGCATGAGGCTGCGGTGGGCTCTATCCAGCTCTGGGGGAGATGGCAAAGTTTGTGCGCCAAAGACGTCCACCAACAGCCGAGAAAAAAATTCAGATGGCCGTGGACCCACATCAAAGGACTCCGGCAGACCCACCAGACGAATATTCAGCCTCCTGCTTCTTCCCTCCAGGTCAGAAAGTTTGTTTTTCAAAAGTTTGTTCTCCTCCTGTATTGACTCGCATGTAACTTCAAGCGCCGCTAGGCGCTGGCTGACGTCCTCCGCGTTGTTTTCAAGGTCGCCAATGCGTTGCTCCTGGTTCGCCACATCTGCTTGAATTTTGTCCAGCTTACCATTAATAAGTTCAAATGAAGCTTTGAAGTCAGCAGCTATGGACATTCTGTGTTGCTCTAGCAAGGCAACAAGTGCAGGGTTAAGGCTGATACTAGCATCCTCAGCTAAGCTGGTGTTAATATTGTTCCCTGCTGCCTCCTTTTCAGTCTGCTTTCTTGTTTTGGACATATTTCAAAACAGATTCTGCACGTATTAAATGTCCAAAACATTAACAGCTTACAGCAAAATAGGGTTTAAAAAGTAAAGAAAAAAATATAGCAGGAGCCAGCAACGCACACACCTACTCCATTGCCAGCACACCTGAAGCCAATCCCCAGGCTACATCCGTCTCTCAAATTTCCAACTTTTTTTTTCCAAATTAGTGACCTTTTCTCATGTATATCTGCAGTGCTGTTCAAATAAATCAGCATACGTGTGTTACTGGTAAACTTTAAACTCTCTTTTTCTCATAAACTTGTCACCTTATTCCTGTAAAAGTGCAACATTTTTCCTTGCATATTTGTAGCTTTTTTCCAGTGAAGGTGCGACTCTTGGTTGTGGGGGTAGGGTCTAGTTTTGGTTGTTTTAATAAATTATTCATGCAGTGGAAACATGGATCCTGGAGGAGTTCAGGTTTAACGTCAGGTGGATTTCAGTTCTAATAAATAACTGGACGAGGTTGATTATGCTGTGGTTGCTGATGCATTGTCGTTTCACGTGTGTGGTGACGAATTTGATCAAACATACGTCTTTAAGTTAACAGGAAGTTTTAAAGTGAAATTCCTGACTTCCAGTTTAAATATTTGGTTGTCGATGTGATGCTGATGGTAAAGGCTGGAGAACAAGGAGCAGGTCTGAAGACTTTTTCTACAATGTTAATTTTTCCTGATGAATTATTCATAAACTGAAGTATTTTAAGCTTTTCAGTTTTAATGTTATGTGTATTTTCTAGATCCAGTCCTACTGGTTATAATGAGCACCAGTGAAGCCTCTTAAGTTCAGAACTGAGCCAGTTTCTCTCCATCTCTTTCCAGCCCGCTCACATGTTACCGAAGTTCTTCTGAGGATTTCAGGTGCTTCAGCATCTTCTGGCTGTTGCTGTAACCCCAAACTAACGGTGTGAGGCTGATCGGTTCCCTGTGGACCGACACCCTGCTGCTGCCGCGTGAGGATTCTTGTCTAAAGTTGCTAGAACTTTCTGCACACCTCTGTACTCCTGCGCAGTCGTGGACGGTGGAAGTTAGGACGGATGTGAGGGAAAATCCTCAGAAGTGACTGCAGGCGGTGAGAGTCAGAGCTGCTGTCGTCTGACCGCCATGGTGTCCACGCTTCCACGCGGTTGTTCTGGGTCATTTCTTTTTGCCATTTCCTAGTGGATGCCAGTGAAAGGCAGGAAAACGTCAAAAGTTTGCATGTGGTCACCGAGATGAAATGATTCCATCATGTAGAAGGTTTGGACAAGAAACACAGATTAACGCGGCTCATAAGCTGCGCTTTTATTTACAGAACAGCAAAGAAAACAAACGGTGAAGACATGCATCCAGCATGTCCATGCGGGCCCAACCAACGGTTAAGCTGGGCTGGCTTATGGGTCCATGTGGGTTTGGCCATGGCTTCCATGTTGGCCCATCTGTGTTTACCCACATGGTTTACCTACTTTCAACTGATTTTCTCATAAAATTACTATTTTCTTTTCCCCCAAATTGGATAAATTTTCCGTTAAAATTTGAAACTTTCTCATAAATTTGCAACTTTTTTTAACATAAACTTGAAGCTTTTTTTCATAAATTTGTGGCTTTTTTCTTGCAAATTTGCTATTTTTTTGTCATTTTGGAACTTTCTCTCAAATGTACCACTTTTTTCTAATTGTTTCCTCATAAATTTGTGACTTTTGTAAATGTACTAAAATTTTTCTTGTAAGTTTGTAACCCTTTAAGTAATTTTACATTTTTTTCTTTTAAATTTTTCTCCTAAATTTTCATGTTTTTCTAATAAAATTTGCTAGTTTGTTTTTTTTTTTTTGTAAATTTGTCCCTTTTTTTTTTTTTTTTTACAAATTTATGAGACAAAAATGTAAAAATTTATGACTTTTTTTGTGTCATTTCGCCTGTGGTGCCAGTGTTCCAGAAATCTGCTCACCAAAATAAGTTGAAAGCGGTTAAGCAGATTATCTGCCCACTTGAACCAAAGGTAAAGTGCACGTGGGAAAACACAGATGGGGCCAACATGGAGCCCATGCACTAACCCACATAGGACCCGTGGGACAGCCCAGTTTAACCTGTCGTGGGGCCCACATGCAGATGCTGGCTGGGATGTTAAACAATAATGGTGTCAATATGCAGACCAGAAATGTACAACCCGTCAGTTGAAAGGCTGGTGCTGGCGCCCCTACGGGGTTCCAGTCCCGCTCTTGCGGCGATGATGGATGGTGGGTATTGGAGGTTGACTGCAGGTGAGAGGAGAATTGCCCCGGGCCCGGGGACTTGAGGTGAGGCTCATATTTTAACATTGCTGCAGAGCTCACCACAGGAAAAGGTCCAGGTGAGATATCCCAGGAGGAAAATGAGGAGGTGAGGCTGTTGCGCAGCAGAGGAGAGATTGGAGCTCACTCGTTTTCCATGCAGGGAGAAGGTGAGGGGAGGGCACCATGTCACAGGTGAGCGAGCGCACTCCAGGAAGAGATCCTGCTGACAACACGGAGAGAAGTCCCACACTTCCACAAGGAGCTTTTTCAGAAAGCTGCATTTTTCTAGTAATTTTTCTTTTTTTTTTTTTTCTTGAAATTGTACAATCTTTTTTTTGCATAGATTTGTAACTTTTCTCTTAACTTTTTTTTTTCCATTTTTCCCAAAACTTTGCAAACATTTTTGTCTACAATTTGTAACCTTTTTTTTTTCCACAATATCTTTATTGAACCTTTTTTTTTTTTTAACAAACATGATACAAACAATCAAACACTAACACTAAAGTACTACAAAAAAAAAAAAAAAAAAAAGGATGCACTAAAAACACCAACAACCACCAGCAAAATCAAATCTTCAACAATGCTCCTCTGTTTAGTCTAGACAATCCAATACATAAGTATACATATTATGTTCACCAGTTTGGAATTTACAAGGTCCACACACATCATTCACCTTCTTCTTCAAAAGTTATGTTTAAATTTTTTACATAATCAATAAAAGGTCTCCATATATTCTCAAACACAATTTCCTTTGATTTCAGTATATATGTTATTCTTTCTAATGGAAGGTTTGTTAACATCTGTCTTAACCACTGAGTCACATCTGGTCTATGAGTCTTTTTCCATAATAGTGCAATACATTTTTTGGCATTAAGCAAACTGAGGTCTATGAATGTTCTTTCACTTTTATTAAAATTATGCTTTTCTGGGTACAGACCCAACAAAAACAATTTAGGATTCAATATGATTTGTTTTGAGATTATTTTTTCAATTGTTACCCTCACCTCTTCCCAAAACATTCTTATTAATCTACATTCCCATAAACAATGAAATAGGGTTCCTTTACTTTCCATGCATTTTGTGCATGTATCTGGTATATTTTTGTTATATTTATTTAACTCCTCCGGTGTAACATACATCCGCATTAACCATTTGAAATGTATCAATTTAAGGCGTACATTTATTGATTTGGTTTGAGCTTCTGTACAAACAATTTGTAACCTTTTTGTTTAAAAATTGCGACTTTTTCATAACTCTGTAAAAAAAAAAAACATTTCTATAAATTTGCAACTTTTTTCCTGTAAATTTTCAAGTTTGTTAATTAAAAACTTGCAACTTTTACTTAGTTTTACATTTTTTCTACTGAAAATTTATTTTTTTCATAATTTGCAACTATTTTCTGCAAATTTACAACTATTTTCATAGCGTTTTGATTTTTTAAACATAACTTTGCAAACTCTTTTTTAAATTACATTTTTTCCTGTAAAGTTTCAAGTTTTTAATAAAAAATCAACTTTTTATCATAAATTTACAGCTTTTTTCCTGCAAAACTTTTTTCTTATAAATTTGAAAGGTTTTTTGATGAATTTGCAATTTTTTCCTGTAAATTTTCAAATTTTCAATAAAATTCGAACTTTTTTTTCATAAATTTGTCACTTTTGCATGAAAATTTTCAACTTTTGTTTTCTCTTAAATTTGCAGCTTTTTCTCAAGAAATTAGCAATGTTTTCCTGTCATCAAGTCTTTTATTGTGTATTTGCAAGTTCTCTTGTAAATTTGCTCCAATTACATGTTCGTTCTCTATAATGAAATTCTAAGTTGTGACTTTTTAATTTTTAAATTGGCATCTTTTCATACCTTTGCACCTTCACTCCTGCAGATTTGTACCTAATTTACATTTATACGTTTGTACCTCATGCTACATTGGCGACCCCTTTCCCCGTTAAACAATAACCAATCAGCTGCTGGCCTTAATGATGTCAGAGTAGATACAGATCGGCTAATTAATGCTCCCTAATTAACAGAAAACACTCATCTTTGGTTGTCTTTCCATTCTTCTAAAAACCACAGACTCCTTCCTGTGAAGTGCCAGTTTTTGGTGAACACAAGTGCATGCAGCGTGTTGGGGGAGGGGCTGTAAACGCGGTGAATGATGGCCTTCCTGTAACGGATCGATGGCCCCGGGCCTTGAGCCTGATTGGCTTCTGCTCCATGGGAAATACAGCATGGACGGAGCAGCGTAAACACACGTTCATCCACCACCTCCAGACTCCTCTTCTCCCAGTCCCC
Organism: Pholidichthys leucotaenia; assembly: GCA_020510985.1. Taxonomy (NCBI): domain Eukaryota; kingdom Metazoa; phylum Chordata; class Actinopteri; order Cichliformes; family Pholidichthyidae; genus Pholidichthys; species Pholidichthys leucotaenia. The sequence goes on from CM035840.1 coordinate 283,133,214, forward strand.
ACACCACCTTGATCCGCACCCCCCCCCCCCCCCCCCGCTCCGCTCCCATTCATCAAAATGGCGCTGCACTCTGGGAGCAGAATGGCTCAATCACAGAGTAACCCTCTCTCCCCGGCTCCCTAAACTGCGCCTGCAATCGGCAGCACTCAAAACTTTTCCATCATCGAGCTTTTAGAGCGCGACATAAGGCATCTGAGGGTGACTTTGTTGACTCTTTTCTCAGTAAAAACCAGAGTTATTAGGTCTGTGTGTCTCATCGCTGTTTCCTGTTAATTAGCTGCTCTTTCCTGGTGACAGTGGTGCTGTTTTAAGGTTGACTTCAGAAAATTACCTAAATGCTTTAACTTTTTCAGCACAGTGAGCCGTGAGTCAGCTTTCACCTTCTCCCATACTTGACAGGCCAACAGACGACGCGTTAGCAGAAGCCCTGGTGGATGTGACTACTTAGCTGTTTGTTGTACAACATCACTGATGAGTTTATGTTCATTAAAAACATGAATATTCCTGTGGTAAAAAAGCTGATCAGAAAACTCTTCTGAGGTTGCTGGAGCTTTAGTTAAAAATGAAAGATGAGCTGCTGCTTCTTCAGGTGCTTCAATGCAAATTTATGCTAGCACTAGAGAGACGTCAGAGGAACGCCATCTTCTGATTGGCTGGTCTCCCCATCAACCAGAAGGGGCCTCCTCCTCCTTACCCTGTTTTCTGGAATTTCTCTTTTTATTCTCATAAATTTTCATCTTTTTTCTCATAGATATGAAACTTTTGTCATAATTTTTTAATTCTTTTTTGTTTTTTTCTCTAAATTTTTTGACCTTTCTCAAAAATTTGCAGTTTTTTTGTCAATTTGCAATTTTTTTCCATGGAAATTTTAAATTTGTTTAAAAAAATACAACTTCTTTCTCATAACTGTTCAATTCATAAATTTACATTTTTTTCTTGCATATTTTAATTTTTTTTCCTGTAAATTTTCAACTTTTTCCTTGTACATTTGCAATTTTCTGTCATAAACGCCCTTCAGGGCAGGATGAAAGGCATCATGTGCTTGCTGTGAGTTTGCAAATTTTATTAGAGAAAAAATGTACAAAAAGACAAACCATACAAAACTAAGGGCTGGTAGCAGACAGAGGCACAGGTGAAACCAAAATAGGGGAGGCTAGGGGAGACGCCGGCTTCAGCTGGAAACACTAGACATGGAATGCACGCTAGGAGAATGACAAAAAGGCAAAATAAACACACTTACATGAGTAGGCGAAGGTAGATAGATTGCTGATAGTAAGGTACTGCACCTCACAATGGTGTACAACTCCTTAAATAAGGCTAATCACAAAATAAGGTAAGTGATAACAGGTGTGGTGAACCTGAGCGGGTAGGAGAAAACAATGAAACAATTTAGGCCAGCTGAAAATGATAAGGAGGGAGCATTCAGGGCTGACAGCTGACAGGGCCATGCCCACGCAGAGCGAAACAGCCAAAAAGTAACTGACAGCAGTCAACCCCAAGAGAGAGAGTGAAAACACAACAGAACACAAACATAAGGATATGGCAGAATGGGAACAGGCAACCTCAAAAATACAAAAAAAAAACAAAACAACTATAACAAATGTAAATGTGAAAATAAATAATACAGACCACTCAAAATGACAACACAGTACAAAATATGAAAAACAAAAAAAAAAAAGGTAGACAACCTGAGCTCGATGGGGTCCCCCCACACTCAGAACGTAACATTTTCTTTTCAAATTTTTTTTGACTTTTTCTGTTGAATTTGCACCTTCTCTCTATAATTTTTCAAATTTTTTCTCAAAAGTTTGCAATATTTTTCCTGTAAATTTTCAGGGTTTTTTTGGGTTTTTTTTTTTTTGCCAATATTCGCAAGTATTTTCTCATAAATTTTCAACGGTTTTTAAAAATTTAAATGTTTTCTTATTTTCTTTTCTTGTAAATTTTGAGGTTTTTCCTTGTAAATTTTAAACTGCAAATCTATGAAAAAAAAACATACATTTGCAACTTTAACCCCCCCCCCGAATTATTTGACATTTCTTTCAAAACTTTGCAAATGTTTAATTGTCCATTAACAATTTGTTTTTCTACTTCTCTCTAAAAAAAAAAAAAAATCCAAAAAAAAAATCATAGATTTATGATTTTGTCGCTGCAGTGTCCCTTTTGGCTGCATTCAGTCCTGACAGCTGGTTGGTGTGTGATTTGTTCCTGTAAAGTGTCATGTTCTATGATATCTCCTGGTCTTCCCTCAACCCACACCCTGAACTTTTCGAGGCCAACTCTGACTGTGTAGTTTCTAATCCAAACCCTGACAGGGTATCAAGTGTCTGACCCTAACGACTGTGAGGGACCAAACAGATCACAATTCCTGTGTGTGTCAGTCCAGACAAACATGTCTGACTAGTAGTAGAACTTTAACAAGGTGTTCCACAATCAGCGTAACAGTCTTAGCTCAAGATCTGCTGTGCAGGCCTGTCTGCAGCTGGTCTGTATGGTCCTCCTCCAGACAAGGGTGTAATTTTGGATTAAACACTGGGGGGGGGGGGCTTATGATCTCTACCCATATAAGGATTATTTTTAAAAGCAAAAAAAGTCAGTATTTGTGTCCTATAGCTTTGATAAGGCTGCGTGTCCACCAGACGCGTTTTTTGTCGCCCGACTGTCCTGAGCCTTTTTTTTTCAGCGTTTGTACACTGCGCTCTGGGGGAAAAAAGTCTGTGCCCTGCATCCCTGCAACAGCTTGTCACTCTCAGCTCATCACTCCCGCTTTTCTTATTGTCAGACTTTCTATAGATTTTTTAATAGCAGTCTCTAAATAACAATGGACAAGAAACATTTTCTGGATGTAAAATATGACGACACGGAAAGCAGGAGTCTGAGTACGGACTAGTACTGGTGTCCTATGTCCCTCCCACGCAGCAGTTCTGATTGGCTGCTTAAGGTATGACATTGACGAGCTCAGCTACAGTCTCTGAAAAGTTCAACATTTTTCAACTCTGAGCGCAGCGACAATAAGTGGCCACCACCAAGAGCGTTTCAGCACTGTGGGCGCTCAGCGCTGTAAACGCTGGACTACATAGAGAATGAATGGAAAATAGCCACCCAGAGCTGAAAAAAATGTGTTTGGTGGACACACAGCCTATAAGGACAAGGCTAATGTATGTATTTTGCCAGTAAGGTAGCTATTGATATGTAAGCGCCAACCCACTATGCATTGTCTGTTGCTACAGAAGAGTTGATCAATCCGATAAAACCTTTTCCGATCAACTCTAAAGCAGCTGCCACTGTGGCTTAGGTAAATAGTACAGTGGACTTCGGATCAGAAGGCTGCAGGTTTTGCATCCTGCTTTTGGTGCCTTCTCCAAACAATTTTGTCTGATATGGCTTAGAATTTAGAATTAAAATTAAATGTTTAGCTGTAGGATTTGTGAGTGGTTAAGGTTTAAAAGGTAGTAACTAGATATTAATTAAAATTTGGAAACAAATAAATGCCTCAGGTTTCCGGACCTGTAGCCTGCTGCTATACTTGACATAATGCACGGCTCAGGAGACACACACGCAGGCTCAGGGTAGATTCAATAGCTTTATTTAACAACAAGAGTGTATGACTGCGTGTCTGTGAGATGAGAATGTATTGGTGGTGGCATCTGCGTCAGGCATGGGGGCAGGAAGCCGTTCAGCCGGACAACCCTATGGGAGAAGCAGAGGGAGAAGGGTAACAGGCACCACACCAATACAGGAGATAATAATAATGACAGCTGGCTTACTTGGTCTGGGCAGGTGGCTGGCGTTAAGCAAGGGTGTAGCCCGGTAGACAGCGACCTGGAGCGCCTGAAGCAGCAGCGAGGAGATGGTGGCAAGGGAACGTAGTCCGCCGCCGGGAAATCCACCTGTGCACAGGGGAGAAGGCTGGGAGGAAAAGGTAAGAGATGCTTACGTTGTATCTTGCTTGATGAAGGGGGTTCCTTGCAGCAAGAGATGCCAATGAGAACAGACGGCTTCAGGCTGAAGCCCAGGGCGAGGCAGCTTAAATCCCTCGCCGCTGATGAGGTGCAGGTGTGCGCACAGCTGGCGCCGCTGATGAGCAGCGAGTCGTGACAGTACTCCCCCCTCTAGCAGCGCCTCCTGGCAATGGTTTCTCTGGGTGCGCTCAGTGGAACTCAGTGATGAGGGACGGATCCAACACAAACGAGAAGCGCACCCATTGTCTCCATTCAGGTCCGTAGCCCTCCCAATCCACCAAGTACTGCAACCCGCGACCCCGGTGCCGGGAGTCTAGGATGGTAGAGACTGCCCAGGCCGGATGGCCATCTATCATCCGGGGCGCGGGCTGCGCTGCAGGTGGAGGGCAGAGGGGATCGGAGACCACCGGTTTCACCTTGGAGACGTGGAAGGTGGGATGGATGCGGAGGGAGGGGGGGATAGCCACACGCACCGCCACCGGGTTGATGATCTTGGTGATGGCAAATGGACCGATGAGCCGTTGGGCCAGTTTTCTCCTCTCACCCTTTAAACAGACGTCCTGAGTGGACACGTAGACTCGTTGGCCTACCTAGTAGGCAGGGGCAGGTCTCCTGTGCCGGTCTGCCGTGGACTTGTTGCGCTCCGCTGCGCGTAAAAGTGCGCTGCGCGCCGAAGACCAAATGGAGCGGCACCGCCTGAGGTGCGCCCGGACTGAGGGGACAGTCAACTCGCTCTCCTGCGTAGGGAACAGAGGAGGATCGCAGCCCAGGGATGCCTTGAATGGGGACATCCGGGTGGCAGAAGAGCGGGCGGTGTTATGGGCGTATTCCACCCAGGCGAGGTGTGTGCTCCAGGACGCGGGCTTGGATGCAGTGACACAGCGGAGCGCAGCCTCCAGCTCCTGATTGGTCCGCTCACACTGCCTGTTGGATTGGAGGTGATGGCCGGAGGAGAGGCTTACCTTGGCTCCCAGGGCGTTGCAGAAAGACCTCCAGACGTCCGAGGCAAACTGGGGGCCTCGGTCCGAGACCACATCTACCGGAATCCCGTGCAGCCTGACCACGTGCTGGATGAGGAGGTACGCCGTCTCCAAGGCAGATGGGAGCCCCCGTAATGGCACGAAGTGAGCAGCCTTGGAGAAACGATCAACGATGGTCAGGACTGTGTCGAAGGTGTTGGAGACAGGGAGACCGGTGACGAAGTCTAGGGCGATATGCGACCAGGGCCTACCAGGGACGGGCAGGGGCTGGAGCAGGCCCGCGGGCGGAGCGTTACCTGACTTGCTGGTGGCACAGACGGGGCAGGCCCGAGCATAGCGGGCGGCGTCCCTCCGCAGACCTGGCCACCAGAAGGAACGTTGGAGGAGGTCGATCATCCGGGAGGACCCAGGATGGCAGGTGAGCTTAGATGTATGAAGCCAGTGGATAACCTCCCCCCGGACAGTGGACAGCACAAAAAGCCTCCCCTCCGGTCCGCCGCCAGGGTCCGGTTCCAATTCCTGCGCCTTCCGGATCTTGCTCTCGATGTCCCACGAGATGGCCCCCACAACGCACGACCTGGGCAAGATAGTGTGGACTGCGTCTTCTGACGCCTCAGGGGCAAATTGCCTAGAGAGGGCGTCGGGCAGGCCGTTCTTGGAGCCAGGCCTGAAGGTGATGTAAAAACGAAACCTGGCGAAGAACAAGGACCAACGCGCCTGGCGGGCATTCAGACGTTTGGCAGTTCTTAAATATTCCAAGTTCTTGTGATCGGTAAGTACCACGAACGGCAGGGCAGCCCCCTCCAGCCAGTGGCGCCACTCCTGAAGCGCGAGCTTGATGGCGAGGAGCTCTCTGTTCCCCACATCGTAATTATGTTCCGCCGGGGACAAGTGCCGAGAGAAGAAGGCGCAGGGCCGTTTGGCCCCGTTGACAGGCGACCGCTGAGACAACACCGCCCCCACCCCCGTGTCCGAAGCGTCCACCTCAACGATGCATTGCAGCGCGGGGTCGACTTGGCTGAGGACCCGGGAGGAGGAAAATTCCGCCTTCAGCGCCTGGAAGGCAGCAGCGGCCTCTTCAGTCCACCGGAACGGGGTCTTAGGGAAGGTGAGGCGGGTCAGAGGACCGACGATGGCTCCAAAATTTGGGACGAAGCGGCGGTAGAAATTGGCAAAACCTATAAACTGTTGTACCTGCTTCCTAGATGTAGGAGTGGGCCACTCTACCACCGCTTTAACCTTCGCTGGGTCCGGGAGCACCTGGTCATGAGAGATGACGAACCCCAGGAAGGACGTAGTCTTGGCGTAGAATTCACATTTTTCCGCCTTATCATATAACCGGTTCTCCAGCAGCCTCTGTAGGACCCGCCTCACGTGGACCCGGTGCTCGTCCCTGGATCTGGAGAAGATGAGGATATCGTCCAGGTAGACGAACACGAACAGGCCGATGAAATCCCGGAGGACATCATTAATAAGGCGCTGAAAGACGGCTGGAGTGTTGGTCAACCCGAACGGCATAACCAGGTATTCGAAATGACCGATCGGGGTACGAAAGGCTGTCTTCCACTCGTCTCCCTCCCGGATGCGGACGAGGTGGTATGCGCTGCGAAGATCCAGCTTGGTGAACCAAGTCGCCCCCTGGAGGGAGTGGAAGGCGGTGTCCATTAGGGGCAAGGTGTAGCGGTCCTTCTCCGTGATGTCATTGAGGGCACGGTAGTCAATACAAGGACGAAGGGAGCCATCCTTCTTGCCCACGAAGAAGAACCCTGCGCCTAATGGTGATGATGAGGGGCGGATGATTCCAGCACTCAGCAACTCCTTCAAATAGGTGTTCATTGCCTCCTTCTCCGGCGCTGACAGGCTGTAGAGACATCCCAAGGGTAAGGGTGCCCCCTGGCGGATGTTAATAGCGCAGTCGTAGGGCCGGTGTGGAGGAAGGGACATCGCCTTGGACTTGCTGAAGACCATGCCCAGGTCGTGGAACTCCGAGGGCACCAGGGTGAGATCCGGAGGCGCGGCGTCCTTGGGAGTGGGAGGAGAGGACGGGGCACAGGCAGTGGATTGGAGGCAGGTGCCCATGCAGAAAGAGCTCCAGGCGGACACCCTGCCGGTCCTCCAGTCCAGGACAGGAATGTGGAGGCGGAGCCATGGGTATCCAAGAATCACAGGAGTTACTGAAGATGGTAGGACGTAGAAGGTGATATCCTCCCGATGATTTCCTGAGATAATTACTTGGACAGGGGTCTTCCGGTGTGTTACTTTTCCCAGGGAGACACGGGAGAGATTTACTAGGGTGAGAGGAGACTCGAGAGGGTGGCAACGGATGCCCAATCGGGTTGCCAGGCTTTGTGAAATGAAGCTACCCTCCGCGCCTGAATCCACCAGTGCATGGGTGAGGTGCCCTGTGGGATTGTGACAGAATTGGATGGGCAGCGTCAATTGAGTGAGGGGAGTTAACCGATTAGCGTCCGCAAGGCCCCTACAGTAACTCGCGGACCTTCCCATTTGGCCTTTCTGGACAATGCTCCACCGTGTGCTGGCTGCCCCCGCAATACATGCAGAGGCCCAACTCATGGCAGTGTTGTTTCTCCGCTGGGGGAAGCTTTGTCCAGCCTGTCACCATCGGCTCCGACTCCTCGGAGAACCCCGGTGGCGGCAACGCCAGGGGGCGAGCTTGGGACGGGTGCGCCGAGGCCCCTCGAGGGCGAGAGGAAGACCTCCGCTCCGAGGCACGCTCGCGCAGCCTGTTATCCAAGCTGATGGCAAGGGAAGTCAGCTCCGCTAATGTCTCCGGGATATCCCGTCCAGCCAGTTCATCCCTCAGACCAGCGCTGAGACTGCGAAGGAAGATGCCGCAGAGCGAACGCTCTCCCCAGCCAACCTCCTCCGCAGCAACCCGGAAGTCGATCGCGTAATCAGCGGCCGATCGGCTTCCCTGCTGGAGGCTGAGAAGACGATCGACCTGAACGCTCTCTGTACACGAATGATCGAACACTTCCAGGAACAGTCTCACGAACTGGCCATAGGTGAGGGTGGCATAGCTGGGCTTCGCCATTACGGCGTAAGCCCAGGTAAGCGCTCGACCCTCCAAGAGATTTCCTATGTAGCCAATCCGGCTATGGTCTGAGGGAAAGTCTCCGGGGACGCGGTGAAACACAGACTCACACTGCATGATAAACCCCCGCGCTCCACCGAGCTTACCGCTAAAGCGGGCGGGGGTCGGAATAGGTGTGAGTCGTGCCGGTGCACCCGGAGCAGGCTGAACGGCCGCTGGAGCAGCAGGAGCTGCGCCACCCAGACGAGCCGGGGGGAACGGCTGTTGGGGGTCCAGACGGTCCAATCGGTTAGTAATAGTGCATAATTGATTGAGGATCACTTGTTGTTGGTGGGCTATTAGATCCACCCGAGCCTCGAGGGTGGAAAGTCGGCGTGCGAGCCCGCTGTCTGCTGAGCCGCTCTGCTGAAGCCGTACTGACATAATGCACGGCTCAGGAGACACACACGCAGGCTCAGGGTAGATCCAATAGCTTTATTTAACAACAAGAGTGTATGACTGCGTGTCTGTGAGATGAGAATGTATTGGTGGTGGCGTCTGCGTCAGGCACGGGGGCAGGAAGCCGTTCAGCCGGACAACCCTATGGGAGAAGCAGAGGAAGAAGGGTAACGGGCACCACACCAATACAGGAGATAATGATAATGATAGCTGGCTTACTTGGTCTGGGCAGGTGGCTGGCGTTAAGCAAGGGTGTAGCCCGGTAGACAGCGACCTGGAGCGCCTGAAGCAGCAGCGAGGAGATGGTGGCAAGGGAACGTAGTCCGCCGCCGGGAAATCCACCTGTGCACAGGGGAGAAGGCTGGGAGGAAAAGGTAAGAGATGCTTACGTTGTATCTTGCTTGATGAAGGGGGTTCCTTGCAGCAAGAGATGCCAATGAGAACAGACGGCTTCAGGCCGAAGCCCAGGGCGAGGCGGCTTAAATCCCTCGCCGCTGACGAGGCGCAGGTGTGCGCACAGCTGGCACCGCTGATGAGCGGCGAGTCGTGACAATACTGGCCAATCAGATTTGAGCCATATATGTAGCAAGAATAATTTCAGTCATTGATTAACATATCTTAAGCGTAATAATGATGGCTTTATAGGACAATGAAGCAGTACTTAACCTTCCTCTTGGGTTAGTTAGAGGAAGGTTAATCTTCCTCTTCTTCTTAATAACTATTATGTGTTAAGTATTTCAGCACTGGCAGAAATCAAGTTTTGACTATTGTTACTATTGTTAGCTGGTCACGGTGTGCCTCCTGTGTCACCTCTCCCGCTAGTCATCAGTACTGTCTCTCTCTCTCCCTCCTTCTTTGTTATCCTGCTACTTCCACATTCATACTTCTGATATAAAATAAGTTCAATTATTGTTCAAATGGTTTATGAGAGGTACTTCATTGACAGTGTCAGAGGATATAATTCATGCTAATTTTTCCCACACCAATAAACTTGGAAAGACATAGAATGTTTTTTTTTGTTGTTTTTTTTCCCCATCCTTCCATCTTAGCAGCATCAACTGATGTTAATGAATGTGGATGAGGCTTAATCATGTCACCTGTGATTAATCACCATTATCCTTAACTGATCTTATTTTGTTATTAATCAATTGTGGTGATTCTGACAGGACTAATGTTTTTTCATTAATTTATGATGTCACCACTTTCCAACATGTGGCTATTTCTTACCAAGCAAATGAACTGTGGACACTACTGTGATTTAGTCAGCAAGACTAATGCAAGGGTTACAGTTATCCTGCCTGTAGAGGCATTATGAACACAGCACACCACACCCTGTCATTAACACAATGTATAGAGGGGCTGCACTGACGTCACACAGGTCACGTGTCTGTTGTTTACTGCGCCATTTTGGACAGCAATGAACAGCCAAATCACCAGCAGCAAGCGTGAGTGAGTGTAATCAACGAGATAAATGGCTACACACAAATCAACACAGTGGACCAACGACTAGGTGCAGACTTTTCTGTGCTTGGTAGCTGATTAAAGAAGTTCAGAGGGAGCTGGACGGAGTGGCCTGAAACTAATTCACAGCCACGGCAGAGGCAGAGTGGGGAAGACCCGACCACAGCATCATCTTTGTTGAAAACAGTGATAGAGGATGGTGAGTGATGTGATATTATGGATCTTTGCCGTTATTTATCCCAGTGGTGGAAAGCTCACTTTGAACACACAATACCTTGTCTCCTGTATGCAGACAATAAGCTAGCTAGTAAGCCATCAATGCTACCTCAGTGCTATGCTTGTAGTTTGTGTTTCTGTCGACAACATCTGATGAAATAAACTAGTATTTATCCTGGTTATTTTTTTTTCCATGTTGCACTTTCGTGCTGTGCATATACTTAAGTTGTGTATTTTCATTCTAGAGTCCCACCGCAGGCTGAAGATCTGCTGAACCAGCAGCAGCACATCCAGTTGCTTCTCAGTGAGGCAAGCGAGCATGAAACGGGAACAGGTCAAGTGGACCCCTGACCAAGTGAGCACCCCATGTGAGCACCCCAAGTGGACTTCAGGGTCCAATCTGTACATGTACAAGTACATTTTCAATCCAGTGATTTACAAACTGATTCAGAGCATTCTAAAGCCTCATTCAGAAAATTCTAGTCCCACATACCTATTCTGTGGATTTTCATCTGGGGGCAGCCAGCCGTGATGAGCAGCAGTGGTGGAGAAGAAAAGTCTTTTGAAAGCAGAAACAGAGCCAAAACCTTCTCCGGGTCAGCTTAGTTGTCATCTTACACACACACGGACGCACGGACACACGGACGCACGCAGTCTCACACACACACACACACACACACAAACAGTATATATACAGTACATACTACTCAAAAAAATTAAAGGAACACTTTTTAATCTGAGAAAGCTGGACTAGCCTGCCACACTAGCCTGGACAAAAATGATGGTACCCTTAACTTAATATTTTGTTGCACAACCTTTTGAGGCAATCACTGCAATCAAACAATTTCTGTAACTGTCAATGAGACTTCTGCACCTCTCAGCAGGTATTTTGGCCCACTCCTCATGAGCAAACTGCTCCAGTTGTCTCAGGTTTGAAGGGTGCCTTCTCCAGACGGCATGTTTCAGCTCCTTCCACAGATGTTCAATAGGATTTAGATCAGGGCTCATAGAAGGCCACTTTAGAATAGTCCAATGTTTGGCTCTTAGCCATTCTTGGGTATTTTTAGCTGTGTGTTTTGGGTCATTATTCTGTTGCAAGACCCATGACCTGTGACTGAGACCAAGCTGTCTGACACTGGGCAGCACATTTCTCTCTAGAATACCTTGATAGTCTTGAGATTTCATTGTACCCTGCACAGATTCAAGATACCCTGTGCCAAATGCAGCAAAGCAGCCCCACAACAAAACAGAACCTCCTCCATGTTTCACAGTAGGGACAGTGTTCTTTTCTTGGTATGCTTTATTTTTGCGTCTGTGAACATAGAGCTGATGTGCCTTGCCAAAAAGTTCCAGTTTTGTCTCGTCTGTCCATAGGACATTCTCCCAGAAGCTTTGTGGCTTGTCAATATGCAGTTTAGCAAATTCCAGTCTGGCTTTTTTTATGATTTGTTTTCAACAGTGGTGTCCTCCTTGGTTGTCTCCCATGAAGTCCACTTTGGCTCAAACAACGACGGTTGGTGCGATCTGACACTGATGTGCCTTGACCTTGGTGGTGACCATGAATGTGTTTAGAGGTTGTTCTGGGCTCTTTTGTTACCATTCGTATTATCCATCTCCTCCTGCGGCCACGTCCAGGGAGGTTGGCTACAGTCCCGTGGATCTTAAATTTCTGAATAATATGTGCAACTGTAGTCACAGGAACATCAAGCTGCTTGGAGATTGTCTTATAGCCTTTAACTTTAACATGCTTGTCTATAATTTTCTTTCTAATCTCCTGAGACAACTCTCTCCTTTGTTTCCTCTGGTCCATGTTTAGCGTGGTACACACCATGTCAACAAACAGCACAGTGACTACTTGTCACCCTTTAAATAGGCTGACTGACTGATTACAAGTTTGTAGACACCTGTGATGTTAATTAGAGGACACATCTTGGTTGAACATGTCCCTATGGTCACATTATTTTCAATCTTTTCTAAGGGTACCATCATTTTTGTCCAAGCCTGTTTCATGAGTTTTTTTTTTTTTTTTTTTTTGATTCTGTTGAACCACAATTCAAAAGCATTGTCTGATTTTCATTGGTTAATTTTCATAGAATTTTTATTTATTACCACTTTTGTCAGATTCAAGTTATTTCTGTGACCATTGTGGGTTTTTCTTTCATTAACAGAGGGGTACAAACAATTTTGTCCGCGTGTGTATATATATATATATATATATATATATATATATATATATATATATATATATGTATGTATATATATATATATATATATATATGTATGTATATGTAACAATGTGGCGAGGAAGCAAAGCAAAATCTCCAATTTTCCAATTTTTATTTTATTTCACAAAAACTTACTAGTAAACAATCCACATATTGTCCGACATCTCCACACTGACACGACTCCTCATCAGTAATAATGAAAAGACACTCCTTTCCACAATAAACACCTGTTATATATCATGTGAGACAATTATGGCTAATTAGCCCCTACCATAACCCCAGGTAAAACAATAAACATTTTCCATTTTTCACACAAACCCAATAGCATCTAAAAGTCCATAAATAATCCCCACTTATTTACAAAATACATATAAATAGTACAGAATAAATAATACTATAAATAATTCGTTAAATAATTTAATCCCCTATTTACATATTTTTAAATCACCCCTCAACTTGCCATCACCTGCTCCCTTCCTGCTGGTGTCCTTTAAAAAGGCGTTCAACCCCCAAAGAGTCTTTTGCCCGGACACCCTCAGGAAGCATGTTGGCAAAGGTATGTGTATTAAATAATCACCAATTGTTTACCCAAATAATTAAGCGAACAATTATCTCACAAAAGGCATTTCAATTAGTCAAAGAACAGATCCTAGAATAATGTGTGCATTTTTAACAAATAATCATAATAACATTTACAATATTACAAATAATATAGTCACACATAAAATAAATCATAACAGTGGTGACATTCCATCGTCACATTTCCTCCCCCCTTTTCCCAAGAGTACAGTACTCTACGAGTCATGTACTCTCGAGAGACTATCTGCCACAAGGTTGGTTTTCCCTGCCACATACCGAACAGTACAATTATATGGCTGAATGGACACATACCACCCTGTGAGATGACTGTTCATGTCCTTCATCCTGTCCAACCACTGTAGGGCCCGATGATCTGTCTCCAACACAAAATGACGCCCTAGTAAATAGTATTTAAGAGACCCTATTGCCCATTTCATGGCAAGACATTCCTTCTCTACTGTAGAGTATCTTGTCTTCCGGTCCAACAACTTACGGCTCAAGAACAGTACTGGGTGTCTCTCTCCCCTCTCCTCCTGGAGAAGTACTGCTCCAATGCCAACTCCTGAAGCATCTGTCTGTAAAATGAATGGGCGAGCAAAGTCTGGACTGTAGAGAACCTTCTCACCAGAAATAGCCCTCTTCAGATCTTCAAAAGCTCTATTACACTCCTTTGTCCATTTTACCCTATTCGGTGCTGAAGCCTTAGTGAGGTCAGTCAAAATTGCTGCTCTTTCAGCAAAATGGGGAATGAACTTACTATACCATCCTACCATTCCCATAAATGATCGTACCTTCTTCTTAGTAGTGGGCACAGGATAGGTCCGGATGGCATCCACTTTACCTACTCGTGGTCTAATGACCCCCTGACCAACCACATGTCCCAAGTACTCCACCCGCTGCTGTACAAACGCACATTTACGTGGATTGATCGTCAGTCCTGCCCTCTTAATCAACTGAAGGACCTGCCTAAGGTGTACCAAATGTTCTTCCCAGGTCTGGCTATAGATGACCACGTCATCCAGATAGGCAGCCGCTAAATTTGATACCCTTCTTAACACTTGGTCCATAAGCCGCTGAAAAGTTGCAGGTGCCCCCTGAAGGCCAAATGGCATGACCCTAAATTGGATACTGCAATAAGGTGTTTTAAAGGCTGTAAGTTATTTTGTTTCCGGTGCCAATGCCACCTGCCAATACCCCTTGTATAGGTCCAGTGTAGAAATAAACCTAGCCCTGCCCACTTTCTCTAACAGTTCATCAATCCTGGGCATGGGGTATGACTCAAACTTAGACACTGAATTGAGATATCTGAAATCAATACAGAATCTCAAAGAGCCGTCCTTTTTGGGTACCAGCACAATCGGGCTACACCACTCACTGAGTGACTCCTTGATCACTCCCAGCTGCAACAGCAAGTCAATTTCCTGCTTCATCTTTGGGACCAATCGCTCCGGGATCCTATAAGATTTCCTACGTGGAACAGCTTCCTCTTTCAAATGAACCTTATGACGCACCAATGTGGTGACACCAGGTCTCTCCTGAAACAATTCTGGATCTAATAGTGCCTCTAATTCTCTTTGCTGATTCACTTGCAAATGAGACACTTGGAATAAACACGGCTCTGACACATTTGTGGGAAAAGACTGTTCTCTCTCCTCATCCACTTCCGTCGCACAAATGAAGAGCTGATGTGTCTCCTGAAGAACAGGTTGCTGCTGCTGATGACCAGGCTGCTGAAACTCTTTCAACAAGTTAATGTGGAAGGTCTGATATTTTACCTTCCTGTCAGGCATATATAGTTCATATGTCACTGAACTTAGTTTCTTAGAGATTTCATATGGCCCCTACCATTGAGCCAACAGCTTACTGTCACACGAGGGCAGCAATAACAAAACCTGCTGTCCTGGGTGAAAAACCCTTTTTCTGGCCTTCTTGTCATACCAAGTTTTTTTGTTTGGCCTGCGCCGTCCTCATGTGCTCCTGAGCCAAAGCAGTCATTCGATCCAGTTTCTCTCTCATCTTAATAATATATGAGACCACATTGTCCTGATCACTCGGTGGACTCTCCCAGTGCTCCTTTAATAAGTCCAGTGGGCCCCTCACCTGACGACCATACAGCAGTTCAGAAGGTGAGAACCCTGTTGAAGCCTGGGGCACCTCCCGATAAGCAAACAATAAGCATGGTACCCATTGGTCCCAATCCGAGCCCGTTTCAGAAACAAATTTCCACAGCATGTTTTTTAGAGTCTGATTAAATCGCTCCACTAGTCCATCAGTCTGAGGGTGATATGGGGTGGTCTTAATACCCTTAATACCCAACAGCTTATATACCTGCTGCAACAGTTTGGACAAGAAATTTGTTCCACAATCTGTCAGGATTTCTCTGGGTATGCCTACCCTTGAAAACAACTGGATAAGGCAGTTAGCAACCTGCCTAGCCTTGATAGATTTCAGGGGAAAGGCTTCTGGGTACCGAGTAGCATTGTCACAAATTACCAAAATGTATCTATTACCAGAGGAGCTTCTCTCTAGGGGGCCAACTACATCCATCCCTATTCTGTCAAAAGGTGTTCCAATGATTGGTAATGGTTGCAGTTGGGCACGGACTGCTCCCCTAGATGATGTAATCTGACATATTGGACATGTTGTGCAGAAGTCCTTTATCTGGATATACATTCCCGGCCACACAAACCTTCTAGCAATTCTCTGCAGAGTTTTTTGAAATGCTAAATGACCTGCCCAAGGAATAACATGTCCCAGTTCCATAATTTTTTGTATGAGGTCCTGTGGCAAAGCTATGGCCATAACTCCACCTTGTTGCTGGTACAGAATGCCCTTTTTAATGACATACATGGCCTCAGCCAAACAATCCGTTCTACCCTGTTTCACACCCTCAATCTCCGGGACTTTATTGAACCATGGTCTAAGTGCTGGGTCAGCTTTCTGCAATGTAGCTATGTCAGGAGGGATGTCAAACTCTACTGACTGACTTAATTGTGGTGTTTCTTCACCCAAGTTCTTTGCTGAAGCTAACACCTTATCTCTTCTCCTCTGAGCCTTGGATTTAGGTTGTTTACTAGGGCCTGCCTCTATCTCAGAATCATAAAAAGGCAGCTCCTGAAGAGCATTGGCAGCCCTCTGCACCCTGGTTGTCACCATATTACAGATTTTCCCAGCAGGTGCATCAAGCCTCTGCTCAATAGCGCCACCTGCCTGTCCCCTCAGTTTGTTCCTCTCTAGCCTGTTGTATGATGTTCAACAAAGTTGGAACATCATTGCCAAGAATAATTGAATAAGGCAAATCAGGCACAAGAGGTACCAGAAGGAGATAAGTTTGCCGCCCCCCCTCCCACTGTTAAATAAACCTCAGCGGTCGGGTACAGTTTCTTATCCCCATGAACACAACTGATATTCACTGTAGACTCACTCCATGAGTATCTAGGGACTAAGCTGGGCAAAATAACAGTCTGAAAATAACCAGAGTCTAACAAGGCCTCTTCACACTGACCATTAAGCAAAACGGTAGTTTTATATATTTCATTATGAATTGGTGCTGACAGAGTGGGTCTTGGAACTGAACATA
Source organism: Pholidichthys leucotaenia (assembly GCA_020510985.1). Lineage (NCBI taxonomy): Eukaryota > Metazoa > Chordata > Actinopteri > Cichliformes > Pholidichthyidae > Pholidichthys > Pholidichthys leucotaenia. Next base: position 283,149,710 of record CM035840.1, read on the forward strand.
ATAATGACGGTTTCTCATTCTTTATGGCAGGACATGACTACTGGGTGTGACCAATTTTATTACACTGACAGCAGCGTATATCTTTATTTGCAACAACACGTGACTTTTTGCTACTGTCATATCTGCTATTTGTGATCTGACTGGACCTGGAATACAGCCTATTTTGAGCTGGACCACCCCTTTCACCCTCATTAAACTTACTCCGTGTGGTGAAAGAGCTGTCACGGCCAAGAGTAGGTCTCCTGCTCCCAGACCTGGCTGACAGAAAAACCTCCGCCAGACAAGTAGCGTCCTCTGCAGTCTTCGGGTCCCGCTCTTGTATCCAGATTCCCAGTTCCAGGTTCACCATCCGCAGAAACTGCTCCAAAATCAATAGTTCAGTAATGTCTTTTACCGTTGAGGTCTCTGGTTTAACCCATTTACAAAACAGATCTTTTAAACGTACATATAATTCACGAGGGGTTTCGTCCTGATAAACGTCCAGGGACCGAAACCTCCTCTTGTATGTGTCGGATGTTATTTCATATTTGTTTAAAATAGCTTCCTTCAGTTTTCCATAATCGTCCGTGTCAGCAATATCCATCAGCACATATGCGCTCCGCGCTTTACCTGTAAGCAGAGGAGCTACCTGGATAGCCCACTCTTCTTCACGCCAGCGGCAGACTGTAGCGATCCTCTCAAACGTCGCCAGGTAGTGCTCGATATCATCCTCGGGAGAGAGAGGATTCAGCCTGGGCTCGTGGTGCATTCGTGTCCTTCTCGGCTGCACCTGCAGTGGCAAATCATCCTCCTGCGGGCCGACCCAGCTGGCCGTCACCCTGGGGTCCTCCCCCGAAGTGCCGTCATCACCATTGCGTTCAGCCCGGCTCCCACACTCCTCTCTCAACTCCACAACCTGCGACTCCATCCGACGAATTTGATTCTCCACAGTCTGCCACTTTTGCTCCTGAAGAGCGGCTTCTTTCTCTCTCTGACGGTCCCTGATAGTCAGCGAACGAACCAAAGATTTCACCAAGCACGTTAGCTCGTCGAGCTCTCCCAGTCCGCTGACTCCCGGCTGCTCAGCTGAGATAACTGCGTCCAGGTCAGACTGCTCCTCTTGTCTCGTCATTTTTCTTCTTGTCATCGCTCCTTCTGTCCCGTGCTCTTTCCACCACTTCCACCAAATGTCACGTCGTCCTGGGAACGGACCACCGCTGCCACCAAATGTAACAATACGGCGAGGAAGCAAAGCAAAATCTCCAATTTTCCAATTTTTATTTTATTTCACAAAAACTTACTAGTAAACAATCCACATATTGTCCGACATCTCCACACCAACACGACTCCTCATCAATAATAATGAAAAGACACTCCTTTCCACAATAAACACCTGTTATATATCATGTGAGACAATTAGGGCTAATTAGCCCCTACCATAACCCCAGGTAAAACAATAAGCATTTTCCATTTTTCACACAAACCCAATAGCATCTAAAAGTCCATAAATAATCCCCACTTATTTACAAAATATATATAAATAGTACAGAGTAAATAATACTATAAATAATTCGTTAAATAATTTAATCCCCTATTTACATATTTTTAAATCACCCCTCAACTTGCCATCACCTGCTCCCTTCCTGCTGGTGTCCTTTAAAAAGGCGTTCAACCCCCAAAGAGTCTTTTACCCGGACACCCTCAGGAAGCATGTTGGCAAAGATATGTGTATTAAATAATCACCAATTGTTTACCCAAATAATTAAGCGAACAATTATCTCACAAAAGGCATTTCAATTAGTCAAAGAACAGATCCTAGAATAATGTGTGCATTTTTAACAAATAATCATAATAACATTTACAATATTACAAATAATATAGTCACACATAAAATAAATCATAACAGTGGTGACACTCAATCGTCACTATATATATATATATATATATATATATATATATAAACTCTTCTTGGTGACCAGGAAAAGTCTTTCCAACAGTTTTACACAAATTCTTGTTGTTATTCTCCTTCTTTGTGTTTACAAATCACTGGACTGAGAATGTACTTGTACATGTACAGATTGGATCCCGGGGTCCACTTGGGAGTGCTCACTTGGTCAGGGGTCCACTTGACCTGGATCCCATGAAACTACCTTGTGAAGGGAGGAGAAGGCTCAGAGTGCTGCCTTCAATCAAACGTTCCTTGTTTTTTTTTTTTTTTTTTTTTATTACTTATTTTGTACCTGTAGGTAGATTTGTTTTGCAGTCTGGTGACAAGCGACCAGCTGCCGGTCGCTGCGTGCACAAGCGCCCCTTAACTCCCTAACCTGCATGTTTTTGGCATGTGGGAGGAAACCAGAGAAATCCCGGAGTAAACCCAGGCAAACACGGGGAGAACATGCAAACTCCACACAGATCACTGTTGGCCGGGGGCAGGGATCGAACCCACGATCTCACGGTCCCCGCGATCCCCCGGCCGAGGGTAAAACTGTGCTGCCACAGTGCTCACCACTGCGCCACCGTGCAGCCCAGGTATGCTAGGCCACCTTACAAAGGCGATGAGTCAGCATGTGTGGCTGGCGTGTGTGACCCATTCTGAGTTTTTGTTACAGTTTAAAGTTTGCATTTTTCACATTCTAAATAATCTGGATTTTGCTGGTGATTGTAATAAACAATTTAGTGACTTATGTGTTTGCATCATGATTTTCTATTTGTCTGTTAAGACACCGGTGGAAAGAGTCAACAGTACAAACCAAACATTTATCAATGACGCTGAAAATAATGGGCTCATTTTTTAATAAAAAGTAACCAATAACAATTATTTTCGTTACTGAAGACTGTATTGTTGGATGTGCCAGTGCAGAAAACTGAACACTTTAGTGATAGTGCCAGTATATGGAGGAATTCTGGGCCATATTAGCATCTGCATTTCCTAATATTGAGTTAGGGTTTAATGGGATTTAACGTGTTTTAACACAAACTACTTTATGGTTCATAATTCTGTTGACGGACTTACGCCAAACCAAAAGTGATTTCTCAAACTGCTGGATTATTTAAATAGCTTTTCCAATCTTTTAGTATTTAATTTATGTCACTAAATCTTGGTAACCTTCACAAATAAAACAAAAGTAGAGCCATATCTGCAAAAGGCACAAAAGTTTATTGTAAAAATTCCTTGTGCAATACAAAAGGAGTACATAGCACATTATTCACACATAGAATACATATTTATACAGTATCTACATGTATATAACCAGTAAATCCATTTATTTTCCATGTAACCTTGTGACTGTATTATTTCAGTTGTTTTTAATCCTAGATGATGTTTGTTTTGGGTAAAATATGCATCATAATTGTTAAATACATTTTATTATACCTAACTCAGTACTGTTTACCTGTTGAAATATATATTTTACGGCTAATATAACCCATAACTATAATATGGCACCTGGCAATCAATTTTTGGCAGCTGTACACTTTTTGCCATGACACCGCAAGCTGGAGCAGTTACATCCCATGATGTCTCAAAAATATTTCCATGATTTTCACACAGATCAAAGCAATTTGTAGCACATGAAGCTAAATGTTTCTACAGACATTCTGAAGTTCTGCAATCGCTGTGGTCAGTGAAGCTGGGGCTGAATCCTATCACTGGAGATTGGTTGAACACTCAGACCGACGGTTTGATGCAACAATTTTGCCACAAGAAAGACATCTGAAACACATACACACAGCATACATATTTTTGTATCTAATAGCGATAATTTGTCAAGATTACAATGTAGTATGGGGGACAACATAACTAGCATTAGCAATCATTAGCTTACATTCATATGTGATCTAGTTCGTATCCTCATGTCTTCTGCTGCTCCATGGCTTCCTGAACTCTCCAGTACTTTTCCAGAGTGTTTTGTCTCACCACCTGTAAGCTATTCTGGCTCTACTTCATTGCCTTTACTCTGACTAAAGCCAGCGAGCAGCAGGCTCGCCTCCATCTTGTGTTTTGCTTGTCACATACAAATGATGTCATGGGCGTGTCGAGCTCCATTGCTGTAAAGATCTCATCCACTTAAGGTGGTATTTGTCATGGTCCGCTTCGCTCATCACCGTCAGCTGCGCTCACACCTGGTTCTCATCAGACGCCGCCTATATCTACCGCGCTGACCTTCGGGTTAGTGCGGAGATGTCTCAGTGCGCTCCAGGAGAGCTTCATCACCATTCCCTGCCTTCTTGCTACGCTACAGCTAGCGCTCATCTTCTGCTTCCTCCAAGGAGCCATCCAGCCTGCCACGTAAGCGCTCATTTCCACTCATCTTGTGATTCAGTTCCCCTGTGCACAGGCGGCAGCCTCGGCGGCGGATTCCCAGCCTCCTCCTCCCAGGCGGCAGACCATTCATCATATCAGCTCACCACCACCAGCGCGTCTACTCACCTGCCGGAGTCACTCCACCACCTGAAGAGCACTGTCTTCCTGGCTACAGCTGTCATGCTGAACTGGAGCTAGATACCATCTGTTCCCACAGTAAGTTCAGTGTAACTGTTTAACTCCAGTCGTGACGCCCAGTAATCCTCTTCCCTTGTGTGTCCTCAGGGTTGCCAGGCTGTACCGTGTCTCGCTCAGTTCCCGGCAGTTCCAGACAACACTCACACCACATTCACATTACTTGGTTGTTAATAAACTTGATTGTATCGATTTGGAGTCTGTGTGTCATCACTGGGTCATTGAACTATGTCAGTACATCTCCGCCAGAACGACCCAGCTGACAGCGCTTTGGTGTGCCGTGTCAACCATATGGAGATCCAAATCGATCAACTGGTTTATCAGCAGCAGGTTATTTTGAGCCAATTTACCCGTGTTACTGATTGATTAGACCGATTAGCTAACTTTCAGCTCTTTTCCCAGGCCTTACTTTCTCCCAGCAGCTCCTCAGCTCCCGCTAGCTTCCCAGCTAACCAGCTCAAGCAGGCCTCCCCGGCTCGTCTCACTCCCGTTCCAACTCCCGTTCGTTTTAGTGGTAAGTTGGGTGAGGCCCGGGGGTTTATTATGCAATGTGAGGTGGTTTTCCAGCGAGTGCCAGATGACTTTCCCTCCTACCATAGTAAGATCGGTTACGTCATTAACCTTTTGGAGGGGAGGGCGCTAGCTTTGGCATACATGATAATGGCTAGAGCAAACTACTCGAACCTCACCTTCAGTCAATTTATTGGAGAATTTTATGAGGTTTTTGATCATTCTGACAGGGATAGCGTTCTCACCACCTGCTTATTTAACCTAAGACAAGGGTCTAAGACAGCAGCTGATTATGCCATTGATTTCCAGGTGGCGGCTATGGAAGTGGGTTGGGAGGACACCAGGCAGTATCTTTATTAAAAGTCTCTGTCCTAGCCTTCGCGATGAAATAGCTCCGTTGGAAAAGCCGACTAGGCTGTCCCAGTTAATCTCTCTAGCTATTAGCTTGGATAACAGACTCAGGGAATGGGCGGCAGAACATAAGGGCTATGGGCGATCTGAGGAACCGTCTCGTCACACCCCACGGTCCTCATATTTAGCTCTACCATCTACCGAACACTTGGGCTCCTTGGAATCTATGACTGTGGGACACTCTAGGTTATCCGCGGCTGAGAAACAACTGCGCCACGAGCTGGGGTTGTGCCTTTATTGTGGGAGTGAGGAGCATGAGGTTGAGTCCTGTAAGCTTTGGCCAAAAGGGGGAGTCCGTGCGTCGCAGTAGGGGGTCTCACGGACTCATCCCGGCCTAATCCCCTATCTAGGTTAATGTTACCCATTAGATTCATTCATAAGCACACTGAAATTCCCACTCAGGCTTTAGTGGATTCCGGGGCTGAGCAGAGCTTTGTTTCCAAAGACCTGGCAACCCGGTTGGGCCTCCACTGCCAACCCCTGAAGTCTCCACTACAACTAATTGCGCTGTCTAATGCTCCTATGGCTACTGTCTCCCTGAAGACTGCTCCAGTGTCAGTTATTATCTCCGGTAATCATCGTGAGGAACTGTCCTTCCTAGTGTTGCCCGTCTCGTCGTCTCCGGTCATCCTGGGCTACCCTTGGCTTTGTGTCCACAATCCCACTATTGACTGGAGTTCAGAGAATATTAAATCTTGGAACTCATTCTGTCTCAGCGCATGCCTTCAGTCAGCTGTATGTTCCCCTTCTGTGACCCTAGGGGTTCCTGACGTTCCCCCTCCCGACCTGTCTAAAGTGCCCCCTGAGAATCATGACCTTGGAGCTGTATTCAGCAAGTCACAGGCCCCCCCCCCCCCCCCCACCGACCGTACGATAGTGCCATAAATCATCGTCCGGAGGCCCCACTCCTGTCCAGCCAGTTGTATAGCCTTTCCCTGCTGGAGTGGGCTGCCATGGACGCATATATTAAGGAGTCTCTGAGTTCGGGCATTATCCGCCCATTCTCTTCGGCGGTGGGGGCGGGTTTCTTCTTTGTGGGGAAGAAGGACAGGTCTCTGAGACCATGCATCGACTTCAGGGAGTTGATCAATATCACAGTCAAAGACAAATACACCCTCCCACTACTTAACTCTGCCTTTGACTCTCTCCAGGGGGCGTCCCTCTTCATGAAATTGGATCTGCGCAACGCCTACCATCTGGTGCTGATCCGTGAGGGGGACGAATGGAAGACAGGTTTCTGGACCCCTAGTGGTCACTTTGAGTACCTTGTGATGCCATTAGGGTTGACCAATGTGCCTGCTGTCTTCGAGAGGCTCATTAATAATGTCCTGAGAGACTTTCTGAATGTGTTCGTGTTTGTTTATCTGGATGACATTCTAATCTTCTCCTGTTCCCTAGATGAGCACCGAATACACATCAGACGTGTTCTGCAGCAACTGTTGGAAAATCAATTGTTTGTTAAAGCTGAGAAGTGTGAGTTTCATACCTCCAAGACATCCTTCTTGGGAGTTGTCATCTCACACCAGGAGATCCTCCCAGACCTGGGCAAGATCAAGGTGGTGATGGAGTGGCCAGTTCCAGCCTCCAGGAAACAGCTCCAGCAGTTCCTGAGATTCGCCAATGTCTACTGCCTGTTTACTAAGAGCTACAGCTGCCTGGCTCTTCCTCTGACGCACCTCACCTCCTCTAAGGTCCCTTTCCGGTGGTCAGAGGAGGCGGTCGCAGCCTTTTCGGATCTCAAGAAGCAGTTCTCCAAGTCCCCTATTCTGGCTCAGGTGGATCCAGATCTACAGTGCCTCGTGGAAGTGGACGCCTCAGATTCAGGGGTGTGGGCTGTCCTTTCTCAGTGTTCCCCAGCAGATGGCAAGGTCCATCCATGCGTTTTCTTCTCCCGTCGACTGTCACTGGCTGAGCGCAACTTCAGCATCGGCAATAGGGAATTGCTGGCTGTGAATCTGGCCCTGGAGGAGTGGCACCACTGGTTGGAGGGGTCCTCGCAGCCGTTCGTGGTTTGGACGGATCATCGCAACCTGGAGTACCTCAGGACTGCTAAGCATCTGAATGCCTGCTAGGCCCGTTGGTCCCTGTTTTTTGGTGGGTTTAATTTCACCATCACATACCGCCCTGGGTCAAAAAATATCAAGCCAGACGCCCTCTCCAGGCAATTCGCCACAGACGTGCCGGAGTCCGAAGACCACCCTGTTCTCCCTGCCTCTTGTGTCTTGGGCGTTGTCTCGTGGGGGATCAAGGAGAAGGTTCTGAAGGCCCAGGAGACAGACAGGGACCCAGGTGGGGGGCCAGCAGGGAAACTGTTTGTTCCTTCATCCATCCGGGGTGACGTCATCCAATGGGCTCACTCCTCCAAGTTCACCTGCCACCCGGGGAGATGACGTACGGAGGAACTGCTGCAACGCTCATTCTGGTGGCCCTCTCTCCAAAGGGACGTCGGGGAGTATATCCGGGCCTGTCCCCAATGTGCTACCGGCAAGACCCCATCGTCCCCACCGGCTGGATTGCTTCATCCCCTCCCGATCCCCGGCATGCCCTGGTCGTATGTGGTGTTGGATTTCATCACCGGCCTCCTTCCTTCCAACAACCATACTGTGGTCCTCACCATAGTTGACAGATTCTCCAAAGCAGCCCACTTCGTCCCCCTTCCGGGTCTGCCCTCGGCCAAGGAGACTGCCGATCTTCTGGTTCAACATGGGGTGAGACTTCATGGGATCTCCCTGGACATCGTCTCTGATCGGGGGCCCCAATTTATTTCACAGGAATGGAGGTCGTTTTGCACCGCCCTTGGGGCTACGGTGAGCCTGCCAGCGGGATACCATCCGCAATCTAATGGCCAGTGTGAACGAGCCAACCAGGACCTGGAGGCGGCGCTGTGCTGTGTGGCGGCATTCAACTCGACAGCATGGAGCTCCTTCCTACCTTGGATCAAGTACGCCCACAACTCGACTGTGTCCTCAGCTATAGGTATGTCCCCTTTCCAAGCCTCTCTCTGGTATTCTCCTCCCTTGTTTCCAGAAGAGGAGGGTGACATCGCTGTTCCATCTGTCCGGGCACATCTGAAGCGCTGTCGACGTCTGTGGAGGGCGACCTGGGCCGCACTACAGCGCACGGCGAAACGCAACACCGCAGTGGCCAACCGCCGCAGGACCCCAGCCCCAGTGTACCGGGTAGGCCAGCAGGTATGGCTCTCTACCAGAAACATTAATCTGAAGGCTGAGCGCAAGAAGATACAGCAGCGGTTCATTGGACCCTTTGCTGTATCCCGCATTGTCAACCCTGTTTCTGTTCGACTTGATCTCCCCCCCCCCCTCCCTCCACATATGTCCTACGTTCCATGTCTTACAGATCAAGCCTGTGTCTTCCAGTCCCCTGTGTCCCGCCCCAAGCCACCATCTCCTCCGCGGACGATCGACGGCAGCCCGGCCTGGACCGTGACTGCCATCCTGGATGTCCATCGTCGGGGCCGTGGATTGCAATACCTGGTGGACTGGGAGGGCTATGGCCCGGAGGCCAGGTCCTGGGTGCGTCCTGACTTCGTCTTCGATAAGGACCTCATCAGGGAGTTTCATCGGATGCATCCAGGGAGACTGGAGCAACCGCCAAGGGGTGCTTTTTTTGGGGGGGGGGGGTACTGTTATGGTCCGCTCCGCTCATCACCGTCAGCTGCGCTCACACCTGGTTCTCATCAGACACTGCCTATATCTACCGCGCTGACCTTCAGGTTAGTGCAGAGATGTCTCACTGCGCTCCAGGAGAGCTTCATCACCGTTCCCTGCCTTCTTGCTAGGCTACAGCCAGCTCTCGTCTTCTGTTTCATCCAAGGAGCCATCCAGCCTGCCACGTAAGCACTCATTTCCACTCATCTTGTGATTCAGTTCCCCTGTGCACAGGCGGCAGCCTCCCCAGCCTCCTCCTCACAGGCGGCGGACCATTTATCATATCAACTCACCACCACCAACATGTCTACTCACCTGTCGGAGTCACTCCACCACCTGAAGAGCACTGTCTTCCTGGCCACAGCTGTCACGCTGAACTGGAGCTAGCTACCATCTGTTCCCACAGTAAGTTCAGTGTAACTGTTTAACTCCAGTCGTGACGCCCAGTAATCCTCTTCCCTTGTGTGTCCTCAGGGTTGCCAGGCTGTACCGTGTCTCGCTCAGTTCCCGGCAGTTCCAGACAACACTCACACAACATTCACATTACCTGGTTGTTAATAAACTTGATTGTATCGATTCGGAGTCTGTGTGTCATCACTGGGTCATTGAACTATGTCGGTATTCAGTCGTAATGGAAAACAAACAACACTGTAGCCAGTCGGGCTGAATATGTGCTAGTGGAATTATTGTTATTCTCAACACAGGGTCCAGACTATTTGCCGTCCAAAATGGCAGAAAAACAATGTGGCATGTGACCACTGACGTCACGTGGAACCACTGTATAGACAAAATTTGCTTGAGAGAGAAAAGCTGATCATTTTTCAGAAATGATCAAAATAGACAAAACGACTCTGGTGTACGTAAAATTCTCTTTCAACAATCACATGTACAGAGGACCTTGAATTGCTATGATGATTTTTAACGCTGACCTTTATTGGCCTATAAGAAACATTTAAACATTCAAGTAACTGATTGACATCACTGGAACTCTTACTGGACAGAACATTAGCTAAACGTGGAAAAGAAAATCAGACAGCAATTTGTAATAGCTGAAATCACACAGTGAACAGGTCTGTTAACTGTAAGATATCTTCATCTATCAGCTACCTGTACATGGACCACAGGTGGGCAGAGCAGCCAGACTTTGTAATCAAGGATGGCTGACTACTTGTAACACACTGGCTGATTTTAAGAATATGTCTGGGTTACATAACTTACATACAGTATATAAATGCTTAGAGCTTGCTTCCTAAAATTGATAAGCTGCAAATTTGGGCTTGCTCATCAGGTGCTGATGGCATTGTTATTTCTGAGACTTGGTTTACCAAATCTGTACTAGACAGAGATGTAGCAATTGATGGTTTTAATGTATATCCTTCAGACTGCCCTAAGAAAGGTGGTGGTGTGGCAATCTACCTCAAATCCAGTCTTGCTGCATAACTTCTGCTCTCTGAATCGGCTCCTAAACAGTTTGGTTATGAATATTAAATTGTCTGCTGGTCAGTCTTTAACTGTTGCCGGCTGTTATTATCATGATTATTAATAAAGACAGCCCACGTGCACAATGCAGCCACAAAGGAACAATCAAAACCACAATTCATGTTTGTGGATTTATTGAATTCCAAGAAGTCAGATGCACAGCTATGGAAAACGTCACTCGCCAGAGGAAATAGCCCATGGAGAGAGAACGAGAGCTGTGAGAGGAGGAATGAAGATTGGGAAAATGGGCGCGCAAAATTGTCACTTTCGTGAGGTAATAGGGAGAACCATCAGGGACCCCAGTGGGGGAGAGATGAACCAGCAGGGTGAGGTTGGTGTAGCTGGTGGTGCCTGACCGGGTGGAGTATGGTTGCAGTTGAACAAGGATGATGGGGCAGGTGAGTGCACGCAGTCTCCAAAGACGCACCCACATGGTGGCAGCAACTTGGAGAAGGGGGAAAGAAACAGGTGAGTGCGGAAACCTCACCTATAGGCATAAACAATACTTTCTTCTTCAGGATTCTGCTAGGCAGTATACCCAGACGAGCCAGAGTCAAAGCACTGAAGAGCTGATCCTTTTAAACGCTGGCAGATGAGAGGCAGCAGGTTTGTCTCCTCACCCAGGCGTGTTGATCACCTGAGGAGAAACAAACAGGAGGGAGAGGTGCACGCTCACCAACCATGACAGTTATAGGCCCCGTCCTACTGCCACTGACGCTTGATCCTCTTTAGTACAGCTTTTATCTCAATTGCTTTTGAAATTGGGCTACTTCTTTTTCTTGACTATGGGAGTATTTTCAATCTCTTCACTTGTTGCATACAGTCTGTCATGGAGCACTAAGATTCATTACACAACATAACAAAAATATTTTTTTTTTGTAAATTGTGTGTTTTTTCAACTGATTTAAGACAATTTTTCACCGCTGAATCCGAAAATGACATTGGTTTCTCTCAATCAGGACAGGTTTTTATGTTAAGTTATAAGCAGTTGTACAGTTGTACTGTAAATTGAATAGTAAACACTGATAAAGGTTAGTACATGTAAATTGAATGTTACATCATCATTGTTAAAAATTCAGAGAATTTCAAGAAATAAAAATGAATTTTGCATCATATAAAGCGAAAATACCCATACATGTAAACAAAAATGCAAAAAACATGTGGCCATAGTTCAAAAAGTTGACCTGATTCAGGTTCAGGTTCAGGTTACTTTATTTGTACCCGTAGGTAGATTTGTTTTGCAGTTGGTGACATCCATATTTACAAGCCACTAATTACATTCAACATAGACACAAACACAGGCACACATCTTACAAAATAGGTAAATATAAAATATGTACAATATAATTTTTATAGCTTGTTCAACTCTTTGACAGCAGCAGGGACAAAGCTGTTTTTGTAGCGCTGGGTTCTACTTTTTGGGACAGCAAACCTCCGTCTGGAGGGAAGAAGCTGAAAGTTGCAGTGTAAAGGGTGGGAGTCATCATTTAAAATCGAGTCGGCCATCCTCTGTACTTGTCTGGTGTACAGGGATGTCAGGCTCAGCTGTGACTCACCAAGCAAACGACTGGACCATCTGACTACCTGATCCAAGGATTTCCTCTGTTTCAGTTTTATCTGACCAAACCATGACATTAAAGAAAAGGATAAAACAGATTCAATAAAAGCCCGATAGAACATAGTCATTATGGTTCGGTCAATTTGGAAGCGTGCAAGTTTCCTCAAACAATGCAAATTTTGCTGACCCTTTTTGCACACCCTTTCACAGTTCACCTCAAAGTTCAATCCACTATCAATAATCGTCCCAAGATATTTGTACGATTGTACACATTCGGTGGTCTGGCCTTTTAGTATGGTGACTTTGTGCCTGGGAGTTTTCCTCCTAAAGTCAATAATCATATCTTTCGTTTTTATTGTATTCAGCTGCAGGTAGGAATCCTCACACCAGTGAACAAAGTCATCAACTACTGGGCTGTGGCCACTCTCACCATCCTGGAGGAGACTGACAATGACTGAGTCATCAGCATACTTTATAATGTGTCTGTTGTCATGTCTGCTCCGACACATGTTTGTGTACAGGATGAAGAGTAGTGGTGACAACACACACCCCTGAGGAGAGCCAGTAGAAGAGCACTTTAGGTCAGACAATGTGCCATTGACCCTTACTCTCTGCGTCCTGTTGGTTAAGAAATCCAGAATCCAACCACATTGGTTTTGATCCAATCCAACCAATCCACATTGGTTTTGATTGAGCAAAACCAATGTGATTTTTTGGATTCAGCACATCAAAATTGTCTAAATCAGTTAAAAAAACTTAGACAATAAATTTGATGTTGACCAGTGTTATAGGATGTAAACCCCTTACGCATCACTGTATTTTGTACTCTTTGATCATATGGTAATTATTGTCCATGCAGAGACTCTTGAACTGGTATAATTTCATCTACAAATCCATCTTAAGCCTTCTGCGCACAATTTTTCATCTGATATGCGACATACTCGGTGCAGTCATACTTTACGCTCCAAGGACTTCATTACTTTTACTGTCCTCTGTCCATACTGGAGTAGTGGCTTAGAGGTAGAGCATCTGCCCCACAACTGGGAGGTTGTGGGTTCATGGCTGGGTCATACCAAAGACCATATAAAAATAGAATTTTTCTAGCTTGGTGCTCAGCATAAAATGGTGTTCACTTATATACTGCTTTTACTTATTTCTGGATGACCAGATCGCTTTACAGATCTTGCTATCCACTCATTAGCACACAGATGGTGGTGGAGCTGTCATACACAGGCACTGGCCTGACCCACCAGGAGCAATTGGAGGTTCAGTATTTTGCTTAAGGACACTTTGACATGCAGACTGCAAACAGAGCATGAATCAAACCCCTGAACCCTCCCATCAGTAGTCGGCCAGGCTACACCTGCACCAGAGCTGCCCCCTCTAGAATAGGGAAAGGAAAGTTAATGCACAGAGCTACAAGAGGACTGACCTCTCACTGTAGCTTTCACTACTTATGGTAGCTGTGTGGCCAAGGGTCAGAGAAATGGAGATAGGCACCGCCCCTATACACCCCATGGTGTCCCTCATGCTGTGGAAGGGTGGAATTATGTAACTACCTAACTCTGTCCATACAGAGATTTGCAAAAAGTCATTTTCCTACCCCTCAGGGGATTTTAAATGTCTTTTGGGGTCACTGGAGAAGGCATCATTTGGATACTGCTCTTGTTCTTAGTATTTTAATTTGTTATCAACTGGCACTTTTTGCAAATTTTCTTTATTGCTTTATTTTATACTAATTAGCTTTTTTTTCCCTTAGTGTGTTATTGTTAATGTTGCGGAGAGAGGAATCACCAGGCCAAGCATTCAGAGCAGAAGAAACTTTATTCTTCCCCCTCTCACATCCACCAGAATCAAAAACATTAAAAGTTCAGGAACTCTCTTTTATATTACAACACTCCTCCGCTACCTGAGGTGCTGTATTAACATATCAACCCCCATGACAATTCCCCTTGTCCCCCAGCCACTTTGATCTGCCATGCCCTTCAGTCTGAGGGAAAACTACTGAGGGAAAACTAATGAGTTGGTCCCCCACACCGCCCCCCCCCCCCCCCAGACTCTCAGACTGAGCCTTAACCCTCATGTCCTTTGGGCTTCAGCCTCCGTCCATAGCTGCTGTAACGGGGGATCTTTGGCTCTGAGGCGCTGCTGTGCCGATGGGGGGTTTCTGGGGGTGTGTCCATCTGTGGGAGACAATGGGGGGAGGAAACACCTTCAGCATGCTCGTATGACTGATCTGACGAGTCATTTATCTGGGGAGTTCTCAGTGGGGGTCTGTGAACGTATGGTGTGTAGCGAAGCGAGGCCAGAGCTTCAATTTGTCAATTAGTCCATTTTTATTATAACTCACAAGTAAAAGTCCAGATATCCGACACAATTCTTCAACTCTGCTTCACAGCAATGATCGACAATCTCTCTCTCAGTGAACTCAACTCAACTTTTCTGTCACAATCATCACACCTGTTTTATACTAACAGCAATAATTAGCCCCTACCATAATCCCAGGTAAAACAACAAATCTTCCATCATTTACACATACCCACTAATTCTAAAATACATAAATATTTTCCCCACTATACAATATAAATAACATATAATAAATAACAATCAATGACAACAATAATAATATAAATAGTCCAATAAATAGTTCAAAACCTTATTTACAAAACTAAACCACCCCTCTAACTTACCATAGGTGTTTCCTTCCTGCTGGTGTCCTATAAAAGGCCTTCAACTCCCTAAAGGGGTCTTTTGCCTGGACACCCACAGGAAGCATATTGGCAAAGGTATGTGCAATAACTTGTCGTCCATTATTTTACCTAAATACTTAATCATACAATTATCTCCCAAGGCATTCAAATTAAACAAAGACAGATCCCAAATAAATGTGTGTACTTTAACAAATAATAACATTTACCATTACAAATATAACATAATCACACACAAACAATAAATCATAATAGTGGTGACATCCCATCGTCACAGGGTCTTCTGCGCCGAGGAGCTCAGGCCAACACCACCTGTTCGTCTGCTAAAACAAAGGCGGGCTTAAGACACAGGTTGTGTCCCGGCAACCCCCCAAGTCTAACACAAAATGTTTGTCCCCTGGTTCCAGCACTCTGAACGGGCCATCGTAGGGCAGGCGCAATGGGGTCCGGTGGGCATTGTGCCTGACAAATACGAACGACGCGTCTTTCAAGGTCTTTGGCACAAAAGCGCGGGGAAAACAGTAGTGGGTTGGGCCGGGTACCGTCCCTACCCCTGCGCTATGCCGTGAACGCAGGGATGGATCGGTGTTTGGTGCGGGGTTATCCGGCAAAAATTCCCCAGGGAGCCGCAGCGACTGGGAAAAAAAACAGCTCTGCTGGGGAGGCTGCCAAATCCTCCTTCGGTGCTGAACACAACCCTAATAGAACCCACGGCAACCGGTCTACCCAAGTTGCATCCATAAGCGAAGCCCTGAGTGCTGCTTTATGCAATCTATAGAAACGCTCGCATAACCCATTGGCCTGGGGGTTGTACGCGGTTTTGCGATGAATTGTGATGCCCAGGCTCCAGGCTGTGGTGGGCCAGGGGTCAGAAACAAACTGCGGGCCCCGATTGGACATGATATCCGAAGGGGCGCCGAAACGTGCCACCAATGTCATCAAAAAAGCTTGTGCAACTTCTGCGGATGCCGTGGAAGCTAGCAGGACTGAGTCGGGCCAGCGCGTGTTGTGGTCTACCACTGCCAGGAGGTATGTGAACCCCTGCAATGGCGAGAGGGGGCCCACGAGGTCCACATGAATGTGTTCAAACCACTTAGCTGGGATATGGAACGGTTCCAAGGGGGCCTTTGTGTGCCTGTGCACTTTGGCTCGTTGGCACGCTATGCAGGCTGCCGCCCACTGTTTCACCTGTTTGCGCAGGCTCGGCCAGACAAACTTCGCTCCCACCATTTTGACTGACGCGAGCACTCCTGGGTGCGCCAGGGAGTGAACCGACTCAAAAATGCGGCGGCGCCAAGCACGTGGGACCACCAGGTGCGGGCGGCCTCTGGAGATGTCACAGATTGGGAGGGCCCCTTGTCCTGCAGTACTCAGCTCTCCAGCCTTAACCCTGTTGGTCCAGACTGGAGTGCACAAACGTCCGCATCGCCGATCTGCTCAGCGGCCATGGCTGTGTAGTCTATCCCCACGTAGACTGGGGCCACTAATGCGCACGAAAGGCAGTCCACCACCACATTGAGTTTACCGGCCACATGCTGAATGTCAGTCGTAAACTCCGAGATCGCAGCCAGCTGTCTCTGCTGCCGGCCCAACCATGGTTCTGAAACCTTGGCCATCACGTATGTTAGCTGCTTGTGGTCCACAAATGCTGTGAAGGTGCGCCCTTCCAGCCAGAACTGGAAATGACGTATGGCCAGGTGGAGAGCCAGTAACTCTCTGTCGAACGCGTTGTATTTACACTCACTGTTGTGCAAAGACCTGATAAAAAAAGCGAGCAGCTGCCAAGAACTGGTGACGTGCTGCTCAACAACGGCCCCTATGGCCTTGTCCGAGACGTCAGAAGTGAGCGCTATCCGAGCCACCGGGTCCGGGTGCGCCAGCAATGTGGTGTTCGCCAGGACTGTTTTAATCTCGGAAAACGCCTGCTCTCGCTCAGGAGTCCAGTCGACTCTATCCGCCGGTTTCCATTTCTTAAGCGCAGCGTACAACGGCTGCATCGGCTGGGCTGTGCGGGGGAGGAAACGGTTATAAAAGTTAACCATCCCCAAAAACTCCAGCAGCACCCTGACTGTCTGAGGCCGGGGAAAATCCATCACTGCGTGCACCTTGTCCAGCAAAGGTATCACACCCTCCGGTGAGATGTGGTAGCCCAAAAAAATGATTCCCGTCACCCTGAACTGGCACTTCGCAGGGTTGATTATTAACCCGTGCTCTTCCAACCTCTGGAAAACTGTCCTGAGGTGGGCTACGTGTTCATCCTCGGACGCGCTGTCCACCAGGATGTCATCCAGGTAGACGATCACAAACAGCAGATCGCGCAACACCACATCCATCATGCGTTGGAATGTCTGCACCGCACCCTTTAACCCGAAAGATTTGCGTAAAAACTCAAACAGACCAAACGGGGTTATGACTGCCATTTTAGGTAAGTCCTCAGCGTGCACCGGGACCTGGTGGTAACTGCGGACCAGGTCTATCTTGGAAAAAAATGCCCGCCCCAGTGAGGTGAACGGAAAAATCCTGAATATGCGGGATGGGGTAGCAGTCGTGCACTGTGGCATTATTTAATCTGCGGAAATCACCGCAAGGTCACCACGATCCCTTGGTCTTAGGAACCATATGTAGTGGGGATGCCCATGGGCTGTTTGAGCGTCTGATGATGCCCGACTTTTCCAAATTGGCAAACTCCTCGCAAGCTATGGCCAGTTTAGCTGCGTCCAGGCGCCGAGGTCATGCAAAAATGGGAGGCCCCGTGGTGGTAATGAAGTGCTCCACCCCGTGTTTAGTGATGGTTGCCGAAAACGTCGGAACTGTGAGTGCTGGGAACTGGGTGAGTAGTGTATGGAACTTAACCCCTGGCGCTGTGACGTTGGCTAGTGTTGTGGGCCCAGCTCCTAGAGCTGTACAGGGGAGAGAATCAAAAGACATTGCGTTAATCAGGCGTCTGTTAGCAACATCAACTAGTGGTCCGTGTGCACACAAAAAGTCAGTGCCTAAAATGGGGAAGCTGTATGCCGCTATGACGAATGTCCATTGGTATGTATGGCCGTGCAAGGATACAGTCAGTGTCCTCTCACCAAAAGTCTTAATGTCTGAGCCGTTTGCGGCCGTCAGTTCGGGGCCGCTAGTTCCCGCCAGCCGGTCAGCGTAGGACGGCAGGATGAGGCTCCTTTGGGAGCCAGAGTACACGAGGAACCATCTTCCTGAGTGGGAGTCTGTCACATAGAGAAGCTTGCTTGCTTCACAGCGGTTGCAGCTGCTACCGATCGCCGGCCCTGGCATTTCCCAAGCGTTTGAATTGGCAAGGTGCCATGCATCAGCACGCGTCCTCTCCAAAACGGCGGTGGTACAAACAGAGCGTGTCTCTCCGGTGCTTCTTGGCCTCTGCTGCAGCCATCGTTGCTGGCTCCTCACTTCCGCTGGCCGTTTTTCTGGGTTCCAACACCGCTGCGTTCACTGTGAGGGCTCTGGTGGTGAGGATGATCTGATCTGGGCTAGATCCTCTTGGGCTAGAGCCCGGTAGTTGCACGCAGCCAGCAGCGGCGAATTGGCAAGGACCGCCCTGGCCGCTGTTGGAAGGTTCAGGAGGAAAAGGTGGGCAAAGAGGAAATGTCCGTCATCTGTTCCCATCAACGCCAATATCTTCTCCTTCAATTCGACCACCGACCCGTCTCCAAACTCGGAGCACATCAGGAGCCTCTCCGCTCTCTCACAGTCTGTGTGTAGCATCCGGTCAGCGCGGTTTTGAGAGCACCATATTTGTCGTGGGCTGGGAGCTGTTGGAGCAGGATCGCCACCTGCTGGGTTGTGTGTGTCCTGTGCTGCAACCACATAGTATTATATTATCTTGCTATCTCTGACCTGACCCTTTTTAAATAAGAACTTAAGACATATTTGTTTAGGATGGCTTTTAATACCCAGTAGTGGTGATATTTGTCTTGGCATTTGTTTTTATTTTATTTTTAGGTTGTTTTTGTTTATGTTATTTGTTTTTAATGCTCTGTGTGTTTTTAATGCTGTTTATTTTCTGTAAAGAACTTTGGTCACCTACAGGTTGTTTTTAAGGGCTATATAAATAAAGTACATTACATTACATTGCGTTGAGTCATCTGCCGTTATTCCCCAGAGTGCGAACTGGGCCTCTATGTGAAGGAACCAAGACTTTGGGTTGTGTAGCCAAAAGTCTGGGAGTTTGACCGAAATTGGCGCATTGGTTGCTGGCACTGCCCGTCCGGGTCATCTCCGGGGTGTTTGCCTTGCGTTCCATTGTGCGTCAAGGGTCACCAGTGTGGAGAGAGGAATAACCAGGCCGAGCATTCAGAGCAGATGAAATTTTATTCTTCTCCCTCTCACATCCACCAGAATCCAAAACATTTAAAGCTCAGGTTGCAGGCACTCTCTTTTATATTACAACACTCCTTCGCTACCTGAGGTGCTGTATTAACATATCAACCCCCCATGACAATTCCCCTTGTCCCCCAGCACCTTTGATCTGCCATGCCCTTCAGTCTGAGGGAAAACTACTGAGGGAAAACTGCTGAGTGGGTCTCCCACAATGTCACTTAAGGCCCTTTTACACTGGCACTCAGCTCTACTCACTGTGACAACGATTCGCCCCGACACGGCTTTGGTTGTTTTCCATTACAACTGAGTACCACATCATCATCATCATGTTTCCCTTTTCTGGGGTATATACCCCTTAGGGGGTGTCTGCTGCATCTATCAGGCGGTGAAAGTTTGCCCTGTCAACCATTACTTTCCTTAGCTATTGGGCATCCATCCCATACAGTCTGTCCCACCTCGCCCAACTTGGGGAATGTTCTTCGAACAATATCTGTTTCCTAATATCTCCATAATTCAACCAGCAGATATGTGATAGGTAGTTAAGTTGTTACTTGTGACAGAAGAACTTGATTGATTTTGTCCCTGTAAATTGGTGCAGATCTGCATTTGATAGTTTAAATCACCATTTATTGCTGTCATCATCCACTCTTTTATATCCTCCTTTCACCATCTTCCTCAGGAATCCGTTACATACGACCTCGATCTTTTCAGCTTCTTTCACAGTTGTTTGCCAAGTCCGTACACTGTACAGGAGGTGGGGTCTCACACATGCAGTGAGGAACTTCATTCGGCTAGACAGGTGTATACCCTGGTGTATACCCTGACCTGTAAACAAGTTTAAGTTTGTTCCATTTTTTTCAAACGTGGACCCGATTCTCAAGCAAAGGGTCTGCGTGTCATGATCCTGAGCACGGTCTGGAGGCCGTGCTCAGTTCCAGTCTTAGTTTAGTCCTTTTCTGTCCGTTACTCTGTTTATTATGATTGTTTGTGTCTGGTTTCTGTTCATTGATTAGTTGTTGTATTCTTAGTTATGTTTTTATAGTCTTGTCTAGTTAGGGGGTGTCATTTTATAGTTATGGCATTGTTTATATCTTTTGGGGATTGCGTTATCTTATTTTGTATTATTGAGTTCTGGTCTGTACTTTTATTTTGACAGTGCTGTGCAGCTTCCGGCTGTCAAACTGTTTCACGGGCTGCACAGTTGTCACTTGTTGTTTGATTACATTCCCACTCATGTCCCACACCTCATTATCACCAGGTGCAGTATTATTTTAAAAAGACCGGTGTGATTGCTCATCACAGCGGTCTTGCATCCCCCGATGTTAGAGTTGCATTTCTCCTCACTCCCGTCTGGCTGTGTCCTCCAGGGGTTCCCCGGTTCCACCTTACCTGTAAGTGTGTGTCTTTGTTGTTTTTTGTGATCATGTTAATGAATGTGCAACTCACAGCCTGCGCCTGGTGTATTCAGTCAGCCCCTTTAAAATGCGTTTTATGACACTGCGTTTCCTCGCTAGAGTTCGTGATGGTGTAACCCAGATATCAGAAGCGTCTCACATTCTTTGTTTAGTTGCCATTAATGCAGATGAGGCTTTCTTGGTTTTCGACTTCTTCATTGATGTTAAAAGCCACCCACCCCAAGGTGGTTGGGTTCATTACAGCAAGGCGGCCCAATATGTTGTTGACTTACTGATGTTTTGCTGTCAGAAGTGAATACTTAAGAGACAGCAAGGGCAAAAAAAAAAAGTAAAGCACGGAGTTAGCATTGATGGCTAGCTAGCTAGCTAGGTAGCAAACTAGCTAGCTCATTGTCTGCATACAGGAGACAACAGCGATATCTTTGTTTGTTCAAAGTGAGCTTTCCCTCAATGGGATAAATCACGTAAAAGATGCTAAAAATCTCAAAACACTCACCATCCTATATCATGGATTGCAACAATGCCGTGGCCTAGGTTTTTAACGATGTCATGGCTGACTTAAGGCCACTATCCCTCCTATTGCTCGCCAGTCGGTGCCTGTGATGGTTGAACCACTTCCTGCCTTTTCTGTTCGACCCACTTCACCATTGTTGTCCTTGATATTCCGGTAATAAGGTATTAATGTCCAGTGGTACCTGTGAGCCATCAGATCGGAGACCTTCTGGTAGATTTTATTTCGGGTCGCTCCGCCTAGCTCCCACTGGATTCTCTCGTCAGCCACAAAATACAGAAGAGTCTGCACACGGTCATTGGACTACGGTGTTGATTTTTGTGTAGCCATTGTAGGAGGAAATATGGAATATTAATAAATATGATCAGGTATGAATTATTTAATTTATATTGATGTATTGGAATCTGAGATCAAATCTCGTTTCATATACATCAGAAAAGTTAATAACTCTCGTGGGGCACCAGCTTCTATCTCTAAGAAGCAATTTGATCTTTAATTTCACTTTATACCTGTTTAATCACTCAATAAATTAATCAATAATCAGTCTCAAAAAATTTTTCTGTGAATTCAATACCTGTGCTTGAAACAGACTCAGAATGAAATAAATTCTCAACAACTTCTCTCATTTTCACATATTTATTAAACGAAATTGATTAACAGACATTGCAGTAATTTCATTAATCATAGAATCAATCTTGTAAATGATAGATTAACAATGTCAATATTTTCGGAACCAGGGTTAAACTGAGAAATGAATTTCTATCAGTTTGAGTTAACAGATTATGGAAACAACGCAAATTTATGGAGAAAGTTTACTAATTATATGAAAAGTCCTGGATTAATATTAAGAAAATAAAAACAGAATTTTAACGAAAAGAAGAGTTATGTTAAGGGCTTCTTAATTTGCATCTGATTAGATACACAAATTATTACCGAACCTCAGACGTTTAATTCAGCAGATGAATTAAAGTTGCAGCTCATGTGATTCCTCGTTCGGAGTCATCCTCAGCCCAAGATTTCGTGGATGTTAGGGTAAATATCCGCCCACAGATATTTCAGAATCCGCATTTCGGCCTTTAAAGTCAAGCGGTCGAAGGGGCTGGATCTTGGCTGTATGACCCAGAGTTGAAACTGGGCTCGGAGCCAGATGGTGCCGACGTTTCTTCAGCATGTGATGAACAGCTGCGCATTGATTCCTCAGCTGCACGTGATGTGGAGAGCTGCGTCTTCTAAGAGGCCTTTGATAATAATTAATTAAAGATATCTAATCCGATCTCAAATTAAAGAGCTTCGGACTTTAGATAAAAATAATAGCTTCTGGTGTGTGATTGGTCAAGAAAAATATTATAAAAATAAAGTCAAGATTAAAGTTTACATTAAAATTAAACAAACGGTGATTTTACAGAAAGTTTAACAAAGAAAAAGAGATAACTAAAATTGGAGTTTAACTCCGATTAAGAATTGAGCTCAAAGAAATAGGAATTCCTAGGCATTTAAGAGAAAAAGAAAAAGACATTAAAATACAAAGTTACATAAACAAATTACGAGTTATCTGCTCTGTGTTCAGAAAAGCGACACGTGGTAGAAGTCTGTTCAGACGGTCATTTGTTCTTTCTTGCTGTGTGTAGACAATGGACAATAGAGAGACGAACAAGTCCAAAGAGATGAATCAGAGGCAAGAAGGGGCGAAGAGAAAAAGGAAGGGGATCGGTGAAAAAAACGATCCGGGAAGAGGCAGAGCAAAGAGTCTTTCGCCTTTTATAAGTTCTGTTGAGCTTTCGCGGGCTTCCGGGTTGACCGGAATGTCAGCCAATGAGCGTCCTTCGTGGGCGGGCTTGATGCACCTTTAGTCCAATAACAAACAGTCTGCAAGGAACCAATAGGATGAAGAAGCTGGGGCTCCGAAGACTGGTGAAATGTGATATCGGTCCACATGGATACACACAATTGTAAATACATTGGAATATGTTTTTACACACTTATGTATATCTAAACTAACCTTAGTGTATCTTATAAGCAGTGCTTCTAAATCAACATGCAGGAATAAACATTCATTTAAACATTTTTAACATGCATATATACTGTATAAAATCACAGATTAATGCATTTCACACATATTATTGATTTTCCACATTAAAGACATCAGAGTCCATTTGCTTTTCATAGTCCTGAACAGAAGAGAAGGTTTAGAATTGAGTTTGTAATAATGTACTTTAAAATTCACTGGTTAAATCCAGCATGTCCCAGAGTTTAAGGAAATTAACTGAGTTGTGGATCTGTGTAGGCAAAGTCTGTTGCATGTTTATGGGGGCAATAAAAGCAAAGCCGGACATAGGGGGAATTCCTTAGGCTGGTTTTAACAAAGGAATGGGATTTCAGCTGTGGCCTGGATGAAGAAAATCCATTCTTTACTGTCTTACTCCTGGGTGAAACAAAATGTCTTTAAGCAGAAGAATAATTATTGCTGAGCCAAAATGAGATGATGCTACAGTCCCCCCCTCTGATATCAATGGTGACGTTGATTCAGCGTTGATAGGAATCCTAGGCATCCAATCCCAATTTGGCGAGGCTTGATCCAAATGCTGAACTAAAGTTCTGATGTCGATAAGTCTTAAGCTTGTAAACAGTATCTATTCCAAAGTGTAGGTCCTTAAATTTGGTTTTCTGAAAAACTTCTGGAAATTTCAAAAATAATTTGGGCATGACCAAATATAAACATTGTATAATTGTCTAGGATATACTAAGGTTCTGTATATGCCTGTAAAAACTTAAAAAAAAAAATTCTGGGTACAAAAAGTGAACTAGAAGTATGTGGGTTGACATACTTGATATAAATGTTTTGGGTTTGCTGAAAAATATCTATTCAAAATTTCAAAAACAGTTTAAATGTGCATAAAATCTAAATAAAGTATAAAGGATTATTTGTATATACTCATGCATGTATCCAAAAATCTTAGTCAAAGGCAAAAATAAAATTCTTTCATACTTGAGGTAGATTCAGACTAATCAATATTGAGGTGACTCAAGGAGGTTCAAATTGAATTTGTTTAGTTAGACTAAACCATGGTTCCACAGATGTCCAAATCATAGGGTGTTTGAGGCTTTTGTTCAGAAAAACTGAGTTGGCATAGGATGTTGTTATCATTCTTTGAATGGCAATGAGAAGTAAATTTGGATTTACTGCAAAAAGGATATGATGAGAGAGCATATTCATTGCTAAAGCGTTAACTGAAAAGCTAATGTTTCTAGCTACTTCTGAAGAGTAACATAGACATTGGCTGTGTGTGAGTATAGTCAACCTTTAACACAAAGAGCAAAGAGTTCAAGACCTTGTTGAGTTTGACTGAAGCTTCGAAGCAAGCATTCAAAACCAACACGGGTATCAAGGGTTTCAAGGGGGCTGTTTGGGGTTTTCTGCTCGGCCATTGAGTTTTCAAGGTCATTTGATTCCTTGGTGTGACCTTGTATTTGAAGGTGACTTTTGACTTCTTTAGGACAGTACTCACCTTGGTCTTGGCGGTCACTTTCACTCGGTTGCAGTTGTTTCAACAGTGCTAGTTGTGTGAGACTTGGAGTGTCCAAAGTGTTCAGAACAAAGCACTGTGATTCAGTTGTCCTTGTTGGGTCAAATGGGTGAGGGTGTTGCGTTTGAGCCCATAGTTTGAGATTCTTGAAATCAATCAGTGGCTCAAAACGGTTCAGTAGGTCTTTGCCAATAAGCAATGGAATGGCGTCAGGTTTGGACACGTAGACCGGATGTGTCAAGGTCATGGGTCCAATGGACATGTTTAGTAGTGATACGCCCAACAGGGTTGTTTTAGTGATCGCATATGGTCGCACGGCTAATGAACAGGGTTCCAGTTTCAAATGTTTGTTAGCGCGGTTAGCGGCTACACGTAGTTTGTCAAAAAGGGTGTATGACATGAGAGTGATGTCAGCAGTGGTGTCTAAAACAGCGTCCTGACACACCATGTCTTCAAGGGTCAGTGGAAGGTAGAATTTCCGTGCCACCCCCCTCTCGTTTAAATCGCATAGAAATTGTGGAACCGGTGGTTTGACACAGAGTTGCGAAACATTGTTAGAGGAGTGGTCTATGACCTGTGGTTGGGCTGCCATAACAGCACTGGACTGCATTGAGTCCTTTGGTCCTTCCTCATTTGCATGAGGGATTTATTCTTGCGTTTCCTCCGTTTGGAATGTTTGTTTTGAGTTGGCACAGCTGATATAGCTAGAATGTTAGCAGTTTTATTCCCTTTGTATCTTTGAATCTCTGCTAGGAGGTGTTTGACAATTTCAGTATCTTCTCTACTGAATGTAGGAGTTTCTTCTTCCTTCCAAGGTTTGTGATAGGTCTCTGCTTCTGAGCTTCTGTGATGGGATGGAGACCATTTGTCGCGGTTACGCGTGTCTTCGTATCGGTATCTGTCATCATGGTAGTCCGTATCGCATTCTCATGACCTATCCCTTGGATATGGTCTACGACGGTAGTCGGGTTTTCGCAAAGTTGGTCCAAAGTGATATCCAGAGGACCTGGTGTGGTTTTGACCTTGATGAGGTCGCTTGGGAAAATGCTTCAGCTGTTTATGTACTCGCAGTGTAGGAGGTGGAGAAGAGCAAGGTGTTAGATGCATCGCTAATAGCTAGCACTGTGGCAGGCTCAGCGTACTTGTTGCGACTTTGTTGATGTTTTTGGAACGCATAATGTGCAAACTCTCTCAGCTGACTTATTGAGTTTGACCTTGGGTTAGCTGTAACTCCCAGGTAATGACTCACAGTGGGATGGAGGTTTTGGATGAAGAGGGTCTTGAAACTGTGTTCTTCTTCCATCCCTGGTGTATTTTGAGATCCAAAATATGCAAGTAGGAGTCTCTGGTAGTAGGCTTGTGTTGGCTCTGAGCGTCCTTGCTTCACAGCTAGGGCTGCGGTTAGCCCTGCGTGTAGGCAGTCGTCAGAGAACTCCTTTTCGATGGCTTTGCGGAGCAGCATGTAGTCTGCTTTGATGTTTGTCAGCTGTCTATCTATGAATTTTGATACTGACCTGTTAGATGTTAGCTTAATCAGATAGATGTGATCATCAATTGTAGCATCAGGATACTTACGCAGGTAGTAATCAATGTCCTGTAGATAGACTTTGGCATCAGGTAAACCCGTAGGTCCTGGATCAAATTTGGTGATATTTCGCGCGATCTTGTCAAGGTCGCGGTCTGAAGGGGCACACGCATGCTGTCCACGCGGTCGTCCGTATTCGAAACGGGAATCGGGCGAGGGAGCGCGGTGGATGTCCCGGTGTTCATGTCTTTCCTTTAGGAGCAGTTGACATTCCTTATAGTCCTTCTTCACATTTTCAAGTTGACCTTCAACTCTTCTGAGTTCCTTCTTTGTGTCTTGAAGGGCATCTTCAATTTCATTGTTGTCTTGGTGAAGCGTGTCATTGTTATCTATTAAACGTTTATTTTCTGACTCTGCACGGTCCAAATCTTGTAACGCTTCATCCAGTTGGTTTTGAGTTTTGTCATTCTCCTCTTGAAATTGTTCCAAATTTTCCTTCAGTGTCTCGTTCACTTCTTGGAGAGATAGGATTGTTGTTTGTTGATTTGCAAGCTCGTTCTTGGCTACCTTTAATCTTGCGACTAATGTTAGCGCAAACTTGCCTAACACACTGGTGAGGTCCTTGCATTCTGGTGGTTTTTCAGTGTGTTCATTCAAAAGTTCTTCAGTGAGTTGCTTCAATTCTTCGGGCTGCGTTTCCTTGACCCGTGTTGTGAAGCTAGAAATTAAATTAGAAGTCCATGCTTCCAATGTTGTTTGAAGGTCATCCAGTTTGGTAAATTGGTCGGATGTTTGCACCTTTTTGACTTTTTTTTCTTTTAAATCCTGGAAAAAATTTAAAATTATGCATGTTGGTTAAATGTTTTTCTTTTCCTGTAGAGAAAACATGAACTAAGAAATGACACAATGAGTTTAAATGACACCTAGAGCTTCTCTTAAGTGTTAATTGCTTAATGTGGTTTCCTAAATTTTAGAAAGAGGAAAAATTATAAATATTCAGTAAGTCTGTAAATTTGTTAAAATGCACAGATTTAATCCTACTTTAATGTTACTCTTGAGTAAACATCAGCATTAGAATCCTTAAGCTAAAACTGGGTTTCTGTGGGAAGGGAATCACACCATATCACATTTAAAAACAGCAAAATAAGCACACATATAGCTTCAAAGTTTGCAACTTTTTGCTTAAAAGTGTGTAAATATGTTTGCTTTTAGCTTACATGATTATAATATGTGGTTACATAAGTGATTAAATACAATCGGGGTGTTTATGTATGTTCCTGCTATAGGTATCTATGCAGTGAGTAGGGTCTCACCACTGAGAAAAGCTTTCAGAAACCAACAGGTTCTTTTCCCTTTTGTTCTTGGCATAAAAGTTTGGATTAGTGTTAAATTTAGTTTATTCCGAATAATATGAATTACTTTGAAGTTACTTTGAAGACTTAATTTGGTTATAAATCGTCTTTAAAGATTAGAAGTTTAAATAAAAATTGCAGTCCCTATGTTTCACCACAAGATGGAGGCAGTTTTTGTCTGCACTTCCGGAAGAGGAAACCCAATGACGTCACTCAAGGAGTCAAGGATCTCTACTCAAAATAGCTGCTACAGGGAACTTTACCTAGACTTAAGATGGCGTCGCCTAGCCGATCTACATATGCGCAGTTTTGTGCACAGCTTGACACGTGGATGCAGAGAGCTTCAGTCCATAAAACCACGCCTTGCTTTCCAAAGGCGGGAAAACTTCGGTCTCGCTAAACTTTATTCAACAAGTTTATACAATGGTTACTTCAATTAAGTCCCCCAAGGGTTTGCTTCGCCTGTTGGGTGTTGAAATAATGGGGAAAACAAATAGGATTTCTTTGCTATTTTGTTCCAAGGCCTATTTTAATTATTCAGCGTGTAATCACGCTTCTTAAGCATGCATTGAACAAAAAAAAAAAAAAAAAAAAACTGACAAGAGTAGAGTGGGGTCTCCCCACTTCTCTTGGTCACACGCACACACACACAGCAGTAATCTGGGACAAATTCACCCCCTCCCCCTCGTGACACAGAGACAAAGACTGCAGACTGCAGACAGATGAACCACCTTTGTGAGTTAAAAATCGACCAAAATCACACACAGCTTATGTATTAATTTCTCTCATTCTGAGTGAGTCAAGTTCAACCAGGCCTCACACGGGGCACAAAACTGTAGGAGGAAATATGGAATATTAATAAATATGATCAGGTATGAATTATTTAATTTATATTGATGTATTGGAATCTGAGATCAAATCTCGTTTCATATACATCAGAAAAGTTAATAACACTCGTGAGGCACCAGCTTCTATCTCTAAGAAGCAATTTAATCTTTAATTTCACTTTATACCTGTTTAATCACTCAATAAATTAATCAATAATCAGTCCAAAAAATTTTTTCTGTGAATTCGATACCTGTGCTTGAAACAGACTCAGAATGAAATAAATTCTCAACAACTTCTCTCATTTTCACATATTTATTAAATGAAATTGATTAACAGACATTGCAGTAATTTCATTAATCATAGAATCAATCTTGTAAATGATAGATTAACAATGTCAATATTTTCGGAACCAGGGTTAAACTGAGAAATGAATTTCTATCAGTTTGAGTTAACAGATTATTGAAACAACGCAAATTTATGGAGAAAGTTTACTAATTATATGAAAAGTCCTGGATTAATATTAAGAAAATAAAAACGGAATTTTAACGAAAAGAAGAGTTATGTTAAGGGCTTCTTAATTTGCATCTGATTAGATACACAAATTA
Source organism: Pholidichthys leucotaenia (assembly GCA_020510985.1). Classification (NCBI taxonomy): domain Eukaryota; kingdom Metazoa; phylum Chordata; class Actinopteri; order Cichliformes; family Pholidichthyidae; genus Pholidichthys; species Pholidichthys leucotaenia. Next base: position 283,178,625 of record CM035840.1, read on the forward strand.
TTACCGAACCTCAGATGTTTAATTCAGCAGATGAATTAAAATTGCAGCTCACGTGATTCCTCGTTCGGCGTCGTCCTCAGCCCAAGATTTCGTGGATGTTAGGGTAAATATCTGCCCGCAGATATTTCAGAATCCACATTTCAACCTTTAAAGTCAAGCGGTTGAAGGCGCTGGATCTTGGCTGTATGACCCAGAGTTGAAACTGGGCTCGGAGCCAGATGGTGCCGACGTTTCTTCAGCGTGTGATGAACAGCTGCGCGTTGATTCCTCAGCTGCACGTGATGTGGAGAGCTGCGTCTTCTAAGAGGCCTTTGATAATAATTAATTAAAGATATCTAATCCGATCTCAAATTAAAGAGCTTCGGACTTTAGATAAAAATAATAGCTTCTGGTGTGTGATTGGTCAAGAAAAATATTATAAAAATAAAGTCAAGATTAAAGTTTACATTAAAATTAAACAAACGGTGATTTTACAGAAAGTTTAACAAAGAAAAAGAGATAACTAAAATTGGAGTTTAACTCCGATTAAGAATTGAGCTCAAAGAAATAGGAATTCCTAGGCATTTAAGAGAAAAAAGAAAAAGACATTAAAATACAAAGTTACATAAATTACGAGTTATCTGCTCTGTGTTCAGAAAAGCGACACGTGGTAGAAGTCTGTTCAGACGGTCATTTGTTCTTTCTTGCTGTGTGTAGACAATGGACAATAGAGAGACGAACGAGTCCAAAGAGATGAATCAGAGGCGAGAAGGGGCGAAGAGAAAAAGGAAGGGGATCGGTGAAAAAAAACGATCCGGGAAGAGGCAGAGCAAAGAGTCTTTCGCCTTTTATAAGTTCTGTTGAGCTTCCGCGGGCTTCTGGGTTGACTGGAATGTCAGCCAATGAGCGTCCTTCGTGGGCGGGCTTGATGCACCTTTAGTCCAATAACAAACAGTCTGAAAGGAACCAATAGGATGAAGAAGCTGGGGCTCCGAACACTGGTGAAATGTGATATAGGTCCACATGGATACACACAATTTTAAATACATTGGAATATGTTTTTACACACTTATGTATAACTAAACTAACCTTAGTGTATCTTATAAGCAGTGCTTCTAAATCAACATGCAGGAATAAACATTCATTTAAACATTTTTAACATGCATATATATAAAATCACAGATTAATGCATTTCACACATATTATTGATTTTCCACATTAAAGACATCAGAGTCCATTTGCTTTTCATAGTCCTGAACAGAAGAGAAGGTTTAGAATTGAGTTTGTAATAATGTACTTTAAAATTCACTGGTTAAATCCAGCATGTCCCAGAGTTTAAGGAAGTTAACTGAGTTGTGGATCTGTGTAGGCAAAGTCTGTTGCATGTTTATGGGGGCAATAAAAGCAAAGCCGGACATAGGGGGAATTCCTTAGGCTGGTTTTAACAAAGGAATGGGATTTCAGCTGTGGCCTGGATGAAGAAAATCCATTCTTTACTGTCTTACTCCTGGGTGAAACAAAATGTCTTTAAGCAGAAGAATAATTATTGCTGAGCCAAAATGAGATGATGCTACACCATTTATCCAATTGATTATCACAGAAATAATAAAAACTCACAGTTGCTCTTGCTGAATTTACAAATGGTGGGTTTGAGTCTTGTGAAGGTGTCGCTGTTATGACTCATTCAGTGACATTACACCCTGGCCAATCAGTGGCCTGCAGTCTGCTAATGTCACATTTTCAGCTTGACTCAGCTTGCTTGGAACCCAGGCTGAGTAGATACTAAAAAAGTATCTAGTACTAGGTACTAATGGAAAACCATACAAACCGAACAGAGTCGAGGCAAGTCAGGCTGAGTCAGTGTTAGTGGAAAAGGACCATTTGTGTTCTCTGTAACTCTGTTTTGTACTGTGTGCTGTCTTGACAGGTCTGTCTTGAAAATGAGACCCTTAGTTTCAATGGGACTATCTGTATAAATAAAGTTTAATAAAATAAAATAATCAATAAAAGCGGTTTAACCTTACATTATTATTTACTCAAGTAAGAGAGGTCACCAAAATTTAAAAAAAAAAAAAAAACTTTACTTGAAAAGTAATATTTTTACTCACTAAATTGTGAGGATTTTCTTTTAAATGTTTAACTTTTTCACCAGATTTTGCATTTTGTGTATACTTGTATTTTTGTACATTTGAGGTTTCATTCTAACAAATTTAAGCTTTTTCTACTAAATTTTAGAGATTTTTTTCCCTGTAAATTTGACAGTTTTTTTTTTATACTATTTTTTCTTGTTCTCTTTATCTTCAATCTAATAAATGTACAGCATTTTTCTCATAGGCTTACAATTTTTTGTAAATTTTTGATTTGTTACTAAATTTGGCATTTTTTATTTACATTTAAATTTGCAACTTTTTCTTGTTCTTTCTCATTTTTTACCATAAATTTGTGACTTTACTAAAATAAAACCACAGCCGTGGAGAAAATTGTTGGTGCCCCTCTGTTAATGAAAGAAAAACCCACAATGGTCACAGAAATAACTTGAATCTGACAAAAGTGGTAATAAATAAAAATTCTATGAAAATTAACCAGTGAAAATCAGACAATGCTTTTGAATTGTGGTTCAACAGAATTACTTTAAAAAACAAACTCATGAAACAGGCCTGGACAAAAATGATGGTACCCCTAGAAAAGATTGAAAATAATGTGACCATAGGGACATGTTCAACCAAGATGTGTCCTCTAACTAACATCACAGGTGTCTACAAACTTGTAATCAGTCAGTCAGTCTATTTAAAGGGTGACAAGTAGTCACTGTGCTGCTTGGTGACATGGTGTGTACCACACTAAACATGGACCAGAGGAAGTAAAGGAGAGAGTTGTTTCAGGAGATTAGAAAGAAAATTATAGACAAGCATGTTAAAGGTATCGGCTATAAGACCATCTCCAAGCAGCTTGATGTTCCTGTGACTACAGTTGCACATATTATTCAGAAATTTAAGATCCACCGGACTGTAGCCAACCTCCCTGGACGTGGCCGCAGGAGGAGACGGATAATACGAATGGTAACAAAAGAGCCCAGAACAACCTCTAAACACATTCATGGTGAACTCCAAGGTCAAGGTACATCAGTGTCAGATCGCACCATCCGTCGTTGTTTGAGACAAAGTGGACTTCATGGGAGACGACCAAGGAGAACACCACTGTTGAAAACAAATCACAAAAAAGCCAGACTGGAATTTGCCAAACTGCATGTTGACAAGCCACAGAGCTTCTGGGAGAATGTCCTATGGACAGACGAGACAAAACTGGAACTTTTTGGCAAGGCACATCAGCTTTATGTTTACAGACGCAAAAATGAAGCATACCGAGAAAAGAACACTGTCCCTACTGTGAAACATGGAGGAGGTTCTGTTATGTTCTGGGGCTGCTTTGCTGCATCTGGCACAGGGTGTCTTGAATCTGTGCAGGGTACAATGAAATCTCCAGACTTTCAAGGTATTCTAGAGAGAAATGTGCTGCCCAGTGTCAGACAGCTTGGTCTCAGTCACAGGTCATGGGTCTTGCAACAGGATAATGACCCAAAACACACAGCTAAAAACACCCAAGAATGGCTAAGAGTGAAACATTGGACTATTCTAAAGTGGCCTTCTATGAGCCCTGATCTAAATCCTATTGAACATCTGTGGAAGGAGCTGAAACATGCCGTCTGGAGAAGGCACCCTTCAAACCTGAGACAGCTGGAGCACTTTGCTCATGAGGAGTGGGCCAAAATCCCTGCTGAGAGGTGCAGAAGTCTCATCGACAGTTACAGAAATTGTTTGATTGCAGTGATTGCCTCAAAAGGTTGTGCAACAAAATATTAAGTTAAAGGTACCATCATTTTTGTCCAGGCCAGTTTCATGAGTTTGTTTTTTAAAGTAATTCTGTTGAACCACAATTCAAAAGGATTGTCTGATTTTCTTTGGATAATTTTCATAGAATTTTTATTTATTACCACTTTTGTCAGATTCACGTTATTTCTGTGACCATTGTGGGTTTTTCTTTCATTAACAGAGGGGCACCAACAATTTTGTCCATGTGTGTATGCAAGTATTCCCTGGAATATAATTCAAATCATATTTAAATTAAAAGAAAATATAACTAAATTAAATGCTTTCTGATGTCAAACAGAAAACTCCCTTAAGTGCATTGTCAGATTATGAAAAATGTTAGATTTCATTGCTTGTTAATGAAATTAAACCAATAAAAATGACAAGATGTTCATACCTGTTTGTAGAGTTGTTTTTTTTTTTTTTCTTTCATCACCATTATTTGGGGAGTTATTGGCTGGACATGATTTTTTTAGGGGATTAGAACCCCCCTTTCCCCCATAAATTATGCCTATATCTACAGTGCATCCGGAAAGTATTCAGAGTGCTTCACTTTTTCCACATTTTTTTATGTTACAGCCTTATTCCAAAAAGGATTAAATTCATTTTTTTTCCTCAAAATTCTAACACACAATGCCCCATAATGACAACGTGAAAAAAGTTTTTTGTTGATTTTTGTAAATTTATTAAAAATAAAAAACTAAGAAATCACATGTACATAAGTATTCACAGCCTTTGCTCAATACTTTGTTGGTGCACCTTTGGCAACAATTAAAGCCTCAAGTCTGTTTGAATATGATGCCACAAGCTTGGCACACCTATCTTTGGGCAGTTTCACCCATTCCTCTTTGCAGCACTTCTCAAGCTCCATCAGGTTGGATGGGCAGTGTCGGTGCACAGTCATTTTCAGATCTCTCCAGAGATGTTCAACTGGATTCAAGTCTGGGCTCTGGCTGGGTCACTCAAGGACATTAACAACTTTGTCCTGAAGCCACACTTTTGATATCTTGGCTGTGCGCTTAGGGTCATTGTCCTGCTGAAAGATGAACCATCGCCGCAGTCTGAGGTCAAGAGTACTCTGGAGCAGGTTTTCATCCAGGATGTCTCTGTACATTGCTGCATTCATCTTTCCCTCTATCCTGATTACTCTCCCAGTTTCTGCCGCTGAAAAACATCCCCACAGCATGATGCTGCCACCACCATTGGGATGGTTATGAACGGTGCCTGGTTTCCTCCAAACACAATGCCTGGTATTCACTCCAAAGAGTTCAGTCTTTGTCTCATCAGTCCAGAGAATTTTATTTCTCATGGTCTGAGAGTCCTTCAGGTGCCTTTTGGCAAACTCCAGGTGGGGTGCCATGTGCCTTTTACTAAGGAGTGGCTTCCGTCTGGCCACTCTACCATACAGGCCTGATTGGTGGATTGCTGCAGAGATAGTTGTCCTTCTAGAAGTTTCTCAGGTCTCTACAGAGGAACGCTGGAGCTCTAACAGAGTGAGCATCAGATTCTTGGTCATCTCCCTGACTAAGGCCCTTCTCCCCCTATCAGTCAGTTTAGAAGGCCGGCCAGCTCTAGGTAGAGTCCTGCTGGTTATAAACTTCTTCCATTTACGGTTGATGAAGGCCACTGTGCTCATTGGGACCTACAAAGCAGCAGAAATTTTCTTTACCACTTCCCTAGATTTGTGATTCGAGACAATCCTGTCTCAGAGGTCTACAGACAATTCCTTTGACTTCATGCTTGGTTTGTGCTCTGACATGCACGGTCAACTGTGAGACCTTATATAGACAGGTGTGTGCCTTTCCAAATCATGTCCAGTCAACTGAATTTATCACAGGTGGACTCCAATGAAGCTGGAGAAACATCTGAAGGATGATCAGTTGAAATAGGATGCACCTGAGCTCTGTTTTGAGCTTCATGGCAAAGGCTGTGAATACTTATGTACATGTGTTTTTTTTAGTTTTTTTATTTTTAATAAATTTGCAAAAATCTCAAAAAAAACTTTTTTCACATTGTCATTATGGGGTATTGTGTGTAGAATTTTGAGGAAAAAAATGAATTTAATCCATTTTGGAATAAGGCTGTAACATAAAATGTGGAAAAACTGAAGCGCTGTAAAGACTTTCCGGATGCACTGTACATTGTAGACGGCGCCTGATGGATAAGATAGTATGTTGCTTCCATGGGTTTTTGTTCTTTGGTGACTATTAGATGGATGGTTGGGTGGACTTCCCCAGACTTCATGTTCCTTTGCCACCAGCAGCAGCAGTTCTGTGGAGTATTAAGAGCAGGAATGATTTCCTCCCACCATGACCTTTTTCCAAAGGGAAAATTTCTGCATACTGCCTGGAAATTTAAAATCAATTTGTTTTCATTTATTTGGTGAAGCTGAGGAGAAAGAGCCAGGAGAGGGAAGAGATGATCCAGCCTTTCATTCCTCTCTCTCCATTCTCTCCTTTCTCTTCCTCTTATTTACTTACATTAACAGACTTTTTCTAACCCCCCCCTCGTTCTTTCTTATCTACCGCTGCACGTGTTGCAGCACTCACAGCGTTTTCGTAGCAGTCCATTATCCAGTGTGTTGATTCCACTTCATCCTGTCTCGGTGCACACGTGTCTGTGCTGTACTGCCAGTATGACTGTGTACCCCAGGGGGGAAAATCCTCAGCTGTTCAAATGCAAGAGCTCCTTATGAAATGTTGTGATGATAAATGGGCAAAAACTGGATTTTTTTTTTTTTTTTCGCTACTGTGGAGGGCTGAAAACTTTTTTTAGTTTATGAAGTCTTTCCCTTAATCCCAGTGCAACTACAGTAACTGACGCTTCACACGAGCTCAGAGGGTAAATGTGAAGAAGATTTATCCTGACTTTGTTTTTGATGAAACACTCATGTGACATTACGTGCGCCGGTGTTTACATGAGCTTTAGATGATGCTAAACCTTCACCCGAAAACATTTACTGCAAACTGGATGGGCTGATAGATTTATGGTTTTAGTCTTGAAGCTGAGTGAGTCTGTCAGAAATGAGATGCTTCTACTTGTGTTGGAGTCAAGACCACACTCACCGAAACAAGACCAAGGACACTCTTGAACAAAATCTTGAGACAAAAGTTACAAGTTTTTGCATTTTGTGCTGGTGGATCTTAACCAGGTTGTAAGTAGTTTCAAACACAAAAAAAGAGGTCCTGGTTGCCTGGTGGGTCCCAGGATGTGTGTCTGGGGCCTTCAAAGCCCATCCACGGTCTGGAACTGATAACCATATCATCGGATGAGGGCCCTCAGTTAGGAGGGATGCCCGCTGCAACATCTCCTCCCAGTCAGGTGCTGTTTGACGCCCCTGAAAGAAAAAAGAGCCCGGATCATGATGGAGCCTCCACTGTGCTGCATAGAAAACATCTCCAGTGGGATGTTCTTGTCACACCAGTAACGTTGGAAACTGTCAGGACCATCCAGGTTACATTTTTCTCATCAGAGAATAAAGCTTCGTCCACCTTTCAGTGTCCTGTTTTTGGTGCTCCCTTGCAAAGTCCAAATGAGCAGGTTTGTGGCATGTGAGGAGACACCCTTCTTTTGTAGATGTCATTGGATGGTTATTGGGCTTCAGTCAGCACCAGTAAGGGCCTTAAGGTAGGTCGAGGATAAGCCTGTGTCTTTATGGACAGCACACTGGTTCAACTCTTTTTCACCATCCTGCATGGTCCTCTGATCTAAATCTCACTGAGAACATTTTAAAAAAGAAGTTTACAGAAACAGACGTCAGTTCCAGACTGTGGGCACCTTTCATGGTGCTATCTTCACCACATGTAGCAATGCTCCCACCAGCCTCCTGGAAATACTAACTAACTAACTACTAACTAACCTGCACTTATATAGCACTTTTCTAGTCACAATGACCACCAAGGGCCTATAGGAGACAGATATCTAGGGACAATTTAGAACAACCAATTAACCTAACATGCATGTCTTTGGATTGTGGGAGGAAACCGGAGCCCCCCGGAGTAAACCCACCCAGCACAGGGAGAACATGCAAACTCCACAAAGAAAGGTTCCAACCCCTGCCAGCCTGGGGATTTGAACCTGAAACCTCCTAGCTGTAAGGCAACAGTGCTAACCACTGCTACTTGCATCAGGCACACCTACATGAATTTTTGAAGTGATTAACAAGTAAATCCAACAGTGCTGAAATCAAAACCATCATCTTTGACTGACTCAGACATCTTCAACCATCAACATGAGATGTCCACATATTCTCTACAGTGCCATCAGCAGAAGCATGTTTAAACAGGAGTTTGGTTTTGTCCCTCCTCTTTGTTTCCGCTCATCTTCTCCCACTTGTGTAAAGAAGTGCTTAAAAAAAAAAAAAAAAAAAAAACAGAAAAAAAGAAGAGCTTGACAATTTGGAACATTTGTTCTAAATTTGAATTTTTTTTTTCCTTTTAAATCTGCAACTTTTTCTCATAAATTTGAAATTTTTTTCATGTAAATCTGCTACTTTTTTCTTATAAATTTTAAACTTTTTTTCTCATAAATCTGCAGATTTTTCTTGTAAATTTGAAACTTTTTTCTTATAAATTTTCAACTTTTTTCTTATACATCTACAACTTTTTTCTCATGGATTTGAAACTTTTTCTTTTAAATCTGCAACTTTTTTCTCATGCATTTGCAACTTTTTTTCCACATAAATTTGCGACTTTCTCCTCTTAAATTTGAAACTCTTCATAAATTGGTGACTGTTTTCCTTTAAATTTGCTACTTTTGTCTCAAAAATTTTCATTTTTTTACTTGTTTCATCCTAAATCTACACCTTTGTTGTTATATTTTTTTTTCTTTTAAATTTTCAACATTCAAATGAATGCTGTTTAAGTTTTTATTCTATGTAATTTTTTTTATTTTATGTAATTTATTCTATGCAATTTTCTTTCTCAACGACTCATTTGTTTATCTAAAGTTTTTGTTTTTAAGGATTTGAACTTTTCCTGATTAGTAAAATCGGGGCCCCTAAACACAATCTTGTATGAGGCCCTGACTGCCTGTTGTGTCCCCTCAATCTTTACTCTGGAGAAAATGTTCTGTTTATCATCCCCCCAACAGTGACATGGAATACCCACCCATGCCAACAATGGCAGAGTAATCCAGAGGCCGGAGCAGCACTAGCTTCAAGAAAGGAAGTGGTCCATGCAGGATTTTTATCGGCGCCATGACGGTTGAGCAACAACAGCTGAGCAGCCTCTGAACTCGTCCTCATATGGAGACACTCGCTGCTCTGACTCTTGCAGGAAGACTTTCTCTGAGCGTGTCATGGGCACAATTTGGAAACAGCTCCACAACAAAGAAGCTAAAAATCTTCTTCTTTGTGTTCCCAGCTGCTTTAATTTCCCCTCAGTGGCGACGAGGCGAGAAGCCAACATGCCCGCTGTTGACTATAAACTCTGACAGGTTAACAAAGAGAAAAGGAAATTCCTCTTTGAAAAACTTAATTCCATGCTGTCTGTCAGTGTGGAGGGGGCTGTTGTTTGGGCATCATGTTTGTGGCTGGCAGGATGGGGGAGATGTCATCGGCTTTGCTCTTCTGCTCCTGGTTTGTCTTGGATGGGAGTCAGCGCATGCAGGACCTTTTCAGCTGGTGCAGACGTCCATGTCGGTTCTGATGTTTGCACTGTTCTTTAACGCCATGTGGGGTGGGCAAGGCGCTCTGTCTTTGCTTCTTGCTCTGATTCATTGTTTGTCTGTTACCAACCATCTTGTTCTGTTTTAACAAAGACTATGGGGGATTGTTCACAAATTTAGCATAACAGCGTTGTTGTTTTTTTTTTTTTTTTTTTTGTTTTTTAATAAACCCATTTTCTGGGTCACCCTTTATGTCTCTGGATGTTTTTTTTTTTTCTTTTTTACTAATATCAAACTAATTATAGGCATTAGAAATCCTGAGTGAATAAATCATGTACCTGCTAAATTAATGGGAAACTAATTAAAAAAAAATAAATGTCTGTTTAAAGGGAAAAAAAACCCCTGCAATTTCCCAAGGAAAAAATAAATGGAAATTTGTGAAGAAGAAAAATCACAAATCTCTGAGAATAATTTGCAGATTCATGGGGGAAAATATTGCAAAATCCCCCCCCCCCGCCCCCCCAAAAAATGTTTAAAATTGACAGGGAAAAAAATGAGAACAAAATGTGAAAATTTCCAGAAAAAAAATTCCAAAGAAGAAGAAAAAAGCTGCAAATTTGCAATTGAACAATTACAAATTCATGAGTGAAAAAATAGCAAAATTTCCCAAAAAAATTTATTAAAAATTTACAGGGAAAAAAATGGCAAATTAACAAGAAAAAAATCTATAAAGAATTGCACAAAAAAAACATAAGCAAACGTTTAGAAAATTTTCACATTTACAAGAGAAAAATCACAAATTAATGAGAAAAAATTGAAAAATTTGTGAGAAAAATAATTGAAAATTTACAGGGAGAACATTGGCAAATTAACAAAAACATGCAAATTTAGAGGGAACAAAAATTGCAAAATTTGAGAAAATCATTGCAAATTTTTGGGAAAAAATGTGCAAATTTATGAAAAAAATACAGAATAAAGTTTCATATATTCATAGAAAAATCACATTTATGAGAAAAAAGTTGCAATTTCAAAAGATTTTTTTTCTGCAGTTGGTGGTTCAAAGTGATTTTATTCAGTTGTGTAATGTGATAAAAAGGTTTATGATGATAATGGGGGGACAATTCTCTCTTTTTTTTCTGGCTGGGGGGGGGGGGCAGTTTACACCTATAAATGGTGATGGGGTAATGGGGAACAATTTTGGGTGGGGGACAAATAACAAGGAAAGCCCCCCCACCCCACCCCACCCCAATCACCTCCTTGCCTCCCAACCTGCTAACCCATGTTCATCTCTTCCCGTCTTATGTCTGTGTTCCCATCAAAGCGGAGCGGGGCTCAGCAATGTTTTCCCGTGGGACACCCCCTGCTTATTCTCCGTCGTGGTTTGGTTCTCGTCTTGGTATGCAAAAAGCCCCAGAAGCTCCCGTTAGGTCACAGTGACACCACAGCCACACACTGAGAAGATGACTGCTGCTCCATCTGCCTCCGGAGACGACCTCCGCCTCCACCTTCCACAGCACAAATCACAACGGCCTGTCTCCACGCTTGACGCTCACACGAGGAAGACGCGTAAATATGTCAGCTCACTTTTATCCAGCCACGCATAAAGTAATTGAAAAAGGGGACGGTGTGGCCCATCACCGCCCTGGGTTGTCACAGGCAGACCGGGGTTCTGTTGACAGAGAACAATGCAGGAGATCATCCCGATGCGCTCAATGTGATTTAGTTCTGCTGCCCCTGAAATGTAAATACTTCCATAAAGTTCTGGTTCAGTATTGAGTCTGTAACATGTGTCTGCTCATACCCTGGAGACCCTGTTCTCCAGCTGAGACTGGAACCATGGAACTGTGTGTGGTCGGTCTGTTCCTGGGACAACCTTCCACGGAAAAAGAGTGAGGAAAGTTCTCAACGCTGAGAACATATGAAACAGGAGTAGTGGTGTCAGAAGGTTAAAATTTAGACCTTACAAAGTCCAGTTAACCCACTGTTAATTGCATGTTTGTGTTATATATGATGTTTTTCCTGCTCTTTACACGAGGTGGAGATTGTTATGTATGGTAAAATACCTTGGGTGACGGATGAGGCAAGATGACTGGACAAACACAGCTTTATTGATGGATGTAGAACAGCGGTTACACAGCAGGCACCTGGCAGAGGGCACTGGTCAAAGAGGCCGCAATATGGACGCCCTCCACCTTGTATAGGGAGATGCAGTGACATGACGGGAAGTGCATGTCACTACACCGCACTTCACAATAATGTGCCAAAACACTATACAACATCCCCCCCTTTAGAAAAGTACAAAACCAAACACACAGTTGACCCCCCCCCCAAAAAAAAACTAAAAAAATAAAAAAAAATTGGGACTCGAATCATGCACTAAGATAACGAAAAACAATGTACTAAAATGGCCTAACACATTCACACAAAATAACTTGAAAAGGGCTGATGGGGGGGATTACCGTGCAGCCCGCATGGCAGGGTGGATTATTCTGCCACCCAAAACTAAAGAGAAAGTCAATACATAACTAAAATTGCACGCCGTGTTCCTAAACTAAACAAAATACACTAAATAATCCAATATTACAACATATACTGTATATATATATATATATATATATATATATATATATATATATATATATATATATATATCGTAACACCAGAACTACAAACACAATTATTTACAGCACTGTTCCTTGGGTAGGAGGAGTAGAACCAGCACAGGGGGCCCAGGGCAGCCCCTCAGCAAGCCCTCCCCTAGAAGCAGCAGACCCTCGGGATGATGGCTGATCTTCCAGATGATGGAGCCTCACTTCTTCACCATCGACTCTGGCTCTCATCCAGCTTTGCCACCTGAAGCCTCTTCCCGGACATGTTGAAGCTGATTGGCGTGCCTCACCGAGCCATCGGACAACCTGAAGTATACTGCACCATGCTTAGACACTATGTGCAGACACCCTTGATGTTTAACTGGCTGTCTTCTGGCCCATCTTCGTCATGGACGTTCTTCACCCTGAACCTGAACCAAGTCCAAAACCCTCAGCGGGGCCTGGCTCGGCCTGAAGTGGTGCTGCTTAGCATGGGGTTTCTCCATGCTTGTCGGTCTAGCCCCGACCTCTTCTAAAACCATCGTAGCATTCACCATCATAGCTGCAGACCCTCCATGCCCCTGCAGCCAAGCTCCGGAGGCATCTGGGGCTAGCACATCAGTGTCACTCACCAGCCCAGGCGCCTCGCCGGCATGCTTGGTTATCCCCTCTACCATTTCCCGAGCGCCGGCACTGAGACCTTCCTGCACCAAACCTGAGTGAAGCTGGTCATGCTTGACCGCCATGGTGTCGATTAGCTCTTCGTCCCACACAACGTTCTCATCGACCACCGGAACTGGAGGGTCCCACTGGCCACAACCCGACCATTCATTCCCAGCGTCGTCTTTTATGGCAATACCAAGTCCGTAAAACAAATCGCGGCCCATGATGTTATTGCCTCAGGCTGTCACGTGGAATGCAAAGTCAACCATCTTTGCAGATTTGTACTGGCCTTTTGAATGAATGAATGAATGAATGAATGAATGAATGAATGAACGGACGAACAAATGAATCTTTATTTCGGATAGTACAGGTTAAAAGGAACTGAATAATATAGCAAAAGGGTGAAGAAAATCCTACAAGGTCAAATTAGACAATAACTCCTCTGATTATACAATTCAACAAAAGTTATCCGAAATGGGTGATGGCTGAAGCCGCAGCTTATATTGCCCACCCATATTCCATCCAACAATTCAAAAGAAAAACAAAAGAAGAGCGATTACAATTCGGAACAAAGCTAAGACAAAATGTGACAAAAAAACAAAAAACTAAGCAACAACACAACACAGACTGGATATGACAATCCTTATGTGATTTTACATGTCATCTTGTATATATGTTTGGAGTATTTCTTCCTTTAGTTTTTGTTTAAATTGTCCAAGCGTTGTACATGATTTTAATTCAGGTCCAAAATCGTTCCATAATCTGACTCCTTGCACTGGAACACAGTGTTGCTTGGTGGTAGTTCTCACTGTAGGTTTTTGAAATATACATGTTCCTCTGAAATGATATTGTTTCTCCCTTATTTGGAACAACTTTTGGATATTTGCGGGCAGTGATAAATTCTTCACTTTAAACATTATTATTGCAGTTTTAAAGTCAACCAGATCTTTCAACTTGAGAGCTTTTAATTTAAGAAAAAGTGGGTTTGTTGGTTCCCTGTAAGCTGCTTTGTTTATTATTCTAATAGCTCTCTTTTGAAGCATAAAGACTGGATATATGTTTGTTTTATATGTATTTCCCCATACTTCATTACAATATGTCATGTATGGGAGTATTAATGAATGATACAAGGTATATAGTGTGGGTTGATTCAGCAAATATTTCACTCTGTGTAATATTGCAATTGATTTGGATATTTTACCTTTAATATAATTAATATGTGACTTCCAACACAGTTTATTATCAATTATTACTCCAAGAAATTTAGTTTCAGATACCCTTTCAATCTCTACACCATTTACACTGAGTTTAGATACTGAGTTGTTGTGATGGTTGTTAAAGACTATAAATTTTGTCTTACTTAAATTGAGCGTTAATTTGTTTGAATCAAACCACAGTTTAAGCTTTCCTAATTCCTTTCCGAGTGTATCCAGAAGTTGTTCCAAATTGTTTCCACTGCATAATAGATTAGTGTCATCGGCAAACAATATTAAGTCCATTTTTTCTAAAACTTTACATATATCATTTGTAAAGTAATTTATATCATATATCATTTGTAAATAATTATAAATAATAAATAATTATATAATTAGTAATAATTAGTAATAATTAGTATTAATAAATATAAATAATTGTAAATAATTATTCAATATTATACATATTGAATAATAATGGCCCCAAAACTGAACCCTGTGGGACTCCACAAGTAACCTTCAGTAACTGTGAGTTTTTGTTACTAACACATACATACTGATATCTATTCTTTAAGTAACTACTTAACCAGGACAGTGCTACCCCTCTAATACCACAATTTTGTAGTTTCTTTAATAATAAATTATGATCCACTGTATCAAATGCTTTTTTAAGATCCAGGAATACTCCAACTGAATACCCTTTATTTTCAATGGCTGTTGATATTTTTTCTATAAATTTTCTATAAATTGGACCTTTAACTCCAAAGTCCGAACCGTGCACAGGCTGCCACCTCCATAACCATACAACGGTGCCGGGTTACCTCTAATCCTGTAGTAGGGGAAAAACTTCCTCACGGTGGCCCAATTCAGCAACGACCCCTCCACTCCCGTGTCGAGCAGCAGTGGCACCTCCACGCCATCCAATTCCACTGTGCAAAACATGTACCCATTTGTGCTGGGATACACAGTATGGATGGTCGTCGAGGGCGGGCGGATTGATTTCTTCCATGGGCTCTCCGGTTCAGATACATGGCACACTCTAGCATAATGGTTCAAGCGTCCACATCTGCTACAACGCGCTCCCCTAGCCGGGCAGTCCTTAGCCTTATTGCAGTGAGTTGCAGACCCATAACCCTTGCACAGGGGTTTTCCCGGGGCAGACCTTCGGCTGTCAGCGTTGGCTTCGTAGTATCGTCTTCCAAGATATCCTTGCTACAACATTTGCCGTGGCAGGAGGCTCTGGCGGCCGCTGTGACTGGCGCCAGATTAGCTCCGAAGCTAGCTTGTCTGCGGCCTCCAGTTGGAGAGCTAGTTCGACAGATCTGGCTAATGTTAAGTCACCGGGCGCCGTGAGTAGCCTAGCCTGCAATGCGTCGCTGCATGTGTGCTCCGCGAGCTGGCCACATACCATTTCTTATTCCAATGGCCCAAAGCAACACTCCCTAGCTAGCTGCCTCAAGTCGGTGACAAACTGATGAATAGGCTCACTTACCCCACTGATGTTGCTGCAGAAAACGAATCTTCTGGACATTAACCCTATCTGGACTGTGAAAATGGCTGGCTAGCAGTTCAACAAAGTCTTCAAAAGAGTCCGAAGCTCCGAGGGTGAGCAGGACTCACTGGCCCTCGGTACCAAGGTTATGAACAAGTAGCGCATGTTTTCTTAGCATCCGCCCCACACCCAGGAGGACGGGGTTCAAATCCCGGCCGGGTCATACCAAAGATCATATAAAAGTCGAACTTCCTGCTGTCCAGCTTGGTGCTCAGCAATAATGGAATGGAGGAGGGAAATGTGGCAGTGCCTTGCATGGCAGCGACCCCTCTGATTCTATGATTAACATTGTAGATAGTGAAAACCTAATTTCATTCTACTGTACATGATTGGCTGTATGGACTGAATGACAATAAAGTTGGCTTATCCTTATCCTTACCCTTATCCTTGTCGAGCTTACTCAGGTCCAGTGCGGTGATGTACTGTACATCTGGAAAGCCTGAAACCACATGGGCCAAGGCACCGGCGGTTTACCCGGGAGCTCGTGAAAGGGGTGAAGTGGTTTGATACATGCCTCCAGGAGTTAATTCTCAATCGCCAAATGTTATGTGTGTGGCTTATATTAATCATATATTCCATACCTACATATGTATAGACATATTAGAATGTTTAGTGATTACATATGTGGAATGACCTCAAGCCTCAGAACAGGACAAGAGGTCTCAACCGCCAGCGAGGATCAAAGAACAGACAGAGTCGCAGCGGTGGAGACCGGATCGATCTCCCTGACCACCCAGGGTCAGGTGGAGGAGACGGAGGACAATGGAGGGGGGATTATGTAATGCGGGATGTCAGCTTTGATATGCAATGTCTTTTGTTGAGTGTGGGTATAAATATGAAGGTCTGACTGCGTTTGACCTCTTATTCTGCTTCTGCACCGAGATGAGACTTGTTAGAGGAGTGAAGCTGAAATTAAACTTTGATTTAAAAAATCACATCGCTTCGTTATTTCAAGCTCTTCTACACTGGTGACCAGACATGAGGATGGAACAGAGACGTTCTCCCGTGATTAACTCATCAGAGGCGACCCAGGCAAGCGCCGGCGCCCATGCAGACAGGGGAACGGATGGAAGATGTTCCCCCATGGCAGAAGCTACAGAGAGGGCTCAACCGAGCACCATCCCCAGCCCCACTGTGAGAGCAGAAGAAAGGCGCTCTCACCCGGCGGACACATCAGGGACGGCCCACACAAGCGCCGTCACCGTCAAGCTGCCAGAATTCTGGCAAGAAGACCCGAGCTCGTGGTTCCAGCAAGCTGAGGCTCAGTTTGCACTGGCGGGCATAACGGCGGACAAGACGAAGTTTTATCACATCGTCGCCAAACTCGACGCTGCCACGTCAAGATGTGCACGGAGCATAATCCAACAGCCGCCCGCCCATGACAAATACAGAGAGCTTAAAGCGACCATCGTCGAGAACTTCGTCCCCTCAGCCAAGGAGAGAGCAGAGAAGATCCTGGCGATCTACGGCCACAGAGGATGCAGACCCAAGGCCCTCATGGAGGACATGCTGCAGCTCAAGGAAGAGGACAACGACAACTTCCTCTTCCAACACATCTTCCTCAGCACTCTGCCGCCACACATGAGAGGGACGCTGGTCAACATGCGGTGCAGCACCCAGCAGGACTTCCGCGCGCTGGCCCGAGAAGCGCAGCGGCTCATCAACGCCTGCGGGGAACAGATGGCCATAGCAGCATCCGCAGATCTCAGCGCGGAAGCCCAGAGCAGCGGAGAACCACAGTCAACCGAGCAGAGCCCACCCACCATGGCGGCAACACGACCAAGGCGCAGCAGGCGGAACGACCTCTGCTATTACCACCACCGTTTCGCCGAGAGGGCGTACAAGTGTGTGCCCCCCTGCAAATTCAAAACTTCGGGAAACGCCAAAGCCGAGAGACCGTTAACAGCTGCGGCTCTCGGCGAGAAAAACAAGCTACTGTATGTGACTGACGGACACACCGGGAGACAGTTCCTGATCGACACCGGAGCTCAGCTGAGTTTTATCACCCCTTCCCATGCAGACCGGGCCATGGGTCCCCGGGGAAATGGAGCGATGGCAGCCAACGGCTCGATCATCGACACCTTCGGTGAAAGGAACCTGCCTCTTTGCATCCACGGCCGCAACTATAGATGGACATTTATTGTAGCGGCGGTGAGCTTTAACTTGTTGGGCGCTGATTTTTTGTGTGCACATGGGTTGTTAGTCGATCTAGCAAATAGGCGCTTGGTTAATGCATTGTCATTTTCTTCTATTCCCTGCTCAGCTCGAGTTTCTCCACCACCCGTGCAGGCCAGCGTCACAACAGCAGGAGGTAAGTTTGACCAACTCCTCACCCAATTTCCAGCATTCACAGTTCCAAAATTTTCAGCAACAGTAGCGAAACACGGGGTTGAACACTTCATCCCCACAACAGGCCCACCTGTGTTCGCCAAAGCTCGGCGCTTAGACGCGACCAAGCTCGCCATAGCACGGGACGAGTTTGCCACCCTGGAAAAATTAGGCATTATTAGAGGCTCGAAAAGCCCCTGGGCATCACCACTCCACATGGTCCCGAAAACCGACGGTTCTTGGAGACCTTGCGGCGATTACCGCAGATTAAACAATGCGACAGCGCATGACCGCTACCCAATTCCTCACATCCAAGATTTTTCACTACATCTGGCGGGTGTGCAAATTTTTTCTAAAATAGACCTGGTCCGCGACTATCACCAAGTCCCTGTTCGAGTGGAAGACATTCCTAAAACGGCTGTAATAACCCCTTTTGGTCTTTTTGAATTTTTGCGGATGCCGTTCGGCCTCAGAGGCGCTGCTCAAACCTTTCAGCGTATGATGGACGCGGTATTACGTGACCTCCCCTTCGTGTTCGTTTACCTCGACGATATGCTGGTAGCCAGCCCATCAGAGGAAGAACACGAACAACACCTCACTACAGTTTTTCAGAGACTAGAAGAGCACGGGTTAATAATCAACCCAGCCAAATGCAAATTCAGCGTGTCACAAATTGATTTTTTGGGACACAGAGTGTCACGGAAGGGGGCAGTCCCATTGCCGGACAAAGTCCACGCGGTAAAAAATTTTCCACGACCACAGACGGTCAAATCGCTGCAAGAATTTTTGGGAATGGTGAATTTTTACAACCGTTTCCTCCCCCGCGCAGCTCAACTCATGCAGCCCCTGTATGCCGCGCTCAGGAAAAAAAAAGCCTTCCAATGCGGTCGAATGGACCCCGGAGCGCAAACGCGCCTTTGCGGAAGTAAAAAGTGCTCTAGCGAATGCCACATTGTTGGTTCACCCCGATCCCTCGGCCCGCATAGCGTTAACCACAGACGCTTCAGACCTGGCCATAGGGGCAGTCGTGGAACAACATGTTGGCGGAACCTGGCAACCTTTAGCATTTTTTAGCAAATCTTTAAACCAAACCGAGCGTAAATACAGCACTTTTGACAGGGAGCTGCTAGCGCTTCATTTATCCATCCGCCACTTCCAGTTCTGGTTAGAAGGGCGGCGCTTCACGGCTTTTGTAGACCACAAACCGCTCACTTTTGCGATGGCTAAAATTTCAGAACCATGGTCAGGCAGGCAACAAAGACAGCTAGCGGCAATCTCAGAGTTCACCACAGACATTCGACATGTGGCAGGCAAACTTAACGTGGTAGCAGACTGCCTCTCTCGTGCTGTGACATCGCCAGAGCACGAGGAGACAGATTATACTACCTCAGCCGCAGAACTCTTCGCCAACGCGGATGCGTACGCGGCCCCAATTCACGTAGGGATAGATTACGCAGCCATGGCAGAGGAACAAAGCAGTGACGCGGACGTGCGCGCGCTCCTGTCTGGACCAACAGGGTTAAGACTGGAGGAAAGGGGTTTACGTGATGGTGTACCCCCCCTAATCTGCGACGTTTCAACCGGCCGACCTCGCCCGGTAGTCCCAGCTGCATGGCGCCGCCGCATTTTCGACTCGGTTCACTCCCTCGTGCACCCAGGGGTGCGCGCCTCGGTCAAAATTGTCGCGGAAAAGTTTGTTTGGCCGGGCCTGTGCAAAAATGTAAAGGAATGGGCAAAAACTTGCATGTCTTGTCAGCGCGCCAAAATACACAAACACACAAAAGCTCCTCTAGAGCCTTTCCGAATCCCAGCCAGAAGGTTTGACCACGTTCATGTCGACCTCGTGGGACCACTACCTTCGTCTCAGGGTTTCACACACCTGTTAACGATGATAGACCGTACTACGCGCTGGCCTGAGGCGGTCCCTTTGGCGTCAACCACAGCTGCGGAAGTCGCTCGCGTTTTTTTAACAAACTGGGTGGCACGTTTCGGCGTCCCATCGGACATCACGTCCGATAGGGGGCCTCAATTTGTCTCAGAGCTTTGGTCAGCCATGGCCAGCAGCTTAGGGGCGACAATTCACCGCACCACCGCTTATCACCCTCAGGCTAATGGGTTATGCGAGCGTTTTCACAGATCTTTAAAGGCCGCCCTCAGGGCCTCACTAACGGATACAAATTGGGTGAATAAACTTCCCTGGGTTTTATTGGGGTTGCGTTCTGCACCTAAAGAGGATCTAGACGCCTCCCCAGCAGAATTAGTTTTTGCACAACCTCTCAGACTCCCAGGTGAGATTTTACCAGAGAATCCAGAGCCCGGGCATCTTCCAGCCCTGAGGCCTTTAGGCAGCACCGGAACGGACACTCTCCCCGGACCGGCACATCACTCTTTTCCACGGGTTTTTGTCCCCCAAGCTTTAAAAAAACGCCGAGTTCGTTTTTGTTAGACACGAAGCTTTAAAATCAACCCTCCGTCCACCATACGACGGACCATTCAGAGTGCTGGAACCTGGTGATAACCATTTTGTGCTTGATTTAGGGGACAGAAAAGAAACAGTCAGCATTGACAGACTTAAACCTGCCCTCTTGTTGAGAGACAAACCTGCATGGGTGGCGAGAGCACCTCAGCGGGGTAGACCCCCCAAGAAAAAAAACTCAGCCCCCCTGCAGGGAACAAATAACCACTCTCCTCCCCAAGCTGCAGATTCCTTACAGGAGGGTCCCACCACGACGCCAAAGCGGACCCACAGCAGATTCGGGAGAAGATTAAAACCCAGACGGCACAGGGACTGATGCAAAATTGACAAGAGTTGTTAACTGTGTTGTCAGATTGTGCCGTGACAGTTTTAAGGCTGTTTTGTGATATTACTATACTGTTGTGGTTACCACTGAATTCTCTACAGGAGCATGACTGCTGGAAAGATTTTTCCTTGTTTTCCCTGTCAAGAGGTTTAACAGTATAATATGTCATAGAGATTATCTTAAACTGTAAAACTAATTTGATTGTCCTTTTCTTAGTCTTTTGGGGGGGGTGCTGTGGCTTATATTAATCATATATTCCATACCTACATATGAATAGACATATTAGAATGTTTAGTGATTACATATGTGGAATGACCTCAAGCCTCAGAACAGGACAAGAGGTCTCAACCGCCAGCGAGGATCAAAGAACAGACAGAGTCGCAGCGGTGGAGACCGGATCGATCTCCCTGACCACCCAGGGTCAGGTGGAGGAGACGGAGGACAATGGAGGGGGGATTATGTAATGCGGGATGTCAGCTTTGATATGCAATGTCTTTTGTTGAGTGTGGGTATAAATATGAAGGTCTGACTGCGTTCGACCTCTTATTCTGCTTCTGCACCGAGATGAGACTTGTTAGAGGAGTAAAGCTGAAATTAAACTTTGATTTATAAAATCACATCGCTTCGTTATTTCAAGCTCTTCTACATGTGTGGTAAAATACCTTTGGTGACGGATGAGGCAAGATGACTGGACAAACACAGCTTTATTGAATGGTGTTGAACATTGATACACAGCAGGCACCTGGCAGAGGGCACCGGTCAAAGAGGCTGCAATATGGGCACCCTCCACCTTATATAAGGCAGTGCAGTAATGTGACGGGAAGTGCACGTCACTACATCGCACTTCACAATAATGTGCCAAAACACTATACAACAGAGATCATTGAGATATCATGGAACGATGGAAAATATGGCCAGATCTCCCAATGATCTCTCAGCAATCTTGCAATGAATGCCAAATTTTTCCACCCTGAGTGTGGAGGTGACTGGGATATCCATTAGGGATCGCTGAGCATTTAATGAAAGACCAAAAGAGTCCACTGAAAGATCACTGGGAGATCTGGTCATATTTTCATCTTTCAGTGATCTCCACTCCCATGAAGAATTGGGTGGATGAATGATAGAAACATCTCAAATACATTTTCGTTACTCGACAAACTCTTAATGATCTCTCAGAGATCTCTCTGTGTCTTCCAGTGATCTCTCAAGGAAGAAGAAAAAGATCTCTATAGATTGCCAAGAAAATTGTACATTGATCTACCAAACATTTACACAGAAACAGCATACTAGCACACTAATGTTAGCATCAATGCTAACACTGGGATGCTAACATTCTTATGCAGCTGTTTTATAATTAGCATGCAAATGTTACCATTAGCACTGACACTAACATTAGCATGATAATGTACAGCCTAACTTATGAAACAACTGCATTTTGTTAGCATATTGTTAACATACTAATAATAGTTGCTATGCATATTCGGCTGCACCTCAGACACAGTCCAAGGACGGATAATTTTTTTCACACATGTCGTTGTTCAAATCTCCTTATACAAAGATATAGAGTGATGATAATCAAGTCAGTGGCAGTAATGCACCTGTAAGCTGGTTGCCAACTGCCAATCAAATCTAAAAGACGAAGAAATTAGCACTGATGCTAACATTAGCATGCATTTGTGTTGTGTTGTGGCTTTTGCATTTTGGTGATCTCTCTGAGCCACCATACATTTCAGCTCATGGAGGCTTTTATTCCGGGTTACAATCCAGAGAGTGTTGCTTTACTTCCTGATTTCCATTCAGTGGGCTACGTGCCTTAAGCATGGAAAACAAACAAGGTCAAAACCTAAGCGTGTGTTCACAATTATCACGCATCAATAAAAATGTTGGTGTTGAGATAAGCTGTCATTAGTGCGATACTGCTGACACCACCAAGTAGGATTTAGAGTAAAGAAGTAGATGGGTTTGAACTTTTTAAAAATGTGACTGGACTGAGTGAATTTATTTTTTCTGAATAACCAGTAATTTTCCTGCACTATGTGGACGTATAGAAGACATTTCTGTCTTGTTCTGTACACTCATACATACTGAACCTCATTCTGTTGCCACGTTCTGCAGCTGCTGAACAGGACTGTGCAGGCTGCTTGTTTTAAATGGAAACAGCCTTTTGTCGTTTAGGTTTTTCATGCAGCAAACGATTTGTTTCAGATGCAAATGAAGCGTAGACGAGCTGGCAGCAGCGCCTCTCATCACCTCAGTCAGGAGGAAGAGAGAAAAAAAAACACAAACCAGGAAATAAAGCTGACTCCTCACAGCGCCAACCATAGAACTGGAAGGTTTAGATGTGAGGGACAGACGGTCAAAGAAATTTAATGGGGCTTTTACTTTGAAACATTCAAAGGTGTACATCCCATATCATCAGCAGCCAGATGCATCCGTCTTTGTCTATGGTCTGCTCTAGATTCACTGGGTCTACCACGGATGCTCTTTATGAGGACATCATGTGTGGACATAAACACGTCTTCATCCATCGTCTGAACACTTGTTGTCTGACATTACAAACCCATTTAGCAATCCTAGAAAGTCACTCCAGAAATGAGGCATGATGTCTTTAGATTTCCATCAGAATGATGCTCATTTAGTGTCAAATGTTTCAGCAGTTTACACAGAACATTTGGATATCTATCTACCATTATCACTCTTAATGGTGAATACGCTGGTGTCATTTGGAGAAAATGTTCTGCATACATGATATCAGCTCGAAACCCTTCAGCAGACTTCCTCTTTAATGTCTGACATGATAATTATTATTCCTTCACTGACCTTAATCTGGATGTAGCGAACATCAGCGCCACACGTCCGTCCATGTGAGGATCACCGCTGCTGACTCAAGGTGGCGTGTAGGTGGTTTGACACAGCAGAGAAAGATGACGTCTATAGGTCACCAGGAAGGGCTTCTATAAGGATCCACACAGTGAGTCCTCTGGCTTAAAGACCTTGGTGTAGTGGCAACATATTTTTCCGGCGGGAAGGGGGGTGTCCGGAAAACACATGACATTACTGTACATGGAATATATTAATTTTATACTATTTATTTTTTATATAATTTTGTACAGTGACTTTTCATATGGAGCTTATCATTTAAGTATTGTAGAACCAAGGCTTGAATCTTGGAATATTGGGCCAGTTGGGGTCTCACCCAGTTGTCCTGTTTTTGGACTTTTTACTGGTGTCATCTTTCAGTCTTGAAGGTTTGGTGTTTTTCTCCAAAATTTATAACAATTTTATTATAGTTTTTTACTTTTCTCTGTAATGTATCTAAATTTGAAACTGTTGTCCTCAAATCTGCAATTTTCTCTTGTAAAATTATGACTTGTACTTTTGAATAGAATAGAATAGAATAGAATAGAATAGAATAGGCTATTGTCATTGTACAGTTGTACAGCAAAGAAAATTGTGGGTGCTCCACCATGCTACTGTGCAAAAGAGTAAGATAGAATGATTTAATAAAAAATGATTAGAAAACTCATGATTAAACACACGACTGAAATAAATATAACCAAGGATTATGGAAAAATATACACAGGTATGGCAGTGGTTTCACAGATGGGTCAACATACATGAAAGTGCGGAGTGCAAAGACAGGTGAGCTATTGTGATAATTAAAAAGGTCCTCAGTTCTGTGCATGTGAGCATTCAGAGAGAGGGGGTGGGGCCTCTGACTGTTTGCAGTTCGGATGGCCCAGGGGAAGAAACTGTTTGTCAGTCTGGAGATGTGGGACCTGATCGATCTGAACCGTCGTCCAGAGAGAAGCAGATCGCCTTGAGCTTTCTCAGACAGGAGGATCTGGAGAGTCTTCCAGGGAGGGCAGAGGGGTGCCGATAATTGTTTGGGCGGTGTTGATGACCCTCTGCACAGCCTTCCTGTTCTCAGCTGTCGAGCCCGCGTACCACATATCCAGACAATACGTGAACACCCTCTCCACTGAGCAGCAATAGAAGGCCAGCAGCAGCTTCTGTTCCAGGTTGTGTTTCCTTGGGACATGGAGGAAGTGCAGCCGCTGCTGGGCTTTCATCACCAGGGCCTTGGTGTTGGACAGTCCAGCAGAGGTCAGAGAAGATGTGGGTGCCCAGGAACCTGAAGATGGGGATGGTTTCAACACAGTCACCATTTACGAGAAGGGGGGGTGGTCTCATCTGTTCTTTCTGAAGTCGAGTATGAGTTCTTTGGTATTTTTGGACATTCAATTTCAGGTTGTTTGCTTGGCACCACAGCAGCAGATTCTCTACGTCCACCCTGTATGCCTTCTCATTGTCATCGCTGATGAGCCCAACCAAGGTGGTGTCGTCCGCATACTTCACGATGACAGTGGTTGGGTTAGTTGGAATACAGTCAAAGGTGTACAAGGAGTACAGCAGAGGGCTTAGCACTGGCTTAGTCAGTGCTGAGACACAGTGTGGAGGAGTGGTGGGGGCGAAGTCTGACTGTTTGTGGGCAGTTGGTGAGAAAGTTTTTTATCCAGGAGCATGTGTGTGTGTGTGTGTGGGGGGGGGGGGTCTGGAGGAGGTGCAGTTTATTGATCAGGATGTCTGGGATGATGGTGTTAAAAGCTGAGCTGTAGTCCACAGAAAACATCCTCACATAGCTCCTTGGGTTCTCCAGGTGGCTCAGCGCTCTGTGGAGTGTGGTGGTGATGGTGTCTTCCGTAGACCAGTTCTCCCTGTAGGCAAACTGGTGAGAGTCGAAGGAGGGGGGAAGACAGTTTCTGATGTGTTGGGACACCAGTCGCTCAAAACACTTCATGACTACATAGGTGAGTGCTATGGGTCTGTAGTCGTTCAGGGTGTCAATTGCAGACTTTGGGGGGGTAGGGATGATGGTGAAGGCCTTGAGGCAGGAGGGGACGGTAGCGTGCATCAGGAAGAGGTTGGACAGCTTGGTGAGGATCTCTTCCAGCTGGTGAGAACATGCTTTGACCACTGCTCCTGGGATGCCGTCAGGACCAGCAGCTCTGTGGGGGTTCACTGCTATCAGTTGCCTCCTCACCTCATGCACCTGTATAGAGGGAGGGGAGCGGGGGAGAGAGGAGGAGAAGGGTATGTGGGAGGGATGGGTTCGGGGGGGGGGGGTGCTCAAACCGGACAAAGAAGCTGTTTAGCCCCTTTGCCAGAGTGAGGCTGCTGTCTGGTGTTGGGGGGCACTGGTTCTGTAGTTGGTGAGGGTCTGGATGCCTCTCCACATCTATTGGTGGTTGTTGTCTGTGAGGAAGCCCTCCACCTTCCTCCTGTAGGCGTTCTTGGCATGTTTTATCTCTCTCTAGGTTGGCTATAGCAGTGCTGTACAGAGAGCTGTCCCTCTGTCTGAAGGCTGAGTTTCAGGCTCTGATCAGAGCCTGGACCTCACTGGTCATCCAGGGTTTCCGGTTTGGAAGACCTGGATGTTTTTGGTGACTGTCACATTTTCTACACAGCATTTAATGGAGAAGAGGACAGACTCGGTGTAGGAGTCCAAGTCCTCCTGTTCAAAGACGCTCCAATCTCTGCAGCTAAAGCAGTCTTGTAACTGGAGGAGAGCATTTTCAGGCCAGGTTTTAATTGTTTGTTTGGTTGGAGGAAACTCTTCCTGAAGGGGCTGTAGGCAGGTAGCAGAAGCAGGGAGAGATGGTCTCATTGTCCAAGGTGGGGGAGGGGGGTGGCTCTTTAGGCATACTTAATGTTGCTGCAAAGATGATCCAGTGTTCTTTCCCCTCTTGTGGGACATTTAACATGTTGGTGGAATTTTGGGAGTACAGTCTTTAAGCATGCTTTGTTAAAATCTCCTGCAATAATGTGGACTGTGTTGGGGTGATCTCTCTGCTGCCAGCTGTCAGTGTGCTGGAGGTGGCTGAGTGCTAAGCTAACGCTAGCATCAGGAGGAATGTAAACAGCTGCTACAATTACTGTCATTAGCTTGCGGCGGAGATAGAAGGGCCTATACAGAAAGGACGTGGCCTCTAGGTCCAGTGAACAGTGGCTGTGAATTATTCTGTTATTACACCAAGACTGGATCACATAAACACAGAGCCCTACACCCCTTCCCTTACCAGAATCAGCATTGCGGTAATAACGGTGTGTGGTTAAGCAAGGCAACTCCACAGTGGCATCTGGGATAAGCAGATGAAGCCAAGATCCGGTCACAGAGTACCACAGTCCTGAACGTAGCGATTGTAGGCGATCTCCGATCACAGCTCATCCATTTTGTTGGTGAGGGATCTGGTGTTGGTGACAAAAAATTGAAGGTAACTGAGGTTTAGTGCATAGTTTGCACAGCTAAAAACAGGGGCCAGCCCTGCAGCCTCATTTCTGCTTCCTCTCCCGTCACTGTTGGCGCCGCTTGTGGGGCCCAATAACAATCCACAGAGCACTCGGAGGTCTGACAATCTCCTCATGGATGTAGTACTGATTACTGGAATAAGCGCTGGTGATGTCAGAGTTAAGTTGGCAGCTAATGCCTAGAAGTTGATGGCGACTGTAGGTGATTAGTCCATCGCAGAAGGAAGACAAAAAAAAAAAAAAAAAAACGCAGGAAAAACACAAAAATGAGCACAGTAGTCTAGAGCATCTAGCCACTACGTATGAAAGCGCTGCCATTTTTTGGGTCCAATGATCCATTGTTCTTTGAAACTTTATTGACAATTTGTGAATTATTTTATCGCTAATTTTTGCCAATTTTCTACTAAAATTACTGTTTGCTTTTTTTTAATATATAAATTTGAAACAGTTTCTGGTAAAATTTAGATTTTTTTTTCCCTAATACAATTTAAACTTTTTACCATGATTTTCCTGAGCCAGAACACAACAATAATTTAAAATTTCAAAGAAATATAATTATTAATGCAATTATTTTTAATGAAATAAATTAACTAAAACAACCAAAGATGCTATTATTTCTGTTTTCATATTTCTATATTTTTACAGTTTTTTAGAACTCTCCTCACCACCCAGAAAACAGGAAAAACCTCCCTTATTTTAAAATCCAAAGGTTGGGACTTTTAATTTGTCTGAAGGCTGGAGGATGTTGATGGATTAAAGTCACTGACTTTGTGAATTTCGGTAATTTTAAATTGGCAGGTACATAATAATGAAAAAAAATAGTTAATATTGTAGCACTTGTGTCATGGTCTGGACATGGTCGGTGACCATATCATCACTTTCTGTTGTTTTTAGGACTCACTGCACCAGTATTATTGTTCTGTTATCATTATATTCTTTGTTTACACTGTTTCTTGCTTCATTTCCTATTTTGAAAGGTTCCCCTGTTGTTTTCCCTACCTGTAGCCTCTCAAGTTTGTTATCATTTGGCCCCTGATTAGTCCCAGCTGTTTTGCGTTAGGTAATCATTAGTTGTTTTTTTTATTGTTTTTTTTTAATTTTGTATACTTTATTGATCCCCAGAGGGGAAATTGAGGACATCCACCTGGATGGATGAAGCAGCCATGGTACGGCGCTATCCCTTAACCATTCACACACACATTCACACCTAGGGCCACTTTAGAGTCTCCAATTAACCTAACCTGCATGTTTTTGGCCTGTGGGAGGAAACCAGAGAAATCCCGGAGTAAACCCACGCAGATACGGGGAGAACATGCAAACTCCACACAGATCACTGTTGGTCAGGGGCTGGGATTGAACCAGGGATCCCATGGCCAAGGGTGAGTTGCTGTGCTGGTTCAGTCCTAACCACTGCGCCACCGCACCGCCCATATATTAGTTCTGACTTTCAATTTCTCTGTGCTGCATAATTGTGTTTGTGTCATTTCAAGACATGGGCTGTTCCTCTGGCTCCTGTTCTTCTGCGCATGACAGTTTAATCTTCAATGCCAAGCCACTGACATTCTGTTTAAAGCCCCCGTGCTGTCTTGTTTTGTGTTGTTTAATAGTTTCTCCACTCTAACCGGCCTGCCTTAAGGAGTTGTCCTTTCCTATCTGCTGGAGGCACCTCATCACAGGTTAGTAAAGTAAAAATTCTCAGCAATTCAATTACCCTTGCCTTTCCCTAAATTAGCCTGCATCAAAGCCGTTTTTTTTCATAGCTTTGGCCTGCATATGAAGCCTAAC
This sequence comes from Pholidichthys leucotaenia, assembly GCA_020510985.1. Taxonomy (NCBI): domain Eukaryota; kingdom Metazoa; phylum Chordata; class Actinopteri; order Cichliformes; family Pholidichthyidae; genus Pholidichthys; species Pholidichthys leucotaenia. The sequence goes on from CM035840.1 coordinate 283,207,296, forward strand.
CACACATGTTTACTAAAGCTGGGTTCACACTACAGCATCTGGACCAACTTTTACAGATGTTTTGAAAACTCAGAGAAAGTAGTTCAAATGCTTGTGAAATTACGTTTGTGAACAGGTATTTTTTAAATCCAGTGCACACCAACTTTTATGAACTTTTACAAACTTTTGCTACCAGTTGCCACTGTTGCATTCATCACTGGCAAACTTTTGCCAATTTAGGCTTGTGTATGTGTCGCTGTTATCAACTTCTGTTAACTTAAGCAAACAAACACTTAGCGCAGGTCAGCTGACATCAGCGTCAGGCGACGCTCATAAAAAGATCACCGTTTGTGAAGGCTTCCTGCCATCCTGGACTTGCTTTTTGTGGGTGGATTCACATTACGTTTGGACCAGTTTTTACTTGGCAAACATTTGGCTCTGCTGGCAGAAGTTGATAAAGGTTAATGATAGTTGGTGCTTGTTGGCAAATGCTGGCTAAAGTTAAGATAAGATACGATAAGCCTCAATGGGGAAATTCCAGGATTGCAACAGCACAGGGATAGCAACACTCAGAGCAATAATTTAGATGATAAGAAAATAAGAGCAGTTAATATACATATGTACACATAAATACATATAAATATATATACACAGTGCGGAGAATTGTAGCTAGATGCAATAAGCAGCATAACCGTCTACTTAGTTATCCTGCATAGTCTGAATATGTATCCATACATATTGTCACCCTCCGTAGCGACTGATACTGTCGTAGTTGTATACTGGAGGGGACCATTTGTGTAAGTCTGTTGCGTCTTTTGCATTCAATACTATTAGGTTGTCGCATTTTTTGCTATCTCTGCAAGCAGCCCTGCTTAGGTTATAAAGTCTGACAGCCGTAGGTAGGAAGGACCTGCAAAACCTCTCGGTCGCGTACCTAGGATGATGTAGTCTACTGCTAAATGAGCTGGTGGAAGCAGATGTTTTTAGACCGAAACATGCACAGACGAAAGAGAAATGGAGAGAAGGGGGAATTTAAAAAAAAGGAAATATATATGTAAGAGGACAATCTACAGTATTTGTTTGGTGATAACATGGTGTGTATGACATGTTTTTTTTTTTACGTGTATATATATATATATATATATATATATATATATATATATATATATATATATATATATATATACTGTATATATATATACTGTATATATATATATATATAGTCAAATACCTAGGTGTGTGGATTGAATCTGATAAGACCAATGTTGATTGTAACAGGCAACTCAGGAAACTATATGCTCAAACAAATTTACTGTTGTGAAATTTCCATAGATGTTCTCCTGATGTCAAATGTATGTTGTTCAAGACCTTCTGTACCTCAATGTACTGCTCGCCTTTATGGTTTAATAGCAATGTTGCTGTTAGGAACAAAATCCGCATTGCATATAATAACTCCCTAAGAAGGTTTTTAGATGTACCACCAAGGTCGAGTGCAAGCAAGATGTTTGTGTCTGTGAACATTCCGTCTTTTGGCGAGTTGATACGTAAGAATGTTTACAGTTTTATGAGAAGGTTGCTGGCATGTAACAATCATCTTATATCAGCAATTGTCAACTCGTCACTCACACTTCACTCCAGCATTTGGAAGTGGTGGCGCTCAATTTTATCCATCCATCCATCCATCTTCTACCGCTTTTCCGGAGGTCCGGGACGCGGAGGCAGCAGTTCAAGCAGAGAAGCCCAGACTTCCCTCTCCCCAGCCACCTGCTCCAGCTCTTCAGAGGGGATACCAAGGCGTTCCCAGACCAGCTGGGAGACATAGTCTCTCCACCGAGTCCTGGGTCTGCCCCGGGGTCTCCTCCCAGTGGGACGTGCCTGAAACACCTCAAGTGGGAGGCGTCCAGGAGGCATCCTAATCAGATGCCCATACCACCTCAACTGACTCCTTTCAATGTGGAGGAGCAGCGGTTCTACTCTGAGCCTCTCCCGGATGACTGAGCTCCTCACCCTATCTCTGAGGGTGAGTCCAGCAATCCTACGGAGAAAGCTCATTTCAGCCGCTTGTATCCGCGATCTCATTCTTTCGGTCATTACCCAAAGCTCGTGACCATAGGTGAGAGTAGGAACGTAGATTGACTGGTAAATCGACAGCTTTGCCTTAGAACTAAGCTCCCTCTTCACCACAACAGACCGGTACAACGTCCGCATCACTGCAGATGCTGCTCCAATCCGTCTGTCGATCTCTCGCTCCATTTTCCCCTCACTCGTGAACAAGACCCCAAGATACTTAAACTCCTCCACTTGGGGCAGGAGCCTGTCCCCAACCCGGAGAGGACAATCCACCTTTTTCTGGCTGAGGACCATGGACTCGGACTTGGAGGTGCTGATTTTCATCCCAGCCGCTTCACACTCAGCGGCAAACCTTCCCAGCAAGAGCTGTAGGTCATTGCTGGATGAAGCCAACAGGACAACATCATCTGCAAACAACAGAGATGAGATCCTGTGGTCACCAAGCATGACACCCTCCATTCCCTGGCTGCGCCTAGAAATCCTGTCCATAAAAATTATGAACAGGATCGGTGACAAAGGGCAGCCCTGGTGGAGTCCAACTCTCACTGGGAATGACTCCGACCGAGTGTTGGCAATACGAACTAAACTCTCACAACAGTCGTACAGAGACCGGATAGCTCGTAACAACAAGCCCGATACCCCATACTCCTGAAGCACCCCCCACAAAAATCCATGAGGGACGTGGTCAAATGCCTTCTCCAAGTCCACAAAACACATGTAAACTGGTCGGGCAAACTCCCACGAACCCTCAAGAATTCTCGAGAGGGTAAAGAGCTGTTCCGATGTGCCACGGCCAGGACGAAAACCACATTGCTCCTCCTTAATCCGAGGTTCGACCAACGGCCGGACTCTCCTCTCCAGTACCTTGGCATAGACCTTCCCAGGGAGGCTGAGGAGTGTGATCCCTCTAAAGTTGGAGCACACCCTCCGGTCCCCTTTTTTGAAGAGAGGAACCACCACCCCGGTTTGCCATGCCAAAGGCACTGCCCCCGACCTCCATGCAATGTTGCAGAGGCGTGTCAACCATGACAACCCAACAACATCCAGGGCCTTGAGGTACTCTGGGCGAATCTCGTCCACCCCCGGGGCCCGGCCACCAAGGAGATTTTTAACCACCTTGGCGACCTCAGCCCCTGTGATAGGCGAGTCATCCCCCTTGTCCCCAAACCCTGCTCCCTCTGTGGAAGGCGTATCAGTGGGATTGAGGAGATCCTCGAAGTATTCCTTCCACCGCCCTGACGATATCCCCAGTTGAAGTCAACAGTGTCCCATCCGCACCATACACAGTGTGGACGGGGAGGTGCTTTCCCCTCCTGAGCCGCCGAACAGTTTACCAGAATCTCTGAAGCCAACCGAAAGTCTTGTTCCATGGTCTCACTGAACTCCTCCCATACCCGGGTTTTTTCTTCAGCAACCACCCGAGCTGCACTCCGCTTGGCCTGCCGGTACACCTCAGCTGCTTCGGGAGTCCCACAAGCCAACCAAGCTTGATAGGACTCCTTCTTCAGCTTAATGGCCCCCCTCACCACTGGTGTCCACCACTTGGTTCGGGGGTTGCCACCACGAGATGCACCGACCACCTTGCGGCCGCAGCTCTGGGCCGCTGCTTCAACAACAGAGGTGGAGAACATGGCCCATTCAGACTCCATGTCTCCAGACTCCCTCGGAATGTGGTTGAAGTTCTTCTGGAGGCGGGAGTTGAAGACCTCCCGGACAGGGGCCTCAGTCAGACGCTCCCAGCACAACCTCACTATACGTTTGGGTCTACCAGGTCTGAATGGCTTCCTCCCCTGCCATCGGATCCAACTCACCACCAGGTGGTGATCAGTTGACAGCTCTGCACCTCTCTTTACTCGGGTGTCCAAGACATACGGTCGCAGGTCTGATGATACGATAACAAAATCGATCATCGACCTGCGACCTAGGGTGTCCTGGTGCCAGGTGCACATATGGACACCCTTATGCTTGAACATGGTGTTCGTTATGGACAGACTGTGGTTAGCACAGAAGTCCAATAACTGAACACCACTCGGGTTCAGATCGGGCAGGCCGTTCCTCCCAATCACCCCCCTCCAGGTTTCACTGTCGTTGCCCACGTGTGCATTGAAGTCCCCCAGAAGGACAATGGAGTCTCCAGGAGGAGCACCCTCCAGCACCCCAGTCACAGACTCCAAAAAGGGTGGGTACTCTGAAACATCATTTGGTGCATAGGCACAAATGATGGTCAGGACCCGTTTCCCAACCCGAAGGCGCAGGGAAGCAACCCTTTCGTCCACCGGAGAAAACTCCAATATAGAGGCAGCAAGGTGGGGCGATACAAGAATACCCACCCCTGCTCATCGCCTCTCGCCCGGGGCAAATTCAGAAAAGGCCAAGCTACAGCCCCTCTCCAGGAGACTGGTTCCGGAACCGGAGCTGTGTGTTGAGGTGAGGCCGACTATATCTAGCCGGTATCGCTCAACCTCGTACAACAGCTCAGGCTCCTTCCCCACCAGAGAGGTGACATTCCACGTACCAAAAGCCAGTTTAGAAAGCTTGGGATCAGTCCGCCAAGGTCTCCTCCTTTGACCGCCACCTAATCCACATAGCACCGGACCCCCATGATCCCTCCTGCAGGTGGTGAACCCACTGGAGGGCGGACCCATGTAACTCTTTCGGGCTGAGCCCGGCCAGGTCCCATGGGTGGAAACCTGGCCACCAGACGCTAGCCTTCGAGCCCCTCCCCCAGGCCTGGCTCCAGGGTGGGGCTCCGGTAACCCCATACCGGGCGGGGTACACTGAATCCTTGATATAGAATTTATCATGAGAGTCTGTTGGATCGTTCTTAGTCTGGCCCTTCACCCAGGACCAGTTTGTCTTGGGAGACGCTATCAGAGGCAAATTGCCCCGGACAACATAGCTCCTGGGATCACTGGGGCACGCAAACCCCCCCACCACGATAAGGTGACGATCCATGAGGGGCTCAATTTTATACTGAGCCCAATATTGTATGTTATTGTTACAAGAGCGCCGAGTGTCTGCTGATCTGTATATACTTTTATTTATTTATTTATTTTCTATTCGTTTTAGTTTTGCACTTAATATGAACCCTGAGTTTGAAATAAACGTTTGAATTGAACTGAATTGAATTGAAATATACAGTATATATATATATATATATATATATATATATATATATATATATATATATATATATATATATATATATATATATATATACTGTATATATACTGTATATACAGTATATATATATATATATTGTGGAGTGTGTGAAATCAGAAGCAGATACATTTCAAATGATTTATTGCACACTCACATCTCACGAGCACAGAACAGACTGAACTTTTTATCAGAGACTCTCCTCTTAAGTTTCATGGCATTACATCACACACAACAGGACATTTGCATCACATTGCATTCAACCCCCTACATCCTTGACTCCTTCCTGCTATCTCACCAGGACCCTCCTGCTCTTTGATCTCCCATGCTTATCCACTGTCTCTTGTCTGAGATGCTAGAAATCTGGCTCTCCCAAGGTGCTACAAATACCCCCCCCCCCCCAGCATCTTAGATAGGACAATAGAATAACAGTCCACATGCTGTGATAGAACAACAGAACATCAGTCCACATGCTGTTTGGGCTTCCGTCTCCTCCCGTATCTGTTGTAACTGGGTTTTACCGCCTCCGCGGCGCTGTTGTGCCAGTGTGAGGCTGTTGGGAGCGGGGCCACTTCGGTCTGTCCGTGTGGCTGCTCTGGTGAATCGCTTCCCTGGGGAGCTCTCCGTGGGGGTCTTCCATGCCGAGGGGCCCTAGCCAACAGCACTTGCTCGTCCGCCACAACGAAAGCGGGTTTGAGTCTGTCTATGCAAATTTTTTCCCTCCTACCCCCCAAGTCTAGCAAAAAATGCTTATCCCCTGTTTCCAACACTTTGAACGGTCCATCATAGGGTGGGCGCAATGAAGGGCGGTGGGCATCGTGTCTGACAAACACGAACTCCGCGCTCTTCAAAGTTTTAGGCACAAAAACACGCGGAAAACTGTGGTGGGCAGGGCCCGGTAGCGTGCCTGTGTTTGCGCTACGCTGCAAAAGCTGAGACGAGGAGCTGCCCGGAGCGGGATTATCTGGTAGAAATTCCCTGGGCAGCCGTAGTGGCTGCGTAAAAACGAGCTCTGCCGGGGAAGCTTCTAGATCCTCTTTCGGCGCGGAGCACAACCCCAATAAAGCCCACGGCAGCCTGTCTACCCAATTTGCATCCGTCAATGAAGCCCTGAGAGCTGCTTTCAGTGATCTATGAAAACGCTCACATAACCCATTGGCCTGTGGGTTGTACGCAGTTGTGTGGTGAATTGTAACACCCAGGCTGCGGGCCATCGCAGACCAGAGTTCGGAAACAAATTGAGGGCCCCTGTTGGACGTAATGTCCGACGGGACTCCAAAACGCGCCACCCATGCTGTTAAAAAAGCGCGCGCTACATCTGCGGACGTGGTTGCCGCCAGCGGAACCGCTTCTGGCCAGCACGTGGTGCGGTCCACCATTGTCAGGAGGTGCGTGCACAACTGTGATGGTGGGAGGGGGCCCATGAGGTCCACGTGAACATGGTCGAACCTCTTAGCCGGAATACGAAACGGCTCCAAGGGAGCCTTCGTGTGTCTGTGTACCTTGGCTCGTTGGTACGCCACACAGGCTGCAGCCCACTCTTTCACTTGTTTGCGTAGGCTCGGCCACACAAACTTCTCTCAGCTCTCTCAGCAGCTCAACCAGACTCATGTCAATCATCACTGTTTTTCTGTTGCATTATTGACTGCACTATGTGGTACTTCACATTATCTGCTACATGCTAATTTTTAAAACTGGCTTGACTAGTACTACTCATTATTACTAGTATTATTATTATTATTACTTATTATTACTTATTTTTCTACACTTATTGCACGTTTCTAGTCCTTTAGATTTTTAGTTTATCCCTTTTTCTCATTATGTTTTTAATGTTGCAGCATGGCACCGAGACAAATTCCTAGTTTGTGTATCACATGAACAATGGCAATAAATCTGATTCTGATTCTGATTCTGATTCTGATTCTCCCATCGTTTTCACCGACGCGCGCACTCCTGGGTGCGCCAGAGTGTGAACTGACTCAAACACGCGGCGGCGCCATGCGGCCGGGACCATGGGATGCGGGCGACCCGTGGAGACATCGCAGATTAGGGGGGGCATGCCGTCTTGCAGCACCCTGCTCTCCAGCCTTAACCCTGTTGGTCCAGACTGGAGCGCGCGCACGTCTGCATCGCTAATCTGCTCCGCGGCCATGGCTGCGTAATCTATCCCCACGCAGACCGGGGCCACCACGGAGCACGAGAGGCAGTCCGCCACTACATTCAGTTTACCCGACACATGCTGAATATCGGTAGTAAACTCTGAGATCGCGGCCAGCTGTCTCTGCTGCCGGCCCGACCATGGTTCTGAAATCTTGGCCATCGCGAATGTTAGCAGCTTGTGGTCCACAAACGCGGTGAAGCTGCGCCCTTCCAGCCAGAACTGGAAGTGGCGAATGGCCAGGTGGAGAGCAAGCAACTCTCTGTCGAATGCGCTGTATTTACGTTCGCTGTCGCACAAAGTTCTGCTGAAAAAGGCGAGTGGCTGCCAAGCCCCAGCGACGCGCTGCTCCACGACAGCCCCTATGGCCACGTCTGAAGCGTCGGTGGTGAGCGCTATGCGGGCCGTCGGGTCTGGATGTGCCAGCAGTGCGGCATTTGCCAGGGCTGCTTTAACTTCCGAGAACGCCCGCTCTAGATCCGGGGTCAATTCGACCCTATCCGCGGGTTTCTGCTTTTTGAGCGCGGCGTACAATGGTTGCATGAGCTGCGCCGCGCGGGGAAGGAAACGGTTATAAAAGTTCACCATTCCCAAAAATTCTTGCAGCGCCCTCACCATTTGAGGCCGGGGAAAATCCGCCACGGCGCGCACTTTGTCGGGCAGCGGGATCGCTCCTTCTGGAGAGACGTGGTGCCCCAAAAAATCAATCTCCGTTACGCCGAACTGGCATTTCGCCGGGTTGATTATTAACCCGTGCTCCTCCAACCTCCGGAAAACCATCGTGAGGTGGGTTTCGTGTTCATCTTCGGACACGCTGGCTACCAGGATATTGTCCAGGTAGATGAACACGAACGGAAGATCGCGCAGCACTGCATCCATCATGCGCTTGAACGTCTGTGCCGCTCCTTTTAACCCGAATGGCATGTGCAGGAACTCGAATAGACCGAACGGAGTTATTACCGCTGTTTTGGGTACGTCCTCAGCGCGCACTGGGACTTGGTGGTAACTGCGGACCAGGTCTATTTTGGAAAAAATGCGTGCTCTGGTGAGGTGAACGGAAAAATCCTGTATGTGGGGAATCGGGTAGCGGTCGTGCGCCATGGCGTTGTTCAACCTGCGGAAATCACCGCACGGTCACCACGATCCCTCAGCTTTAGGGACCATGTGTAGTGGGGAAGCCCATGGGCTGTTCGAGCGCCTGATTATGCCCAACCTTTCCAGGTTGGCAAACTCCTCGCGTGCTATGGCCAGTTTAGCTGCGTCCAAGCGCCGAGGTCTTGCAAAAACAGGCGGCCCGGTGGTGGTGATAAAGTGCTCCACCCCGTGTTTAGCGATGGCAGCGGAAAACGTCGGGACCGTGAGTGCTGGGAACTGAGTGAGCAGTGTGTGGAACTTACCGCCTGTAGCTGTGACGTTGGCTTGTGCTGTTGGCTGGGTCACTCAAGCTATACAGGGGAGAGAATCAAACGACAGTGCATTAACCAGGCGCCTGTTAGCAACGTCAACCAGTAAACCATGTGCACACAGAAAATCAGCCCCCATTATATGGCAATTCAGTGCTGCTATGACAAAAGTCCACTCATATGTACGGCCGTGTAGAGATAAGAGCAGAGTCCTCTCACCAAAGGTCTTAATATCCGAGCCGTTTGCTGCCAACATCCTGGGGCCGCTAGATCCTGCCAGCCGGTCAGCGTAGGTCGGCCGGATGAAGCTCTTCTGGGCTCCGGTGTCCACGAGGAAATGCCTCCCCGAGCGTGCGTCCGTTAGGTAGAGCAGCTTGTTCTCTTCACCGAGGGTCGCTGCTGCTACCGACCCCCGGCCTTGGCGTTTTCCCGAGCGCTGGAAATGGCACGGTGGCACACATCTGCGTGCGTTCTCTCCGAAGCGGGGGTGGTAGGAACAGAGCGTGTCTCTCTGGCGCTCCTTGGCCCCTGGTGCTGCTACCGTCGGTGGCTCCTCACCTCCTCTGGTCGTCTCGCTGGGCTCCATCGCTGCCGCGTTGACTGTGATTGCCCTGGTGGTGATGATGGTGTGGTCTGCCTCCTGGGCTAGCGCACGGTAGTCTCGCACGGCCAGCCACGGCGAATTGGCGAGAACCGCTCTCGCTACTGTCGGAAGGTTCCGGAGGAAGAGGTGGGCAAACAGAAAGTGCCCGTCGTCCGTGCCCATTAACGCCAGCATCTTCTCCATCAGGTCGACGGCCGAACCATCTCCTAGCTCGGTCCGCGTCAGGAGCCTCTCCGCTCTCTCACAGTCCGAGAGCGTGTAGCGCTGGATGAGCGCAGCCTTGAGCGCCTCATATCTGTTGCTGGCTGGTGGCTGATCGAGTAGGCTCGCTACCTGTTGAGCTGTGCGGGTGTCGAGCGCTGCGACCACATGCTAGAATCTGGTGTCATCTGCCGTTACTCCCCGGAGGGCGAACTGGGCCTCGGTGTGGTGGGCCAAGAGCGCGGGTTGTGCTGCCAGAAATCTGGTAGCTTGACTGCAACCACACACGCGTGGCTGGAGGTTCCAGTCCGGGCTGTCTGTGGGATGGCTGCCGCCTCACTGTAGCTTCCTGACCGGGCCGGCTCCGGGGATCTTGCCTCGTGTTCCATAATACTTCTTGGGTCACCAGTGTGGAGTGTGTGAAATCAGAAGCAGAAACATTTCAAATGATTTATTGCACACTCACATCTCACGAGCACAGAAAAGACTGAACTTTTATCAGAGACTCTCCTCTTAAGTTTCATGGCATTACATCACACACAACAGGACATTTGTATCACACTGCATTCAACCCCCTACATCCTTGACTCCTACCTGCTATCTCACTAGGAGCCTCTTGCTCTTTGATCTCCCATGCTTATCCACTGTCTCCTGTCTGAGATGCCTGAAATCTGGCTCTCCCAAGGTGCTACAATATATATATATATATATATACAGTATATACTGTATATATATATATATATACTGCTCAAAAAAAATAAAATGAACAATTTGAAAACACATCAGATTTTAATGGGAAAAAATAAGCTGGATATTTACACTGATATGGACTTGATAATGTGTTAAGAATGAAAAGATGCTACATCTTTTGATGGAAATGAAAACACTCCAAAACTTAAAGTGAAGAAATTGTGGCAGGCTAGTCCAGCTTACTCAGAAAAAAAAAAAAAAAAAAGTGTTCCTTTTATTTTTTTGAGCAGTATATATACAGTATATATATATATATATATATTATTTTTTAACATATTTGGACATATGGATATTTAATATCAATGTTAAAAAATACTGAGAGATTCACATAATACAGCTAAAAAATAAAAAAAAAAAAATTCAAATTTTTTGTAAAATGTAATTCTAAACAAATACTGAGGAATAAATTAGGACACCCCCCATCTTTTTTAGGACACCCCCACATTCAATCGTACTTACAGTGGCTAAAATAAATTTGAAAAAAAAAATGCAAATAAAAACAAAAACAAGGTTAGCCATAGATATGTGAATATTTCCTAATAAAGAACTAAATATTTAAAGGGTGTCCAAATTTTTTCACATGACTTTAGGTAAACTCTGCATAACTTAGTCCAGTGCTCCAGAACTTCTACAAACTGAGCCACCAACTTTTATTTCCAAACGTTGGCAAATTTTCAGCAGGCTGAAAATTTTCATAGAACACAACTTCCACCAGCGTTTGCCAACAAACATCAGCAATCATTAACTTTTGCCAGCAGAACCAGATGTTTGCCAAAACTTCAGTAAAAGTTGGTCCAAATGTTATGAATCCACCTTTAGCAGCTCATTATGGTTCTCATTACCAGTGGGTTAAAACAACAATAAATGCCTCCACTGCTTACATACTTCTTCTGCTTTTTTCATCATTTAAAGTACTTAAATAAGCTTGTGTTTTACTCTGATGTGGAATCAGATTTGGCTCTTGAACACTGACACTAGGTATGCCTGCCGACTGGAGCAGTCAAGCGGGCAGCACGCTCCAGAACTTCGACACGCAGGTGACTGCCACATGCATTGTTCACATACTATGTGCTTGTGGAGTGTCATTCCTTCATTTATTTTCTTAGCATGGTGACTGAGTTGTAGGTGTGGTGGGTCGCCACACAGAAATTTTACCAGGCGAAACCCTGCATATAGACCATAGGTGACAGGGGCACAGCAAGCTTTTCAAAAGTGCAGGTGTTGTGATTTGGCCAGCGGGGGGGGGGGGGGGTATTTAATACCCAATAGATTTTTACAGAAACATGGTCTTCATCATAACTTATGTATTTACAAGACAAAGGGTCAATGACATAAAAGAATAGATAGCTTCCACTGAATTGAAAAGTAAATCGGTTGAAAATATATACATCTTTCAAAAAATTTGAAAAAAAGGCTTTTCTTTCAATAAATAAAATATTAAACCTCCATTCAAATAAATAAATCCTTTAAAAATAAAAATGCAATTACGTTTGTCAGCAAGATGAGCCTAAATCCCCTCCTCTGTTAATCTTCCACCCTCCATCCACATAAAGACTGTAAGGATAGTTTATACAGGACAACTTAGTTTATCAGTGAGAGGATAGCAGCAAATGTACAAGAAAAAAAATCATTAATATGAGACAATTTTTTGCAAATTGTAGAAGAAAAAAATTGCACATTTTGTAGAAAAAGTAGTAAATTTATGATTTATGGTTCTATAATTTCCCAGTTTGAGATCTATCTATCTATCTATCTATCTATCTATCTATCTATCTATCTATCTATCTATCTATCTAGCTAGCTAGCTAGCTAGCTATCTAGCTATCTATCTTCTGTGTGAGGGAAAGGTAACAATTTTATCATAAAACATGGCAAGTTTACAGGAAAAAAGTTACAAATTGACAAGAAAAAAAAAGTTTAAAAAATTGTGAGCAAAAAAAAGTGAAAATTTATGAGAAAAAAAGTTTGTGGCTATTTTTTAAATTTCCTCATAAATTCTGAAACTTTGTTGAAATAAATGTGGAATTTCTTTGTATAAATTTGACACTTTTTCACAAATTTACAGTTTGTTCTTATATCCAGCAATATTTTTTGTGCCCTTTAAACTTTATTCTCAGGTTGCACCTTCTTTCTCCAACAGTTTACAGTCTTTCTGTTTTTACATTTTCAGCTTTTTACCCTTTTGACACCAGTTTGTTTGTTTTTTGTTTTTTTCTGAAACGTGTCAGTGTTGGGAAGAGAAAATATCTGAGTTGTAATTATTCTTTTTTGGTAAAATTAAAGTCAGATTCACATCCCCTAAAATGATTAATTGACTAAAATGAATAAATATGCTGTTATTTTCAGTTATTGCCATAAAAACAAGCATTTTTATCCAGTTTTATAATCAGTGGATTCAAAAGTAGTGAAAGTTTTTTTTTTGTTGTTTTTCATAAATGTGGTATAGTAAGAATAAAACTTATCTTTCAATAACTACCCAGTCCAGTACAATGTGGTTAAAAAGATGCATTTACTGAGAGTAACTGTAATTATTTTTTACCACCTTTGAGTACGATCCAAATGTTTAGTGGGTCTATATTGTCCCTCACAGGTTCCCCTATTTGCTGTAGAACTGTACTGCAAATCAAATAGTGACAGAACCGACAGTGCAAATTCAGCTGTGGTAGTCGTAGGAAGAGGGAGAAGCTGCTGTGAGAATCTGATCTGTTCAGTCAGAGATTTTTCCCCTCATTCAAAATAACTTCTAATTTAAAATCTTCCTTCAGGTTTATTGCTACATAAATGAAACAATCTTCTGCAATATTGAACTGTAAAACTCCCAAACTAAATAAGAAACAGCAAACACCCCAGAGAAATAAAGCAAAAAACTGAAATGAAATCCTGCTGTAGTAAAGAAGGGAAATCTCTCACGCACAAACACGCGATCACACGTTGTGAATAACAAAGTTTCTGTGTTCAGGTAACAGCATATACAGTTTATAAAAGGGCGGAAAAACAAAGATTGATGAAGAACAAGGTTACAGAAAACAAATCCTCCACCAGAGAGTCTGCTCGGCATACCCGAGCTGTGTAAACACAAAACCTGCGTCGTATTCCAGGCGCGGCAGCTCCGCTCTGGAGGCCGGTACATGGCCTATCTGTCACGCTCACGGACACACTGAATGCTTGGTTTGACCGGCAGTGACGGCAACCAGTGTGGAATCTAAACAGGTGAGCGCATGCTGGTGCCACAACCCCACACACGCAGAAACATGGATGAAAAGCAGATCTGACACGCACACAAACGAAGGTCATCGGTGGTTCCGCTGGAGGACTGACTCACACACACACACATGCAGGTAGGCCTTATATGGAGATGAGGAGACTATTGCAGGTTAGTAACCTGGAAAGAAAAGACATTGGGTCAACATCTTAGAAAGACAGACAGAAAGATAGATAGATAGATAGATAGATAGATAGATAGATAGATAGATAGATAGATAGATAGATAGATAGATAGATAGATAGATAGATAGATAGATAGATAGATAGATAGAAAGATAGATGTACTTTATTGATCCCAAACTGGGAAATTGCAGTGTAATAGCAGAATGACAGTAGAGATCCAAAACGACAGAAACACACACAGCACAAAGGAATTAGCCAGGAAAATAAAACTGCCTAGATAACTTTATGTACATTGCAGATGATGACCCGTACTGATGCATACATCTTACTTGTTGTAGAATACAGGACAATCAGGTGCAGGGTGCAATGTGATGTACCAATTAGACTGCAAGTTGCAGTATGGCAGTATAGTTATGACCAGATTTCAACATCAGAGTGAGTTATTGTACAGTGAGCAGCGGAGCTGTGGCATTCTGCTGGAGAAAGTGCTCCGCTGTCTGTCCAGTGTGTGGTGGAGGGGGTGATCAGGCTTACATCGGTACTACACCTTATAGAGGTCATCTGTTCATTAACCCAGCCACAGGGGGTCCACAAGCCAGTGTTCTCCTAGTGCCAGTCCCAAGCCCAGGTAAATGGGGGAGGGTTGTGTCAGGAAGGGCATCCCACGTAAAAATTTTTGCCAAATCAAACATGTGGATCATGACAAATGAGACTTTCATACCAGATAGGTCAAGGCCCAGGTTAACAATGACCACCACCGGTGCTGTTAACCAACAGGGTGCCTGTGGAAACTGAGCTACTGTTTGTCCAAGATCGAGGAGGTGGAGAGGGGGGAGGTGTGTTAGGAGGGAGAGAGAGAAAAGGAAGGGCAGAAGTGTTGAGGTGAGAGTAGGGATGTTAATTGTAGGGACTATGACTGGTAAAGGCAGAGAGTTGGCTGACATGATGGAAAGAAGAAAGGTTGATATACTGTGTGTTCAACAAACCAGATGGAAGGGAAGCAAGGTTAGGAGCATTGGAGGTGGATTTAAACTGTTCTAGAATGGTGTAGATAGGAAAAGAGATGGAGTAGGACTAATCTTGAAGGAAGAGTATGTGAAGAGTGTTCAGGACTTAAAGAGGGAGTCAGACAGAGTAATGAGTTTGAAGCTAGAAATCAAAGGTGTGATGTTGAATGTTGTCAGTCCGTTTGTCCCACAACTTGGATGTCAGGTAGAAGAGAAAGAAGAATTCTGGAGTAAGTTGGATGAAGTGGTAGAGAGTGTTCCCAGAGGGGAGAGAGCGGTGATTGGAGCGGACTTTAATGGACACGTAGGTGAAGGGAACATATGTGATGTGGAGGTCCACGGTAGGTATGGTTTTAAGGAGAGAAATATGGAAGGACAGATGGGTGTGGATTTTACTAAATGGATGGAAATGGCTATGGTGAACAAATACTTTAAGAAGAGAGAGGAACATACAGTGACTTACAAGAGTGGAGGAAGGCGCTCACAGGTGGACTATATCCTATGCAGAAGGAGAAATCTGAAAGAGATGGGAGACTGCAAAGTGGGAGCAGAGGAGAATGTAGCTAGACAGCATCAAATGGTAGTCTGTAGGATGACTTTGGACAGTAAGAATAGTAAGAGAGTGAAGGCAGAGCCAAAGCATAAGTGGAGGAAGTTCCAGAAGGAAGAACGTTGCACAGAGTTCAGGAAGGAGTTGATACAGGCTCTGGGTGACAGAGAAGAATTACCAGATTACTGGGAAATTACAGCAAAAGTATTGAGGGGAATGGGTAGAAAGGAATGTAGTGTATCCAGTGGACAGAGATAGGAAGACAAGAAAACTTGGTGGTGGAATGAGGAGGTACAGAAAAGTATCCAAAGGAAGAGGTTAGCAAAGAAAAAGTGGGATAGACAGGGAGATTAAGAAAGTAGACAGGAGTATTTGGAATCTAGGCACATGGCAAAGAGAGAGGTGGCAAAGGCAAAGGAAAAAGCATATAGTGAGTCATATGAGAGGTTAAACACTAAGCACAGAAGTCTGAACCTCCTCGTTGGACCATGATGTTGATTTCCGCAAAGCCATTTCTGTCGTTATTGCTCATTTGATCGCTCGCTCGCTTACGGGTGAAGAATTTGCAAATGAACGGGTGAAGATTCTGGTGAACACGTCGCTCTTATGATGTTATGCCCTGACCAATCAGTGGCCTGCGGTCTGTTGACGTCACATTTTCAGCTCGACTCAGCACAGTTGGAACCTCACAGAAGTTGGTCCGAAAAAAGTACCTGGTACCTCAAACCAGGTACTACTGGAAAACCCTACAAAGTGGGTCAAGTGGAGGCGAGTAGGGCTAAGTAGGTACTAGTGGAAAAGGGACTTAAGGAAGAAGAAAAAAAATTGTATCAATTGCCTAGACAGAGAAATCGAGCTGGAAATTATGTGCAGCAATTTAGGTTGATTAAGGACAGAAATGATATTGTACTAACAAATGATGAGTTTGTTGAGAAGGTGTAAGGAGTACTTTGAAAAGCTGGTGAATAAAGAAAATTAAAGAGACAGGAGTGTGGATGAAGGAAAGATTTTGAACAAGGAAGTAGTGAGGATTACAAGGCAGAAGTGAGGGGAGCTTTGAAGAGGATGAAGAATGGAAATGCGGGTGGTCAAGATGACATATATGTGGAGGTAAGGAGACGTTTAGGAGAGATGGCAGTGGACTTTTTAACCAGATTGTTTAACACAATCTTGGAGAGTGAGAGGATGCCCGAGGAGTGGAGAGGAAGTGCTTTGGTACCAATTTTCAAGAACAAAGGTGATGCTCAGAGCTGTAGTAACTATAGAGACAAAAAGTTGATCAGCCACACTATGAAGATATGGGGAAGAGTTGTTGGAGCCAGGTTTAAAGGAGAGGTGACAATCAGTGAGCAGCAGTATGGTTTCATGCCAAGAAAGATGCAATCTTTGCTCTAAGAGTATTGATGGAGAAGTATAGAGAAGGTCAGAAGGAGTTGCTTTGTGTCTTTGTAGATGGAGAGAAAGCAAATGATAGGGTGCCAAGAGAGGAAGTGTGGTACTGTATGAGAAAGTCAGGAGTGGCAGCGAAGTATCTGAGGGTGGTGCAGGACATGCATGAGGACAGCAAGACAGTGGTGAGGTGTACTGTAGGAGTGACAGATGGGTTCAAAGTGAGGGTGGGGTTACATCAGGGATCAGCTCTGAGCACCTTCTTGTTTGCCATGGTGATGGACAGGCTGACAGACAGGAGTCTCTTTTGACCATGATTTTTGCAGACAACATTGTGATCTGCAGCAAGAGTAGGGAGCAGGTGGAAGAGAAGCTGGAGAGGTGGAGGTAGGGTTCTGGAGAGAAGAGGAACAAAGTCAGTAGAAGCAAGACAGAATACATGAGTGTGAATTAAAGGAAGGCAGGTGTAACGGTGAAGATGGAAGGAGTAGAGGTAGTGAAAGTACATGAGTTTAAATACCTGGGGTCAACCATCCAAAGCCATGGAAAATGCACAATAGATGTGAAGAAGAGAGTGCAGGCAGGGTGGAGTGGGTGGAGACGAGTGTAAGGAGTGATTTGTGACAGAAGGGTAGCAGCAAGAGTGAAAGGGAAGGTTTACAAGATGGTAGTGAGACCTGCTATGATGTATGGTTTAGAGAAAGCTGCACTGACAAAAATACAGGAGATGGAGCTGGAGGTGGCAGAGTTGAAGATGGTAAGATTTTCATTGGGAGTGACTAGGAGGGACAAGATTAGACATGAGTATATCAGAGGGTCAGCTCAGGTTGAGCGATTTGGAGACAAAGTAAATGATGCAATGCTGAGATGGTTTGGCCATGTGCAGAGGAGGGATAGTGGATATATTGGACAAAGGATGCTGAAGATGGAGCTGCCAGGCAAGAGGAAGAGAGGATGACTACAGAGAAAATTCATGGATGTAGTGAAGGAGGACATGGAGAGGGTTGGTGTTACAGAGGAAGATGCAAGGGACAGCGTGAGATGGAGACATATGATCTGCTGTGGCGACACCTAAAGGGAGCAATGGAAATAATAATAATAATAATAGTTCATATGTTCATTGGCAAGACAAACAGCGCATCCGGAAAGTATTAACAGTACTTTACTTTTTCCACATTTTGTTATGTTACAGCCTTATTCCAAAAGGGATTAAATTCATTTTTTTCCTCAAAATTCTACACACAACACCCCATAATGACAATGTGGAAAATGTTTTGGGATTTTTGCAAATTTATTAAAAACAAAAAAAAAACTAAGCTCTCACATGTACATAAGTATTCACAGCCTTTGCCATGAAGCTCAAAATAGAGCTCACGTGCAGCCTGTTTCAACTGATTATCCTTGAGATGTTTCTACAGCTTAATTGGAGTCCACCTGTGGTAAATTCTGTTTATTGGACATGATTCTGAAAGACACACACCTGTCTATATAATGTCCCACAGTTGACAGTGCATGTCAAAGCACAAACCATGCATGAAGTCAAAGGAATTGTCTGTAGACCTCCAAGACAGGATTGTCTCAAGGCACAAATCTGAGGAAGGGTACAAAAAAGTTTCTGCTGCTTTGAAGGTCCCAATGAGAACAGTTGCCTCCAGTATCCATAAATGGAGGAAGTTCGGAACCACCGGGACTCTTCCTAGAGCTGGCCGGCCATCTAAACTGAGCGACTGGGACAGAAGGACCTTAGTCAGGGAGGTGACCAAGTACCCCATGGTCACTCTGTCAGAGCTCCAGCTTTCTCCTGTTAAGAGACGAGAACCTTTGTCAGAAAAATGTACACATATGTTATCATTTTTTATGTCTAAGCCTTATACAAGTGTAGAAGTGTGGAAAAGTACCGGAGAAGCGTGTTCCTCTGGATTAACACTCAGACTGAATGCAGGAAGCCAGTTCTGGTGGAAAGGTACAGGAAGTCCACTGTGGAGCAAGAGGACACAAAGAGCCCCCTTCTACTGGAAGAATACTGAGGTTGCGTGCAGGGAGCCAGTCCTGGCGGAAATGTACTGATACTGACATACCCCCTGCATAGCGAGAGAAGGAACAGGTTGCTTCATCCTTTCAAGCTGTTAATGATGTGCCAAACCTGTTACACTCTTTTGTCTGTGATGTATTCAGCTGAAACTGCTCTGTCCTGCTTCCGTTTGTATGTTGCAACTGCTCCTTGTATATAAGCTTGCTCACTGAAGGCAGCCTTCAGTACTGACCTCCTGCAACCTGAGGGTCCGTACTCCTTGTATATAATTTATGCAAGTAAAAACTCTTAAAAGAATATTCTTGTGTCTCGAATCTTTACTGAGGTAATGAACTAATATACAATCATTTTCTAAGTGTTTTCAGAGATTCCTGACATACGTGGTGCTGTGACCCGGATGACCAATACCCTAGACGGAACCTAGACGGTACCCTAGACTTCCAGAAGGACAACCATCTCTGCAACAACCCATTAATCAGGCCTGTATGGCAGAGTGGCCAGACAGAAGCCACGCCTTAGTAAAAAAGTACATGGTAGCCCACCTGGAGTTTGCCAAAAAGCACCTGATGGACTCTCAGACCATGAGAAACAAAATTCTCTGGTCTGATGAGACAAAAAATTGAACTTTTTGGCGTCAATGTCAGGTGTCATGTTTGGAGGAAACCAGGCACCACTCATAACCACACCAATGGTGGTGGCAGCATCATGCTGTGGGGATGTTTTTCAGTGGCAGGAACTGGGAGACTAGTCAGGATAGAGGGAAAGACGAATGCAGCAATGTACAGAGACATCCTGGATGAAACTCTGCTCCAGAACACTCTTGACCTCAGACTGCGGCGATTGTTCATCTTTCAGAAGGACAACAACCAAAAGCACACAGCCAAGATATCAAAGGAGTGGCTTCAGGACAACTCTGTGAATGTCCTTGAATGGCCCAGCAAGAGCCCAGACTTGAATCCAATTGAATATTTCTGGAAAGATCTGAAAATGGCTGTGCACCGACATTTCCCATTCATCCTGATGGAACTTGAGAGGTGCTGCAAAGAGGAATGGACGACACTGTCCATAGATAGGAGTGCCAAGCTCGTGGTATCATATTCAAAAAAACTTGAGGCTGTAATTGCTGCCAAAGGTGCATCAACAAAGTATTGAGCAAAGGCTGTGAATACTTATGTACATGTGATTTCTTAGTGTTTTATTTTTAATAAATTTGGAAAAATCACAAAAAAAAAAAGTTTTTTCATGTTGTCATTATGGGGTATAGTGTGTAGAATTTTGAGAAAAAAAATAATCCCTTTTGGAATAAGGCTGTAACATAGCAAAATGTGTAAAAAGTGAAGTGCTGTGAATACTTTCCAGATGCACTGTAGGGTAGATGTCGGTGTACTCCCGATGTAAAATTTGTACATTGGGCCAACATTGATGTGATGCATGTGTGCTGTCAGGGAATTGTCCCCCTATGACAGAGGTGGGAGAAAATAATTTTTCTGATGCATTTTGATGCAGACGTGAACAATTCTGAATCGTTGCACAAATGGCAAAATTCAGATTTTTAAATATGTATTTATGACATAATTTTATGTAGCCGGAAGGAAAAAAAAAAAAAAAAGCAAAACTGTGCTGGATTTTTTTTTGTGTTTGCCATTAAAAACCCCTTTCATCTGGTGAATAAAAAGCTGAAATCCCAGAGATGCATTTTAGTGATTTATTTTATATAAAACAGGGTTGACACAATACAGTTCAGTAAACCAGACAGAAGAGCTTCTTCCCGAGTGTGTGAGGGAGTCTCTTTTTGTACACTAGTCAGCTGTGAGTTAACCTTGGGTCCAGGAGGCAACAAAAATGAGCCTCCTCTGTGTGTGTGGGAGCACAGTATAATGAAGATAGGGACAGAACACTGTACCTGTGAATCTGCCTGTTTCTTGGGATATCTGAGAAAAAGTGTAACTTTAAAATATGCAATAAAAAAAAATCTTTCATAGAACCTTAAACGCGGAAGTTGGTGCCGGCCCGGATGGTATTTCGTGTGATGCACAACACTGAAGAGAGACTCGTTTTACAGACGAGGACAAAATTGTTAGTACCCCTCTGTTAATGAAAGAAAAACCCACAATGGTCACAGAAATAACTTGAATCTGACAAAAGTGGTAATAAATAAATATTCTATGAAAATCAACCAAAGAAAATCAGACAATGCTTTTGAATTGTGGTTCAATAGAATTATTAAAAAAAACAAACTCATGAAACAGTCTGGACAAAAATGATGGTACCCCTAGAAAAGATTGAAAATAATGTGACCATAGGGACATGTTTAACCAAGATGTGTCCTCTAATTAACATCACAGGTGTCTACAAACTTGTAATCAGTCAGCCGGCCTATTTAAAGGGTGACAAGTAGTCACTGTGCTGTTTGTTGACATGGTGTGTACCACACTAAACATGGACCAGAGGAAGCAAAGGAGAGAGTTGTCCCAGGAGATGAGAAAGAAAATTATAGACAAGCATGTTAAAGGTAAAGGCTATAAGACCATCTCCAAGCAGCTTGATGTCCCTGTGACTACAGTTGCACATATTATTCAGAAATTTAAGATCCACGGGACTGTAGCCAACCTCCCTGGACGTGGCCGCAGGAGGAGACGGATAATACGAATGGTAACAAAAGAGCCCAGAACAACCTCTAAATACATTCATGGTGAACTCCAAGGTCAGGGTACATCAGTGTCAGATCGCACCATCCGTCGTTGTTTGAGCCAAAGTGGACTTCATGGGAGACGACCAAGGAGAACACCACTGTTGAAAACAAATCATCAAAAAGCCAGACTGGAATTTGCCAAACTGTATGTTAACAAGCTACAATGCTTCTGGGAGAATGTCCTATGGACAGACGAGACAAAACTGGAACTTTTTGGCAAGGCACATCAGCTCTATGTTCACAGACACAAAAATGAAGCATACCAAGAAAAGAACACTGTCCCTACTGTGAAACATGGAGGAGGTTCTGTTATGTTCTGGGGCTGCTTTGCTGCATCTGGCACAGGGTGTCTTGAATATGTGCAGGGTACAATGAAATCTCAAGACTATTAAGGTATTCTAGAGAGAAATGTGCTGCCCAGTGTCAGACAGCTTGGTCTCAGTCGCAGGTCATGGGTCTTGCAACAGGATAATGACCCAAAACACACAGCTAAAAACAACCAAGAATGGCTAAGAGCCAAACATTGGACTATTCTAAAGTGGCCTTCTATGAGTCCTGATCTAAATCCTATTGAACATCTGCGGAAGGAGCTGAAACATGCCGTCTGGAGAAGGCACCCTTCAAACCTGAGACAACTGGAGCAGTTTGCTCATGAGGAGTGGGGCAAAATACCTGCTGAGAGGTGCAGAAGTCTCATTGACAGTTACCGAAATGGTTTGATTGCAGTGATTGCCTCAAAAGGTTGTGCAACAAAATATTAAGTTAAGGGTACCATCATTTTTGTCCAAGCCGGTTTCATGAGTTTGTTTTTTAAAATAATTCTGTTGAACCACAATTCAAAAGCATTATCTGATTTTCATTGGTTAATTTTGATAGAATTTTTACTTATTACCACTTTTGTCAGATTCAAGTTATTTCTGTGACCATTGTGGGTTTTTCTTTCATTAACAGAGGGGTACCAACAATTTTGTCCACATCTGTATCTATCTATCTATCTATCTATCTATCTATCTATCTATCTATCTATCTATCTATCTATCTATCTATCTATCTATCTATCTATCTATCTATCTATCTATCTATCTATCTATTAGGTATTAATGTGTTTATTTTAGGGGAATAAATGAATGAACAAGGACTGTACTATGTTTCACTTTTCACTATAACTTCCCCCAGAGACAGGAGATGCGTCCACACATCTGCCTCGGCCACGTGTCCCAGGATTCCAGCTGGCGCCCGCACCAAGCCTAGGATTGCAGGTCTCTACCAGCAATCTTCCCGACTGCCACCTGTCAGAGGCCGGCAGAAGCCACCAAATGCGAGCTTGCTTTGTGGCCTTGGTCGCCGTGGCCAGGAAGCCACTAGAAATCTCCTCCTTTCCTCCATCTCCCTACAGGCTGGGAGCGTCTTCTGCACCATCGTTAATATGAAAGCTTACACAGAAATCATCCTCTTTTCCTTAAGTTTCAAACCCATTCATGTTTGTGTTGCTTCCGTGCACACATTCAACAATTCAGCTGATTTTTCAGCTCATTGTCATCATTTGTCCGTTCTAACATAACTAACTGGGCCTCAGCTGTGACTGATGTCCTCCTTTTTACCAAGCAGCATTAGTATTGGGTGCATTTTTGCTCACACACACTGGCTTTGGTCAGAGCAAAACCCGTCTTAGACTGTCATGATCACAATTCACTTTTGATAATGCACCTCTTTGCATTAAAGGGATGGGAAGGAGCGCTTTAGATTGGATTATTCAAAACACACCTCTGAATGATTAGACCGGCCTCTTTGTGTCATGCACCAGTGAAAAAATCATTTTTTTATGCTTTTGTGATCAGGACATGAACTTGGAAATGCTCAAAACCTGTTCTGCGTCACTGACAGCTGACTAACTGACTGCGTCGTTGTAATACGGCCAAGAGTGTCTGAAACATTATTATTATTATTAGCATTTTTATTATTATTATAGTGGTGACACTAGTGGTGGTGTAGTGGTGACCTAGTTGATAGAGCATCCACCCCACAACCGGGAGCTTGGGGGTTCAAGTCCCGGCCAGGTCATATCAAAGACAATATAAAAATGGTACTTCCCGCCTTCTAGCTTGGTGCTCAGCATAAAAGAATGGGGGAAGGAGAAGTTTTTTGTGGCGGTGCCTTGCATGGCGGCGACCTTTCTGATTCTACATGTATTGAACACTGTCGATAGGAGGAACATAATTTCATTCTACTGTACATGATTTGCTGTATGGACTGAAT
Source organism: Pholidichthys leucotaenia (assembly GCA_020510985.1). Lineage (NCBI taxonomy): Eukaryota > Metazoa > Chordata > Actinopteri > Cichliformes > Pholidichthyidae > Pholidichthys > Pholidichthys leucotaenia. The sequence goes on from CM035840.1 coordinate 283,230,933, forward strand.
GACAACAGACATGGATTATTATTATTACGCACTTGATAAATGTTATTGGCATCTTCCACTCACTGCCACATGTGAAGGAGAACGGTTAAAAAGGATATAGCAAATAAGCACTGGCAACAATCATGCATATTTACATGTAAAGTGTTAATTAATATGCAATGTCCAGAAAAATTAAATAAAATAAATGTTAAAATAAATAATAAGTCTTGGAGCTAATAAGACTGAAGAGGATGCATGTATGTTAGTCTTAGCATCAATAAAGGCTGTGAATCTGACAGTGTCCCCCAGACCCTTCTCCTCTATGATTTTGACGTCCTTAAGCTGACCGCCGCCTGCAGCAGCTGCAGTTTTTTTGGAATGACGTGCAGAAAGTCCTTTCTAATATTTACATGTTAGGGAAGAAAAAAAAGATGCATCCTAATCTGCTTGAATCGTGAGGTGCCTAAAGATTCCTACCCTGTAACATCAGAAGCTTTTCTATTTCATGTTACACAACTGAATAAAATGACTTTGATCCCAATTATAAGCAGAAATGCAAAAAAGTTAATTTTTTCTCATACATTTGCAACTTTTTTCTTATCATTTTGTGGCATTTTTCTCCTTAATTTGTAGAATTTTTTGATTCACCGTATTTGCAATTTCTCTGTAAATTTTCAACCTTTATTATATGTTTGCAACTTTTTTCGCAAATTTGCAACTTTTTGTTCATAAATTTGAAAAAAAAAATTCTTGTTTGTCCCTGTAAATTTTCAACTTTATCATAAATTTGCATATTTTTTTTGTAAAATTACAACATTCTTTCTGTAAATTCTCTATTTTTTTTCTCATAAATCTGCAACTTTTTTTTCAAAATTCTCAAAAAATTGCAAAATTTTACAGCAAGTGGTACTAAAGGAACATGTGGAGGAACATGCTGCATCAAGGCAGTAACGTGACTGGGTATGAAGACACCTTCCAAGGCAGCATACTGCAAAAAAAAAAATCTACAATTTTTGGAGCAGCTCCACATTAATGTTCTTCACCATAAAATTGTGAAGACTTTGACTATTTCAGAATCTGTCATATGTAATATCATCAAAAGATCCCGAGGATATGGAGACATCTCTGTCCACAAGGCCCCACAGCCAAAAGTCAATATTGGACGTCCATGATCTTCAGGCCCTCAGGTGGCACTGCATTAAAACCAGGTACTCTTCTGCCATGAAAATTATTGCGCGGGCTCAGGAAATCTTGCAGAAATCATCTTCCCAGAACACGGTTCACCATGCCATCCATAAATGTACGTTAAAGCTCTTTTGTGCGAAGGAGACACCACATGTGAACATGATCCAGAAATGCTACCATCTTCTCGGTCTCGGCCAAAGGTCATTTAAAATGGACTGAGGCAACCTAGAAAACAGCTCTGAGGTCAAATGAATCAAAATGTAAAATTGTTACTGGAAATCATGGACTCTGAATCCTCCAGACCGACCTGGAGAGACACCATCCAACTCAGTTGTAAAACCTTCATCTCTGATGGTATGGGGGTGCATCAGTGCCAATAGAACTGAGAACTTGCACATATGGAAAGGCACTGTAAATCCTGAAAGTTACGTCCAGGTTTTAGAAAAACATTTGCTCACATACAGCCTTGCTCCTTTCAGTAAGATGACACTGACAACCGCATGCTGCATCTATGACTTTGTAGAAGAAGAGTGGGCAACAGCAGTCCAGACCTTTCATCAACTGAAGCCATTTGGAGCTTCATGAAATACGAAATATGACAAAGAAGGTCTGTAGAGCAGCCAGAAATCCTCCACAAAGGTCCAGCAGCTGGTCTCCTCAGTCATCAGAGGTTTATGGGCTGTTTTTCAAGGAAGACATGATGCTACACAGTGGGAAACATGAGCCCGTCACAGCTTGTCACTCTTTCTGTGTTGTGTATTTTGAAGAAGTGCATCATTCTTATATCTAGCTCGGCATTCCATGGCAACACAATGACCTTCAGCAACGAGAAGAGCCACCAGAAACCAGAGGAAAACAATGGAGGAAGTGACAGCATCTGCTCTGTGTTCACCTTCTGCCCCATGCTCAAACACAAACTTTTTTTCTTCTAAAGGGAAAAATAACAATAATTAAAAAAAACAAAACAAAAGAATACCAGCTTCAGGAGTGTACGCACCACCAGACATTGGTTTGATGCCCACAATGACAACAGAACTTTCTTGAAACTTCCCAAAGGCATTGAGAACAGTAGGTGGGACAGATGCAGCTGACACCCTGCACACCTCGTCCAGAAAACGTCAAACTTTTTTATTTTAATGTTTCACAAATATAAGACAATTCAAAAATCTCAGTTTACGCTAAATGCACATCTTTTTAGTCCAAACTCCACAGCTGTGCACTTGTGGTATATTTAGAGGAATGTTTAAATCAGGTTTATACTCTGATGCACAAAACAACTTCATGAAGCAAAAGAAAATTCCCAGATTCATACAGTATATATTACAGTAGCAGCACTGCAGTGGCTAGTTTGATGTATTAATATCACAGATCAGGTTTGCATCAGTCTGCTGATGTTTTAAGTCACTTATCTCGGGAGTCCAGCCGTCTGCTGAGACTGTTTCACTTTTCAGTCATGATGATATTCAGTAGTTGTTACCTGAGTGAGCAGTTCCGCTTTTCCTCTCTGAACTGTTGAAATATCTGCATGCGAGAACTGGCAACGTTCTGATGATGACAGTTGGAAGCTAACGTCGTGTCACTCAAACATCAGAGTCAGCAGGCCGCCTGTAAAAGCAGCCCTTTGGCAGCTCGTACTGCTGCAGCCGTCGGTGCTGTCGGGTGTGCGTACATCATTACTGTGTTTGCAATGTGTTTGGAACCAGGAGGAGAGCTGGAGAGGTTTAACACGGGTGTCGGGCTTCAGAGGAGACAGAACTGCTCCAGGTTTTTATTCTCCCTGCATACATATTGTGTTTTTGTTCCAGTCCTCTAAGGTAGCTGAGGATACCTCAGGTAAATGATGTCACCTGGTGTCGGTCCGAGTCTGTCTCCACTGACCTTCAGGCTGCTGGGTCCCTCATACCACCAGAGAACCCTTCTACCAAGCCATTATCCACCCCAACAACACACCTACATCGGCCCAGCGTTGGCAAGTTTACACTGGGAATGCATCTTATTGAGGTCATTTGCACACTGGCTAGGTGGTGGAACGAAGCTGCACCCTCATTATCCCCACTGTGGTGCCCAGGAGCAAGGCCCTTATTTCTGTCATAAAATAGCTATTTTTTTTTTTTTTTTTTGTAAATTTACTTCTTTTCTCATAAACATGCAACTTTCTTCTGATAAATTTATGACTTTTTTTCTCATGAATTTGCAATTTTTTCCTGTAATTTTGCAACTTTTTGCTCATAAATTTGCTAATTTTCCTGTAATTTTGCTACTTTTTCTCATAAATGTAATTTTTTTTCATAAATTTGAATTTTTTTCTCTAATTTTGAAACTTTTTTCTCATGAATTTGCAATTTCTTTTCAGAAATTTGTAGTATGTCCTGTCATTGTACAACTTTTCCCTCATATATTTCTGAGTTTTTTCTCATAAATTAGGCATTTTGTTCTTGTAAATCTGCAACTATTTTCATGAACTTGCAACATTTTTCTCATAAATTTGCAACTTTTGTGCATTAATTTGTGTTTTTTTTCTCATGAATTTGCATTTTTCATAAATTGGCAATTTTTCCTGTAATTTTGCAACTTTTTTTTCTCATACATTTAATTTTTCTCATAAATGTGTGACTTTTTTCTAATAAATCTCCATTTTTTAATTTGGAATTTATTATGTAATTTTACAATTTTTGCTCATGATTTGAAATTTTTTTTTATCCATTTGCCCAAGTTTTTTTTTTTTTAAATTTTGTTACTGTTTTCCTCATGAATTTACATTTTTTTTTTCACAAGTTTGCAATTTTTCCTGTAATTTTGCTACTTTTCTCATAAATTTACAAATTTTTCATAAAATTGCAGTTTTTCCTGTAATTGTGTACATTTGTGATTTTTTTTCTCATAAATTAGGCATTTTGTTCTTGTAAATTGCAACATTTTTCTCATCAATTTGCAATTTGTTTGTCATAAATTTGTGAATTTTTTTTCTCATGAATTTGTTCTTCATAAATTTGCCCTGTAATTTTGCAATTTTTTTTCTCATAAATTTACATTTTTTCATAAATCTGTATTTTTTTGTGTAATTTTGCAAATTTTTTCTCATAAATTTGCAGATTTTTTGAAAAATTTGCAATTTTTCCTGTATTGTACAACTTTTTTTCCTAATACATTTCTGAGTTTTTTCTAAAATATAAAGCATTTTGTTCTTGTAGATTTGAAATTTTTTCTCATAAACTTGCAACATTTTTCTCATAAATGTGCAACTTTTGTGTCATAAATCTGTGTTTTTTTCCTCTTGAATTTGTGTTTTCATAAATTTGCAATTTTTCCTGTAATTTTGCAGCTTTTTTCTCATACATTTACTTTTTCTCATAAATGGGTGACTTTTTTGTCATAAATCTTCATTTTTTTAATTAGGAATTTATTATGTAATTTTGCAATTTTTGCTCATGATTTGCAATTTTTTTTCATAAATTTGCCCGTTTTTTTGTTTGTTTGTTTGTTTTAAAAATTTGCTACTGTTTTCCTCATGAATTTACATATTTTTATAAGTTTGCAATTTTTCCAGTAATTTTGCTACTTTTCTCATAAATTTACAATTTTTTCATAAAATTGCAGTTTTTCCTGTTATTGTGCAACTTTTTCTCTAATACGTTTGTGATTTTTTTTCTCATAAATTAGGCATTTTGTTCTTGTAAATTGCAACATTTTTCTCATCAATTTGCAACTTGTTTTTCATAAATTTGTGAATTTTTTTCTCATGATTTTGTTCTTCATAAATTTGCCCTGTAATTTTGCAACTTTTTTTCCTCATAAATTTACATTTTTTCATAAATCTGTATTTTTTTGTGTAATTTTGCAAATTTTTTTCTCATAAATTTGCAGATTTTTTGAAAAATTTGCAGTTTTTCCTGTAATTGTACAACTTTTTTTCCTCATACATTTCTGAGTTTTTTCTAAAATATAAATCATTTTGTTCTTGTAAATTTAAATTTTTTTCTCATAAACTTGCAACATTTTTCTCATAAATGTGCAACTTTTGTGTCATAAATCTGTGTTTTTTTCCTCTTGAATTTGTGTTTTCATAAATTTGCAATTTTTCCTGCAATTTTGCAGCTTTTTTCTCATACATTTACTTTTTCTCATAAATGGGTGACTTTTTTGTCATAAATCTTCATTTTTTTTAAATTAGAAATTTATTATGTAATTTTGCAATTTTTGTTCATGATTTGCATTTTTTTTCATAAATTTGCCCCACAATTTTTTTTTAAATTTTGCTACTTTTTAATGAATTAGAATTTTTTTTCATAAGTTTGTGATTTTCCTGTAATTTTGAAACTTTTTGTTCATAAATTTACAATTTTCCTGTAATTTTGCTACTTTTCATATAAATTTATGAAATGTTTCATAAAGTTGCAATTTTTCCTGTAACTGCAACTTTTTCTCTGATACATGTGTGAATTTTTTCTCATAAACTAGGCATTTTGTTCTTGTAAACTGCAACATTTTTCTCATAAATCTGCAACTTTTTCTAATGAACCTGAAACTTTGTCATAAATTTATGATTTTTTTTTCTCATGAATTTATTCTTCATAAATTTACACTCTTTCCTGCAATTTTGCAACTTTTTTCTCATATTTCTATTTATTTTTTCTCATAAATATGCATTTTTTAATGTGCAACTTATCCTGTAATTTTGCAATTTTTTTCTGATGATTTGCAATTTTTTCATTAATATGCAAAATAAATTTTTAATTTTGCTGCTTTTTTCGTGATGAATTTGCACACTTTTTTTCATAAGTTTGAATTTTTTCCTGTAATTTTGCAACATTTTGCTCATACATTTCCAAATGCTCCTGTAACATTTTTTCTCATACATTTTTTCTTTTTTTCATACAGTAAATGTATGACTTTTTTCTCATGAATTTACATTTTTTTAATTTGCAATTTATCCTGTAATTTTGCAATTTTTTCTTATGATTACCTCCGCCAAGGAGGTTATGTAATTCGGGGGGGGGGGGTGTCTGTCTGTCTGTTTGTTTGTCTGTGTTTTAGCAGGATTACACAAAAACTGCTGAATGGATTTACATACAGTGGGGTAAAAAAGTATTTAGTCAGCCACCAATTGTGCAAATTCTCCCACTTAAAAGATGAGAGAGGTCTCCAATTTTCATCATAGGTATACCTCAACTATGAGAGACAAAATGAGGAAAAAAAAAATCCAGAAAATCACACTGAAGGATTTTTAATGAATTAATTGGTAAATTCCTTGGTAAAATAAGTATTTGGTCAATAACAAAAGTTCATCTCAATACTTTGTTATATACCCTTTGTTGGCAATGACAGAGGTCAAACGTTTTCTGTAAGTTTTCACAAGGTTTTCACACACTGTTGCTGGTATTTTGGCCCATTCCTCCATGCAGATCTCCTCTAGAGCAATGATTTTTTGGGGCTGTCGCTGGGCAACACAGACTTTCAACTCCCTCCAAAGATTTTCTATGGGGTTGAGATCTGGAGACTGGCTAGGCCACTCCAGGACCTTGAAATGCTTCTTACGAAGCCACTCCTTCGCTGCCCGGGCAGTGTGTTTGGGATCATTGTCATGCTGAAAGACCCAGCCACATTTCATCTTCAATGCCCTTGCTGGCGGAAAGCGGTTTTCACTCAAAATTTCACGATACATAGCCCCATTCATTCTTTCCTTTACATGGATCAGTCGTCCTGGTCCCTTTGCAGAAAAACAGCCCCAAAGTATGATGTTTCCACCCCCATGCTTCACAGTAGGTATGGTGTTCTTTCTCCTCCAAACATGACAAGTTGAGTTTTTACCAAAAAGTTCTATTTTGGTTTCATCTGACCATATGACTTTCTCCCAATCCTCTTCTGGATCATCCAAATGCTCTCTAGCAAACTTCAGACGGGCCTGGACATGTACTGGCTTAAGCAGGCAAACACGTCTGACACTGCAGGATTTGAGTCCCTGGTGGCATAGTCGGTTTCTGATGTAGCCTTTGTTACTTTGGTCCCAGCTCTCTGCAGGTCATTCACTAGGTCCCCCCATGTGGTTCTTGGATTTTTGCTCACCGTTCTCATGATAATTTTGACCCCACGGGGTGAGATCTTGTGTGGAGCCCCAGATCGAGGGAGATTATCAGTGGTCTTGTATGTCTTCCATTTCTAATAATTGCTCCCACAGTTGATTTCTTCACACCAAGCTGCTTACCTATTGCAGATTCAGTCTTCCTAGCTTGGTGCAGGTCTACAATTTTGTTTCTGGTGTCCTTTGACAGCTCTTTGGTCATGGCCATAGTGGAGTTTGAAGTCTGACTGTTTGAGGTTGTGGACAGGTGTCTTTTATACTGATAACGAGTTCAAACAGGTGCCATTAATACAGGTAATGAGTGGAGGACAGAGGAGCCTCTTAAAGAAGAAGTTACAGGTCTGTGAGAGCCAGAAATCTTGCTGGTTTGTAGGTGACCAAATACTTATTTTACTGAGGAATTTACCAATTAATTCATTAAAAATCCTTCAATGTGATTTTCTGGATTTTTTTTTTCTCATTTTGTCTCTCATAGTTGAGGTATATCTATGATGAAAATTGAAGACCTCTCTCATCTGTTAAGTGGGAGAACTTGCACAATTGGTGGCTGACTAAATACTTTTTTGCCCCACTGTAGGTAGCCCATGGGCCAAGGAGGAATGCATTAAATTTTGGTGATGATCTGAGAATGGATACCTCCACCAAGGACCTTGAAGTGGCCTTGCCAAAGCTAAGCGCTCTTTCAACTTTCAAAGCTGGCTGCATATCTCACGAGACATGAGATATTATTTCCACTGAAGAGAGTGCATACCTCCACCAAGCCTGCTTCAAAGTCCTTGGTGGAGGTATGCAGTCTCAGATCGTCCCCAAAATTTAATGCGTTCCTCCTTGGCCCAAGAACTACCTCTGGTAAAAAATTTCATCAACATCCATCCAGTAGTTTTTGTGTAATCCTGCTAAAAGTTTCTCCATGGTGCTGGAAGGAGGGCGACTGTAACAGCAGCATCTCTCTCGTGTCTTTTGTGTTTTTATCTGCTTATTCTTGTATATAGTGTGTCTCTTTTTAACCAAGGCTCGGTAGGAAAATTCAGATTTCTGCAACTTCCTAGTTTGGGATCAATAAAGCACATCTATCTAAGAAAGACAAACAAACAGACGGACGGACAGACAGCCCTCCTATATCAGAGAGTGCATACCTTGGTGGAGGTATGCGCTCTCTGAGTGTTTTCTAGTTTTTTTTTTTTTTTTTTTTTAATTGTTCCTGTAAATTCTAAACTTTTTTGTTCCTACTGGGCAGCTTCCAGGCATGAGTGTGAAGAGGGCGTCCTTGTAAAAGAGATGTTGTCTGTCAGTGGACCTTCCCTGTATAAATATAGGTTAAACCAACCAAAATCTTCTATCTTCTTCTCTGTGTAAAGAGAAGCTGGAGACTGGACTGCTCCTGTAGTGGCAGGAGTGGAAACAGTCCAAATGAGGAGTGTGAGGGCTCGGCCTGCAGAGCGCTGCTGATCTTTACCTCACTGATCTAAGTGAATATAAAAGAGAATTTGAAATGTTTGCGGCTGTTGTACCATTCTGCACGAGGTTTAACATGTACAAGAAAAAGTCCTCAACTTATGTGCAAAATGCCACAGTTTGGTGAGCATTAAATAACTACACCGTACTCAAGTAGTTAGTTTTTTACTCTTACAGTAGCTTTTGCTGCTCATATAAGACAGGGAATCAGAGTCCGCCTCTAGAGTATCTACTGTACGCAGAGGCTGGACTGTTCCTGTAGTGTGTGGGATCTCTTTCTCTCAGTCATGCTCCAGCGCTCGTGGCAGGGTGGTGGGAAACGGTGAAACCTGTGAGCTCAGGAGAAATACAGCCTGTGCTCCTGTTCTCAGGGAGCGTTGGAGCAGCCACACACATCCAGGTGAAGTGGAGTTCAGAGCCACGGCCGCACACTCGGCTCGAGTCGGGCCCTCTCCTCCTCCTCCTGGAACCGTGATGGATGTGGAGAGCAGTGGCAGCAGCTTGCTTAGCCAGACATGAAGGCAGAAAAGCTGAATAAAAACGGATTTTCTTCTTTGTTTCTGTCGTCTCATTGTCCCCCCCCCCACACACACACACACAATTCCCCCATGGCTCACCCACCCGCCCCATCACAGATCTGTTTCCCGTCCCCTGCAACATCCCGCTTTGTTATTTTTGTCTCTCTCTCTCAGTCAGTCAAACAGTGGCCTGTGAATTAGGGCCAAGCCTCAGAGGTTTACATGTAATATCAGCAGATCGATACTCGCCGCGCAGTCGCGGGCCTCCCGGGCTCCTGATCACCATAGAAACACTGAGGCTGAAGTGGTGGAAGTGACATGTATTATGGCGACTGACTATAATGGCCTTAAAGTGCTGCTGAAGGAGGAGGGAAGTCACAAGTATGACTTGTGTCCGTGTTAAACAGCAGCTGTCTGCTTTTATACCTCGAAACATTGACTTCACGACAGAACACAAAACACTTCAGTCAGAGGATTTGCTACAGAAAATATTGATTTGAAGCCAAATTTAAAATCCAGACTCAACCATGAGTCATTGGACAGAAATGTTGGAGTCATAAATACAAAGGCTGCACCTCTATACCGAGCAGGAGATTTGCAAAGAATAATTTGCTAAGTTTTTCAGTAATTTGAAACTTTTTTCTCATACATTTGTGACTTTTCTCGTCAATTTCCTATTTTTTTCATAAATTTGCAACTTTTTTCCTCATAAATTTGTGATGTTTTTCTTATAAATTTGTGACTTTTTTTCTTGAATTTCTGACTTTTTTCTCATACATTTGTGACTTTTTTCTCTTAAATTTGTCAGGATTGCCCCTCCGGTGTCATGAGGCTGACCGCGGTGTGTCACCGGGCTCAGCCTCTTAATTTATTTCAGATTATTTTCTGTATTTGTCCAGTGTTGTGTTATTTTCCTGTATGTTGGTTTATGATGTCTTTTTGGTAGTTTATTGTTCTGCCAGTGGTACTCAAATACTTTGCAAGCAGTTTCATGAAATGGTCAGTCAGACAGAAACTCACACTAGCTCGGACGTCGCCCGGGTTAACAAGGCCAGGAGTTCCTGGCAGTGGAGGGCGAAGGACAGAGCTGCGTGGGTGAAGCTGATCAGACCTAAATGAATCAGTCATTGTCGCCCCCGACAGACTGCTATGGTGGTGGTGGTAGTTATTTATGTTGTTAGCACTATTATTCTTTTGTCAATTTCTGAAGTTTAGGAGTTATATTTTGTTTTTCTGTGACACAAGTGCCCTACCTCCTCTTCCAGACACTCCCACCCTGTCATCTGCTCACTGTTCTGTAGTCATCTCAGCTGTGAGTAGTTGTGTAATTAGGTCACCTGCTCGCTCATGCTCCCCTCACCTGCTGCTTATTGTTTCATCTGGTTCCCCTGTTATTTAAAGACTGTCATGTTGTTTTCTTGGTCTTGGTTAAAATTCTCTTCCTCATCGACACCAGAGCCCAAATCCTGCTCTGGTGAGTTTGTCTCAAATCATCTCAGCCTGTAAGTTTTTTTCTCAGTGTCTTTTTGGACTTTGTGTTGTGCACTTATTGGGACTTGTGTTTTTTGTGTTGTGTAATAAATTCCACTAACTGCAGTTCAGTGCATGGGTCTCAGTTCTCTTCCCTGAAAGGCAATTCATGACATCTGGGCAAAGGAAAGGAGGAGGACACACATGTGAGGTGGATTGGATAAACCATAATTCAATGCAGGAACAGAACATAAAATAATGCAGCTTGAGGGCTAAACTGAAGGCAAATACAATTCTAAACAGCAGCGTGGGTGAGACACCAACATTATGTCAAGGACACCGCACAGGACACAGACTGAAAAGCACATACACTAATCACAAAAAGTTAGGGATATTTGGTTTTTGGATGAAATTTAAGGAAAATGTAAAAAGTTCACGCTGTAGTGATATCATGTCATGAAAGTAGGGCATTTAAATAGAAGCATGCAATGGTCATTTCCTCATCTAAAACAATTTATTGAAACAAAAGCCAACAACAGTGGTGGGTATACTACAACAAAAACTGTCAATGTCTCAATAACTTGTCATGTGTCCTTGAGCACAAAAAAAATCCCTCCCCCACCCCCAGAGCGCAAAATAAAAACACAGTTCAGGGCACCTCAGGCTGTGCTCTCAGAAACACAAACACAAGAAACAATCCCTTCTTTTTAACAGAAATTACAAATTATTTATTGGAGCAACAGCCTAAATGTCAAAAATAAGTTTATCAAAACACAGTTCATGGCCCAAGAACACATTACTGTGAATCAGGGGGTCTACCCCAATACAGAGGGCTTCGAATTGAAGAACATGGTGGGTCTGGTGGTCTACAAAAGTCCATAGCCCATCAGACTGGAATGCGGGGTCGGTCCAGCGGGCTGCCACTGTCTCTTGGCCACCAAACTGGGGAACAAGGTGGGACAATGGCTGGAGCTCTCCTGATCTCCGAAGCAATACCTGGAGATCTCCTGACCTCCGAAGCAATGGCTGGAGGTCTCCTGACCTCCGAAACATCGGCTGGAGGTCTCCCAACCTGAGGGACATCAGCTGGAGGTCTCACAACCTCAGGAAACTTCGCTGGAAGTCTCCCGACCTCAGGAACATCGGCTGGAGGTCTCCTGACCTCGGGAACATCAGCTAGAACATTGTCCTTTTGTGACCCCATCCTCGACAGGACCACTTTGGACGATGGAGGGAAGCAGGAAGTCAGTGAGACGACACTACAGTCAATAGCAACAGAGACTGTTGGGGAGGACTCAGCAGCTGGTGGGATGTGCGCTCTGTCAGGATTGTGTCATGTTCTGGTGAGCGCATTCTCCCCCTCCCTTCCTGTTCAACTTTCCCCGACTCCGCAGGCAATCACCTCACCTGCGTGATGAGACGCACCTGCTGCCTCTGCCTCGCCAGCACATAAAAAGACCTTCACTTCAATGCTTCAGTGCTGGCTCGTTGGGTATACTTCCTACTACAGCAAAGTAAGTTATATTCTCCCTCTCTGAGGAAAATTATTAATTCCTCTAATTTTCTCTTCTACAGGTTGCTACCATCTTCGTGGTGCATCTCCGGGGTTGGTGTGTGCTCACATGCCTCATCATCACCACTTCAGCAGCCATATCCACCCGGTCAGACACCTCACCCAGCTCTACTAATGCCTTCCAGCTTCAGCTCCTGGTTCGCCGTTGGTGCTGGGTTTCACTGCTGGGTTCTCTTTTTCACCCACGTGACTGCAGTCCTATTTTCCCTTTTCAGTCTCCCTCCTTATCTAACCTGCTCTCGTCTCCTTCCAGGTTGGGTCTTCCTCTGGCGAGTGACATTAATGAAGCTTTCCCTTTTGAATTAATAAAAATCCAAATCTATTTACTTCTCTGTGTCATCGCGTGTTTTCTCTGTTGTCACTCCCTGCATGTGAGCTGTCAATTATTACCAACCATAACAGATTGCCCCTCTGGGGTAAAGAAAAAGAGGGGACCCACATGTGAGGTGGATTTGATAAGCCACAATTTAATGCAGGAACAGATTAGAAAATAATGCAGCTCGAGGACTAGATGGAAGACAAAAACACAACTGGCTTTTAGTGCAGAATTACAAACAGAAGTGTGGGTGAGACGCCTACATTATGTCAAGGACACCGCGCAGGACACAGACTGAAACGTACATATTTAGACAGGAAATTAACACAACACTGAACAGGTGGCACAATCAAGGGCAGCAGGGAACACAGAGGATGCACATGCGACATGACAGTGAACCTGAAGGACAACAATGCAGAGCTGATACAGTGGCTATGGGTACAGAAAATAGGAGGAGCTGCAGCAGCTGGTGAACAGATACACACAGACCCAAGAACAAAGAGGGGATGACACAGAAGACAATGAAAAGGGCCTCAGGGGAACACAGAGGGCAAGTGGTACTAATAATAATTATAAGAAATCACAGAAAACATAAGGCAAGTCCAAGGCATGGACTTGATCCTGTGATCAGCCCAGACTATGACAAAATTTGCTATTTTTCTCTTACAAATTTGCAACGTTTTTCTCCTAAATCTGAATCTTTTTTTCTCCTAAAGGTGCAGCTTTTTTTCTCATACATTTGCAATTTTTTTGTAATAAATGGGTAAATTTTTCCTGTTGCCATTTTTCTACATAAATTTGCTATTTTTTCTTGTTAATTTGCAACTTTTTTCTTGTGAATTTGCAGCTTTTCTTTTCCTAAATCTTCATTTTTTTTTCCTCAGGAGTTTGATCCTTTTGTCTCATAAATTCGTAAGTTCTCATAAATTTGCAATTTTTATTCATAAATTTGTCACTTTTGCACATGATTTTTGTCTTTTTTCTCATAAGTTTGCTATTTTTACATCTAAATATGTAACTTTATTCTCATAAATCAACTTTTTTCTCTGAAATTTGCAGCTTTTGTCTCATAAATTTGTAAGTTTTATCTCATGAATTTGATTTTTTTTAATAAATTTGCAGTTTTTCCTGTAATTGTGCAACCTTTTTCTCATAAAAATACTTTTTCTCATAAATTTAATTTTTTTTTTCAAAAATTTATATTTTTTTCTTATAAATTTGCTACTTCTGTCAAATTTGCAATTTTTTTCACATAAATTTGTAGATTTTTCTTCTTGAATTTTTACTTTTTTCTCATACATTTGTGACTTTTTTCCACATAAATTTAGTATTTTTTCTTTTAAATTTGCAACTTTTTTCCAATAAATCTGAAACTTTTTTTCATAAATTTTCAAGTTTTTTCTCAAAAAATTTGCCACTTTTGTCTCATAAATTTTTAACGTTTTTTTCTCACGAATTTGCAAATTCTATCATAAATTTTCAGTTTTTCCTGTCATTTTGCAACTTTTGTGTAATGAATTTACTTTTTCTCATACAATTGCAATTTTTATTCATAAATTTGTCACTTGTTGCTCATTTTTGGGACTCTCATAAATTTATTTTTGTATCTAAATTTTCAACTTTTTTTCTCATAAATTTTCAACTTTTGTTTCATAAATTTGTGACTTTTTCTCATAAATTTGCAAATTTTTCTCATAAATTTGCATTTTTTCAAGTAATTTTGCAACATTTGCTTTACAAAATGTATTTTGTCTCATAAATTTGGAATTCTTTCTGCTAAGTTTGCAACTTTTTCCTCTTGAATTTCTGACTTTTTCTCATACATTTGCAAATTGTCATAAATTTGCAGTTTTTTTCTTATAAATTTGCAGATTTTTTATAAATTACTATTTTTTTCTCATAAATGTGCAACTTTTTTCCTCTTATATTTGTATTTTTTTTCATAAATTTATGACTTTTTCCTCTTGAATTTTTACTTTTTTCTCATACATTTGTGAATTTTTTCCACATAAATTTGTTATTTTTTTCTGGTTAATTTGCCACATTTCCCATAAATTTACAACTTTTTTTCCTCTTTAATTTTCAGCTTTTTTCTCAGAAATTTGCAGCTTTTGTCTCATAAATTTGTATTTTTTTTCTCATGAATTTGCAAAGTTTTTTCAAAAATTTGCAGTTTCTCCTGTCATTTTGCAACTTTTGTCTTATAAATTTACTTTTCTGATAAATCTGAAATTTTTATTCATAAATTTGTCATTTTTGCTCATGATTGTGGTCACTTTTTTCTTATAAATTTGCTGTTTTTGCATTTAAATTTGCAACTTTTTTCTCATAAATTTGCAACCTTTGTTTTATAAATTTATCATTTTTTTCTCACGAATTTGCAGTTTTTCCAGTAATTTTGCAACATTTTCCTCATAAATTTATTTTTTCTCATAAATCTGCAATATTTTCTTCAAAATTTGTGACTTTTTTTCTTTTGAATTTCTGAATTTTTTCTCATACATTTGTAATTTTTCCTCATAAATTTACACTTTTTTTCTTATAAATTTGCAACATTTTTTCTCATACATCTGCAATTTTTTTCTCATAAGTTTCAGTTTTTCTCATGAATATTCTTTTTTTCATAAATTTGCAATTTTGCAATTTTTCTCTGATAAATTTTTGACTTTTTCCTCATAATTCTGCATTTTTTTATTTTCAATTATTCATGTAAATTTTAAACTTTTTTTCATGTAGATTTGCCACTTTTTCTTCAAAAACTGGTGAAGTCCAGTCAGAATCAGGATAACGGTACGGTGCTTCAGAGCAGCACTTTTATCTGCATCTCGTTTCAGTGACCCGAGTCCACCACAGAAAATTAACCAAAGCTCAGTCCATCTGCAGAGAAGAGGAATTCCAGAAGGGGAGCTCAGTGAGGGCAAAACTGCTGCTGTCCATATTTATCACAACGACCTGCTGATGTGTCACAGGTTAAAATCATGGGGACCGCTGATAGAACGAAGGAAAATTGTAGCTGCAGCAGCATCGACCCCAGCAACGATCAATATGTGATCAAACAGAAACGTCTGAGCCATTACGTTAGAGAAATGAACACATCACCACCTGAATCTGCATCTGATGGAATTTAAATCCAACGTAGATGAAGCTCCTGGCTGTAAAGTCAGACGAGGAGAAAGTGAAGGAAGTGGAGCAGCAGGCCTGAGGTTGGAGCCCCTCAGAGACTCGTGAGCACTACAAACGCTGCCGATGCTGAGCATGAAGGCCGCGATCAATGGAAGGACGCCCTGCAACACATGACCAACTCGCTCTCTACCAATGACGAGGCGATGAGGGGCCCCCAAGCAACGCCGGGGCCTGGGGTCAAAGCGGCAGGCTATGGCAGGTGGACCCCAGAGAGGAGAAGGAGAGGGAAGGTGTTCAGAGGAAAGAAAATCAAAGTTAAACCAAAAACAGCGCAGGCTGTTCCTGCTGAGGAGACTCGGGTCTTTTGGTGTACAAGGGGCGCTGCTGAAGTCATTCTATGACACGGTGGTGGCATCGGCCATCACTTTTGGGGTGGTCTGCTGGGGCAGTGGCATTGCTGCAGCCGATAGGAAGAGACTGAACGAACTGATTAGGAAAGCTGGCTCTGTCCTGGGGCGGCGCCTTGGTCCGATGGAGGAGGTGGGAGAGAGAAGGACGGTGGCTGGACTGTCATCTCTGCTGGAGTCCGGGTTCCACCCTATGCGGGACGTGCTGGATGCACTGAGGAGCTCATTTAGCAGCAGACTACATCATCCCAGGTGCACAACCGAGAGGTTTCGTAGGTCCTTCCTACCAACGGCTGTCAGACTGTACAACCTAAGCAGGGCTGCTCGCAGAGATAGCAAAAAGACGTAACAAACTAATAGTTTTTTGAATGCAAAAGATGCAATAGACTTACACAATGGTCCTCTCCGGCATACAACTAGGAACATACCGGTCGCTATGGAGGGTGAGAATATGTATGGGCACATAATCATACCATGTAGGATAACTAAGTAGACGGTTATGCTGTTTCATTCCATCTAGCAACAATGCTCTGCACTGTGTGTGTTTATATATTTGCATATTTATTCCATCTAGCTACAATGCTCCGTACTGTGGGTGTTTATATATTTATATATCTACATATTATTCCATCTAGCTACATTGCTCCGCACTGTGTGTGTTTATATACTTGCATATTTATTCCACCTAGCTGCAATGCTCCGTACTGTGGGTGTTTATATATTTACATATTTATTCCATCTAGCTACAATGCTCTGCACTGTGTGTTCATATATTCATATATTTATTCCATCCAGCTACAATGCTCTGCACTGTGTGTCTGTGTGTGTGTGTATATATATATATTTTATAGTAATACGTACATATGTTTATTAGCTGCTCTTGCTTGCTTGTTTTTTTTCTTGCCTTCTGATTGTTGCTCTGAGTGTTGCTATCCCTGTGCTGTTGCAATCCTGGAATTTCCCCGTTGTGGGACTAATAAAGGCTTATCTTATCTTATCTTATCTTAAATAAAATTAGAAAAGAGCAATACCACTGTTACTAACTTCATCTTTTCTTTCTGAGAGAAAGAAAAGATGAAGTTAGTAACAGTGGAAGAGAAGACGATAGAAAAATGGATGAAAAGAGAAGTACAAGGACAGAAGGAAAGTCTGAAAGCGAAATGAACACATGGAAGGAAAAGAGGGAAAATGAAGCTGGACCTTCTGCACAGAAACAGAGAAACTCCGACGGTGTGAAACGTCGTAATGATGTGTCAGGAGTGAACGGTGACCCCCGGTGAAGGGCCGCACATTCCCACTGCTGATGTGGCACTTTCTAACTCCTCCACACCGACTTCTGCTAGTTCCTCTGAAGGTCTGCAGCTGTCTGACAAAAACACTGGGAGCACAGTGCGACGCCGTCAAAAGGAGCGCCCCACGGTCAAAATGAAGCTACTGATTCATTTGGTCTCCTTGTAAACCAGGCAGTTTGATTGGACGACATGGACTGCAGGTGCACACTTGAATATTTCACCAAATATGTGTTGAAATAGTCTTTAAACTATAATAAGTGTGAGAATGCTGTGCTGTGCACCTTAACTGCCACAGCAAGGCGCTGTTTAAAACGAGCTGGTCCTCACAGTCCGGACCTCTGTGACCTGGATCTTCTGCCTGGTTTTCTGTAAACATGCAGGAGAAAACGTTGCTCAGCATTCGCCGCTCCGTGAGGTACAACCTAACTAGCAGCGGGAGTGATGGCACAAGTCACATGACCCTCCAAAGCTGCTCCGGCTGCCGTTTTGGCCAGCCAGCGTGTCCACATGGGCCCGCCACAGAGTCAGTGGGCTGTCTTATGAGTCCCATGTGGGCTTGCCATGGATTCCATGTCGGCTCCATCTGTGTCCACATGGACTTCACCTGTTTTCCAATTTCCAACTTATTTTCTCATGAATTTGATACATTTTCTTGACATTCAAAGCTTCTCATAAATTTGCTACTTTTTTTTACAATAAATTTGCAACTTTTTCTCCTAAATTCGTTAGTTTTTTGTAAAATTGTGACTTTTTTCTTGCAAATTGACAAACTTTTTCTTTTTATTTTGGAACTTTCTCATAAATGTGCCTTTTTTTCTGTAATACTGCAACTTTTTTGCATAAATTTGTTGCTTTTGTCATTGTAAATTTGCTATTTTTTTGTAAATTTGTGACTTTTTCCAATAAATTTGTAACATTTTTCTTGCAAATTTGGAACTTTCTAAACGTTTTTAACTTTTTTAAAGTAAACTTGCAATTTTTTCTCATAAATGTGTGACTTTTTTCTTGCGAATTTGCAGCTTTTTTCTTTCACATTTTCCATTTATTTGCTCAAATATTTGCTACCTTTTTTTTTGAATTTGCAACTTTTTCTACCTTTTCTCATAAATTTGTGACATTTTTCTTTTAAATTTGATAATTCTTTTCTTGTAAGTTTGTAACTTTTTCAATTTAACTATTTTTTTGCAAATTTTTGACATAAATTTTCTCATTTTTTCTCATAAAGTTGCAACTTTTTTGTCATAATTTTGTAACTTTTTCCTCATAAATTCTCTACTTTTCAGTCATAAATTCATGACTTTTTGTCTCGTAGTTTTGCCTCTGGCACCAGTGCTCCTGAAACCTGCTCACCCATTGTAAACCCAGACGGGTATAAAGAGGGGAAACTGCCTGTCGGCTCACCTGTACCACAGGTAAAGTCCATGTGGGCGAATACAGATGGGGCCAACATGGAACCCATGGACAAACCCACATGGGACCCATAAGACGGCCCGGCTTTAACCTACAGTGGGGCCCGCTTGGACATGCTTGCTGGGCAATGGCATCTGTGCTGCACAGCATCGAATATTTTTGCACATGTGTGTGGAAGGCAGAAGCTGCTTCTGTTCTGCTCACTGTGGTGCTCAGGAACATCTCACTCTGGGATCAGTCAGAGTCAGTCAGTCAGTCAGTGCACTACACTGAAGGTCGTGCGGTGTCATGAACGTATCACCATGGCGATGTCTTCGTTGACAGTGAACTCCCTCTCATGTAATATTATACATTTGAGATTGTGGTGGGCATTAGAGGCACAATGGGTCACTGGCCAATCTTGGCTCAGTCTTGGCTCCAAGATCTCTAGTGACCAGAGATCGTCAAGGTGAGCTCAGCAGGCCCGCAATGCCTGTGGTCACCTGCGCCGAGTATGGAGAAGTGGTAAGATCTGTAGACCATCTCCAACACCTGTGTGATTGCCACTGCCCTGTATGGTTCTGAGACAACCGTCACCACAATGCTTACCACCAAAAGTGCACGAGAACCAACTCCTCCTCATCTGTGGTGGAGCAGCATCCTGATGTAACGTGATGTCAGTGAACAGACTCCTCCTCCACCATGACTGGTGTCTGTGAGACTGTTGGACATCAGCGTACAGTAGCAGCTCCACCAGGACCCGCTCTGCTCTATAATTGTGAGGAAGTGACAACAAAAGCTGACATTTACTCCTGGCATTTCTAACAGATGAAATACTCTCAGCTATCACACTCCTCAGCCGTGTCGCCAATATCCCAGCGGCAGCTCTGGGAATAAGAAGAAAAACACCATGAATGAATGATGGAATATTGTAGTTCAGAGACACATAATATCATTTAATTTGAATATTATTGCTCTTTGTCTGAAAGGTTAATTGTGTTTTTAGGTGTCCTGGTAGTTTTTAAGATGATATAAGTTACTATAACTAATTTCCTTTTGATTCAAGTCTGAAATGCAATTATGCTGAATCATGATGACCCAGTTTAATGCTCATGGAGAGAGAAAGACTCTGCATACAGAAACAAAGCACCCTGTCTGTCCTTAACATTAACATTGCTCAAGCATTTCCACCAGCCCATCCTCAAGATCAACCGGCAAAAGTTTGTCACTGACTTGGAAGTACTGAGATATATAAGAAGCTCTGAAGCTTTGTCATTACAGTTGCAGTTGTGCTGGGCACATGTCACAGAGGCAGGATCGTCGTCTGCCAAAAACGTTTATATACGGTGAACTCTGCTCTGGTCACTGTCCCATAGGCACCCCCTCCCCCAACAAAAAAGAGATTCAAAGGCTTTCTTAGACAACTCAGTACCTGTCATCTCGACCGCCATCAGTGGTCCAAACAAGCTTGATATCCCAGAGAGTAAACCTGGCAACATAAAAAAAAAAAAAGTTTGAAAAAGAACAATCCCATCAACTCAACAAACTTAGAAGCTTTCCATGCACCCGCTGTGGTCAGATCTGCCCGTCTCGTATAGGACTCACCAGCCGAATCGCCCTTCATGAAGCTGTGCCGCGGTATGTCCTGTCTACATTAATAATGCCACAGCTGAGGTTTTACTTTCCAAAGCCAAAGGACCCCCTCCACATCAATGGTGAAGCTGGGGGGTGGCAAGGGGTGGCCATGGTCACCCTTGGAATAATCTTTGCCACTAATCACTATCAACTACAGCAGAAGGAGCTTCATTTGCCTCGTGCAAAACCTTTCTTTACGATTACACTGCCCTGTTGGACCTTACAAATGCACGCACACATCCTTTTAGCTGGTGCTAACATTTAAAAACAGAGCAACTGTAGGCAATGGTGCTTTGATTCACAAATTGATAAAGGTAAGCTATAATATCAGGGGGAAGTCACATTGATATGTCCACAGCAGTGTTCAGTCACTTCACTATTTATGTAATTTAGAAAAGATAAAAAGTATCAGCAACAGCAGCTCACTGGTAGGAAAAAGTGAAAAGATAGATCATAAACTCACGTTTTATGCATAGTGTCTGCCATAATATTAATGGTTAAGTGACCTAATGTTTCATGTTCAGACACTAACATGATGTTGATGCATTTTGAGGCACATTAATGTGAGTCAGATTAACTTTTTGAATGTTTTCTGTCAGGAAGATTCACAATAGTAAGACGTAACCAGGAAAAATCATTTTACTTTGTGGTAAATGATTGTTTTGTTGTGGTTTTTTTTTTTTTTTTTTTTTTATAAAGTGGTGTGAAAAAGTGTTTGTCCCCTTCCTGATTTCTCATTTTTTTGTATATTTGTCAATATTTAATGTTTCAGCTCATCAAACAAATTTAAATATTAGACAAAGATAACACAAGTAAACACAAAATGCAGTTTTTCAATGAAGGTGTTTATTAATAAGGGGAAAAAAATCCAAACCTACATGGCCCTGTGTGAAAAAGTGATCCCCCCCCCCCGTTAAAACATAAACTGTGATTTATCACATCTTTGGAAAGCTGAATTAAATTTCTCTAGCCACACCCAGGCCTGATTTACTGCCACACCTGCTCTCAATCAAGAAATCAATTAAATAGGACCTGCCTGACAAAGTGAAGTAGACCAAAAGATCCTCAAAAGCAAGACAGCATGCTGCAATCCAAAGAAATTCAGGAACAAATGAGAAACAAAGTAATTGAGATCTATCAGTCTGGAAAAAGTTATAAAGCTATTTCTAAAGCTTTGGGACTCCAGTGAACCACAGTGAGAGCCATTATCCACAAATGGCGAAAACATGGAAGAGTGGTGAACCTTCCCAGGAGTGGCCGGCCGACAAAAATGACCCAAAGAGTGCAGCAACAACTCATCCAAGAGGTCACAAAAGAGCCCACAACAGCATCCAAAGAACTGCAGGCCTCATTTGCCTCAGTTAAGGTCAGTGTTCATGACTCCACCATAAGAAAGAGACTGGGCAAAAATGGCCTGCATGGCAGAGTTCTAAGACAAAGACCACTGCTGAACAAAAAGAACATGAAGGCTCATCTCAATTTTGCCAGAAATTATTTTGATGATCCCCAAGATTTTTGGAAAAATACTCTGTGGATTGACGAGACAAAAGTTGAACTTTTTGGAAGGTGTGTGTCCCATTACATCCGGCGTAAAAGTGACACTGTTACGACCCGAGCGCTGGGTTCTGATCGCGCTCGGGCTGAGTTCTACTTGCTGCCGGCCTTGACAGCTGTGGGTTGTATTCTGGCCTCACCAGGCTCTTATTGTGAAGGTGCTCGGTGGGGCTTCCGCCTGTCAAGGCTGGTCAGCTGTGTGTCATTATTGCTCGTTAGTGTTCGCCTTCATAAAGTGGGCACTAGCGACAGTACTGTTGCAGGAGTATTGTCAACATCTCGTCAGTTATGGTCTACACCTCGTCTAGCTTTGTCAGAGCATCGTTAGACCTTCATGTCAGGTTCGTGAGTTTCATGTCACAGTTTAGCTCGTAGTGGCTGGGGTCAGCCCTGCGAGCCCATGTATTGATTTGTGTGTTTTTGCCAAGAGCGGCTCACAGTCTTGTCCTGTCTCGTCTTGTGTGTTTAATAAACCATCATCGCAAAACTCACTGGTGGACTCTTGGTGTGTTATGGTGATCCGCGAGGATCACCGCATGACAGTATACTCCTGCCAGGACGTCTGAACGGAGACGCCACACCGAGACGCCTTTTCATCGTGAGTTTGTGCCTTTATTGGAATGTTGTTCTTCCCTGTCTGGGTGTCTATTGCTGGGAGAATGCCGTCATCCAGGGGCCGCGGTCGGCGCCTGGGCAGAAGGCTAGCAGAGGCTCTGGAGTATGTGGACGGTACTCTATTCACCGCTACATTGTACGACACTCCCAGCGACATACGCTGGCACCTGGACTGCGCTGAGGATCTTCTGGACAATCTTCCCCTCGATTATGACGATCACCCGGAGGTGATAATGAGGAGGGAAGAACTCGCTATGCAGTGCGAGATACTTCGTGGGCTGGAGGAGGAAGAGAGCAGGAAGCAGAGGAGGAGGCATCCTTTCTCCCCGCGTTGGAGTCCCGTTCCCGTCCCGGAGCTGGTCCAGGAGTGCGCGCCGTCTGGGGGCCGACGATGACGTCGGCGCAACGGCACAGGCAACCCACAGCAGAATCCCGGGCTGGACCCCGCTGCTGGTGAAGCCCGTCAGCGAACCTCTGAGAGCGGCTCCACCTCGTCTTTCCAGGGGGCCCTCTGTCGCCATCCAGCGGGGAGAAGGAGGAACAACGTCCCCTACAGCAGGAACCATCTCTGCCCTGGGAGAAAGGCAAGTGCATGATAATTTGTTACATCTTGATTATGATCTGCCTTGTTTGACTCCTGGGGGCGGAGTTCGGGGTTCGCAGCCCCCCGAGCTTCCTCCACCTGCTGTAGAAAAAATTATTAAACCTGCTGCCTCTGTGTTCCCCCCTGTCAAGCGGTCCGTGACGCCAGGCCAGCATCGTCGGATGAAGAGGGGGCCTGCAGTGCTGGAAAGCCTGGATCCTGCCCTGCAGCCACGTCGTGGACAGAGGAGAAGAGCGGACTGCGGCCCAGAGCCTGAGCCGACGAAGAAGCGTCCCCGGGTCTCCTCGCCGGAGCGGTCCGAGCCAGTGGGTCGAGGGTCCCCTGCCCCCACGCCATACGGGTCATCGGTGTGGACAGCAGCGTGGGAGGAACCTCAGGCTGCAAATGACATCCTGCCAGCTGCGGAGCCTGACGCAGCTGAGTTTGAGCCTGCTGACGAGAGTCGCCGCCCTGAACCTGGATCGTCGGAGTCCTGGGTGGCAACAGAACCTGAGTGCAGGCAAGTGCTCCCTCTTTTGTCTCTGTCCCCTGTGTTGGAGCATTTTTGCCTGCCTCTCGGGGAGGCGAGTGAGGAGCAGCCGCCTGCTGCGCCCAAGCTCGTCTCGCTGGGTTCTGTTGCTACCGGTGATTCTGATCCCGGTTTTCTTGTTTCTGAGCCTTGTTGCAGTGTCGCCGGCGTGGAACGAGTCGGAGTCACTGGGTTGGAGATCCCAGGATCGGGGGTGGAGATCGTCAGCGGAGCTGCACCGACCCAATTGGGTTCCTTCGTGGAGGCTGCTGTGGCCCAATCGGGGTCTGACGTGGGTGCGTCAGAGGCCCAATCGGGGTCCACCGCGGGGGCGGTTCTGGCCCAATTGGGGTCCAACGTGGGTGCACCGGAGGCCCAATCGGGGTCCGCCGCAGGTGCGGTTCTGGCCCAATCGGGGTCCGACGTCAGTGCGTCGGAGGCCCAATCAGGGTCCACCGCGGGTGCGGATCTGGCCCAATCGGGGTCCAACGTGGGTGCACCGGAGGCTCGATCGGGGTCCACCGTGGGTGCGGTTCTGGCCCAATCGGGGCCCAACGTGGGTGCAGCTGGGACCAAATCGGGGTCCAGCGGAGGTGCAGCACCAGCGTGGTCCGCGGACGGGGGAGGAGCTGCAGACCTTTCTCCATCGAATGGATTACAGGCTCATCCTGGTCATCTGTCCCCTCTGAGTCACCGCCCCTGTGCATCATCGCCGGGGGCCATGGGGCTCCTGTTCGCTCGCCCCGGCTCTCCCGAGTTTTGTCCTCATCAGGGAGGCTGCTGCGGGTTGTTTTTCCCCAGGACTGGTGGCTGAGGGACACGGGTCGGCCGCCGGAGGAACTGTTTCGCCAGTTCGGCGCCTCGGGTCGGCCACCCGATGTGTTGTGTGTGTCTTTGGGCGACCTGGTTCGACCACCGGAGGAGCGGACGTGCTGGGCATTGGACTCTGGTGAGCCGCCTGGTCATGCTCCGGCTCCTAAGACCACCCACCGGCTGTTGGACGCAGGGAGACCACCTGAACTGTTCCTGTGGCGCTTGGTCTCCGCCGGTCAGCATAAACTGTCAGGGGGGTAGTGGTTTTCTAGGTTAATCGGTCACAATGATTGTTCTGTTTTGTTTTTTTTTCCTTGTCCTTGCTGTTCTGTGTATTTTGTGTTTTGGGTTATGTCTTGCAGTTGCCCTAGCATGTGTTATGTTGCCTTGTTCTTCCTCTGTATTTTGTCTGATTTTTTTGAATATTTGGTATGTTGTCTTAGTCTCGTGTTTGGTATTTCTGATCCGGTAGTCCTGTTTTTTTGTTCTTCCCCATGTGCATTTTCTTGATTTAATCTGAGTAGTTTTTTTGGTCATTATCCTGTATGTCGTTTTTTCTCGTCTCTGTTTTGTCTTTGGGTTTGGTCTCTCTCCCTCTGCTCCTACCCCCGGCCACCCACCGTGGGGGGTGGGGGGGGCAGGGTGGTCCTTGGGGCGTTCTGAGCCCGCCCGTGGAGGGAGGGTACTGTTACGACCCGAGCGCTGGGTTCTGATCGTGCTCGGGCTGAGTTCTACTCGCTGCTGGCCTTGACAGCTGTGGGTTGTATTCTGGCCTCACCGGGCTCTTATTGTGAAGGTGCTTGGTGGGGCTTCTGCCTGTCAAGGCTGGTCAGCTGTGTGTCATTACTGCTCGTTAGTGTTCGCCTTCATAAAGTGGGCACTAGCGACAGTATTGTTGCAGGAGTATTGTCAACATCTTGTCAGTTATGGTCTATACCTCGTCAAGCTTTGTCAGAGCATCGTTAGACCTTCATGTCAGGTTCGTGAGTTTCATGTCACAGTTTAGCTCATAGTGGCTGGGGTCAGCCCTGCGAGCCCATATACTGATTTGTGTGTTTTTGCCGAGAGCGGCTCACAGTCTTGTCCTGTCTCGTCTTGTGTGTTTAATAAACCATCATCACAAAACTCACTGGTGGACTCTTGGCGTGTTATGGTCACCGCATGACAGACACAGCATTTCAGAAAAGGAACATCATGTAAACAGTAAAATATGGTGGTGGTAGTGTGATGGTGTGGGGCCATTTTGCTTCTTCAGTATGTGTAACAATTGCTGTGGTAAATGGAACAATGACTCTTGGTGAGGAGAGCCAAGGGCAGCTTGCCACTGCACCCAGGTTCACCTTACCGGGCTCTGCAGATGCTGGCGACCCAGACCCTGTCTTTCTCTCTCCTGTCTCTGAGCTTCTTCCCAGGGTCACTGGAGAGCGGTCAACTCCACCTGAAGCCGCCAATGATCCAAGTTTGCCAACCGAGGTCATGGTGGGTCCAGCTTTCCCCGCTGTGGAGGCCACCAAGTGTACAGCCGAGTCCCAGGCTGGGACCACTGAAGGTGCAGCCGAGTCCCAGGCCGGGACCACTGCAGGTGCAGCTACGCTCCAGCCCGGAGCCACTGCAGGTGCAGCTATGTCCCGGGCCGGGACCACCACGAGTGCAGCTACACTCCAGCCCGGAACCATCGAGGGTGCAGCTATGTCCCGGACCGGAACCACCGCGGGTGCAGCAATGTCCCGGACTGGGACCACCGCGGGTGCAGCTATGCTCCAACCTGGAGCTGCCGTGGGTTCAGCTATGTCCCACACCAGGACCAGCACGGGTGCAGCTATGTCCTGGACCGGGACCCCCATGGGTGCAGCGTTGGCCCACCCCGGATCCACCGCGGGCGCTGCGAAGCTCTGGCCCAGAGGGCCCATGAGTGCAGCCATGTCCCAAGCTGGGGGCACCGAGAGTGTTGCCGGCCAGCCTGGGGACGCCGAGGCCTTCTTCCCTCTTCCAGAGGCCTTCATGGTTTTCCTTCCTCCTCTGCCGGGTGCCATCATGGCCCACCATTCCTTGTGGCACACCAGAAGCTGTTGGGGTTTCTCTTCTCCGGTCAGGCTTCCTGCCTTTAAGCCTCCCGGTGGGAAGACTGCCTCCTCATTCACCCCTCTGGTTCTGGTGGCTCAACAACGCTGGCCGGCCGCCCGAAAAACTGGGTCTCTGGGTCGGGTGGCCCATGTTTTCCATCAGGCCATCTGACTATTGTCTGCAGGTCGTCTGCTGGGTCTGGGACTTTGGCCAGCCGCCCAAACCATGAAGCCCCGTGATTGTGTGGGCTTAGAGGTTTGCCGGGGCGCAGGGGTATGTGTGAGCTGACTGTTATTCCATCCTAGCCAGGGTTCCCCCACCACCCTCCCTGGGTGTTTTTTTGCTGTTGTCCCTTTTTTTTTGGGGGGGGGGGCTTCTTCTGGTGTTACCGGGGGCTGTTTGGAATCCACCCCTTGAGGGGGAGGCTTTGTCATGTGTCTGAGGTTCCATGTCATCCTAGACCTCAGACACAGGTTATTGTTGTATTTTGTCTCCTTGTTTTGTCCACTTATTGTCTAGGGTTTTTCTGTGTTCTGTTCTACCTCTCCCTCTTCCTCCAAGCACTCCCCATTGGCTGCTCAGCCTGTCGCTGCAGTGAGCAGTCCGTAATCAGCTTACCTGTCACAGCTACTCTCCTGTATTCACTCTGTGCCATTAGTTCACTGTGTATTTATTTCCTGTCAGTTCATTCACTTAATGTCACGCCGTTAGTCTGCATCCTGCACGCAGTCAGTCTTTGTGATCATTTATCTCTCTGTGTTTGGTCTACTCATCCCTGGGACTATGTTTGGTGTCGTTTTTTCCCAGAGCCCAGCCGTGCTCCGGCACACTGTAAGTCCTCCTTGCCCCGGTTCACTTTTCTTGTTTCCCCCAGCAGCCAGTTTACCCTGGGGCGTGACGTGAACTTTTTCTCATAGCCAACCAGACTCTACTGAACCAGGCTCCTCTGTTGTGTAGCTTATTATTTTGGATTACTTATGTTGGACACCTTTTGTATTATTGACTCTTTGTTAATAAAACACATGCTTCACCAGCAAGTGGGCTCGACTGTTTTTATTAGTGTGCTGCTTAAAAACGCACATTTATGACACATGGAAAAAAAGCCAAATTGTTTTGAGTAAATTTATGATTTCTTTTCCAGAAATGTAGTAATTACACTCTTCCTAATTTTTGGGTATGTTTTCCTCAGAAAATTACTATTTTTTTTCCCTCAACATGAGAGATTAATTAATTAATTGATTTTTTCATACATTTTCAGATTTTCTCACTTTCTGCTTTTAAGGATATTTTTCTCATGAATGTGCAACCTTTTTTGTCTTGTAAATTTATTGCTTCTTTTCTTGGAAATTTAAAGATGCACTCCGGCAAAAACACTTCAAAAACAAATGTGTATTGCCAAAATTACGGCTTTTTATACACACACACACACACACACACACACACACACACACACACACACACAAACAAAACAAAAAAAAACAACCTTTTATTGCCTTAGAATGGCTTGGAAAGAGCTTTTAGATGTTCCACCTATGTAAATATGCATGGCTCTATTAATATTCTAATTAGCTCCACCCATACTCCCGCCCACCAGTAGCATATGCTGCAAGGCCAGCCCTTCCCTCTCCTCTGACCAACACTGAGGACTGCTTCACTAAACAGTTTACACACTGCCAAAGTGAGCTTGCTTTCGGTGGTCCCACCTGGGGGCTGACATGTGTCCGCTGGGCAGCTCGCTGGGACCCACCGCCGTGGAGCCACAAACTCAGAGCGGGGCATACGGCCTAGCCCCAGCTGTTGCATCACATGGCTCCAATTCACCTCCCTTCTCCAGAGGGAGCGGGACCTTTAGTGTCTCCTCCTCCGTCCTCCTCCTCCTCCTTGGTGTGGATGGTATGGAGCACCCTGGGATTTTGTGTTCCCCCTGAAAACTCCTTCACTGAACTGAGTCAAACAAATGCAAAACAGATGGGTGGTGGCCTTGGCACCTTCATTGCCCCGTCTCTGTCTGGTTTAGCCTTCCAACTGTGTGCCTCCCATTCCTCCATGAGCACCACCAGGACCCCACACGTGCGGGTGTGACAGCCGGTGGACTCTGGTCTCCGAGCTGACTGTGCCCCGCATGTGCTACAGGGTTCCTGAATACGGCAGCCCCAGTGCTGGAAAACAATGGCCACGGTCAGTTTTGCACCGTTCCCGGGAAGGGATACTGACTGTCATCTTGGTCAGTGGTAGGTAGACTGTGAGCCTCCATCTGGGGAGCCATGTAGGCTCCTCTCTCTTCCCCTCGTGGAGTGAACTCAGGTGTTTAGCCAAGTGCTTAGCCTGATTGGTTAATGTTATAACCACTGTTTGGAGTAATGCATTACAAAGTAACACATTACTGTAATGCCACTGCTTTTGCAGTAATGTGGTGTGTAATGAAATCAGTGTTTAAAAATTCAGTAATGTGTTACAGTTACTGAAATTTGATGGGATGCATTACTCATTTTATTAATATGGATAGATATTTTTAGTGCAAATAAATAATATACAAACTGACCCGACCATAGCTGACACAGCCGTCAGTCAATGTGACCTATTGCAAAGAGCCATAGTCTTCACTACTGAGTAGAAGAAAAGATGAAGCTACTTTGTTTTTGTGGAAATAGATTATTTTTCCCTTTGTCATGGTTAAAGACAAAGCATATTGGTGGGTTTCAAACTAAATGCCAGTTGAGATCTACAGCAATCTTCAGATCCAACAAAGCTAGTGCTATGCTAACAACTAACTCTGTGTTAGTGGATCTATTGTATTCTGAACAGCCATGGCTGGATTTCAAGCACAGTTATGCATCTGGACAGTTTGTGACCCAGCAAGAATTAAACTGATTGATTGCTAGATATGTCATTATAGACTGAAGATGTGATAACAGTTTCTTTCCATCAGACAGCTGAGACTGTGATCCACTGAAATTAAAACACATTTACTTGCTACGTGGATAAAGATTATTTGAAAATAGATTTTGATCTGCAAAAGGAATTTGAAGGACTGGATCGTGTCTCTGTCACAGCAAACATTTGGACTGTGGGTAATGGGCATTTTTTTTGGATCACTGCACATCAGATTAAATCCATATCATTAAGGTAAGAAACATTAACAGCTTTATGCAGTGTTGCCAGCTCACTCTTCTGGAGTGAGTGCCACTCCTTCTCCCTCTCCCTCACTCCACAGACCATAATCCTCCCTCCAAAATGAGGAAATTACTGGCAATATCTTGTTGATTTTCTTCAGATTTTTCCCACAATAAGAGCAGGATGAGGCAGACTGAACATGTTCTAAAAGCTCTGTCGGAAACAGTCTGTTTTCAGCCTAACATTAATAAACCCGTAATGTAATCCATTAATTAAATTGTCTTGCTGTGTGTACAAGACGATTTAAGTATGCATTTAAAAGTAACGTGAAAGTTACTTTTCTAAGTAACTAGTTACTTTAATCATGCAGTAATTGGTAAGTAACTCAGTTACTTTTGAAAAGACATAACTAGTAAGTGTAATTAGTTACTATTTTTTAGTATCTTGCCCAACCCTGGTTATAACCAATCAGATTAAGCAGGAATGCTCACGTAGCTAGAAATGTTCTGTCCAAACCTGCATTTTATTTTTTTTTTGGTGGGGGAGGGGGAGGTAGAGCTCAACTGGACATTCACAGCAGAAAAACACAGACTTGGGGTTTGGGACTGATTTTGCTCTTGATATATTTTGCTAGTCACAAGAAAAAAAAAAAACTGTTACAGACCTGTTAACAACAGAAAAAAAATTTGATTTCTGCTGGAGTGTCAGTGTAAGAGTTTTTCTGTTTTTTTTTTTTTTCCCCAAGGCCTGGGGGAGCTACTATCCATTGGCAAAAGAGCCACATGTGGCCCCAGAGCCCAAGTTGCAGACCCCAGTCCTGATGAAAACACTGAAACTGTGATACTGCAGTGACATGTTTAACAGCAGAGAACTGGTGTCATTAATCAAACTGATTAAGGCTTTTACCTCATTATTGTGCTTATTAAAATCTGTCCTTGCCTAATCATTTAAAACCCAAACCCCCACTGTCAGTCAGTCTTATTTCTATAAATGTCAGATAAAATCGGCATGTTTCCTACCAACACCTGCCTGCCTGTAATGATGTGGACTGGACTGAGCCGTGGAAACGGCCCCAGGCTGCAGAGGGATGGATCATATTCCAATTTCTCTTTCATGTGTTATCTTATCGTAAGCATGATCAATAGCAGAGCTAATAAAAGCCAGCCTCCCCCCCACCCCACCAGACACAGCCTGCCTCCTTTGTTTTCTCTCCAATAATCTAAAGTGTGCGATCACAGGCTGAGGAAGCCGAGCGGGATCGCTGGCATCACACCTAAATAATACTGGAGCCAATTAGAAGGTGGCGTCCCACATGTCTGACAAATATACCGTACACTCAAAAGAGCTCAACGCCAGCTCAGATTTTCACACTAAAATATCGTGGAGTCTGTGGCAATTTCAGCATTCCCTTAAACAAATGAGGGGAGCTACTGAAGAAATTCCATTTGCACCTCAGAACGAGGCTGCAGCTGCACATGATCCCCAGCAGCTTGGTGATGAAGTGTTGCCCTGGTGTGAACGCTTCCACGCCAAATATCTGAGCGCCGCGAAGCTTTGGCTGGCCTTTGTTCTCCGAGAACGCGCGTTTAAATAGAGGCGCTTTCACACGTGTGAACAATCATTCTGCAGGTAATTTTCGTGAAGTTTGCCGTGGGTTTCACTTAGCAAATGCTTTCCATTCTTCATCTTTAAAAATAGTTCATGCACACAGCTGCAAGGAGGACTTTTTCTGGTCTGAATTCATACCTGCTGCTGCCTTGTAATAATTACATTTTGACGTTGCTGTGTGGCGTTGTGTTATGAGTCACACAGGTCACTTTGAGCTGTAGAAACATTTGTTTTAACACAAACCAAGTTTTCACTGCCAAAAAAAAATCGTCCATATCACAGGAAAAACTGAATATAGTAAAAAAAAAAAAAAAGTGAAAATAAATTTTTCCTGAACTGTGTTATATTGTACTGGTATTCAGTTAAAACAACCTGAGGATAAAGGAAATTATATGAATCCTGAGACATATTTTTGAAACATCTGTAAAACACTAGGCCCTATTATGAAGATCAAAAGCATTTTCATTGAGTTTTAAAGTGACACGCCGCCAAAAATTGAGTTTGTTTTTCTTCTTTAACATGTCTGTAACATGTTTTTTTTTATGACTTACAAGACATCAAGAGCAAAATCGCTCAAATATCTCTTAACACTGTTTCTTTACTGTAAAGTTTCACTTAAGCCCCACCCCCTGCAAAAAGGCAGGTTGAGAGGGAACGTTTTTGGTGACGTAGAGAGAAGGAATAAGCAGGCAAGGCAGTGAGCAGAGCAGACTTTATTACTCTCTCTCTCTATCATCAGTCAACAAGAAGAATTAACCCAGGTCGCTGGCATCTGTCTTTTATACCATACAAACTCGCCTCACGACCTGGGGGGTTTACATTACAATACATAGACTTACAATAACAATTCCTTTTGTCAACCAGCCTGTAGGCGCATCATTATGCATTATGCATTTGGGAGGAGGACGCATATTATCATGCATTCTTATGGAGAAAACCACAGGCTGTCTTGCATATCCAATTAACAGCTTTTAAGTGTCTCCTCCTGTGTCATACAGTCTGAGTGGAGAATTGCATTATCTAGGTCCCCCCACGACGTAACCATTTGTGGTGCTGGCACGTGCGTAGTGTTGAGTCAATAAGGACACTGTGTCCTAACTGGCATTATCCTCTATGCTATTTAGCATTTTTTAACTAACTACTTTGAAAACTTGACCTAAATTAAGATGGGTTTTACCATTAACCTGCATTTAAGGACTAATGCAGTTTCAGTCATTATCTTGGGCTACTTTGCATACAACTGGGCATGTCCTTCAACCAGTAAATATTTTTATCACAGGATTTATTATGATAATGTAGTGCTAGCCACTTTTTGCCTTGTGGTATGTGGTTGGGCCTAGTAATCACTGATTCTGGCATGTGATGGTGGGGATGAAAAGATTTTGACATGAAACTGTAAGACAATGAAAGTTTTTTGTAGAAAAAAAGGGCATAAGATACGCTTGTAGACGATTTATATGTGTTGTTATAGGGGGTTTATCTCCATCAGAGTGTGTCTTTAAACCTTGTTTTGGTCATTTTGGTAGTTTGTAGTGATGCACTGTCTGTTTTAAAACAAGTTGTCCAAATACTGATTAACCAGTCCCTCCAGGATTTTGCAGGATTTGGGGGGGGATTGTTGTGGTAAGTTGCAAGGTTTTACTTGGGGACTTGCCTGAATCGCATGTTGGCCCATGCCCAGACCAGAGATTCACAGCTTTAAAACTCATTAACAAGATGAAGTAGTGACTTTTACCTCTAAAGATGTATAAAATGTTACAACACTAGCTGTAGTATTAGACTTGTGCGTTTGTTTGTGGTTTTATGCCATCTCTCCTCACGCACGCTCCCGAGACGGGGTGCTTTCAGTCAGGTGGATGTTTTTCATCATAAACCTGGCACTTCATACACGTGGCCATCATGGAGACTTGAGGAAATGTTCACCAGTGGGCTGGGGAAAACGGAGGAAGGAATGATGTGGAAAAACTCACAGGTGAATATTTTTTTCTTAAATCACACACTCTGTTTTTTGTTGATGTCTTCTGTATACACTCACTGTAAATACGGAAGTGAGCATGATTCAGTGCCACATTTGATTGGTCAGACTGATGACATACACATTTGTGCACTACTTAGGGACAAATTTGATTGGCGAAATTGGCGGAAGTTGACAATTGGCCAAAATTGCAGGAAAGTTACAGTGATTGGACAAAATTCAAATTATGCAGGATCTGCTGAAGGTGTGGGAATTGGTACAATTGCAACATCATGAAATCCTGGAGTGACTGATTAACTATGTCAGTGGTTTGAGGTTTTATAAAAGGGGTGTGGCTGGGCTTTGCTATTATCTGTTATTTTCTAGCATCACAAATTTGACAAACAAAAGCAAATGTCAGTACCTAAGGTCAGTAGCCTCCAGTTGTTTTAAAAGCAGTGCCTTTCAAAACTAGAGGGCACTCAGAGAGTGCATACCTCTGCCAAGGGTCCATCCCTCCCTCCCTTTGTCTGCCCAATACCCCATCCATCTGTACATTGCGGATAGGGCCTTAGGGGAGGTATGCACTCATGGATCACCTCCAACATCTAATGAGCTCATCTTTGGGCCAAGGGCCACCTCTGGTGAAAATGTCATTCAAATCCATCTATGAGTTTTTATGTGGTCCTGCTAACAGACAGAGAAATGGCAGCAAAATCAATATGACTACATTCTATGACTACGTTATAATAACAAGACTGTCATAATTGTATTGACCATACATTGGGGCTGGGCAATTCTACCTTAAATCAGCATCATGGTTTATTGAATCTTTCTGGTCAGTTTTCATTTTTTTTTCCTCCTCTTTTCTCCCTTACAGTTTACTGACAAGGTTCATAATTATTAAGCAATATTATACAACAGTGTGGTATCATATCTCTGCAGTACGTAGTAAACAAGCATAATAGAACAGGCCTATTGTGATTTCACAAACAAAACAATTAAACATTGTCCAATGCTGAAGTTAGTGTGTTTACATACCATGTAGGTCACGTAGCTCGCAACTACAGCCTTAGCTTGTCTGCCAGTACGTGGTGCCAGAGTTACGTCGGCACACACGCCAAACCCCATCTTAAACTGTACACATGCTTTTTCTTGGTGTCTTCAGATGAAATAATGTCAATCATCACATATATGTGGATGGAGACCATATTTCTTTTTGTTCCAAGCCGTTTTACTTTTTCTGCAGTGTTTGGTAGTAGACAGCTGCACTGCTTCCTGGGTGTGGAGGTGCGTGGCCACGCACGTAACTCCGCTGACACATCTTAAATGGGCAGTACATGAATTCTCAATATTAATATTAATATATATAATAATTTCCCAAAAAATCCTGGAGTCAGATGGTGATCTGGATCACTACCAAAATCTAATTATCTGTTCCCCCTGCCATTACACACCTTTCCTGAAAAAAATCATCAACATCCATTCTTAACTTTTGGAGTAATGTTGCTAACAGACAGACAGACAGACAAACCAACATCGACAAAAATACGTCCTCCTCTTGGCGGATGGAATAACACGCACCTGCTCATGCACACTCAGAGCTTGTGTGCATTTCTCAATATCTGTTATTTTGACAAAAATAAAATGTGTCACAATAAATGACTTGACCTGTCATTTAATTTTTATACAGTAAAAAAAAATGAAGAATTTTTGTTTTCATTCAGTTTTTCATTTAAATCACAAACACACAGGAGGAGAATAGCTTATTGATCTTAAGAAGAACACAGCAGGTGTGGAAGTAAGTGGTAAATCTGGCTTATAGCATAGAGTAGGTGACCGTCATCTAAACATCATTTCAGCTGTTTTTCCTTAGTTTTTTTAAATGCATCACATTTTATATGTGTAGATGTATAAATAATGTAACCTGTAGCTCCTTTGATGCAGCATAAACCTTATATACAATGGTGTGAAAAAGTGTTTGTACCCTTCCTGATTTCTCATTTTTTGTATGTTTGTCACACTTAAATGTTTCAGATCATCAAGGAACTTTAAATATTAGACAAATATAACACAAGTAAACACAAAATGTAGTTTTAAAATAAAGGTCTTTATTATTAAGGGTAAAAAAAAAAAAAAAATCCAAACCTGCATGGCCCTGTGTGAAAAAATTTACCCCCCCCCCCCCGTTAAAACATAAATAACGGTTTATCACATATTTGCAAAGCTGAGTTCAATTTCTCTAGCCACACCCAGGCCTGATTACTGCCACACCTGTTCTCAATCAAGAAATCATTTAAAGAGGACCTGCCTGACAAAGTGAAGTAGAACAAAAGATCCTCAAAAGCAAGACATGTTGTGATCCAAACAAATTCAGGAACAAATGAGAAACAAAGTAATTGAGATCTATCAGTCTGGAAACGGTTATAAAACCATTTCTAAACTCTGGGCCTCCAGTGAACCACAGTGAGAGCCATTATCCACAAATGGCGGAAACATGGAACAGTGGTGAATCTTCCCAAGAGTGGCCGGCTGACAAAAATGACCCCAAGAGCTCAGTGACGACTCATCCAAGATGTCACAAAAGACCCCACAACAGCATCCAAAGAACTGCAGGCCTCACTTGCCTCAATTAAGGTCAGTGTTCATGACTCCACCATAAGAAAGAGACTGGGCAAAAATGGCCTGCATGGCAAGAGTTCCAAAACGAAAACCACAGCTGAGCAAAAACAACCTAAAGGCTTGTCTCAGTTTTGCCAGAAAACATCTTGATGATTACCAAGACTTTTGGGAAAATATTCTCTGGACTGACGAGACAAAAGTTGAACTTTTTGGAAGGTGTGTCCCATTACATCCGGTGTAAAAGTAACAGCATTTCAGAAGAGGAACATCATACCAACATTAAAGTATGGTTGTGGTAGTGTGATGGTCTGGGGCTGTTTTGCTGCTTCAGGACCTGAAAGACTTGCTGTGGTAAATAGAACCATGAATTCTGCTGTCTACCAAAAAAACCTGAAGGAGAATGTCCAGCCATCTGTTTGTGACCTCAAGCTGAAGCACACTTGGGTTCTGCAGCAAGACAATGATCGAAAACACACCAGCAAGTTCACCTCTTAATGGCTAAAGAAAAACCAAATGAAGACTCTGCAGTGGCCTAGTCAAAGTCCTGACCTGAATCCGATTGAGATGCTATGGCATGACCTTAAAAAGGTGGTTCATGCTTTAAAACCCTCCAGTGTTGCTGAATTACAACAATTCTGCAAAGATGAGTGGGCCAAAATTTCTCCACTGCACTGTAAAAAAAACTCATTGCCAGTTATTGCAAACGCTTGATTGCAATTGTTGCTTCTAAGGGTGGCCCAACTAGTTATTAGGTTGAGGGGGCAATCACTTTTCCACACAGGGCCATGCAGGTTTGGATTTTTCCCCCCCTTAATAATAAACACCTTCATTTAAAAATGTATTTTGTGTTTACTTGTGTTTGTCTAATATTTGAATTTTTTTTGATGATCGGAAACATTTAAATGTGACTAACATACAAAAAAAATGGGAAATGAGGAATGGGACAAATATGTTTTCACACCTCTGTGTATATATATATATATATACAGTATATATATACAGTATATATATATATATATATATATATATATATATATATATATATATATATATATATATATATATATATATAGTATATATATATATATATATATATACATATATACAGTATATATATATATATATATATATATATATATATATATATATATATATATATATATATATATATATATATATATATATATATATATATATATATACACACACATATATATAGTTTATATCACACATCTATGTATGTGTTTTAGAAGATGGTTGGTTAATGAGCTGTGATGATGTCCTTTAGTGATCTGATCTTTAGTGGAACCAAACAATGTTGTAACATTTGCCTCTGCGCTCTGCTGTAAAGTCAGACAGATTTGTCACGCTCTAATGTCTCTGGGACAGGTACCAGTGGATGAGATGACCCGGTCAGAGATATTTCAGGTCTGCTAAGAGTTAAGCAGAGTTTGAGCTGAAACACCTGCAGCAAGGTTCCTTCTGTCCCACAGTGGGATGCCGCTCCCTCCCTCCTGTCACGGGAGGCCGGTGTGTCGGTAATTAACGGGCCGCCTCCAGACATTTTAGTCACTCTGAAGAGAGAGAACATGATCTGGACTTTTACCAAGCGGGACTGCGGGCTGCAGAAGTCAGTAGGGGAGAGGAAAAATGTAGCTTTTTCATTATGCACACAGTAGATTCTTCTCAGAGATGTACAGAGTGGAAGGGATCAAAGGAAATCAAATCTCAGCTCTGAGAGATGTTAGGAATTCTGTATGATTTAGCTTCTATGATGAGATGTGACACCATTTCAGATCTGTGGTAAATATTTGACAAAAGCAGCAGCATGTAGCTGCATGTTTCATGTTTGCTGTGGATGACCCGTTTTTGGAAATATATGAATTCTAGCCTTCAGATTCTTACATTACATTCATATTAAACCACACAAACAACATGTCAATTATTTGCTTTTTCCTACTTTGTCTAAGGTATAGATCTATTGTAGACTAAACTGGAGAGTTAAAACAATTGTCTCAATCCACAGGCTTCCTGACCAGATGCCTGAATTACCTCAGCTGACTCCTGTCAGTGTGCAGGAGCATCCACACTCCCTCTGGATGTCCAAGCTCCTTAACTTAGTTAATCCCTTCCAC
The DNA here is from genome assembly GCA_020510985.1 of Pholidichthys leucotaenia. Classification (NCBI taxonomy): domain Eukaryota; kingdom Metazoa; phylum Chordata; class Actinopteri; order Cichliformes; family Pholidichthyidae; genus Pholidichthys; species Pholidichthys leucotaenia. The sequence goes on from CM035840.1 coordinate 283,268,945, forward strand.
AGCATGTGGGACACCACGTGGTGTATGGGGCAGCGCCTATCTCCGCTTCACTGACCCTAGGCCACACATCTACTACTATGAGTAGTGAAAGCTACAGTGGGGGGGTCAGTCCTCTGGTACCTCTATGAGTTAACTTTCCTTTCCCCATTCTATTATGCTGAACACCAAGCTAGAAGGTGGAAAGTACCATTTTTAATATGGTCTTTAGTATGACCCGGCTGGGATTTGAACCCACGACCTCCCGGTTGTGGGGCAGATGCTCTACCAACTAGGCCACCGCTCCGGTGTCCAAGCTCCTTAACCTATCTCTAAACATGAACCCAGAAACCCTATGGAGGAGTCTTATGATGGTCACTTGTATTCATCATCTCATTCTTTTTATCACTACCCAGACCTCATGACATAACTGAGGGTTAGAACATGGACGGACTAGTACATTGAAATCTTCACCTTTTGGCACAGCTCTTCACCACAGCAGAGTGTTACAGTTCTGTTGTGGAGAAAGGAATAACAGGCCAAGCATTCAGAGCAGATGAACTTTATTCACTCTCTCACATCTCTCAGAATCAGAAAACATTGACCTCATGTCGCAGGGGCTCTCTTTTATATTACAACACTCACACGTCTCTGCTGCCTGAGGTCTTGCATCACAATTCATTCTCGCATCACAATTCCTATTGTCCCCCAGCCCCTTAATCCCCATGCTCTTCCGTCAGAGGAATTTACTGCATCTCCCTTCCTTCCAGTCTGAGATGAATACCACAGCATGGGTCCCCCATACCCCCCCCCCCCAGAGTCTCAGACTGAGCGTTAACTCTCACGTCCTCTCGGCTTCAGCCTCTGCCCATAGTTGCTGTAACCGGGGGTCTTCGGCTCCGCGGCATTGCTGTGGCGGTGGGAGGTTCCTGGGGATGTGTCTGTCTGTGGGTGGACAATGGAGGGGGGGGGGGCATTCAGCTTGCTCGTGTGACTGCTCTGATAACTCGTTTACCTGGGGAGTTCTCGGGGGGGGGGGGTCTTCCGCACCGAGGAGCTCGAGCCAACACCACCTGCTTGTCTGCCACCACAAAGGCGGGCTTAAGCCTGTCTATACAGATTTTCTCCCAGCGACCCCCCAAGTCTAACACAAAATGTTTGTCCCCGGGTTCCAGCACTCTAAACGGGCCATCGTGGGGTGGGCGCAATGGGGGCCGGTGGGAATCGTGCCTGACAAACACGAACGCCGCGTCCTTCAAGGTTTTCGGCACAAAAGCGTGGGGAAAACAGTGGTGGGCTGGGCCAGGTAGCATCCCTGTGTCTGCGCTATGCCATGAACGCGGGGACAGATGGGTGTTCGGCGCGGGGTTATCTGGTAAAAATTCCCCGGGGAGCCGCAGCAGCTGAGAAAAAACAAGCTCTGCTGGGGAAGCTTCCAAATCCTCTTTTGGTGTGGAACGCAACCCTAATAAAACCCACGGCAAACGGTCCACCCAATTTGCATCCGAAAGCAAAGCCCTGAGCGCTGCTTTCAGTGACCTATTTAAACGTTCACATAACCCATTGGCCTGTGGGTTGTACGTAGTTGCATGATGAATTGTGACGCCCAGGCTCCGGGCCATCGTGGACCAGAGGTCGGAAACAAATTGAGGGCCCCGATCGGACGTGATGTCCGAAGGGGTGCTAAAACGTGCCACCCATGTTGTTAAAAAAGCACGTGCCACGTCTGCGGACGCGGTGGAAGATAGCAGGACTGCTTCTGGCCATCATGTGGTGCGGTCCACCACTGTCAGGAGGTGTGTGAACCCCTGCGATGGCGGGAGGGGGCCCACGAGGTCCACGTGAACGTGGTCAAACCTCTTAGCCAGGATATGGTACGGCTCCAAAGGGGCCTTTGTGTGCCTGTGCACTATGGCTCGTTGGCATGCTATGCAGGATGCAGGCCACTCTTTCACCTGTTTGTGCAGGCCTGGCCATACGAACTTCACTCCCACCATTTTGAATGACACACGCACTCCTGGGTGCGCCAGGGAGTAAACGGACTCAAAAACGCAGCGGCGCCAAGTGCGTGGGACCACCGGGTGCGGGCGTCCTGTGAAGACATCACAGATTAGGGGGGGCCCCCGTCTTGCAGTAACCTGGTCTCCAGCCTTAACCCTGTTGGTCCAGACTGGAGTGCGCACACGTCCGCATCGCCAATCTGCTCTGAGGCCATGGCCGTGTAATCTGTCCCTACGTAGACTGGGGCCACTAATGCATGCGAGAGGCAGTCCACCACCACGTTAAGTTTACCGGCCACATGCTGAATGTTGGTCGTAAACTCCGAGATCGCGGCCAGCTGTCTCTGCTGCCGGCCCGACCATGGTTCTGAAACCTTGGCCATCGCATACATTAGCGGCTTGTGGTCCACGAACGCAGTGAAGTTGCGCCCTTCCAGCCAGAACTGGAAGTGGCGTATGGCCAGGTGTAGACCCAGTAACTTTCTGTCGAACGTGCTGTATTTACACTCACTGTTGCGCAAAGACCTGCTCAAAAAGGTGAACGGCTGCCAAGAACCGGCGACGCATTGCTCCACGACAGCCCCTATGGCCACGTCAGAGGCGTCGGTAGTGAGCGCTATCCAAGCCACCGGGTCCGGGTGTGCCAGTAGTGCAGCGTTTGCCAGGGCTGTTTTAACCTCAGAGAACACCTGTTCCCGCTCAGGATTCCAGTCGACTCTGTCCGCTGGTTTCTGTTTCTTGAGTGTGGCGCACAACGGCTGCATGAGCTGGGCTGCGCGGGGGAGGAAATGGTTATAAAAGCTAAGCATCCCCAAAAACTCCTGCAGTGCCCTGACTGTCTGAGGCCGGGGAAAATTCACCACTGCGCGAACCTTGTCCGGCAAGGCTATCACTCCCTCTGGTGAGATGTGGTGTCCCAAAAAATCGATCCCCGTCACGCCAAACTGGCATTTCGCCAGGTTGATTTTTAACCCGTGCTCCTCTAACCTCCGGAAAACCATCCTGAGGTGGGTTACGTGTTTGTCCTTGGACACGCTGGTCACCAGGATGTCATCCAGGTAGACGAACACAAACGGCAGATCGCACAACACCGCATCCACCATGCGTTGGAATGTCTGTGCCGTGCCTTTTAACCTGAAAGGCATGCGTAAAAACTCAAACAGACCAAACGGGGTTATTACTGCCGTTTTTGGTATGTCCTCCACGAGCACAGGGACCTGGTGGTAACCACGGACCAGGTCTATCTTAGAAAAAATACGTGCCCCGGCAAGATGAACAGAAAAATCTTGAATATGGGGATCAGGTAGCGGTCGTGCGCTGTGGCGTTGTTTAATCTGCGGAAATCTCGGCAAGGTCGCCACGATCCCTCGGCCTTAGGGACCATATGTAGTGGGGATGCCCATGGGCTGTTTGATCATCTGATGATGCCCAGCCTTTCCAAGTTGGCAAACTCCTCGCGCGCTATGGCCAGTTTAGCTATGTCCAGGTGCTGAGGTCATGCGAAAATGGGCGGCCCGGTGGTGGTAATAAAGTGCTCCACTCCGTGTTTAGTGATGGTCGCCGAAAACGTTGGGACTGTGAGTGCTTGAAACTGGGTCAGCAGTGTGTGGAACTTACCACCTGGAGCTGTGACGTTGGCTAGCGTTGTTGGCCCGGCTCCTCAAGCTGTACAGGGGAGAGAATCAAAAGACATTGCATTAATCAGGCGTCTGTTAGCAACATCGAGTAGCAGACCGTGTGCACACAAAAAAATCAGCGCCTAAGATTGGGAAACTGCATGCCGCTATGACGAAGGTCCACTGATACGTACGGCCGTGCAGGGATACAGTCAGTGTCCTTTCACCAAAAGTCTTAATGTCTGAGCCGTTTGCGGCCGTCAGCTCGGGGCCACTAGTTCCCGTTAGCCGGTCGGCGTAGGACGGAAGGATGAGGCTCTTTTGGGAGCCGGAGTCCACAAGGAATTGTCTCCCCGAGCATGAGTCTGTCATGTAGAGCAGCTTGCTTTCTTCACCGGCAGTCGCAGCTGCTACCGACTGCTAGTCCTGGCGTTTCCCTAACTCTTGAATTGGTACAGTGGTACGCATCGGTGTGCGTCCTCTCCAAAATGGCGGTGGTAGGAGCAGAGCGTGTCTCTCTGGCGCTTCCTGGCCCCCGCTGCCACTATCATCGCTGGCTCCTCGCTTCCGCTGGCCGTCTCACTGGGTTCCCACACCGCTGCATTCACTGTGAGGGCTCTGGTGGTGAGGATGGTCCAATCTTCCTCCAGGGCTAGCATATGGTAGTCATGCCCGGCCAGCAACGACGAGTTGGCAAGGACCGCTTTGGCCACCGTTGGGAGGTTCCGGAGGAAAAGGTGGGCAAATACAAAATGCCCGTAGTCCGTGCCCATCAACGCCAACATCTTCTCCATCAGTTCGACCGCCGACCCGTCTCCTAACTCGGAGTGCGTCAGGAGCCTCTCTGCTCTCCCGCAGTCCGAGAGCATGTAGCGCTGGGTCAGCACGGCTTTGAGAGCACCGTATTTGTCGTGGGCTGGGGGCTGTTGGAGCAGGCTCGCTACTTGCTGAGTCGTGCGAGCGTCCAGCACTGTGACCACGTAGTGATATCTGATGTCATCTGCCGTTATTCCCCGGAGCACGAACTGGGCCTCGGTATGGAGGAACAAAGACTTCGGGTTGTGCAGCCAAAAGTCTGGTAGTTTGACCGAAATGGCGCACGTGCTGCTGGGGCTTCCTGTCCGGGTCATCTCCGGGGTGTTTGCCTCGAGTTCCATTATTCATCAAGGGTCACCAGTGTGGAGAGAGGAATAACAGGCCAAGCATTCAGAGCAGATGAACTTTATTCACTCTCACATCTCTCAGAATCAGAAAATATTGACCTCATGTCACAGGGACTCTCTTTTATATTACAACACTCACACGTCTCTGCTGCTTGATGTCTTGCATCACAATTCATTCTCGCATCACAATTCCTATTGTCCCCCAGCCCCTTAATCCCCATGCTCTTCCATCAGAGGAATTTACGGCATCTCCCTTCCTTCCAGTCTGAGATGAATACCACAGCATGGGTCCCCCATACCGTCATAATTAGTGATGAAAGTTCATTCTACCTTCACTCACAAACAACACTCAGAGATACTTGAACTCCTCCTCAACAAGGAGTAATCCACCTTTTTCCAGCAGAGTACCATGTCCTCGTTTTCACAGGTTCTTCTTCTTCCTTCTCCTCTTTCTGGCTGCTACCTTTAGGAATCACTTGCCTCCATCTCATCCTATCTTCTATCACACCAAATGTCTGCATGTCCAACCTCATGTCATCTTGAACTCTGGCATCTATAGCCTGCCACAATCCCCAAAACTGTTGTGATTATAAAGCATTTACCAGTCTGTGATGCTGCCATTCCTTCTTACAACAGAAAAGATGTTTCAGTACCGAGGACACTAGTCATCAAGTGTCTCAAATGTTATTTTGTCCAGTTTACTGCAAACACATCTGAAGCTGTACAACAGTACCAGGTCATCATCATCATCATCATCATCATCATCATCATCATCACCATCATCATCATCATCATCATCATCATCATCATCATCCCATTTTTAGTTTCAAAATTCTTCACATATTCCTGCCTGCAGAAGTGTCCTAATAAACCAATATGCAGTCCAGTATCAGTACCGTCTTCTTCCACAGCCATGTCTTTGTGATGATGGATTTGTCTTATTGAGGAATGCAGAGACATCCCTGGAAAAGTTGTGGCCTTAAAGGCAGTGGGAGGACCAAGTCATTATTGTGTAAATCACAATTAATTAATTAATCTAGAATCAAGTCCCAAGTCAAGACTGATCAGTCTGGCCTTTATCCACTCCGAATCTTAACATAATATTAAATTTTGAGATTAGTGAAGGTAACAAGTAATTTGAAGAAGCTCAAGTCCAACGGAAGTTATGGGTATTACAGTTGAATATTGTTTTCCCACCTGAAAGTCCTCACCAAGGTCCAGACCAAGTTTTATGCTTTTGTTCCATCACCTGCATTTGGTCATATTAGGTTTGGTTTCACGCTGCTGCTTTTCCAAAAAAGCTGCTGCCCTCTTCTTGTCACGACATTTATGCTTGTGTAGTTAGCAAACATGCTACTCATTAGGGGTGGGAATCGCAAGGGACCTCACAATTCGATTCAGATCACTATCCTTAGGTCACGATTCAATCCTATCATGATTCAACGATAATCACGATATTGCGATAATCAAGTGTCATGATCCCATATACTTCAAATTTTTTCATCTTACTCAACCTCAAATCATGCCCCATAGTAAAACTGTTAACATCTCTTAAAGTATTCAGACCAATGGGCAGCAACTGGACAATTTCACAGTAAATAAATTATTCTTAATTCAAATGGTAAATGGCAAATGGTGTTCACTTATACAGCGCTATTTTATTCATCTCTGGATGACCAAAACGCTTTACAGATCCTGCTATCCACCCATTCACGCACACATTCACACACTGATGGCGGCAGATGCAAAAACAAAAATATATGTTCAACATACAGTAAATGTTCAACTGATAATAAAATACAGTTTTAAAATAATAATCAGTGATGTAACGGTGAGAGGAAATCACATACCTGGGCTCCACTGTTTTAATCTTGTGACAAAAACTCTTGTTTTCCACAGCACTATATAGACACAGGTCTTTACATATGAAGTAGGAGATTGTGTCATCTTCTTAGCTCGCTCAGAATTTGGAGGTAGCTTTAACAAGCTATATGTTTCCAGAGTTGTTGGATTTTTACCCGGCACTGGTTTAGCTTCGCTGTCATCTGCTAACACTGCTGCCCCGGGATGGAGCCGAGAGACGTGGTTCCTATTTTACTTTCGTGTGACACTCCTTACAAACTGAATTTGTCATATCCAGGTCGTCTGTTCCGTCTTTGTTATAAAATCCAAAAAAAGTCAAGACATTTGATTTAAACTTTAATAGTGCTTTTCTAGGGCAGCGTGGTGGCGGAGTGGTTAGCACTGTGGCAGCACAGCAACTCACCCTTGGTTGGGGGATCCTGGGTTCAATCCCACCCTCCAACCAATAGTGATCTGTGTGGAGTTTGCATGTTCTCCCAGTGTCTGCATGGGTTTACTCTGGGATTTCTCTGGTTTTCATCCCACATGCCAAAAACATGCACGTTAGGTTAATTGGCATCAAACTGGGGATTCTAAATTGTCCTTAGGTATGACTGTGAGAGTGAATGGTTGTCTGTCTCTCTGTGTTGGCCCTGCGATGGACTGGCGATCTGTCCAGGATGTACCCTGCCTCTCGCCAAAGATGTTGGAATAGGCTCCAGCCCCCCCGCGACCCGAAAAGGATTAAGCGGAAGAAGATGGATGGATGGATGGAGGGATGGATATTGCTTTTCTAAGTTTTTGTCCTGGTGTTGCTGCTTCCTCTGCCATCTTATTGTACACCAGGACTGAGGTTAAATCTCATGAGACACCTTTGCTGCGGTGACTTTGCACCATCTAGTGGACTGAAAACTCCATTGATTAACATAACCTAAAAGTATATGTTTGTGCATTTTTTTTAATAAAAGATTGAGCCGTGCATTTATGGTTTGATGTATTGTCGCAAGTGCCAAGTATCGTGATTCATCACTGAATCGATCTTTTTCCCACCCCTACTACTCATCCTCCAAGTTTTTTTTCTGCAGCTCTGGACACTTTAAGTGTAAACTGGTTCAGACTCCATCATATTAGTGAGTGAACTAGTATAGTGAGGCTAGAATATTATCCAGATAATCATTAAAAAGGATGTTTGTCCTTCTTATCAGCTGTCATCATTTTCAGGTGGCGTTGCTCCTCCATGTTTTTCATAAACTCTGTCTTATCCTCTGAAAATATCTGCTGAGGGTAGTACCTCATGAAGCAGTGAATGCTGATGAACGTAGCAATTTTTGGATTTGCAAATGTTTCTGACAAATGTTGGCAAAAATCAAACTGGTATCTCATGGAGTGGCGAATGCTAAGGAACGTTCAAGAATGTTGCGATTTCCGGGGTTTATTAAGGTTGCTATAAGTTTGCAAAACAGTTTGCACACAGTTTTAAAGGTCTTTTGTTTGTTTTTAAATTAAATTAAATTAAATCACCCTTATTGTCATTCAACCGTACAACCAATCATGTACAGTAGAACGAGATTGTGCTTTACCTATCTACAGTGTCAATCACACACACCCCAGTGCAGAATCAGAGGGCCGCTGCCATGCAAGGCACCGCCACAGATTTCCCTCCTCCATTCCGTTATTGCTGAGCACCAAGCTGGATGGCAGGAAGTTCCACTTTTATATGGTCTTTGGCATGACCCCGCCGGGATTTGTTTGTCATAAAGGTTCTTCCACAGTTGCCAGTGTTCACTACTCGGCGAACCAAAAAGAACTTTAGTAATGCACCTGTTTCTGGAAAAATGCATTTCAGATGTTGTTGTGACAAGAAAAACTGGTTCCTGCTGTGAAAGCTTTTATGAACCCTGATGAAACCCCAACAACCACAGCATTCATGAACTCTTCATGAGCTAGTACAGTATATGGGCTTAAGTTTATGCATTTTTATGATTTTTTTCAAGTGACTATTTATGCTACTAATGGCCATGTTTCCTTTCTCTGAGATCATCTTCCCCCATATCGACTGCCTTAACTTCCTGTGTTTGGTCTGAAAGTCTGAGCCTTTCTGAGAATTGCGTTCACACGCTAAACAAACCAGACAAAGGTTCAGTTTGATCCAATCCCAGACCACCTCTTTTCACTGGACCAAATATCAGCTCTTTGGTCTGGTCTGTGGTTCTGGGAACGTTTCAAACCTACAATTTTTGTCTGAATTGAATTGAAAAGTCTGAAAGTCCAGACCAACCAGGTCAGGTGTTAAAGCACCCTCAGTCAAGTTCCAAGTCTTTATTTTGTTGGGTCTGAAGTCATGAAATCTGAGTAGAAGTCATGTCACTCAACTTGAAGTCAGCAGTTTAAAAGACCCTTGAATGACTGGTGGTGATCTTAATTAAGTTGTTTAATTGACCTTTGTTGTTGCTTGTGTACACCCCATGATTAGACCTGATAATCAATCACTACTACTCAGACCTGTGTGGGGTTTAGATTGAAGTCCCACCGGTACTGTGACGGTAAACGGAAGAGTTGTGCTGTGTTGGTGAAGTGCTCTGACCCATATCTGCCTCACTCTTAATTTACGCTATCCAAATTTACAAAATGCACAACGTAGAACTGCGCTAATGAAAATGTTCTCATTATGTAGTGTTCCAATCAAAATGTCATTTCACAAGCATCGCTGCCTCATTGATTGAAAATATTGCTGCCATCCAAACAGTGAGACATTGGTATATGAGTGAGAATGTGTTTAGTTAATGTGTTGCGTTTGGAGTGGCTGAATATTACATTTCCATTCCCATGGTGAAAAATCAAAGAGCCCCAGACTGCTGTTATTTTATTCAATCTGGGTTTGTGTGAAGTGATTTCTGATGACCGCTCTTTATGCGGCATTCAGTGCCAAGTGATTCTTCATCAACACCCCTCCCTGCATTTTTCATGCTCTTCTGGATAGAGCCAATCAACTGCTCACTGCTGCAGAGTGCCAGATTGGGTTCATCTCACTTCTATGTTGGGCAAACCGCTGATATACAACAATGTCATAAAGTCGCTTTCCAGACTACAGTGTCCCAGACCTCTGTGAGGGAAAGTGCATCACACAGCTCTGAACTTCACGCACTCCCGCTGCGGCGGCGTGATTGTATTTCCCCCATCATGTGGAACAATGAATTCATCAGGGATGGCGGGCCACTCCACAATCATGTTTGTCCCTGAAAACAGCCCCAGTATTTGTGAGTGGTGGGGTAATTTCTGATTATCGTCACACTGTGCTGTAATAGATGCCTGCAGCAGAACAGCATCTAAACATACATATTACTGGTACTCGCTTATTCACTGATAACACCTATTGGCAGTTTCAGAATGTTGATATAATGGTCATCTTGTTGCTTGGTGTTGCAACCCAAAAAGCTCCCAGTTCTAAATGCAAATACTCCAATATCAAATATGCCACACAGGTTTAAGCTTCTCAGATCATGCCACGCGTAATTTATTGTGATGTTGGCAGAGAAATCAAGCAGAAGCCATTGAAAGGCTGCTGGGTCCAAGCAGTCTAGCTGGTTCATCACGATGTGATTCCTGGGAGACGCCAAACCACCGATCAGCCATCTAGCAAGGTTGAGGGCATTGGTGAACCTAGTTTGCCTCACAAATCCAGCACCATTGGCACAAAAAAAAGTGTTGTCGGAATTTATTCTGACTGGAGTTATCTGTGAAAGAGATACTGATTGGCTGTTGGACATAGTCAATAGGTGATTTGAGGGCAGATGACAGGGTATGGCATCCCTTTTGTTAGCAAAATTTAACCATTGTGGGACTAATAAAGGCTAATCTTATCTTAAAATGATCCAAAATCAACCCCCTTGTTAACCTGCCAACCCCCCATCCTCATTCACAGGAGTACATCAAGGAGGGAACATTGGGGGCATTTTCCAACTTTTTTTCTCATAAATCTGTCACTTTTTCTCACAAATTTGCATTTTTTTTTTCTTAGAAATTTCAACTTTTTTGCAAAATAGCAGCTTTTTCTCAGAAAATTGACACTTTTTTCTCAGAAAATTAGAAACATTTTCCTGGAAATTGCGCTTTTTTCCTCATAGAATTTCTAATGTTTTACTGATAAATGTGCACTTTTTTAGTGTAAAATTGCTACTTTTTTTCAGGAAATTGCAATTTAGTTGTGGTAAATTTGTAAATGTTTCTCATAAATTTGTAACTTTTTTTTGGCATAAAATAGCACTTTTTTCCTCAGGAGATTGCAGTTTTGTTGTCATAAATTAGTAACTTTTTTTTCATAAATTTGCAAGTTTTTATTGTAAAATTGCAGTTTTTTCCCATGAGTTTGTAACTTTTTCCTCATAAATTTGCAACTTTTGTTTCTCAAACTTGTAACTTTTTTTTCTCATAAATTTGTAAGTTTTTGGCAAATTGCAACTGTTTTCTTGGAAATTTGCAACTTTTGTCCAGAAAATTTTAACCTTTTTTTTTTCTTGTAAATTTGCACTTTCCTTTAGATGTTGGTTGAATTTGTATTATTCTGTATAATGAAATTATAATTTGCAACTTAAAAAATAATTTAATTGGCATCTTTCATCATATTTTTTTCAATTTTATTCTTGCAAATTTGTATCTCATTCACATTTAGACATATGTACGCTTCTTCTTCCATCTCACCATATCCCTTGCATCCATGCTGCACGGTGGCGCAGTGGTTTAGCACTGTGGCAGCACAGTTTTACCCTCGGCCGGGGGATCACGGGGATCATGAGATCGTGGGTTCGATCCCAGCCCCCGACCAACAGTGAGCTGTGTGGAGTTTGCATGTTCTCCCCGTGTTGCGCGGGTTTACTCCGGGATTTCTCCGGTTTCCTCCCGCATACCAAAAACATGTAGGTTTAGGGTGCTCGCGCACGCAGCGACCAGCAGCCGGTGGCTTGTCACCAGACTGCAAACCAAGTCTACCTACGGGTACAAATAAGTAACAAAAAAAAAAAAAAAAAAATCCTCCTCTGTAACGCCAGTCCTCTCCATGTCCTCCTTCACTACATGAATCTTCTCTGTGGTCTTCCTCTTTTCTTCCTGCCTGGCAGCTCCATCTTTAACATCCTTTGTCCAGTATCTCCACTATCCCTCCTCTGCACATGCCCAAACCATCTCAGCCTTGACTCTCTCACTTTGTCTCCAAACCGCTCAACCTGAGCTGTCCCTCTGATATACTCATTTCTAATCCTGTCTCTCCTAGTCACTCCCAGTGAAAAGCTTAGCATCTTCAACTCTGCCACCTCCAGCTCCACCTCCTGTCTTTTTGTCAGTGCCGCTGTCTTCAAACCCTATATCATAGCAGGTCTCACTACCATCTTGTAAATCTTCCCTTTCACTCTTGCTGCTCCCCTTCTGTCACAGATAACTTGTGAAAGTTTCTTCCTGCCCTTCAGAGAGAGCAGACGCATTTTTTTCTTCCTCTCCCTTATAATCCTCTCCCCTTTGATTCCAGCTTGCAATGTGGTGTTTTTAGTTGCTCTTCTTCTGCTGAATCTTAATCTAAATGGAAATTATGGATTTGGAAAGCGGCTTAAATGTGCTATTGTCACCACTTTTCAACAAGAACCGGGCCAGGGGGAGCCCAAGAATTGGAACCTGCGTGATTCGACTGGTTTGGCATGATCACAGGATTTTTCTGTTTGGCCCTGGAGTTCCTGGTGTATCAAAATTATATTCGGGTGAGCTAATCAAAATGCTGACCCCGGCGTAGCTCCCCCAACAATTTCCAGTTGGGGCGAGCACGGACAGCGGCATATGGATTAACATGGATTTACCATCTGGCATGCATTGGAGAGAGAATGGACTCTCTTGGACATGTTTACCTGTGTTTCGGTAGGTTGACAACATCTGGAGCCGCTGAGTGCTTTCCAGAGAGAGAATGACATTAAAGTTTAAGCCTGTATAGAAATTATGAAGCGCAGAATCGCAAGAGATGAAAATTCTTTGCTCTGAGTGTTCTGTGCCTATTCGACCTTGAATTCGGCGCCCTGTCTGTTTACATTCCTCCTCAATGAAGATAAGCGGAAGGATCGGCTCTGCTAACCCAAACAATCAACACAATTGTTGTTGTTTCAACAGATGGACGCTCAAGGACAGTGCACCATGTGACAACTTACCATCTGCAAGCAAGAGAAAGACTCTGGACTGCTTTAGATCACATGACTATAACATCCATCCACTGCCAGGAGGCGCCCTCTGCTGTTCACTAGCAATTGACACACCTACACTACTGCATTCAACATTACACCACTGATACAATTACTGATATATATTTACAATACACTGACTCTCTCAACTTGCTTTGTCATTGTGTGATCTCTATTGTCTGCTAATTGTGCATTAGAGAGTTTTTTTTCTTGTGATCACAATTTTGGTCATAAAAGGACCTTTATTTTGATTAACAATGTTTTTTTCTCTCTGCCTATTGTGTTTCCCTATCTACCCATCCATCCCCTCCCCCTCTTTACCCCCTACTGTTATGACAGGCGCCTCATGGCTGCCGCGTCATTGGATGCGCCTTCGTGTGCGCCCAATGTCAAGTCAAATTCCTCATATGTTTACTTGTTTACTTGTAAATGTGCTTGGCAATAAAGTTCTTTCTGATTCTGATTCTGATTCTGAAACTTGTCTCCACCCACTCCACTCTGCCTGCACTCTCTTCTTCACTGATCTTGTGCATTTTCCATTGCGTTGTATGGATGATCCCAGATATTCAAACTCATGTACTTTCACTACCGCTACTTCTTCCGCCTTTAAGATCTGATACTATCGTATTATCCTAACAGAGCACTGCGCTCCCAAAATATAGGATTACTTGTAATACCTAGAATCTCCAAAAGTACAATGGGAGGCAAAGCCTTCAGTTATCAAGCTCCTCTCCTGTGGAACCAGCTGCCAATCTGGATTTGGGAGTCAGACTGTCAGACGTCAGAGTCAGAGTCAGAGTCAGACGGGCTGCACAGTGGTGCAGTGGTTTAGCACTGCGGCAGCACAGTTTACTCTCGGCCGGGGGATCGCGGGAATCATGAGATCGTGGGTTCGATCCCAGCCCCCGACCAACAGTAAGCTGTGTGGAGTTTGCATGTTCTCCCCGTGTTGCGTGGGTTTACTCCGGGATTTCTCCGGTTTCCTCCCGCATACCAAAAACATGTAGGTTTAGGGCGCTCGCGCACGCAGCGACCGGCAGCCGGTGGCTTGTCACCAGACTGCAAACCAAATCTACCTACGGGTACAAATAAGTACCAAAAAAAAAAAAAAAAGACTCGATCTCTGTTTTTAAGAATAGGGCTAAAACCTACCTTTTTGATATAGCCTACAATTAGGGAGGGATCATGTGTTTCTGAACCCTCCCTTAGTTATGCTGCTAATAGGTTTAGTCAGCCGGGGGACCTCCAGTAATGCATTGGGCCTCACTCCTTTCCTCACTCTCAATGAAATATTTTTTTTGCTGGTCATTAACATTTGTTTGTTCTCTCCCATAGACTGAGTCCCCATCGTGCTGTTTGCTCTCTACATGTCTGTTCTTTTCTTCTTCTCTCTATCCCCTCACCCCCCAGCCAGTCGCAGCAGATGACTGCCCCTCCCTGAGCCTGGTTCTGCTGGAGGTTTCTTCCTGTTAAAAGGGAGTTTTTCCTCTCCACCATCGCCAAGTGCTTGCTCACAGGGGATCGCCTGATTGCTGGGGTCTTTCTGCAACTGTGGGGGTTCCCCCTACAGTTGATAGTGCTATGAGATGACTGTTGTTGTGAAATGGCGCTATATAAATAAAGTTGAATTGAATTGAATTGAATTGGACTTTACCGTTGCACCTCCCTCCCTCCCATTTACACTCAAGTATTCTGTCTTGCTTCAACTGACTTTCATTTTTCTTCTCTCCACAGCATACTTCAACTTCTCCAGGTTCTCTTCCACCTACTCCATACTCCCACTAAAGATCACAATGTTGTCTGCACACATCATGGTCGATGGAGACTCCTGCCTGACCTCGTCTGTCAGCCTGTCCATCACCATGGAATCAAGAAGGGTCTCAGAGCCGATCCCTGATGTAACCCCACCCCCACCTTAAACCCATCTGTCACTCCTACAGCACACCTCACCACAGTCTTACTGTCCTCATACACATCCTGCACCACCCTCACATACTTCTCTGCCACTCCTGACTTTCTCATACAGTACAACACTTCCTCTCTTGGCACCCTATCATATGCTTTGTCTAGACCCACAAAGACACAGTGCAACTCCTTCTGACCTTCTCTATACTTCTCCATCAGCACTCTTAGAGCAAACATTGCATCTGTGGTACTCTTTCTTGGCATGAAACCATACTGCGCCTTACTGATTGTCACCTCTCCTCTTAACCTGGCTTCAACAACTCTTTCTCATATCTTCAGAGTATGGCTGATCAACGTTATACCTGTGTAGTTACTACAGCTCTGAGCATCACCTTTGATCTTGAAAATTGGTGGCAAAACACTTCTTCTCCTCTCCTGAGGCATCCTCTCACTCTACAAGATTGTGTTAAACAGTCTGGTTAAAATGTCCACTGCCATCTCTCCTAAACACCTCCATACTTCCACAGGTATGTCATCTAGACCAATCGCCTTTCCATTCTTCATCCTCTTCAAAGCTGCCCTCACTTCCACCTTGCTAATCCTCAGAACTTCCTTGTTCACCATTTTTCCTTCATCCATCCTCCTCTCTCCCTAATTTTATTTATTCATCAGCTCTTCAAAGTCCTTCTACCTTCTCAACACACTCTCATCATTTGTTGGTGCATTACCATTTCTGTCCTTAATCAGCCTAACCTGCTGCACATCCTTTCAAGCTTGATCTCTCTGTCTAGCCAGGTGATGCACCTCCTTTTCTCTTTCCTTAGTGTCCAGCCTCTCATGCAACTCACTATATGCTTTATCCTTTGCCTTTGCCACCTCTCTCTTTTCCATGCACCTAGATTCCAAATACTCCTGTCTTACTTTTTTCATCTTCTTCACTATCCCACTTTTTCTTTGCTAACCTCTTCCTTTGAATACTTTCCTGTACCTCCTCATTCCACCACCAAGCCTTCTTGTCTTCCTTCCTCAGTCCACTGGATACACCACATACCTTTCAACCCGTTTCCCCTCAATACTTTGGCTGCACTTTCCCAGTAATCTGGAAATTCTTCCCTACCACCCAGAGCCTGTATCAACTCTTTCCTGAAGTCTGTGTGACCTTCTTCCTCCTGTAACTTCCCCCATTTAATCTTTTGCTCTGCCTTCACTGTTTTCCTCTTCTTGCTTTGTAAAGTCATCCTACAGACTACCATCTGATGCTGTCTAGCTACATTCTCCCCTGCACCCACCTTGCAGTCTCCTTTCTATTTCTGATTTGTCCTTGTGCATAAGATATAGTCCACCTGTGTGCACCTTCCTCCACTCCTGCAAGTCACACTATGTTCCTCTCTCTTCTTAACTCTTTGACGTTCCACTTTCATAAGACATCAGCGTCACCTGCTGTCCCTGGGGCAGTTCTGCGCCTGTCACATGATGTGTGCCAAAAGCACAGAAAACCCAGTTGTGCAAAGCATTTCACATCACAAGATGTCAGACATGTATAGCTTACTGCTCTTCACTGGAGGACTGGAGGACTTCACCCAAACAATCCGCCTCAAAACATCATTTACGGAAACGCAAAGAAGAGAATGTAAATAAGGCTCCATAGCAACATATATTTCCACACGGAGGAAGCATTTGCTCCAAATTTTGCTAACTATGATCCTAAATAGAGATTAGTTAGCTTCTGAAGGGAAATATTTACCTTTTGTAACAGCAGAAGATGGTCTGGAATGTGTACACTTTCATCTGCCATTGACGGAGCTGCACATTATGACAGACAATAATAGCACCAGTTCGGCGGCATAATGTAACCGAAAGTGACGTGGAATAAATCATAAGATAAATGTGAGAGTTTCTGGATGTGGGAGAGAAAGTGAAATTGACTGGCAGAATACGAAATAAGCACTGTGGATGACAAAAATGGACTAATGAAGACACAACGAGCAGTAGGTGTGATTGTTTTTTATCGGTTTGCGTACATTCCACTGATTTTCTGGTTCCTATACTTTGAAGATAAGATAACAAAAAAAAAATAGTGAATACAAACAAAAACCATCCTTTGTGTAAATATGTCCTAAGTCCACTTTTGACCGAAAGTTATGTAATTTGATACTGCTGCCATCACATTATGCAAATTAGATGCATAAATTTACTCCTATTTCAAACTTTTGATCATATTCTACATCTTTCTAATTGACAGCAAAGCATTTTGTCTCACCACATTCAAGTTAGAGCCTTTGGAATTTGTTATATCTAAACTGAATATTTTCTTGAAAAAAATCTTCGCCACCAGAGGGAGGTGAGCTGACAGGAGCACTGCTGTGCCATAGACAGAAAATGGGTTAATGTCTTAACCACAGCCATTTCTATCGTTTTAGCAAAAATCCACTACCATCAGTCCTTTCACATTTCTCTCCTTAACACCATACCACCCCAGAACCTCCTCATCACCTCTTTTCCCTTCACTTACATGTCCATTAAAGTCCGCTCCAATCACCGCTCTCTCCACCCTGGGAACACTCTCTACCACTTCATCCAACTTATTCCAGAATTCCTCTTTCTCTTCTACCTGATATCCAACTTGTGGGGCATACACATTGACAACATTCAACATCACACCTTTGACATCTAGCTTCAAACTCATGATTTTGTCTGACTTCCTTTTTACCTCCTGAACACTCTTCAAATACTTTTCCTTCAAGATTACTCCTACTCCATTTCTCTTCCTATCCACACCATGGTAGAACAGTTTAAACCCACTTCCAATGTGCCTAGCCTTTCTTCCCTTCCATTCGGTTTCTTGAACACACAGTACATCTACCTTTCTTGTTTCCATCATATCAACCAACTCTCTGCCTTTACAAGTCATAGTCCCTACATATATGAATACCCCCATCACCCTTGGGGCAGCTGTGGTGCAGGTGTAGTGTGGCCAGCTACTGATCGGAGGGTCAGGGGTTTGATTCCCACTCTGTCTGCAGTCTGCATGTTGAAGTGTCCTTGAGGAAGACACTGAACCCCCAGTTGCTCCTGATGGGTCAGGCCAGCTCTGGTGCATGGTAGCTCTGCAGCCATCAGTATGTGGATGTGTGGATAGCAGGATCTGTAAAGCGCTTTGGTCATCCAGAGATGAGAAAAAGCCCTATATAAGTCATGCCATTTACCCTTGCTAAAAAATACCAAACTGCATACTGGAATGAGTGATTAAGGGTGCATTCAAATGGCCACTGTTTGGCTTGGATCAAAGGAATTTTGGTTCACTTCCACAGATAGTTTGGTTCGTTTGATGCAGTCTGAATGCACATTCAAACTCTGGTGCACACCAAAACGAGGGTCTCGGTTCACTTGCAAATGAACCCTGGTGCGCTTTGCTTGCAGTGTGAATGTAAATGGACTATCCAGCGGACCAAAGGGCAGAAGTGCCCTCAGCATTTGTGTAACCATAGCAACATTTAGTCTTAGAAGAGGAAGTGGCATTTAGCATTGGCATTTAGCACATTTGTGTAGAAAATAACAATAAAGACAACCGCGCAAATCTGAGAAATCCTTTAACCGGAGAAAACCGAGGAGAAAAGTTAAAAATGTCTCATTTGTGGCGGACAAACAATCCGGCTGAAGGGAATGGATTTCCGTTTTCGGTCTTGGCCAATCAATGAGCCTGATTTTTCTTCTTCACCAAGATTTTTTTCTTCCTGGTAAGTGGTGATTTTGGCTAAAGCGCCCCAAACGAGCAGTTGTAGTAACTGCATGACATTGTCCAGGCAGTTTGGTCAACTGCAGTGTGAATGTAAACCAAACCAAATGAAGGTGCAGAAATTCTTGGCATTCCCCACCCAATCGAACCGAGACCCCTGGACTATCTTGGTGGGATGCAGCCTAAGTGATTAAGAGCAGAGGCAGGCATACAGTACGTCAAGTGCAGAACATACAGTTGTGGGGCACGTTTTATGTCAATACAAATAATTATATGTGTATATAATATAAATAATCATTTTAAATTACATTTATGTAGCACCTTTCACAGACAATAAAGTGCTTACTGATAATTAGCAACAGGAGAACAGAGAAACAGAAGAACTAAAGAACAGAGAAAAACAAGGCAAAAATAAAAACATTAAAACAGAAAAAAAAGATTAAACAGATTAGTCATTTAAAAGTTTTTCTGAACAAAAGCATCTATCATTTTTCTAAACAAGACCGGAGTCAGCAGAAGCATCTTATAATTTAGCTGCTACAGTCTGAAACTCATGTTCACCACGGGTTTTTAAATGTGTTCGTGGGACCATTAAAAACTCCTGGTCTGATGAAGATAGGGACTGAGAGGAGGAGTAGCGCTGAATCAGTTCTGTATTATAAGGTGGTGCATTACCATGCAGGGCTTTAAGAATCAATTACATCTTTAAAATAAACTGGGAGCCAATAAAAGATGAGATAAAACTGATGTGATAACCATGACTAATCAGTGCAATTCATGCAGGAGGTATGTACACTTTAAAGCACAACTGGATCTTACCAATGAGTCCTAGTGCAACGTTTTTTTTTTGTTTGTTTGTTTTTTTACATTGACAAGCTGCAGCAGGATTTCATTCATCGGGTTATGTTGAAGACACAAGCTCGGTGTGTCCCTGGCCTTAGACGGGGGACCCAGGTGGTCTCCTGCTAGGAGGTGGTGTGCTGGTATTAAAACCTACAAAAAAACAAGACCAGCTCAAACAACAACACTGCTCAGTGGCAGGAAAAAAAACACCCTAATTAAATGAGCAAACACATCCCATGAGCTGGAGAATACAATGATGGTAACACTATTAAAGAGCGAGCATGTAAGTATTAGGTGATTGGGAATAAGACCCAGACAGAGGAGAAAACACTGGTAGAGCATCCACCTACAGCTGGGAGATGGTGGCTTATACCAAGGTACTTCCTACATTCCTTTTTGATGCTCCGCATAACAGAATCGCTACAGGAAAGTTACCACACAGAGCTCTCAGAGGACTGACCGCCCACTGTAGCTTCCACTGCTTACAGCAACTATGTGGTCTAGGGTTATAGACCAGGAAGACCACTGATGGAGACAAAATGCAAAATGAAACAGGACACACAGATCTCAGTGAGAAATTCAGGAAAACAACCTGATGGAAACATCTACAGCAAAACTGCTAAACACTGAAGAACATAATCAAACCGTAGATCAGCAGAACTGGAGAAAACAGTCATGGTCTGATCCTTAATGTCTGATTAATGGCTCTGATTTAACACAAGACATGTAGTCATGAACCCTTCTGACTGACAGGTGCGTGCAATCTTGATAACCTGCACAGCAGGGCATGCTGTGTGGATTTTTCTCTTTCAGTCTGTGGCCTCATACAAATCAGAGCAGCTGTCAGACAGAGAGAGGTGTGATTGGAGGGTCATCAGATAATGATGAGGCATCAGCCACAAAAAGGCAGGGCCATATAAGTTCCTCATGAAACATCACAGAGGGAGCTGAGGTCAGCTCTGAACTCAAAATAAGGACAGGAAACAATGTTGTTGTGTTGGTGGAAAAAGTTTTGGAACAGTTGAACAAACAGGCAGATTCAGCTTCTCACACTTTCACAATTCTTGTCCCCTGTGTCATCAAGTTTCATTGTTAGTTTCTGTTCTGTTTTTTTTTCTTCTCTCTCTCTTTTTATAATGTTGAAAAGTGTCAAAAATATTCTTTTTTGACCTCAGTGATGGGTTAGGTCCGGGGTCTGCAACCTTTGCCAACCAAAGAGCCATTTTGCCCATCTCCAACAAAAACAGAAGTGGCTGAGGCCCGCAATGCCAATTTGACCTATAAAATAAAGATTATGCTGCTTATAAAGTTTATATATATATACACTACTGTTCAAAAGTTTGGGGTCACTTACAAATTTCCTTATTTTTGAAAGAAAAGCACTTTTTTTCAATGAAGATAACTTTAAACTAATCAGAAATACACTCTATACATTGCTAATGTGGTAAATGACTATTCTAGCTGCAAATGTTTGGTTTTTGGTGCAATATCTACATAGGTGTATAGAGGCCCATTTCCAGCAACTATCACTCCAGTGTTCTAATGGTACAATTTGTTTGCTCATTGCGTCAGAAGGCTAACGGATGATTAGAAAACCCTTGTGCAATCATGTTAGGTCTGCAATGCTGTAATTGCTGCAAATGGAGGATTCTTTGACGAAAGCAAAGTTTGAAGGAAAAAAAATTTATTTCAAATACAAATCATTTGGGTGTACCCTGCCTCTTGCTCAAAGATGCTGGGATAGGCTCCAGCCCCCCGCAACCCAAAAAGGATTAAGTGGTAGAAGATGGATGGATGGATGGATGGATGGATGGATGGATGGATATAGATGGCTCTGAATATTATGTGGCATTAATGAATTCCTACTACAACAGTGGAAAAAAAAATCGGTCAAACTGTATATATAGCTTCATTTGTGAAATGAAAGAAATATATTACAAATTGTTTTGTGCTGAAATTTTTTTTTCTGAATATCTGACAATAATTTTTTGTATAAGTTTTTAATTATCAGCACATTCATAAACTGTTTAAATCTGAAAAATGTCATTCATCTCCCACTTTCAGCAGTAATCACCCAGCTTTAGTTCCTGATATTTTAATACATTAGAGACAGAAGTTTTATTTAGAAGAAGCTACTTTTCATCCTTTTTTATGTTTCCTCATAATGCGCCTAATTCAAATGTATTAATATAATATACAGTGGGGTAAAAAAGTATTTAGTCAGCCACCAATTGTGCGAGTTCTCCCACTTAAAAGATGAGAGAGGTCTCCAATTTTCATCATAGGTATATCTCAACTATGAGAGACAAAACAAGAAAAAAAAAAATCCAGAAAATCACATTGAAGGATTTTTAATGAATTAATTGGTAAATTCCTTGGTAAAATAAGTATTTGGTCAATAACAAAAGTTCATCTCAATACTTTGTTATATACCCTTTGTTGGCAATAACAGAGGTCAGACGTTTTCTGTAAGTCTTCACAAGGTTTTCACACACTGTTGCTGGTATTTTGGCCCATTCCTCCATGCAGATCTCCTCTAGAGCAGTGATGTTTTGGGACTGTTGCTGGGCAACACAGACTTTCAACTCCCTCCAAAGATTTTCTATGGGGTTGAGATCTGGAGACTGGCTAGGCCACTCCAGGACCTTGAAATGCTTCTTACGAAGCCACTCCTTTGTTGCCCGGGCGGTGTGCTTGGGATCATTGTCATGCTGAAAGACCCAGCCACGTTTCATCTTCAGTGCCCTTGATGGTGGAAGGAGGTTTTCACTCAAAATCTCACGATACATGGCCCCATTCATTCTTTCCTTTACACGGATCAGTCGTCCTGGTCCCTTTGCAGAAAAACAGCCCCAAAGTATGATGTTTCCACTCCCATGCTTCACAGTAGGTATGGTGTTCTTTCTCCTCCAAACACGACAAGTTGAGTTTTTACCAAAAAGTTCTATTTTGGTTTCATCTGACCATATGACATTCTCCCAATCCTCTTCTGGATCATCCAAATGCTCTCTAGCAAACTTCAGACGGGCCTGGACATGTACTGGCTTAAGCAGGGGGACACGTCTGGCACTGCAGGATTTGAGTCCCTGGCGGCACAGTGTGTTACTGATGGTAGCCTTTGTTACTTTGGTCCCAGCTCTCTGCAGGTCATTCACTAGGTCTCCCCGTGTGGTTCTGGGATTTTTGCTCACCGTTCCCATGATAATTTTGACCCCACGGGGTGAGATCTTGCGTGGAGCCCCAGATCAAGGGAGATTATCAGTGGTCTTGGATGTCTTCCATTTTCTAATAATTGCTCACAAAGTTGATTTCTTCACACCAAGCTGCTTAACTATTGCAGATTCAGTCTTCCCAGCCTGGTGCAGGTCTACAATTTTGTTTCTGGTGTCCTTTGACAGCTCTTTGGTCTTGTCCATAGTGGAGTTTGGAGTCTGACTGTTTGAGATTGTTGACAGGTGTCTTTTATACTGATAACAAGTTCAAACAGGTGCCATTAATACAGGTAATGAGTGGAGGACAGAGGAGCCTCTTAAAGAAGAAGTTACAGGTCTGTGAGAGCCAGAAATCTTGCTTTTTTGTAGGTGACCAAATATTTATTTTACTGAGGAATTTACCAATTAATTCACTAAAAATCCTTCAATGTGATTTCCTGGATTTTTATTTTTATTTTTTTTCTCATTTTGTCTCTCATAGTTGAGGTATACCTATGATGAAAATTGGAGACCTCTCTCATCTTTTAAGTGGGAGAACCTGCACAAATGGTGGCTGACTAAATACTTTTTTGCCCCACTGTAAGTCTGTATCCTTCACCTGTTCTCCAGACTCTCAATATGACAACTAGTGAATTGGTTGTCTGATATTCTTCTTTATTTGGGAATAAAACAAAAAGAATTCTAAAGAACTTTCTAAATAATATAACTTTAAAAATCCTTTGTTGCAAATTAAGCCATTTAGAAATAATTACAACAGAGTGGAAAAAGGTTTAAAAAATATCTTCTTCCGCTGAGCTAAATATTGGTTATTATAAGTAAAACAAAATGTGTGGCACTAATAGACAATTTGCACGTATAAATCACTGTCCAAAACCCCACAGAAAACAAACTAGCCGTTATCCTAAAGACAAAATGCTGAAAACATCCTTAAAATAAAAGGCTCACCTTTACATCACTGTTATAGCATCTTTTCTCTTTTTTTCTTTTTTCTTTACAAATTATGAGGAAAAACTGTTGCCTGTGTGTTGCTGATTTCAGACAAGTATATCCTGTTGATGACATTTCATAATAAAAGCACATAACAGACACAACCATTCTGAAAACTGAATCACTGTGGAAAGCTTTTATTTTTACATCACTCAGGAATTATTGAGCATAAAAATAAATAAAAAAACAAATTTACACTAATTCAGACTTCAGTCATGTCTGGTTAATCCAGCATTTATAGCGCAGGCAATTAATTTTAAGGTTATTGAGCAGGAATTCAAGGATTGTTTCTCATTTTTAAGTGTAATTAAGGTGTTGATTTTAGATAATCAGATTTAAGACTTTTTATGGACCTGTAGACACTAATGAGGTGGCTGTTTTTCTCCTTACAT
Source organism: Pholidichthys leucotaenia (assembly GCA_020510985.1). Lineage (NCBI taxonomy): Eukaryota > Metazoa > Chordata > Actinopteri > Cichliformes > Pholidichthyidae > Pholidichthys > Pholidichthys leucotaenia. The sequence continues at coordinate 283,292,829 of CM035840.1, forward strand.
GAACATAAATTGATCTGTCCACACAGAATTTCGTCTCTGATTTTAATTTCTCTGGATTTGTTCATGTCTTACGGAGGGTGGCGGGAAAGTGCTGCTGTCTGTGCTTCTCCACATGCACTGAGGAGAGGCTGAGCGGGCTCTGTGCAGCCACTGTCAGATGTGACACAGTCACACATGGCTGACAACATAATAAATAATTTTAAATAATATATAGTTTACGTTCATAAAAGTATGTGTTTCCATTGAGAAATGTATTCAATTATAATAAACATTAATTAAAAAAATAAAGCAATTAAAATGAGCTTCATTAATTTCCATGTGTTTTGAGATATAACTGCAGGGAACCGCAGCATGGGGGCTGAAGAGCCGCTTGCAGCCCCCTGGCTGTGGGCTACTGACCCCTGGGTTAGGTGAATTATTATTTTTTAACAAAGGGGATTGAGGCAGGGTATTCACAAATTTAGAATGAGGACTAATGTATAAATGTAAATTAGGAACAAACTTGCAAGAATAAAAGGACAAAGATATGATGAAAGAAACCAATTCAAAAATTAATAAAGTCAGAAATTACAATTTAATTTCACAGAATAAAAAAATAACCATAATCCAAATGAGTTCTGCAAATTTAGATGAAAAGTTTAAAGATTTACAGGAAAAAGTAGAAAATTTAGAGGAAAAAAGTCACAAACTTTTGAGAAAAGGTTGTAGATTTCTGAGAAAAAAATATGCAAATTTTTGATTTAAACATTAAAAATTTACAAAAAAAAATATTTTTTAGAAAAATGTATAAAATTTTTGAGAAAAAAATTGTGAATTTTTTTGGGAAAAAAAATCACAAATTTATCACAAAAAGTTGCAGATTTCTGAGAAGAAAAATACAAATTTATGATGAAAAGGTTGAAAATGTACAGGAAAACATTGAAAATTTACAAGAAAATTAATATTTACAAGAAAAAAAGGTGAAAATTTACAGGGGGAAAAGTAGCAAATTTTTGAAAAAAAGTTATGAATTCTTTAAGAAAAGTTACATTTATGAGAAAAAGTTTCAGATTTCTGAGAAAAATAGTTCAAATTTATGAAAAAAAATATTTAAAATTAAAAAGAAAGATGGTGAAACTGCTTATTTTTGAGTAAAATAAATTGCAAATTTCCAGGAAAAAGTTGATTTTTTAGAAACAAGTTGCAAATTTATGAGGAGAAACAAGTTGGAAACTTACAGGCGAGAAAATGGTAATTTGATGAAAAATGTAGAACATTTAAAAAAAAAGTTGAAAATGTCTGATAAAAATGCTGAAAAATTACAGGAAAGAAGTTGCAAATTCATGAGACAATTTTTTCCAAATTTATAAAACAGTCACAAATTTTTAAGAAAACAATTTCAAATCTGTAGTACATGAGAAAAAGTTGATTTTTTTTCCATTTTTTTGAGACCTTGCCAGTAGATGTTTCTCTGCAGTTTGGACTTTCTCCCTTACGTGAACACAGTTTTGGACACTAAAAGAAAACCTTTTGAAAGCGGCTGAGGGTTGCATGTTCCCCTCGTTCCACATGGATGTCCGCAACACGTTGGATGTTAGAGTCCTTTCTTTCAGGCTTTCTGTCAGCCTGCAACACCAAGCCGGGTAGTGGATAACAAACAACACTGAATTTGTTGTACAAACTGAACAGCACTCGCCTAAGCTAAGATGTATTCACCCCAAAATTAGAAAAGCAGATGCACTCCTATTTGTACTGGTAAAGAAAGACATTTCACTGGCAAGAGCACGCACAACACCTGCTGTAATCCCCAAGCTGATGCTGTGTTATTAAGCAGCTTCCTTGTTAAATAAGTCTATCACTATCTCCTCCAGAGTATTAGCCATTAGCTTTTTATCACTCTGCTGGTCTCCAGGGAGCCAGAATAAAGAGGACTGAGGCAAAGCTTCTTAAATGTCATTTAAGAGTCAATTAAAAAAAAAAGTCAATTCTCCTCCTCCTCCATCTCTGAGTCACTTAACATGTGTGTTTTTGTCTTCATGCATGGTTGCGTGAGGCCGTTAGAGTGTATGTGCAGCTGTGTAGTCATGTGTCACATTCATGAGCAGCCAGGCTGGTTAAGGAGACCGTGTGTGTACGTGGTGGTCATTAGGTAGAGCCAGCGTCCAGACAAGATGCTGCGGTCTCTGGTGGAGCAAAGAAAAGGTCAGAATGGGACTTGTGCGCTTTAGTATGGAGGGATCCCGGGACATGTTTACTAGGGTGGCAGTCAAGACCAGAGTACACAGCAACCAGGACTTTAAGGGGTCAAGACTAAATCAAGACCAAGACCACTGTGTATGTACCGTAGGTCTGGACTTCTGGACTCCTGAACTTCTTGCTCTTTGAAGATGCTGGTCTTGACTACAACTCTAATATCTCCTATTTTAAACAATGTATGCATTTTTTGGACAGCTGTTTGACTTCATAATCTCCTGTTTAGTTATTGGGTCTTTCATCATCAGACTGACATCTACAGCCACAGTTGACCATTCATGCACATCCCCGGCTGCTTTATTTTCATCACTTCATGTCATATTTCATCATATTCCAGATAATTTGTGATTATAGAAACACTAGTTTAACACTTGGAACTTCACTAAATATGAGTACACTTAATATCAAACTGCATTACTTTAAGAATTTTGAGTACATTTCTATTTACACTTTTTTTGCAGATAATCTATTCTTTTCCCTATCACTGTCATTAACAGGTGATTTCATAACCCATTCGGTTTGGACTTTTCAGTTTGGTTGGAATAAAAATTTTAGGTGTGAAGCCTGCCTCGAGCCATCGTCCAAATCACAGAGCCGAAATCTGGTCCAGATGAATAGGTGCTTGTGGAAAAGTGGCGATAGAAATCTATTCAGGAGTTTTTGAGTAATCCTGTTAAAACAGACAAACTAACACCAATGAAAAGTAATTACCAGCAACTGTGTTGCTTTTTCTTTAACCTGTCTCTGTTTCATCTTCAACCTGTCTTTGTTTTACACTACCGTTCAAAAGTTTGGGGTCACCCAGACAATTATTTTGTGTTTTCCATGAAAAGTCACACTTATTTACCACCATGAGTTGTAAAATGAATAGAAAATATAGTCAAGACATTGACAAGGTTAGAAATAATGATTTGTATTTGAAATAATAATTTTTTCCTTCAAACTTTGCTTTCGTCAAAGAATCCTCCATTTGCAGCAATTACAGCATTGCAGACCTAACATGATTGCACAAGGGTTTTCTAATCGTCCATTAGCCTTCTGACACAATGAGCAAACACATTGTACCATTAGAACACTGGAGTGATAGTTGCTGGAAATGGGCCTCTATACACCTATGTAGATATTGCACCAAAAACCAGACATTTGCAGCTAGAATAGTCATTTACCACATTAGCAATGTATAGAGTGTATTTCTGATTAGTTTAAAGTTATCTTCACTGAAAAAAAGTGCTTTTCTTTCAAAAATAAGGACATTTCTAAGTGACCCCAAACTTTTGAACGGTAGTGTATCTTTATACTGTCTTTTGGTGCTTTCACATCTAAATTTGTTTACTTTGGTCTGAATCAATTGATAAGTTTGTTACTTTGTATCATTTTCTCCCTGGATGTTCCCTTTCAGACAGGAAAAAATTCAAGTGGACCAAATTCTGTCATGTTAAATCCCAAAAGACTTAGGTCAGAACATTCTCTGTTCTTATTGGTCAGATTTCTTTGCTGCAAGAACAGCAAATGTAAATACAGGAAGTTGGATGACTACTGTGCATTTATGTATTTCTGGGGAGAAAATAATTCAAATTGTAGTGTAATCTACAGGGGGTTTCCATCGCCCTGGTTATTGTTTATTACATTACGTGCATATACCACTACTGGCAAATCATACAGTGTGAAAATGAAGCATGGCTACGGATGGAAAATGACATGTTCATTCATCCTCCAGAACCGTGACATACTCAGCCACAGATACTTTCAAAGTTCTATCAGGTATGAACAGTGGCATAAAATGTTTTATCATTTGCCGCTGGTCCTGTTTCAGTACGCTCCCCTTTTCACCTGTAGCACCGCACCAGAGTTTGCCAGCTGATTCAAACTGAGACCACCTCATTCAGAAGGACTTAGTACAGTTTGTTTGGTGTGCACCTGAGTGTGATTACCATGTTCTCACCAGACAAAATGAACTGCACTAACAAAGAACACAAACTCAACTTTGATTGAAACGAGCTAAAGCCTGTAGGTGTGCAAGCACCCTCAGTTTCATCTTTAACCTGTCTTAGTTTCATCTTTAACCTGTATTTATTTCATCTTTAAAGGTTAAAGATGAAACATAGATAATTTAAAGATGAAATAAAGACAAGTTAAAGATGAAACAAAGTCAGGTTAATCTGTCTTTGTTTCATCTTTAACCTGTCTTTATTTCATCTGTCCACAGTATCTCCTGTTTCCTGATCATCGATTTAAGTCTGGAACAGAAGATGAACTTGGTCGAGCATTGTTCATACTGGCGTGGTTTGCGGGGTCCACTGAAATCCACAGCCTCTGCTTTTCTAAAGGCTGCACCAGTTAGCCTTTCTCCAATTAGAAAGCCTCACAATGCTGCCACTGCTGACCTTATCAAAGGCAGCTTCCCCCTCACACTCCCCACTCTGGGCTATATCTCCAGAAATGATTGCTCTGCATTAGTAATGTTACAGCTCGAGCTGCTAATTACTCCCTAAATCTGGCCTCTTTTTCATTACTCCCTGTCCAATTTTTCTTGCAGGTTTCTCCATTTAAGATAATTACATTTGCTGAATTGAGGTCGAGTGCCTTTGGACTCTATTAAAAGTGCCATGAGTCAAATTCGCACATGTTCTTTGCAGTCATTTTTTAATGCATATCTTTGTGTATGAACTGATGTCTGTGCTGTGCTGTGCTCTGTGTGTGTGTGTGTGTGTGTGTGTGTGTGTGTGTGTGTGTGTGTGTGTGTGCGTGCGTGCGTGTGTGTGTGTGTGTGTGTGTGTCTGTGTGTGTCTGTGTGTGTCTACTGGCTGCCATGTTCTGCAGAAAGAACTGCTCTGAGCGTAGTTTTTTTTATATACCTACAGTATGTGCTCAGTGTTTTTCTCTGGACAGGAACAACCTACTGAATCTGTGCTTCTTTCTGAACTTGACCTGAGGAAAGATGTGCTATCAGTAAAAATGTCTTCCCTACAACAACACCAGGATTTTATTAGATCTGCATCCTATTAAGCTAACACATACAATTTGTGCCATAAGTCTTTTGTGAATCTTTCATATGTCCTTTACCTTTTTGTTTCTACTTTAATGGAAGAAGATAGCAGTTATTGTTTCTTCAGGGAGACCACCGACTGATAAAAACTAAACAGCAGTCACACCCTTCACTGCTGCACTTGTTATTAAAGGCAGTGAGAACCCATGGTTCCATTGTGTCATAAGATCACACAGACCAGGGCGTCCAGTCATTTCCCTTAGAGGGCTGAGACCCTACAGGTGTCACGCCTCGCCGCCCATCTGCGGCGCCAGCTGCACACACACCTGCACCTCATCAGCGGCGAGGGATTTAAGCCGCCTCGCCCTGGGCTTCGGCCTGAAGCCGTCAGTCTTCACTCGCTACTCTTGCTGTAAGGAATCTCAACCGTTCAGCAAAACATCCAAGTAAGAATCTCTTACCTCATTCTTCTCCTAGTCTGCTCCCCTGTGCACAGGTGGATTTCCCGGCGGTGGACCACTCCTCTCCGCCACCGTTCCCTCGCTGCTGCACCGGGCGCTCCAGGTCACTGTCTTCCGGGCTTCACCCTTGCTGTGCCAGCCACCTGCCATTCCCAAGTAAGCCAGTCATCATTTTCATATCTCCTGTGTTGGTGTGGTGCCCGTTACCCTTCTCCCTCTGCTTCTCCCATAGGGTTGTCCGGCTGTACGGCCTCCTGCCTCCGTGCCCGACGCAGACGCCACCACCAACACATTCACATCCCGCAGACACACACTCATACACACTTGTTGTTAATAAAGCTATTAGATCTACCCTGAGCCTGCGTGTGTGTCTCCTGAGCCGTGCATTATGTCAGTACAGCTTCAGCAGAGCGGCTCGGCAGACGGCGGGCTCACACGCCGACTTTCCACCCTCGAGGCTCGAGTGGACCTAATAGCCCACCAGCAACAGGTGATTCTAAATCAATTATCCATCATCACTAACCGCTTGGACCGCTTGGACCCCCAACAGCCGTTCCCCCCGGCTCGTCAGGGCGGCGCGGCTCCTGCTGCTCCAGCGGCCGTCCAGCCTGCTCCGGTGGCACCGGTTCGGCTCACACCCATTCCGACACCCGCCCGCTTTAGCGGTAAGCTCGGCGGAGCACGGGGGTTTATAATGCAATGTGAGTCCGTGTTCCACCGTGTGGAACACGGACACCATAGCCGAATTGGTTACATAGGGAATCTCCTGGAGGGGCGAGCGCTTACTTGGGCTTACGCCGTAATGGCGAGGCCCAGTTACGCCACCCTCACCTATGGCCAATTCGTGAGACAGTTCCTGGAAGTCTTTGATCATTCTCGTACTGAGAGCGTTCAGGTCGATCGGCTTCTCAGCCTCCAGCAGGGAAGCCGGTCGGCAGCTGATTACGCGATCGACTTCCAGGTAGCGGCGGAGGAGGTTGGCTGGGATGAACGTTCATTCTGCGGCCTCTTCCTCCGCAGTCTCAATGATAGTCTGAGAGACGAACTGGCTGGGCAGGACATCCCGGAGACTTTAGCGGAGCTAACGTCCCTAGCCATCAGCCTGGATAACAGGTTGCGCGAGCGCACCTCGGAGCGGAAGTCATCTTCTTCTCGCTCTCGTGGTGCCTCGTCGCGCCTGTCCCAAGCTCGCCCCCTGGCGTTGCCGCCACCATCGCGCCCCGAGGAGTCGGAGCCGATGGTGACGGGCTGGACAAAGCTCCCCCCTGCGGACAGACAACGCCGCCGTGAGTTGGGTCTCTGCATGTATTGCGGAGACAGCCAACACACGGTGGAGCTTTGCCCACAGAAGCCAAACGACGGGGTCCGCGAGTCACTGTAGGGGGCCTCGTGGACGTCAATCGGTTAAATCCCCTCTCCCAATTGAAGCTGCCCGTCCGGTTTTGTCACAACCCCACTGGGCACCTCACCCACGCACTGGTGGATTCGGGCGCGGAGGGCAGCTTTATTTCACAAAGCCTGGCAACCCGATTGGGCATCAGTTGCCAAGCCCTCAAATCCCCTCTCGCCCTGGTCAACCTCTCCCATGTGTCCCTGGGGAGAGTCACACACCAGACCGTCCCTGTACCTGTGATCATCTCTGGGAACCACCGGGAGGAAATCACTTTCTACGTCCTCCCCAACTCTGTGTCGCCCGTCATCCTGGGGTACCCCTGGCTTCGCTTCCATAACCCCGTCCTGGATCGGAAGTCCGCCAGGGTATCGGCATGGAGTTCCTTCTGCATGAGCACCTGCCTGCAATCCGCTGCCTGCTCTCCGTCCTCTTCTCAAGCTCCTATGGACGCTGCGCCCCCGGATCTCTCCCTGGTGCCATCAGAATTTCATGACCTGGGTATGGTTTTCAGCAAGTCCAAGGCGATGTCTCTTCCTCCACACAGGCCCTACGACTGTGCGATAAACATCCGCCAGGGGGCACCCTTACCCTCTGGGCGACTCTACAGCCTGTCGGTGCCAGAGAAGGAGGCTATGAATTCCTACCTCAAGGAATCGCTGAGTGCTGGAATTATCCGTCCCTCGTCATCACCATTAGGCGCAGGATTCTTCTTCGTGGGCAAGAAGGACGGTTCCCTCCGTCCTTGTATCGACTACCGCGCCCTGAATGATATCACGGAGAAGGATCGCTACACCCTGCCACTTATGGACACCGCCTTCCACTCCCTCCAGGGGGCGACTTGGTTCACCAAGCTGGATTTACGCAGCGCATACCACCTCGTCCGGATCCGGGAGGGAGATGAGTGGAAGACAGCCTTCCGTACCCCGAACGGCCATTTCGAGTACCTGGTGATGCTGTTCGGGTTGACCAATGCTCCAGCCGTCTTTCAGCGCCTAATAAATGACGTCCTCCGGGATTTCATCGGCCTATTTGTGTTCGTCTACCTGGATGACATCCTCATCTTCTCCAAATCCAGGGACGAGCACCGGGTCCATGTGAGGCGGGTCCTCCAAAGGCTGCTGGAGAACCGGTTGTATGTGAAGGCAGAAAAGTGTGAATTCTACGCTAAGACTACGTCCTTCCTCGGGTTCGTCATCTCCCATGACCAGGTGCTTCCGGACCTAGTGAAGGTGAAGGCGGTGGTGGAATGGCCTACACCAACATCAAGGAAACAGGTGCAACAATTTATTGGGTTTGCAAACTTCTACCGCCGCTTCGTCCCAAATTTTGGCACCGTCGTCGGCCCTCTGACCCGCCTCACGTCCCCTAAGGTCCCATTCCGGTGGACCGAAGAGGCCGCAGCTGCCTTCCAGGCGCTGTAGGCGGAGTTCTCCTCCTCCCGGGTCCTTAGCCAAGTCGACCCGTCACTGCAATGCATCGTGGAAGTGGATGCTTCGGACACGGGAGTGGGGGCGGTTCTATCTCAGCGGTCACCAGATGACGGAGTCAAACGGCCCTGCGCTTTCTTCTCTCGGCGCTTGTCCCCGGCGGAACGGAACTACGACGTGGGGGACAGAGAGCTCCTCGCCATCAAGCTCGCGCTGCAGGAGTGGCGTCACTGGCTAGAGTGGGTGGACCTGCCGTTCGTGGTCCTGACTGACCACAAGAACTTGGAATACTTAAGATCTGCCAAGCGTCTGAACGCCCGCCAGGCGCGTTGGTCCTTGTTCTTTGCCAGGTTCCGTTTTAACATCACCTTCAGGCCTGGCTCCAAAAACGGCCTGCCTGACGCCCTCTCTAGGCAATTTGCGCCTGAGGCGTCTGAGGACACGGTCCACACCATCCTGCCCAGGTCGTGCATCGTGGGAGCCGTCACTTGGGACATAGAAAGTAAGATCCGGAAGGCGCAGGAATTGGAACCTGACCCTGGCGGCGGACCGGAGGGGAGGCTTTTTGTGCCATCCACGGTTCGGGGGGAGGTCATCCACTGGCTGCACACATCTAAGCTCACTTGCCACCCTGGTTCCTCCCGGATGATCGACCTTCTTCAACGGTCCTTCTGGTGGCTGGGCCTGCGGAAGGACGCTGCCCGCTACGCCCGGGCCTGCCCTGTATGTGCCACCAGTAAATCAGGTAATGCCCCTCCAGCGGGTTTGCTCCAGCCTCTGCCCGTCCCTGGCAGGCCCTGGTCGCATATCGCCCTGGATTACATCACCGGACTCCCAGTCTCTAACACCTTCGACACTGTCCTGACCATCGTAGACCGTTTCTCCAAGGCGGTGCACTTCATCCCGCTACGACGTCTTCCATCTGCCGTGGAGACGGCGGACCTCCTAGTCCAACACGTGGTCAGGCTGCACGGGATTCCGGTGGACGTGGTCTCAGACCGGGGGCCCCAATTTTCCTCAGAGGTTTGGAGGTCCTTTTGCAACGCCCTGGGAGCCAAGGTAAGCCTCTCCTCCGGCCATCACCCCCAAACCAACGGGCAGTGTGAGTGGACCAACCAGGAGCTGGAGGCTGCGCTCCGCTGCATTACTGCATCCAAGCCTGCGTCCTGGAGTAACCATCTCACCTGGGTTGAGTACGCCCACAACACCGCCCGCTCTTCTGCCACAGGGATGTCTCCCTTTAAGGCGTCCCTGGGCTACGACCCTCCTCTTTTCCCAGCGCAGGAGAGTGAGGTAACTGTCCCCTCAGTTCGGGCGCACCTCAGGCAGTTCCGTTCCATCTGGGCGTCGGCGCGCAATGCGCTTTTACGCACGGCGGAGCGCAACAGATCCGCGGCGGACCGGCACAGAAGACCTGCCCCAGCGTACCAGGTGGGTCAGCGTGTCTATGTGTCTACCCAGGACGTCATTTTAAAGGGTGAGAGGAGGAAGCTGGCACAGCGTTTTATGGGCCCATACCCCATCACCAGGATTATCAACCCGGTGGCTGTGCGTGTAGCTATCCCCCCTCCCTCCGCATCCATCCCACCTTCCACGTTTCCAAGGTGAAGCCGGCAGTCTCCGATCCCCTTTGCCCTCCTCCTGCTGCGCAGCCCGCGCCCCAGATGGTTGATGGCCATCCGGCCTGGCCTGTCTCCTCTATCCTGGACTCCCGGCGCCAGGGTCGCGGGTTGCAGTACTTGGTGGACTGGGAGGGTTATGGGCCTGAACATCGGCAATGGGTACCCTCGTCATTTGTGTTGGACTCGTCCCTCATTACTGAGTTCCACCGAGCGCACCCGGAGAAACCATCGCCAGGAGGCGCTGCTAGAGGGGGGAGTACTGTCACGCCTCGCCACCCATCTGCGGCGCCAGCTGCACGCACACCTGCACCTCATCAGCAGCGAGGGATTTAAGCCGCCTCGCCCTGGGCTTCGGCCTGAAGCCGTCAGTCTTCACTCGCTACTCTTGCTGTAAGGAATCTCAACCGTTCAGCAAAACATCCAAGTAAGAATCTCTTACCTCATTCTTCTCCTAGTCTGCTCCCCTGTACACAGGTGGATTTCCCGGCGGCGGACCACTCCTCTCCGCCACCGTTCCCTCGCTGCTGCACCGGGCGCTCCAGGTCGCTGTCTTCCGGGCTTCACCCTTGCTGTGCCAGCCACCTGCCATTCCCAAGTAAGCCAGTCATCATATTCATATCTCCTGTGTTGGTGTGGTGCCGTTACCCTTCTCCCTCTGCTTCTCCCATAGGGTTGTCCGGCTGTACGGCCTCTTACCTCCGTGCCCGACGCAGACGCCACCACCAACACATTCACATCCCGCAGACACACACTCATACACACTTGTTGTTAATAAAGCTATTAGAACTACCCTGAGCCTGCGTGTGTGTCTCCTGAGCCGTGCATTATGTCAACAGGTTTCCATCCTACCAATCTCCAATCCGTGACAACACCTGCTGAACAGACTAGCTGGACAGAACTGGTTTAATTCTTCATGGGTTCAGATGCATCAAGGTGCTGCAAACGTTCCTCACAAATAATGGCATCATCACACGTCTGCTGCAGATTTGTTGGCTGCACATCCATGCTGCTCTCTGCATGAATCCATCTTTGTTGTGTAGGAATATTCTGACCTTTTCCTCCAAATGAGAAACTGAGACTCAGAGGAGAAATTATTTTTTTCCGGTTTTGGTGATCCCAAGTTAACTGTAGCCTCAGCTTCCTGTTCTGAGCTGACAGGAGTGGCATGGATTGAGGTCTTCTTTTGCTGTAGCCCATCTGCTTCAAGGGTCAGTGTGTTGTTTGAGTTCCTGTTGTCTGTCAGCTCCAGCCACTCTGAGCATTGTACTATGACGTCTGACATCAACAAGGCATGTGGGCCCAGAGAACTGCTGCTCCCTGGATATTTTCTCTTTTTCAGACCATTCTCAAATCAACTTTCTTCCTCATTCTGAAGCTTTGTCTGGACTTCAGCGGCTAGTCTTTGTCTACATCTATCTGTAAATGCAGCATATCTGTGTGTGTGTGTGTGTGTGTGTTCCTCACATATTTCTCAAACTGTTCTTCAGACTGGCCTCAGATTTTTTAAGTGTTTTGCTGAGGTTACAAGGGTGTACATTCCTGAGTATGGAGTTGTTCAGTCAAAATATGTAATTTTTATCAATATAAGTTTACTCATTGCTCTCTGTACTGATTGGATAGTACACGGCATCATGGCATCAGTGACCACAGCGCTCGGTCAGCAAAACAAGGAAGCCAAAAGTGACAAATATGACTAGAAAAAGACAATACTGAAGATTTAATGCTTAAAAAGTTATACCATAAAGTTGCTGTGATTGCGTAGGTCTAAAGCAGGGGTGTCCAACCATGTGCCATGGAGAGCCAAGACCCTGCAGGTTTTACCTCCAACCAGTGTCTTCAACAGCAGATTTCTGTGAACTTCTTCCCACTGATTGCTGATAAGTGAAAACACCTGCTGAAGAGACTGGGTAGAAGAGAAAACCTGCAGGGTCTTGGCTCTCCATGGCACATGGTTGGACACCCCTGGTCTAAAGGATAATTCAGCATATGTGGAGAACATGAGGTGCTTGAGCAGACTGGGCAGAGCATCAGCGAAGACCCGGGTTTGACAAAAAACACCGATGTATCCAACACAGAACATGCTGGGAGAAGTAGCAGCCCGACCGGGCAGACCATGGTCCTACGTGGAGAGGCACGCCCAGCCTGCCCAGTCAGTGGTAGACGGGACTCTCGGCTGCTGCTGGTACCACTGTCCTTTGCAGGACCGCGAGTCCCCCCTCCCATGCGAGTATCTAAAAATTAAAAACTTAATAATAATACCGCCATGATTTTTTTTTTTTTTTTTTTTTTTTTTTTTTGTTACTTATTTGTACCCGTAGGTAGACTTGGTTTGCAGTCTGGTGACAAGCCACCGGCTGTTGGTCGCTGCGTGCGCGAGCGCCCTAAACCTACATGTTTTTGGTGTGCGGGAGGAAACCGGAGAAATCCCGGAGTAAACCCGCGCAACACGGGGAGAACATGCAAACTCCACGTGGGAATGGAAAAACAGGAAACAAAATGTCCCCAAAATTATATAAATCATTTTTAGTTAAATCTTTACTGACAAATGGGAAGCACTGATACAATGGTTGCAGTCAAATGGGTCCTTCTGTTGTGTATAATAATGCTGGGTGTTTTGTAGATAATTTGATTGATTACAGTTTTAAAAAAAACTTCCAATAACAGAATATTGTTACAATATAAAATGATGCACTACAATGGATCTCAAATATTTGTAAATGTGTCTGTTATAGTACCGCATGAGTTTATTGACAATACAGTATAAACTACACATATAGTAAACTAAAACATTTATAATGGTGACTGAAGAACTCCCATTCCACAAACTACAAGAATCGTAGGCTGCATTCAGCCAGGAAAGTCCAGGGGTCTCGGTTTGACTGGGCGGGGAATGTCAGTAATTTTCACACCTTTGTTTAGTTTGGTTTGCATTCACACTGCAACAAACCAAACTGCCTGGACAATGTCACGCAGTTGCAACTGCTCTTTTGGGGCGCTGTAACCAAAACCACCACTGACCAGGAAGAAAAAGTCTCGGCAAAGAAGAAAAATCAGGCTCATCGATTGGCCAGGACTGACAACTGAAATCCGTTCCCTTCAGCCGGGTTGTTTGTCCACCACAAAGAAGACATTTTTTAACTATTCTCCTGGGTTTTCACCAGTAAAAAGGATTTCTCGGATTTGCACGGTTGTCTTTATTGTTATTTTCTACCCAAAATGTACTACAGTAAATGCCACTTCCTCTTCTCAGACTATGTATTGCTATGGTTACACAAATGCTGAGGGGCACTTCTGCACTTTGGTCGGCTGGATACTCTGGATTCACACTGCAAGCGGAGGGCACCAGACTTCATTTGCAAGTGAACCGAGACCCCCGTTTTCAGGGGGACCAGACTTCGCTTGTTTGGTGCACACCAGCATTCCAACGCATGTTCAGACTGCACCAAACAAACCGAACTATCCGCAGAAGCCACTGTTTGGTCCTTTGGTCCGGACCAAACAGTAGCCATCTGAATGTGCCCTCAGTCCTAAAAGATCACACACATAAGTCTGACAAACAAATAAACGAGGGTTTTTAAACAGTCACTAATACTGCATGTCCCATTCATTTTCAAAAATTCTGTAATTAATATTCACACAATGAAGCACATTTTAGTGTTTAGTTCCTTTCGTATTTGTCAAAGTCTAACATGTGATCGCCTACATATAGGCTACACCTCTTTGTATTCCACTTCCAAACACAGCCTACATTTGGGTCTGTAAAGCCTGATTGGGATGCCTGTTTTCAGATAAGAATACTGCTTTGTAGGGGCATGCACTAGTGCATAAACAATGAGTTGCCGCCAAGTGATTGGCTGATTAGATAATGGCATTAATATGCAGCTGAATAGGTGTAGCTACTATAGTGGCTGGTGATGGGATATTAGCAACTGACAGAGGTGGAAAACTGCAAACATACTGTCTCTTTCAGGGGTCCTTCAGTTATTTTTTTTGGGGGGGGTATTCTCAATGGACGGAGTTCTCACAAAAACTGAAGAGATGAAAAATGTTGTACACACTAATAAAACAAAGGAAATGAACAGATGCCACCAGTACACCAGGATGATATAGCCGCCACATGATTTCCCATTCATATGCTAACTAAGAAAAAGTTTCTGGGTGTTGGGAATGCCGGTGGTTTGTGTCCAGAACCTGTAATTTCATTAGGTTTAAAATCTTATCTGGAAGGACGAATCCAGGACTATGCGTCATATTTAATCCCTCACTGTGCAGCACAAAGATAATCCCATCTGAATGGCTTTTCAGAAACAAACAATAAGTGTTTTTACAGTGCTTACTGATACTGCTTTACAGTGGTACATAAAAGAAGGCTCCAGTGATAGAAAGTTCAGTGGAAATGATTCATTAAGACTCTGCAGTCTGATCAGGCTTATCCGGTGTCATGCGGTCATCCTGCGCAAAACTCCTCCTGTTTTTGTCTGCTTGTGCACGACTGCAGAAATTTCAGCGTAGTGAAGAAAGCCAGCCATTGTCCCATTGGCTGGACACACTCGTGGACAATGTTTTAGCCTCGCACAGGCATGCAAGTCCATCAGTGTGTGAGCGGGCCATCTCCGCTGTAAGGCGGCGCATCTCTGTAGGCAGTGAGGGTGAACACGTTTCTGCTTCAGGAGCAGGAGAAGCTCCAGAGACGCGTGTGCATGCCACTTCCTCCTACTGCAGCCATCATTACGCCAGGCTTTTTCTGAAGACCGGGGTGCTCTGAATATTCATAATGAAGGAGTAAAATCATCATATTTAAACTCGCGCCACGGCAGTCACCAGATGAGCGGAGCCTTTGTGAACGCCTCATTGTCTGCGTGGGAGTCCCAGATGTGTTTTACATGAAACATTCAAGAAGCTGGAAAGTTAAGCAGATGTGCATTTGTCAACCCGGCTATGGATTCTCTTCCTGCAAGGCTTTTTTTTTTTTTTGCCTGTAAACAATGCAGAAAAAAAAACCCAACACATCTTAAATGTCCATTTTGAACAGCAAAACTTTAAATTGGTGAAGTTGCAGCCTAAAAACAAACTTAGGAAAAATGAACACCTCCCAAACCACCTCCGACTTTGCACATCCTCAAATCCAAGCTGCAGCGAGCTGTCCCAGGTCAGGAGAACTTTTACGAAAAATACTGTCAGCAGTTTTAATCAGTTTTAAAGTACGTAGGTGACAGATATATGCAAATGTTCTTATTGCTTTCTGACAAATAAAAACTTTAGTGTATTTTCTGATTTTGGAGTGGCATGACTTTCTCTGCCATGATAGTTATTGGATTGTGTGTGGTTTCCTAGAGTAGTTGGTACTTGAGATGTTTTTCTTTTCTGGAATCCATCACCTCTTCATGCAGGAGAAACAAGAACAATGATCTACGTAGGATGCAGACTGACGTCACCCATGAGTCTGTGATCCATCCAATACTGTTCACCTTACACAGTACACAGTCCCTCAGGTAATATTTTAGAAGCCATTGCATAGATTGCCATAGTTATGTATGCAGATGACACCCAGATATATTTATGAGTGGAACGGGAGAGATTGTTAAAGTATGGGAATAACTTCAAGATAAACCTGGAAAATCTTTATCTGGGAACATCTTGGGTTCAATTAGGACAATATAATCGTGCACACACTGCACATTCTGCCAGTGGCTTTTGTCATTTCTGGTGGTGAATTTCCCTTTTGCATACTTTACACCCTCATCACCCAATGACGAGTGACATTTTTAAAATGGGTGTAGCTGGATGCAAATTCAGCATGTTGCCAGTTTACAGCAGAGCTGTGCTTTTCCATTATGGTTATCTAAGTGGCCCATCGTAAAAATGTGCAGGTGCTAAAGAACATGGACAGACTTGCACTACTTCGTCACACACCTGCTTCAGCTCCAGTGGTTCAGGTGGAACAGTGCTGCTCCCGTAAATAATAGATAGATAGATAGATAGATAGATAGATAGATAGATAGATAGATAGATAGATAGATAGATAGAAAGATAGATGTACTTTATTGATCCCAAACTGGGAAATTACAGTGTAACAGCAGCATGACAGTAGACAACCAATCAACAGAAACACACACATGACAGACAAAGGGATTACCCATGGAAAGTAAAAACTAACACAACTATAAAAACCTATATACATCATAGCTTAATATATGATGACCCGTATAATCACATGAATCATCCCATAGTACAAAGAAGGACTATCAGGAGCAGAGTGAAAGGTGAGGTACCAGTTAGTCTGTAACGTGCAGTGTGGCAGCATAGCTATGACCAGAATACAGCATCATAGTGAGTTATTGTACAGTGAAATTGCATGTGGCAGGAAAGATTTCCTGTACCTGGCCGTTCAACAGCGAAGCTGTAGTAGTCTACTGGAGAAAGTGCTTCGCTGTCTGTCTAGTGTGTGGTGGAGGGGGTGATCAGGATTGTCCACAATGGATCGCAGTTTACGTAGTGTTCTCCTCTCCACCACTGTCTCAAAGGTCTCCGGTCTGAGACCAATTATAGAGCCAGCCCTCTTGATAATCTTGTCAAGTCTGTTGGTGTCTCTGGCCCTGATACTGCTACCCCAACAGATAGCACCAAAGAAGATGGCACTGGTGACAATGGTCTAGTAGAAAAGCTCAAGCATCCTGCTGCACACGTTGAAGGATCTCAGCTTCCTCAGGAAGTAGAGTCTGCTCATCCCCTTCTTGTGCGCAGCAATGGTGTTGGATCTCCAGTCCAACCCGCTGCTGATCCTGACACCCAGATATTTGTAGTCCTCAACCACTCCCACATCCTCCCCCCTAATCTGCAGTGGCTGAGAAGGCGTCTTCCTCTTCCTGAAGTCAATCACTATCTTTCTGGTCTTGCTGGCATTCAACCTCAGGTGATTCTGCTCTGTCCACTCCACAAATCTGTCTACCAGTGCCCTGTACTCCCCCTCCTCTCCTCCACTTACACACCCCACAACAGCTGAGTCATCAGAGAATTTCTGCAGGTGGCATGACTCAGTGTTGTACTGAAAGTCAGTGGTGTATAAGGTAAAGAGAAAAGGAGAGAGCACAGTCCCCTGTGGTGCTCCCATATCACTAGCCACCACCCCAGACAAGACATTGCCCAGCCGGACAAACTGTGGTATGCCTGTCAGGTAGTCAGTAATCCAGGAGATCACAGAGCTGTCAACCCCCATCACCTGCAGCTTCTCACCCAGCAGCAGTGGCTGGATGGTGTTAAAGGCACTGGAGAAATCAAAAAAGTGATTCTCATAGTATCTCCTCCACCATCCAGGTGCAAATGGGCTTGTTGCAGCAGGTAGAAGACAGCATCTTCAACTCCTAAATGGGGCTGATATGCAAACTGCAGAGGGTCCAGCCACGTCTTCACCTGCGGCCTCAGGTGGGCTAAGACCAGTCTCTCCAGGACCTTCATCACATGGCATGTGAGGGCAACTGGTCGGTAGTCGTTCAGGTCTGATGAAGATGCCTTCTTGGTGACAGGAACCAGGCAGGATGTCTTCCACAGCACCGGTACTTTCTCCAGACTCAGGCTCAGGTTGTACAGGTGTTTCAGTACCGGAGCTAGTTGGTTGGCACAGGTCCTCAGGGTCCTTGCTGAGATGCCATCAGGGCCCGCCGCCTTCCGCTGATGAAGTCTCTCCAGCTGTTTCTCCACCTGGTCTGTAGTCACCGTGAAGTGAGGGAGGGTCCTGGTGCCCCCTGAGGAGGAGGGGGGGGGGGGGATGGAGAGAGGTTCTGCACAAGAGGGTGGGTGGGAGGGTTGCGTGGGGGTCTGGTTGTGTTGCTGGGGTGACAGACTGTGAGTTGAACCTATTAAAATACAGATTCAGTTCCTCAGCTCTCTCCTGGCTCCCAGATGGCTGCTTGACTCTCCCCTTGCACCCAGTTATTTGCTTCATTCCCTCCCACACATCTTTAGCATTGTTTTGCCTGAGTTTATCTTCCAACTTCCTCCTATAATTGTCCTTGCACCTCCTCAGCATCTCTTTCAGCTCATGCTGCACTCCCCTCAGCTTCTCCTTGTCTCCGGACCTAAAAGCTCTCTTCTTTTTGTTCAGAAGTGCTTTCAGGTTGCTTGTGACCCATGGTCTTTTGTTGGAGAAGCATTGTACAGTCTGAGCTGGCATGGTCATGTCGTCACAGCATCTAATGCATTCTGTGATGCAGTCGGTCATATTGTCTATGTCCACCCCATGTGGTTCACAGAGTACGCTCCAGTCTGTCATCTCGAAGCAGTCCTGCAGTGCATCAGCAGCCTCCTGTGTCCACCTCCTCACAGTCCGTGTATAAGCAGGTTTTCTTTGCACAAGGGGAACATATTTGGGTGATAACATGACCATGCAGTGATCCGATTTGCCAATGGGGTGTAGAGCTGTGGCACTATATACATCTCTGACATTGGCATACAGTAAATCCAGTGTTTTGTTTTCTCTGGTGGGAATGATGTTCTTGTGCATTTTCACTTTGTCCATGATTGCATCTGTTTCCAATCTGTTCTCCTGGGTAAACATGCCATCCTCCACAGATCATGGACACTGCCTATTAAAGGTGAGGAGCCATTCTGATTGGTGTTATCATCAAAAGATACCTGATTAAATACAAGAGGTTTTTTCCCGCTGTCCTAATGGCAGAATAAACTTGGATAATAAGGATGGATAATAATTGCTGTTTGACATTTATAAGACTGTAGTAACGGGGCTCCTCATCTCAGGATGATTATGAAAATCTTGTCCATGTATTTGTTAATTTTAAACAAGATGGCATTGACCTAAAAATTCTCTAAATATCCATTAGTTGATCAAATTCACGGTTTTAAGAGTCTGATCAGAGATAGAATGACATTAAAAATTAGCTCCCCAGCTTTGGCAGACTGGAGAATAGAAAATTGATTTTAAAATCACCTCAGCTCCAAAGTCCAACCGATTAGGCCTCATGGTTTTTAAAGTCTATAAAAAGGACCACAGCTGCTCTTGGAATGATGGACATTTTTATGTTATTTACTTAAAAAAAATAAATTTATAAACAAACTGATGTCAAACTGATGTCAGTAAACAACGGCGCCAGAGATGGCCCTGCTCAGTCACGACTGGTATTTCCCTGCACGGCCAGATGGTAAGGACAGACTTTGTCAGAACTCAGTTCATCTGTTCCTTTTATGCTGAGTCATTTTAATCATTATGTGATCCATCAGTCCATGTACCATCCGGAAGACTGGTTGTACATCTCAGGCTCACAAAGGGGGTGGAGCCTGTCCCAGCTGTTATTTGGTGACTGGTGGGCTAGATAATTAGAAATCCATGGCTCTCAGCTTTATAATTCAATACATTTCCTTTTTTTGTTGAAATCACTACACATTGTTCTCTAGGACCCCTTTACGTACATGGAGATCATTTGGTGACCATTGAGAGATCAGAAATTGTCCCCCCAAAAATCCTTGATAGATCACTTAGAGATCATTGGGACATTGATGAGATTGTTGAGCGCTCCTTAAGAGCTTGTTGAGAGATTGCTTCCTTTGGTGACCTCTGAAAGATTGCTTTGGATTGAATTAAAACTTTGAGAACCATGGAAGTCACTGAAGATCATTGAGAGATCACTGAGAGATTGTTAAGAGATCTGGAAATCAATTCTCAGCAATCTGCACTACTGTGAAAAGGGAATAGAAGAGCACTAGGAACCTGAAATATATACAGTGTATGCAGTGGTGTGAAAAAGTGTTTGCCCCCTTCCTGATTTCTCATTTTTTTGTATGTTTGTCACCCTTAAATGTTTCAGATCATCACACAAATTTAAATATTAGACAAAGATAACACAAGTAAACACAAAATGCAGTTTTTAAATGAAAGTGTTTATTATTAAGGGGGAAAAAATCCAAACCTACATGGTCCTGTGTGCAAAAGCGATTGCCCCCTAAACCTAATAACTGGTTGGGCCACCCTTAGCAACAACAACTGCAATCAAGCGTTTGCAATAACTGGCAATGAGTCTTTTACAGCACTGTGGAGGAATTTTGGCCCACTCATCTTTGCAGAATTGTTGTAATTCAACCACACTGGAGGATTTTCAAGCATAACCCACCATTTTAAGGTCATGCCACAGCATCTCAATTTGATTCAGGTCAGGACTTTGACTAGGCCACTTCAAAGTCTTCATTTGTTTTTTCTTAAGCCATTCAGAGGTGCATTTACCGGTGTGTTTTGGATCATTGTCCTGCTGCAGAACCCAAGTGCGCTTCAGCTTGAGGTTATTAACAGATGGCCGGACATTCTTCTTCAGGATATTTTGGTAGACAGCAGAATTCATGGTTCCATTTAACACAGCATGTCTTCCAGGTGCAGAAGCAGCAAAAAAGCCCCAGACCATCATACTAACACCACCATATTTTACTGTTGGTATGATGTTCCTTTTCTGAAATGCTGTGTTACTTTTATGCTGGATGTAGTGGGACACACACACCTTCCAAAAAGTTTGACTTTTGTCTCGTCAGTCCACAAAGTATTTTTCCAGAAGTCTTGGGGATCATCAAGATGTTTTCTGGCAAAACTGAGGCGAGCCTTTATGTTCTTTTTGCTCAGCAGTGGTTTTCGTGTCTTTCTTATGGTGGAGTCATGAACACTGACCTTAACTGGGGCAAGTGAGGCCTGCAGTTCTCTGGATGTTGTTGTGTGGTCTTTTGTGGCCGCCGGCCACTCCTGGGAAAGTTCACCACTGTTCCATGTTTTTGCCATTTGTGGATAATGGCTTTCACTGTGGTTCACTGGAGTTCCAGAGTTTTAGAAATGGCTTTATAACTTTTTTCCAGATTGATAGATCTCAGTTTCTTTGTTTCTCATTTATTCCTGAATTTCTTTGGATTGCAGCATGATGTCTAGCTTTTGAGGATCTTTTGGTCTACTTCACTTTGTCAGGCAGGTCGTATTTAGTGATTTCCTGATTGAGAACAGGTGTGGCAGTAATCCGGCCTGGGTATGGCTAGAAAAATTGAACTCAGCTTTCCAAAGCTGTGATAAACCACAGTTAACACATGTTTTAACGGCGGGGGGGGGGGGGGGGGGGGAAATCATTTTTTCACACAGGGCCTTGTGACTTTGAATTTTTGTTTACCCTTAATAATTAACACCTTCATTTAAAACTGCATTTTGTGTTACTTGTGTTATCTTTGTCAAATATTTAAATTTGTTTGATGATCTGAAACATTTAAGTGTGACAAACACACAAAAAAATGAGAAATCAGGAAGGGGGCAAACCTTTTTTCAGACCACACAGTGGGCCCCTCCTACCCACTGCCCTCTTATAGTCACAAGGGGTGGCGGAACCAGAAGTTGGAGTCACCACCCGTACCACACAAATAAACTCCAAACTCCAACATAACATTCTTCCCCTCCTTCACAAAAATTGAAACACACACACAATGCGGACCCACCCCAATTTGGAACCCAAATTGTGCACTATGATTAACTGAATATCACAGTGCAAATGGCCTAACTCATTCACTCAAAAACAACTAAAACTAGGGGGAACAGATGGACTGCTGTCCCACCGTACACGGCAAAGCGGATAATTCTGCCGCTTAAACTAAATAAAAGTCCATTTAAAACTGAAATTACTGCCGTGTTCCTCAAACTAAAACAACATACGCAAAATAATCCCCAGAAGTATATATAAACAAACTACTCTGAACACATGCACCAAAATTAACTTATATACATACGGCGGGAGAATGCAAGTCCATGGGCCACCCTGGACCACCCTGTCATCAGTCCACCCCTGGAGACAGCCAGCCCCCTGGGCCGCAGCAGGTCGCTTCAGCACCGGTGTGCTTCCTCTTCATCACCACCGGCTGCTCCGCTCATCCAGGCCCACGCCCATCAGTTCCCTCCCAGGCACGCTGCAGCTTGTTTGGGTGCCCCCACAATCGTCTTGCAGCTGGAGATGAGCGTCCTCCCATCTGGCCACAACGCATGACCATCCCTGGTGCTCCTCCGACCAGTGACCGGTCCATACCTGCCATGGTTGCTTCTCCTCCCGAATCCAGTCCTTGACCCCCACAAGGGTCCCACTCGGCTTGGAGGGTCTCTGCTTGGCACGTCGTGCTACCGTGTCTGATTGTGCGGCCCTGACCTCTTTTAACTTCGCTGCTGCCATTGCCGTTGTGGCCCCCTGTTCACCGGCCTACTTGAGCTGAGATCCAGGAACAGGTGAGACCAGCCTGTCAACGTTGCCCGTCATTACAGGCATCCCGCTGTGCCACCCAGTACCCTCATCCAGGGCGACTTGAGCTCTGGCACAGGTACCCTCGTGCGATGATCCTGAGGGATTTTGATCATGCTCACTCTCCAGGGTGCCAGGCAGTTCCTCATCCCACACTGCGCCGTCTACCACTCTCAGGGTCGGACAGTCCCACGTCCCGGCCAATTTGCACCGAGCCGTCGGTTCCAACATTCCCACTGTGGCCAGCCGTCCTCTTCCACAAGCACAAAGCGGCACAAGGTCACTCTCTCAGAGCCCACTGCTCTTGCGTCGATCCAAAAACCTACTTCCACCCAGTCCAACTCCATCATACAGTACGCGTGTCCATTGGTGCTCAGAGACACAGCATGAACAGCCGTGAGGGCGCAAGAGTCCTCTTTGTGCCATGGACCTTCTCGTACAGATCTGTGGCATGCCCTGGTGACATAAAGCAAGTGACCACACTTGCCACAGCGATTCGCTCTTGCCGAACAATCTTTGGCTCTGAAATGGTACTTTGTGGACCCACAGCCCTCACCTTTGGGCTCTTTCGGTTCAGACCTCACATTCACAGCACTGGTGTCGTCCTCCACGCTTTCCATGCTGAACGGGTCCACTGCATGCGCTGTCAGCGGTGATCCCAGATGTCGGTGTGAAAAGCACTTACTCAGCTCCCATGGCAGTTAATCCACAGCTTCCAGCTATTGAGCTAACTCGATGGCTGTGGGCAGTGTCATTTTGCCCGAAAACGTAAGCACCTTCGGCCCCATCACAGCACCGTTGGCATACTCCTCCAGCAGGTCGCAAATCACCCCCTTCTTCAATAGTCCAAGCTGGCACCCGCTGACCAACAACTCCAAGTCTGTCACAAACTGCTGAATAGGCTCACCTACCCGTTGGTGGCGCCGTCAAAACTGAATCTTGCAAACCATGATGTTTTCAAGGGCCCGAGAATAGCGCATTATTAGCTCAACTACTTCAACAAAGCTATCAAAGCCACTCAGTGCACTCAGAACACACCGTTCCTCCATTTCAGGATTGTGCACCAACAACTCATGTCCCCACAACTTCTCCAGCCTCCCAAGGTCCAGTGCCACCATGTACACGACGCACCACATCAGCCATGGGACTGGTAGCTTGCCGAAGGGCTCCAAAAACAGCCAAATTTCAAACCTACATGTTTCCATACCTTGTTTCAATCCACTTTTGTCCCCGTTGCCAAATGTCATGTCTGTATATGGAGCCAAGGAGGAGGCTAGGTGTCGAACTGAACACGTTTATTAGAGAGGCACTCTTCAGAACAGGCACAACCGTCAGGCAGAAGAGGTGGCAAAGAGACCGCCCCTCCTGCTCACTGCCCTCTTATAGCCACGGGTGGTGGCGGAACCGGAAGGTGGAGCCACCACCCATACCACACAGATAAGAGCCTGAACTCCAACACAACATATACCTCTTTGGTTGCCCAACAAACTCTCAGTGATCCCTCACCAATCACTCCTCTTCACTCAGTGATCTCTATTGATCACCATGAAAATCATGCAACGATCTCCCAAACATTTACAAAGGCTGTTTTGAGGCTTTAGGAGATCATTGAGAGATCAGGTCAATTTTTGATCTCTCAATGATCACCCAGCAATCTCTGTCTGTGTAAAGGGGCCCTTTATGGCGCACATTTAGGGCGCATATATGGCATGCATATATGGCATGCTTGTATGGTACGCATCTTCTCTCACATGTATTTAGTAGGCATGATGGTGCATAATCTACAGACTTCAAACGTCCAAAAGGACCTGACCCGGCAGAGACCTCGGCAGGTGTGAAGTGGTTTCTGGAGAGACGGGAAGTCAGAGACAATGTCCCAGCAGGAGCCCCCGAGGCGGAAGAGACAATAGAGACGCCAAAGAGCCTCGGAGGCTATATGTTACTGAAGGACTGTGGGTTCATATGTTTACTGAAGGACTGTGGGTTGAAGGTGTGATATTTGATGTGGGGGGTTTTGTGTCTCTGGGGGTATAAGAGCTGTGAGGAAAGATTGTCCTGTCTCTTTTGTTGAGATACTTGCTGTTAGAGGATGAGACTGCAAATAAACCTTTCCTGAGAAATAAACTCAGTCTCGTTTGTGAAGGCATCCTCTACACTGGTGACCTACGACGAACCATGGCCGGTGACGGCGAGCTTTCCGCACCGGACTCTTCAGGAGCCAACCGGGTTAACGCAGCTACCACACTACAGCTGCCCAATTTCTGGCAACATAACCCGCGCTCCTGGTTTACCACTGTGGAGGCGCAGTTCCACCTTCGGGGAATCTCAGCGGATGCAACGAGGTTCTACCATGTCGTCGCGAAGCTGGACAGCCTCACAGTGCAGCGGGTGGAGAGCCTGACCAACCACCCGCCCTGGGACGACAAGTATGGCGCACTGAAAGCCGCCCTCATTCGAGCCTTCACTCCCTCGCTGGGAGAGCGAGCAGAGAAGCTCCTGGCGCTGACAGAAGGGGAAGCAGACAGGCCGGCGGATCTGATGGCGAAGATGATGAGCCTGAGAGGCGAGGATGACGACAGCTTTATCTTCGCCCACCTCTTCCTCAGAACGCTCCCGCCAGCAGTGAGAGTCACCCTGGCCAGCTCGCAGCCACTCAACAACCGTGACTACCACGAGCTGGGCCAGGAGGCGCAGCGGCTCGTCGATGCCCATAGACGGCACGCAGCCACGACGGCAGCAGCAGAGCTGAACGCCCCCCCGCGAGACAAGGGGAGACCAGAGGCTGCGGCACCGGATCCACTGACAGCAGCAGCGGCAGAGGCCAGGAGAAGCGGGGCTGACAACACCCTCTGTTTCTACCATCGGTGCTTCGCCGAGAAAGCGCGCAGATGCGTCCCACCGTGCCGGTACCAGCGCCAGGGAAACGCCAAGACCGGGAGCCGGTAGCAGCTGCGACTCTCGGCACGAAGAACAAGCTGCTTTTCGTGACAGACGCGAATTCAGGGAAAGAATTCCTGGTGGACACAGGCTCCCAGCTAAGTTTTGTCAAGCCTGCCTACGCGGACATGCTGACGCCTGCCAGCGGACCCCTGGTGTTAGCGGCAAACGGCTCCACGATCAAAACCTATGGGGAGAAGACGCTCCTCCTGTCCCTCCAAGGGCGCACCTTCGAGTGGACCTTCGTTGTAGCTGCAGTTAACAACAACATGCTAGGTGCTGACTTTTTATGCTCAAACAGTTTGTTAGTTGATCTTGCTAATAGACATATTGTAAATGCACTGTCTTTCTACTCTATCTCCTGCACAGCTCGGGTGGCCCTGCCTTCTGCACATCCCAATGTCACAGCTGCGGGTGGTAAGTTTCATGCATTACTCAACCAGTTCCCAACACTCACGGTCCCAACATTTTCAGCGTCAGTTGCCAAACACGGGGTCGAGCATTTCATAACTACCTCTGGCCCCCCTGTTTTTGCAAAAGCTCGGCGCTTGGACCCAGCTAAACTGGCCATCGCGCGCGAGGAATTCGCCAACTTGGAAAAACTGGGCATTGTTAGGCGCTCGAACAGCTCTTGGTCGTCACCCCTGCACATGGTGCCCAAGGCTGACGGCTCGTGGCGCCCTTGCGGTGATTTCCGCAGATTAAATAATGCTTCAGCACACGACCGCTACCCGATTTTTCGGCCCATTTAGCGGGGGCGCGCATCTTTTCCAAAATAGATTTGGTGCGCGGTTATCACCAAGTTCCAGTCCGCGCGCAAGACATACACAAAACGGCAGTTATAACCCCTTTCGGGCTTTTCGAGTTTTTGCGTATGCCTTTTGGCCTCAAAGGCGCCGCGCAGACGTTCCAACGCATGATGGATGCAGTGCTGCGCGGCCTCCCTTTCGTGTTCGCTTATTTGGATGATATTTTGGTAGCCAGTGCATCCGAAGCCGAGCACGAATGCCACCTCACAGCCATTTTTCAGAGGCTGACAGAGCACGGGCTGATCATTAACCCAGCGAAGTGCCAATTCGGGGTAGCGCAAATCGATTTTTTGGGACACCGCGTGTCTCCAGAGGGCGCAGTCCCGCTGCCGGATAAAGTGCGCGCGATAACGGATTTCCCCCAACCGCAGACAGTTAAGGCACTGCAAGAATTTTTGGGGATGGTCAATTTTTATAACCGTTTCCTCCCCAACGCGGCACGGCTCATGCACCCATTGTACGCGGCATTAAAGAAACAAAAACCTGCATCTAAGGTCGAGTGGCCCCCGGACCGGGAGCGCGCTTTCTCACAGGTCAAATCGGCTCTCGCGAACGCTGCGTTATTGGCACACCCGGTGCCAGCAGCTCGCATGGCGCTAACCACGGATGCCTCCGACGTGGCAGTGGGAGCGGTGGTCGAGCAACTGGTAGCAGGGAGCTGGCAACCACTTGCGTTTTTCAGCAAAACATTGCGCGATAACGAGCGTAAATACAGCGCGTTTGATAGGGAGCTTTTAGCCCTGCATTTGGCCATCCGCCACTTCCAGTTCTGGTTGGAAGGGCGCCGTTTCACCGCGTTTGTAGACCATAAGCCATTAACTTTTGCAATGGCTAAAATTTCAGAGCCTTGGTCGGGCCGACAACAGAGACAGCTGGCCGCAATTTCGGAGTTTACCACCGACATTCAACACGTGGCGGGTAAACACAATGTAGTGGCAGATTGTCTCTCGCGTGCAGTTGCAATGCCAGGCCCCCAGGGGGCAGACTCGGCGGCTGTAGACTCGGGCCAGGCTTGCGGCGCGGAAGCGCTCACAGCCCCGGTCTGCGTTGGGTTAGATTATGCAGCCATGGCCGCTGAGCAGGTTAACGATGCGGATGTGCGCGCGCTCCAGTCTGGGCCAACAGGGCTAAGGCTGGAGCACAGGGTGCATCAAAGAGGTATGCCCCCCCCTAATCTGCGATATCTCCACGGGGCGCCCCCGTCCCGTGGTCCCGGCTGCGTGGCATCGCCGTGTTTTTGACTTAATACATTCGCTGGCACACCCGGGCGTTCGCACGTCGATCAAAATGGTGGGAGAGAAGTTTGTTTGGCCGGGGCTGCGTAAACAGGTCAAAGAATGGGCTGCAGCCTGCACAGCGTGTCAAAGAGCAAAGGTACACAAGCACACACGGGCCCCTCTAGAACCTTTTCACATCCCAGACAAACGCTTCGACCACGTGCATATCGACTTGGTGGGACCCCTCCCGCTGTCACAGGGGTTCACACACCTTCTAACTATGGTGGACCGCACTACGCGCTGGCCAGAGGCGATTCCCCTGGCGTCAACCACAGCAGCAGACGTTGCACGTGCTTTTTTAATGGCTTGGGTCGCGCGCTTTGGAGTCCCGTCAGACATAACGTCTGACAGAGGACCCCAATTTGTTTCCGAGCTCTGGTCATCCATGGCACTCAGCCTGGGGGTGAAAATTCATCGCACAACTGCGTATAACCCCCAGGCCAACGGTTTGTGCGAACGCTTTCACCGGTCATTGAAAGCAGCCCTCAGAGCGGCTCTCACGGACACAAATTGGGTTGATAAGTTTCCATGGGTTTTATTAGGGTTGCGTTCAGCACCTAAAGAAGATTTGCAAGCCTCTCCGGCCGAACTTGTCTTCGCCCAACCTCTCCGGTTACCGGGAGAATTCCTTCCTGAGAACCCCGCACCAGATCGCCCCCCCGCTCAGCTGCTGCAGAGCGACGCAGGATCACACACCCTCCCCGGTCCAGTTCATCACAGTTTTCCATGCGTTTTTGTGCCTAAAGCCTTAAAGAATGCAGAATTCGTCTTTGTTAGACACTACGCACAGAGGTTAGGTTTAAGACCTCCTTACGATGGACCGTTCAGAGTGTTAGAAACCAGGGAAAAGCATTTTTTGCTCGATTTGGGAGACAGGAGGGAATTAGTCTGCATTAACAGACTCAAACCTGCTTTTGTGTTAGCTGATGAACAGGTACAGTTGGCCAGGGCCCCCCGCCGCGGCAGGCCGCCGGGGAGACACTCTGCTAAGCTTTCACAACGATGTGCTAATGACTCTGATCCACAGATGCAAGAGACAGCCACAGGCAGAGCGAGACCTGCTCACAGCAGATATGGCAGGGAGTTGAAGCCCAGGCAGTTGGATGTATGATCTGTTGTGCCAATTTTTTTCTCATTCTGTGTGATATGTCATGATTCTATGCATTTGAGGTGTAACTTGTCCTTATTTAGACGTTTGGGGGGGTTATATGGCGCACATTTAGGGCGCATATATGGCATGCTTGTATGGTACGCATCTTCTCTCACATGTATTTAGTAGGCATGACGGTGCATACTCTACAGACTTCAAACGTCCAAAAGGACCTGACCCGGCAGAGACCTCGGCAGGTGTGAAGTGGTTTCTGGAGAGACGGGAAGTCAGAGACAACGTCCCAGCAGGAGCCCCCGAGGCGGAAGAGACAATAGAGACGCCAACGAGCCTCGGAGGCTATATGTTACTGAAGGACTGTGGGTTCATATGTTTACTGAAGGACTGTGGGTTGAAGGTGTGATATTTGATGTGGGGGGTTTTGTGTCTCTGGGGGTATAAGAGCTGTGAGGAAAGATTGTCCTGTCTCTTTTGTTGAGATACTTGCTGTTAGAGGATGAGACTGCAAATAAACCTTTCCTGAGAAAAAAACTCAGTCTCGTTTGTGAAGGCATCCTCTACACCTTAATAAATAAGTAACCATTTTTAAAACCTGTCTTAAAATGCACTTTTACTCCTTGACCTTCAACCCAGTGTTAGACGTTGATTTTATTGAATGAAATAGATTTTATTTTGTTTTTATTTATTTATTTGTTTTATCTTTTATTGTATTGTTTTTATTGGCTGTAGTTTCTGCTCGTACCGAGTTTTACTGTATGTTGATTTTGTTAGTGTCGTGCTCCTTGCTTTTATGTTTTTATGTGCTTTTGTGTTGTACAGCACTTTTGAGTGGTGAGCGTTGCTTTTTAAAGTGCTTTACAAATAAAGTTGATTGGTTGATTGATTGAACCCAACCAATGAAATTATGACTAACTGATCACCAAAACCCAGAATTTTCATCACCTCTATATTTGATTTCATTTTTCTCATAATTATGGAGACGTTTCAGTAGCTGCTTTTGTCACTTTAATTGTGCCACACAGGTGTTGATGTATCAGTTGTTATCTCGTTTTTGGTTTTTTTTTCTGTTTGTTATGCCATTTTTTATGAATTGCACTTGTGATGCCATCAGAAAATGAACCTTTTAGAAATTTAATTGGGCTCTGTGTACCAACTTATTACTGCAGCTGTGTTTAGGTTAAGGAGAGCTGCACTGTTAAAACAGCACTAATTTAATATAATCTTTAACAATGGGTTGAAATGTAATTTGAAAGATGCCGTGCATGTTTTCATTTTGCAGTTTCACTTTTCAATTTGAAGATTCTCATCAGCTTTGTTTCAGAAGCAGCACTTCAGTCGCCGACTCTAAAAGCCATTATGTGCACAGCCTCCTCGGCAGCATACAATGAAAACAAGCAGAGCTAGAGCCTCACTGTGAACCACCAGGTACACTCTGTTTTCACTGGATAATTTACTAGACAATTATTTGCTGACAAATTACAAAATCCTTCCAGAAACAAGTCTCATCCTTTTGGCAGGCATCCTGGTAGCATGCCTGAGCAGTTACACAACCCACTTATCTTCAGCAGCCTCTTTTCCGAGTAGGTTATATTACTTCTCCTATAGAGATCCATCCATCCATCCATCCATCCATCCATCCAT
This sequence comes from Pholidichthys leucotaenia, assembly GCA_020510985.1. NCBI lineage: Eukaryota > Metazoa > Chordata > Actinopteri > Cichliformes > Pholidichthyidae > Pholidichthys > Pholidichthys leucotaenia. The sequence continues at coordinate 283,322,976 of CM035840.1, forward strand.
CCATCATCTACCGCCTCATAGGACCAATTTGTCTTAGGAGATCAAACTAGGAGCTCCAACTCACCCACCTCTATAGAACAGAACAGAATAGAATAGAATCTTTATTGTCATTGTACCCAAAATACAATGAAACTCTGTTTAACAACAATCTCTTTTCAGCAGCTTAAAATGCAATCATCATAACAATAAATTGTAATAAACTAGTGCATACCTGGGCATGCCCGTGCATACCCGTGCATGCCCATAGAAAGCAAGTGTAAGCAAACATTTCTGCATACCCGTAGAAAGTTACTGTCACCATGGCAACAGCAACCATGGTGAAACCTGCTCTGGATCTTTGACGTCACCACTTGTTGGTTGATGCTTGCCTTTGATCTGTAATGGCTGCCTCTGATCTTTGATAATGTCATAGCGAGTGCTCTGATCATGAGTCGATGCCTGCCTTTGATTTTTGGTGATGTCATAGCGAGTGCTATGATCGTGAGTGAAGCCTGCCTTTGATCTCATAGCAAGTCCTATGAGCTTTTAGCTAGTCCTATGATCGTGACATCATGACATCGTGACAGACAGAAATTTCTTGAATTATATATAGAGTGAAGCGATATTCCTTGTCTCCAGGGCATGGGTCCCAGCCCACATCCTGACGTCATATAGACACCATGTCTTTATGACGGCATCGCGAGTCCTATGATGCCTGAGATCATAGGATCATCATAGGATACCATGCAGACATCATAGGCTGTCCTATGATGTCCTATGATCGTGACACACAGACTCACAGATTTCTTGAATTTATAGATAAGATAGCTAAAATACTAATGCAATCTAACTATTTGTGTCTGTGTGCACGCCTGCTAGAAAAAAATATAATTGCAACAGTCTGTACAGTAAGAAGCTCTTTGTCATTCTGTTATTCCGGGTTTTGATGACTCTGAGCCTGCCTGAGGGGAGGGTGGAAAACAGGTAATGTCCTGTGTGTGTTGGGTCATTCCTGACGTTTTTAGCTCTTCTGAGGAGGTGTGTGGAGTAAATGTCCTCCATGCTAAGGAGTGAAGAACCCACAGTCCACTGGGCTGTCTTTATGACTTGTTGCAGCTCTTCTTTTCCGCATCTGTACAGCTGGAGTACCAGACAGTGCAGCTGTACGTCAGGACACTCTACTGTGCAGTGATAGGAGCTCTTCAGCAGAGCTGGGGGAATTTTGTTATGCTTCAGAGATCTGAGGAAGACAAGTCATTGCTGGGCTTTCTTGATGTTGTGGGTTGTGTTCACACTCCAACTTAGGTCCTTAGATATACATATACCACCCAAGAATTTAAAGTCAGCAACCTGTTCTATCTCCTCCCCTTAGATGCTCAGTCCTGCATGCTGTGCCTTTGATTTCCGGAAATCAATGACTATTTATTTGGTCTTCTTTGTGCTTAAGCTCAAGTTGTTGTCTCTGTACCATGCCAACAATGTCTGAGTCTCCTCCCTATAAGCTGTTTCATTGTTGTTTGCCACCAAGCCCACTATGGTCATATCGTCCGCAAACTTAATAATTGTGTTGGAGCTGTGGGTGGAGCAAAATCCTGGGTATAGAGGGAGTACAGGATTGGACTGAGAACACTGCCCTGGGGTACACCAGTATTGAGAGTGATGGTGGAGGAGGAGAGACTTCCCAGCTGAGGTATGTTTGCCACAAAATCTTTGATCCACAGACAGAGTGCAAGCTGCAATGACTGCAGTTTGCTGACCACTCTATTGGGACTGATGGAATTAAAGGCAGAACTGAAGTCAATAAACAGCATCCAGACATAAGTGTTTGGATTTTCGAGGTGGGAGAGTGCTGTGTGTAATGCAGCTGAAATAGCATCACCTGTAGATCTGTTTGGCCTGTAGGCAAATTGATGTTGATCCAGGACCAAGGGGATGCAGGATTTGATGTGTTGCAGCACCAGTTTTTCCATGCATTTCATGATTACTGGTGTAACAGCAATGGGTCAATAGTCATTTAAGCCTGTGGCGGCTGAAGTTTTGGGCACAGGGCTAATAGTGGCAGTTTTGAGACAAGTGGGGACTTTGGCTTGTTGAAGTGTTCAGTTGAAAATGGTTGTAAATACTGCAGCTTGCTGGCCAGTACATGTTTTCAGTGCCCAAACTGCAACTCCATCTGGTCCTGGTCCCTTCCTGGTATTGATGTTACACAAGACCTGCTGGACTTGATGTGATTGGAGAATGAGTGGCTGGTTGCTCTCAGATGTTGTCATATATACTGTATGTCTGATTCTTGCCTGAGATTCTCCTCAAATCGAGCGAAGAACACATTAAGCTACCATGAGGTTTATGATGCACTTTAGGCCTGATGATGTTTAGTGTGAAACCCCAACACATCTGTAAAGCGCTTTGGTCATCAAGAGATGATTAAAAAAGTGCTATATAAGTGAATGCCATTTACCATTTAGAAGAGAGGTGTTGATGGAAGTGCTGTGGTTTTGCTTACAATCAGTAATATCTTGATACCTTGCCACATAGCTCGTGGGTTATTTTTGCTGAAATTGTCCTCGATGAACGGTTTGTATTTTATTTTTGCTGCTTTGATGCCCCTGTTCAGGTTTGCTCTTGCTTCCTTATAGGTTGCTTTTGCCTCCGGCTTGAATGCTGCATCTCTGGCCTCAAGCAACTATCTCACATTGTTGTTGAACCATGGTTTTTGGTTGGGGTATTTTTGAGTTGTTTTTCTGTGGTTACATTGTCTATACACAATTTAATATAGGAAAGTATTGTAGTGGTGTGATGTTCAATGTTGGGATGTTCGAAAATCTCCCACTCCGTGTCCTCAAAGCAGTCCTGCAAGGAGGATGAAGCCTCCTCAGTCCAGCACCGCACAGTCCTATATTGTAGATTTGCTCTAGAGATAAAGGGGTTGTAGGCTGGCGTTAGAAACAGGGATAAGTGGTCAGTGTCCTAAGTGGGGAGAAGAGTGAGTTGTGTATGCTCCAGGGATGTTTGTTTACACCTGGTCCAGAGTTTCATTTTTCCTTGTTTTAATACCCACATTTTTGTGAAATCTGGGTAAGACAGTCTTGAGGTTACATTTATTAAAATCTCCTGCCACAACAAAAACACTCTGGTAGTCTATTAAGTTGTTTGCAGATGGTGTCATGCAGTTTGCACATGGCTGTCTTAACATTAACAGAAGGATGAACATACACTGTTACAATGAACAGTACTGGACTCTCCCTTGGCAGATAAAAAGGTCTGCACTTAAGCAGCGGATCTTCATTATAAGGTGAAGATCCGCAGGGAGCTCCAGAAGAGTTATGCCCCCTTCACACAGAGGTGGAGATTGTTGAGAGATTAAACCAGACTGTCAGTGACTGAGTAGTTCATTCTGGCCTGATGAAATCACACCAACAGTGTTGAGCTGTCCTGGCCATTGACTTTGACCACCACAGCCTAGATGAAGACTGATCTAGGATGTGCTAAAGGTACCCTAGAGGGAGTAATGTTTTTTTGTGAAATCATAAATGCCCAGATCTCCTGACCTTTGACGATGACCTTGACCTCGGCCTGGATGCACACCTACCTGTGGGTCAGTTTCAGTTAGTTTGGAAAAAGTTGCTGAAAATACCTTGGAGAAGTAGCGATTTGTCTTAAATCACATAAGTGCCCAGATCTCCTGACCACTGATCTTGACCTTGAGCACAATTTGGATGAAGAAACACCTGAGGATCATTGTGAGTCAATTTGGTGAAAATCAGGGCAAATGCCTCGGAGTAGTAGTGATTCACGTGACATGTGGACAGACAGACGGATAGACAGACAGATGCAGTGTCATTGCATTAACTCCTTTCAGCTTCGCCAGAATGAGCTACAAATGGGCAGATCTCTCAGTGATCTTCAGTGAACTCTACTGGTCTTTATTCAAAACAATCAGTGATCCCTCCTTGATTTCTCAGCCATCTCTACCTTCTGGGTGGAGAAATTTTGCTTCCATTGACAGACTGCTGAGAGATCAATGGAAGATCAGTGAGACTGTAAAGCAGTCAAGCAGCTGTGCGATTTTTTGATGATCTCTCAGTGATCTCTCAAAGGTCTTTCAAAGATCTCTATAGATCACCTTGAAATTTGCAGAAAACTGAATTTCTGATTGGATTTACACCAAAATCGCTTTTTCAAGACAACATCTCCATGCTATGTAAAGGGGAGCTTATTAGAGTATTGGGATAAGTTTTCCATTTAGAAGTTTCCAGTCCCGATTCAGATTTTTATACACATTCTTTGTTGTTAATTAGTGATTGGCCAACATGGTTTGGACTGTGGGAAGAAACCTGAGCTCCTGAAGAAAACCAGGCAGGCATGTGGGAAGAAATTCCAACTGGGTGTGAACTCAGACAGCCTAACCCACCATGGGTGTCATTAAAACGGTTCTTTAGTAACTTCACCTTGACTGCTCTTGGACTGATTTCTTCCCCAATGTGAATTCTGCAATGTTTTTAAAAGGTCAGTTCTGTAGCTTTAAACACCATAAATCACTACAATAAAGTTCTTACTGAGCGGCTGTAGCAGCAAAATTGGAATCTTTAAATAGCGTGTGTACATTTCATTAACTTCAAGCCTGTTGATTTATTCATGCACTCAATTAATGTTGTGAAAAATGACTAAAATGAGGGCATGGATTATCCAAAGCCAGGGCAGCGGCTCCATGGTGTGTAGCTGTGACACAACAACAGGAGTATTTGAAATCTATGTTGTGATTCTCTCATGCACTCACCACTTCTGTTCAAAGATGAGATTTAGTTATTACAAACATCAATGACTCTTCATCCCATCTCTCACATCCAAGTGGCCATTGTTAAAAGCAGCAAGTAACGTTTTTTTAAAGGACGAGGCCTCTCTGAGCGAGTCCACATTGAGATCTGCACAGCCCAAGGAAAAAAACTGAAGCATTCAAACTTTAAATCTCAGTAAAAGACATTCTTGTGTAGAGGCAGCTCATGTTTAAGGACAAAATGTTTTCATACAAGATGCCAGAAGAAATCACATCTGAAGGCGACGGCGTAATGAAGTTGAGGCGAGTTGATATTAAGATAAACCGCAATATCTTAAAACCTATAGCAAAGCCTGTGAATAATACATCTCAATTCCAATTCTGAAAGTATCTATTGCCTCAGCACTCCTCCCTCGTCTGGGCCCGCATATATCTCCAAATGTTATTAAAGCTTTGTGAGACAGAGACCGATATTGGAAAAGGGGAATTGTGAAGAATGTTGGCTTGACTTTATAAGGAGAGCGTGTTGAGAGAATGCAGATGAGTATGAATGATGCCGGCCCGTGTTTAGAGCTTCACATCCCATGTTCCATCACCCAATTAGGTGTCTTGGAGGGGAACAGCACTCTAGTGCAACCCAACAATTAGATTAGAGTGGTCTGTTCCACGGGAGAATCCACAGGAGACCAGGCTTTACTGAATGGTTTAATGAAGATAAAAGTAGCGTGAATCATGTCCTATGGCCTTCCTGATCACCAGATTACAACATTATCTACCATCTGATGAGCTAATATCAGAAGGAACGTTTTCTTTAGCATATCTGCTCAGAGATGTGATGAGCAAAGGTGCAAAACCGCCACCTTGGCTGCACGGTGGCGCAGTGGTTTAGCACTGTGGCAGCACAGTTTTACCCTCGGCCGGGGGACCGCGGGGATCATGAGATCGTGGGTTCGATCCCAGGCCCCGACCAACAGTGAGCTGTGTGGAGTTTGCATGTTCTCCCCGTGTTGCGCGGGTTTACTCCGGGATTTCTCCGGTTTCCTCCCGCACACCAAAAAAAACCAAAAAACATGTAGGTTTAGGGCGCTCGCGCACGCAGCGACCAGCAGCCGGTGGCTTGTCACCAGACTGCAAACCAAGTCTACCTACGGGTACAAATAAGTAACAAAAAAAAAAAAAAAAAAAAAAAAAAAAAAAAACCTACATGTTTACTGTTAGACTGGAGAGCAATGATAGACCACGAAGCGAGGCGAGGAGGGACTGGAGCGCACTTCAGATAATGAAGGAACTTTTAACAGAACCACAAAGTCAAACACTAAGATCCTGAAGGCCATAAACCAGACAACTGTCATGGAGGATCAGTTAGTTTTCATCAGACATAGTTTATCTGATTCTTTGTTTGATGTTTAGCAGGATTACATAAAATCTACAGAACAGATTACGATGGAGCAGCCCTTGTCAATACCAGGGTTTCCTATGATCTAGACCTACATACACAGTGGTCCTGGTCTTGACTACAGCACAACCAGACATTCTCAGTGACCGCTAATGTGTAGCTGAGATAAATCTGTAGTGAGCGTAGGGAGCAGGTGGAAGAGAGGTGGAGGAATGCTCTGTACAGAGGAGGAATGAAAGTTAGAAGAAACAAGACAGAATATGTGTGTGTGAATGAGAGGGAGGCAGATGTAACAGTGAAGATGCACAGAGGAGAGGTAGAGAAGGTAAATGAGTTTAAATACCCGAGGTTAACCATCCAATGCAATGGAAAATGCACAAGAGAGGTGAAGAAGAGAGTGCAGGCAGGGCAGAGTGGGTGGAGATGAGTGTCAGGGGTGATTTTTGACAGAAGGATAGCAGCTAGAGTGAAAGGGAAAATTTTCAAGATGGTCGTGAGACCTGCTATGATGTGTGCTTTGGAGACAGTGGCACTGACAAAAAGACAGGTGGTAGAGCTGGGGGTCGAAGAATTCTAAGATTCTCCTTGGGAGTGACAGGATTAGAGATGAGTATATCAGAGGGACAGCTCAGGCTGTGTTCACTACCGGAGCTAGAAGTTAGCTGGCTAGCATTAGCAATAATGATGTAAGAGGGAGGGCAGAGTTAACTGCGCCTCTTCGACATTTAAAGAAACATGCACTGAAAGAAAGCCTTCAAAAGATAATTCACAGTGATGCAGGCTGGTCCTAATATGTCCGAAACATTTCATGAAGACGTGTGGGAGCTGTCACCACGTGGGAAAAATGCAGGAAGCCGCTCCTGACTGCGGACTTCAGGAAGAGACCACAACATCATCCTCAAGCATGAGAAGCCACCAGCAGCTACTATAGATAATAAAGATGATCAGAGCACCGCTGGCGCAGGGTTAAACAGATCTGACCAAGAAACAGTGGACACAGGAACTCCTGGGATCCCTGCTGACCAATGAGATTGCTTGGGCAGAAGTAACTGTTCAAGCATGACAGCTGTATCCATGGTAACTGATGGTGACAGGTGCCTGAAAATAAATAAGACACAATGATCAAATAATGCAGGTTATTTTGAAAATGAGCTCCTGGAAATGATACAGATATCTGCTGATACACTGAACACCCCCCCCACTCCGTTGACCATCAGCACCCCCATCCTCAGCGCACCAGCACTCCTCTCCCCCCCTGCATGCCTTGGCACTGCACCGTTCTTTTAAAACAATATTTCCCTTTGGTAGAGCACCTTGGCTTTTTAGCAAATGAGAGTGTGTGTTTGTGTGTTTCAGGCCCTGGCAGCTCCATCCCGATGTGTCTTGGATTATTGAAAGGTAATTACTGCTGTGGAGAGCGAAGGCGTGCCCCCCCCCCCCCCCTCCATCCTCACCACCCACCCAGCACATCCTCCCTCTCTGCTGAAGGCTCGGAGCTCTTCCATGGGGAGGGACAGCGGTGCCAGCGTTCATCAGCACTCTAATGGTGATAAATGCCCTTTCATTAACATGGCCCACATGTAGCCCCCTCTCCAGCTCGCGCAGATTTATCCTCCCCTCACCTCCTTCCTCCCTCTCTTTCCTCGTGTGCATTTTTATCATCCATTAATGCAGCGGCGGCGCTTTGTTTTCTTCATCCAACAGATTCAGGTGTGCAGTATATTAAGATTTGTCGATAGGGGGAAAGGGCAGAGAATAAAAGCAGACTGCATTGTTGTGTCTGCATTATGGAGCCAAGGACGAGGCCAGGTGTCGAACTGAACACACGTTAACTAAAGAGGCACTCCACAGCACACACGCAGCCGTCAGGCAGAAGAGGTGGCAGAGAGGCCGCCCCTCCTGCCCACTGCCCTCTTATGGCCGTGGGTGGTGGCGGAACCGGAAGGTGGACCCGTACCACACGAGTGCAGGTCTAAACTCTAACACAACAGGCACGTGGCTGCAGAACGGTGAGGAGATGAGCCAGCGTCACCCCTGTCTCCCTTCACTCCACTGCTATGTTAGAGGACATGGATGCAGGCGTCTGGAGTCAAGACATGGACGAGTACAGAGGGGAAAATGTTCCTGAAGCACGCCTCCAAGCAGCTGTCGCATGGAGGGACAAGGAAACTGCCGATTCACGAACAGCTCATGAGGAGCAACATTAACATGCTTTCCTTTAAAGCAGCACTATGTATGTAACTGGTAAGGGTATGAACTCTGAAAAGATTGAAGCCCCAGAAAAAAAAGTTGAGCTCTCTCCCCCAATCGGAGGACTGTGATGTTCATTTTCTAGCAGGCTGGGTCTTGTTTGCTGGGGTACGGCTCAGCAGCGTCTGTGTCCTTGCTTTAATGATCTGACAGCCGTGATAAACTGTGAGTTGGACCTGCTGCGGGACGGCTGCTGGACATCAGTCACATTACCACGGGATGTCAGCTGCAAACATGTCCCCTCTTCACATCACCACAGTCTTCTATGATGTTTGTTTGGACTTTATTGGTCATTATCACTGACAGTAGTCACATTAGAGGGGCCTGGGACACTTGTGAAAACACCTATCCATCAGCCAGCCTCTATTAAATAACGTCTGGATAAAAGCGGGACTTTGGGAGGACCATCTGGGTACGGGGTGAAGGTGGGAGCTTGCACCTGTTTTAAAAGCTGACTTTAGTTAGGGATGGGAGCTCAAGGAAAGCTCTTCTCCTCAATGAGCAAATCACATCATAATGTTCAAAATCACAATATTGCTCTTATTCTATAGAAGGCAATGCTCATCACTGGATTGTAATGGGGCATATTAGCCAGACTGAACTCAGCTGGACATGACGTTTTTGCAGCTGCAGGAGGAGACATCAACTATAGAATTCACTTGTCAACACAAAACTGGCCTACTGGGCTTCGCTGAACAAGTGAAGTCCTGAGTTTTGCCCCGTTGCCTAGCAACTATGACAGTGTCAGTAGAGAGATTTTTTGCACCATTTTTGACAGAGATGTAGCTTTATTTGAGCCTTTTTTTATTGCTGTATTTTCTTTACTTTTTGCTGGAAACAATTTCCTATAATTTCTACATAATATGAAAATAGCCAAAGTTATACCACTTTACAAAAATGGAAATAAATATGTCTACACTATCTATCCACCTTATTTCTAGGCTCCATGATGCCTTGCGTGAATTAAACTTTCGGTACTAGTTTAGAACTTATTGTTGTCACTGAAAAGAAACACTTTTCCTTGTTAAAAAACAATGACTTCAACATCACAAATGTGGGAACACGGCCTTTTGAACCTCAAAAAACAGTAATATAATCATACCACTTCCCACGACTATTGAGGGATAGGAAGGTGACCTTAAAAAGTGGCTTTGCAGACAGTAGCTCTGTTAGTTAGCTCTGCTGCTAAGATGCTAACGCTGTAAACAAATAAAAGCTCTGAAATATATCAATGTCTCCACCGCAATAAAGTCGGCTGCATTTTGTTAAAATATGTTGGACATATTCAAATTTACCTCAGAGCAGATGTAGAGTCTAGTCAGAGCCACAAAGAACCACAACACTGTGCTTGGGCGATTTAAATTCAGGGTAAAACGTCAGATCTGTGACGTTCATACAAGTGAAAACATACCTGACTCTTGTCTTGGTGTCTGTCCTGTGTCTGTACCACCGATCACACAAACAATCCTTTAGTTTTCAGTGCATGATCTACTGATTGTTGTTGAAGCCACAGATTCAGCTGTGCTTTTCTGTGAGAAGCCTCACACCATGAACAGCAGCAAGTACAAGAACTATGCAAAAACATTCAAAAATACAAAAAATACAAGTGCTAAAATTAGCTGCCACTTTAGTGCAAAACACGTATGTGGACTATACATTAAAGTGAATTTGAAAAACTTTTAAAAATGCTATTTTAAATGCCTCTGCTACTCCACTCTTACTGACTGATTTAACACTAGAGGTGCTTTTCCACTAGAGTCAGTTTGGTACGGTTCGGCACCCTTTGTCCGCTTTTCCATTAGGAACCGGAAGTCCTTACGGCTCTGTTTAATTGGAACTGTTCCTATTTCATCAGCACCAATCGAGAGCTGGTCCAAAGCGTACCGGAACTGTTACGTCAACCCACTGCTGGCCACTGATTGGTCCAGGCGTAGCGTCATGAGAGTGGGCGTTACGCTGACTTTCCAGAATCGCTGGCTGGCCGCCATTTGCAATTTTTCATCCGTGAGCCCGCGAACAAGTGATGTTATAAACAACAACGATAGAATGGCTTAACAGAAATCAGCAGAAATCAACACAGCGGTCCAGCAGAGTTTCCTGTGCGTTTCGGTTGATGAGAGAATGCAGAGGGAAGCAGACTGAGCTTGCAGTGGGGAGCACAAGCAGACGTACTAGAAAATAGACGGAGACACACCGGGAATTAGACCCAGCCACCCAAATTGAATTGAATGTACAGCTGTGACGCACCCAACTTCAGCAGTTGAAGCCGTGATATTGTGATATACAGGACGGTGAGTGATGTGATATTCATGTTTTACGTTAAATTTCCCAGCAGTGGAAAGTTCACTGTGGACAGACGAAAACTTAATCATGTTTAAACGATGACCTAGCTCAATGCTACGTCCGTCCTAGTATGTTGCCTTGTGTTGACAATATCTGATGAAATAAGCCAGTGGTAATCCTGGTTAAAAAGGTGTTTTTTCTTTTTGTTGTTGTTGTTTTTTTTTACATGTTGCACTTTCGTGCTGTGTATGAACTTAATTTGTATGTATTTCATTGTAGAGTCCAAACAGGATCTGCTCGGAATCGCGTGCTTTGACACCAATGTATTGTGACAGGTAAACAACACATCATATTTATAGTCAAGTCTTTTGCTTTTGAAGTTAAAGTATAGGTAAAGTGCCAAATTTAAAGTAGCACAATTTCCACTTAATATGAAAGGGACTGAACTGAGATTTATTTGTGTGAATATTAATTGCAGAGTAATTGAAAATGAATGGCACGTCCAATAATAGCCACCGTAAATCGCTTATTTATTTTTTTATCAGATCATTTCTGTGATCCTTTATGAGTTATAGTGTAGACTCTACACCAGGGGTCACCAACCTTTTTGAAACCAAGAGCTACTTCATGGGTATCGAGTCACGTGAAGGGCACCAGCTTGACACACTCCTCTAAAATAACAAATTATGTGTGTGTGTGTGTGTGTGTGTGTGTGTGTGTGTGTGTGTGTGTATATATATATATATATATATATATATACATACACACACATAAATAAATAATTATCAATAACTTAGAGTGGGTAACAGACAAGATCAATATTCAACACTTTATTTTTATTAATCTCAGCAATTGTTCAGATGATCACTTCTACATTTCATAAAAAAATGTCCAGTTTTCACCAGTCCCTTTTAACCATTAAAAACTAAACCCTTTTAATTCATGAACTATGTTGAACCATGTTTGAAAAAGTTATGCAACATTTAAGAAAAATCAACTTTCATATTAAATAAATCTTATCACATTTTTAACTGAACAAATCTGCTGCAATTCTGCTCAAAATCTGTTACATTTAATAAACACACTTTTGTGTGTTCTTCTTCACTGGAATTACAGTATATCCACACAGTTCTTGCCAAGAATCATGCTTGAGCAACCAGCACTGTCCTTTCATGAGAAGCTAAACAGCACTGAAAGTGCTTATATGCACAGTGGCGCAGTGGTTAGCACCGCGGCAGCAGTTCACCCTCGGCCGGGGGATCGCGGGTTCGATCCCCGGCCAACAGTGATCTGTGTGGAGTTTGCATGTTCTGGTGGTGCATGTTCTCGTTTTTAATGCAAAAACATGCAGGTTAGGGAGTTAAGGGGCGCTTGCGCACGCAGCGGCTGGTGGCTTGTCACCGGACTGCAGAACAAATCCACCTACGGGTACAAGGTAAGTCCAAAAAAAAAAAAAAGAGTGGGTAGTGAAGTGGCGCTTTGCCATTGCCCCGCAAATGAAATACACGCAGCTTCCTTTCACGGTAGTAAAAAAGAACTCTTCCTCCCGCTCACTTTGAAAATGATAAATTTTCTGTCTTTTTTTTGCCATGTTTTTGGGATTGGAAACTGCACTCTGCTCACCATCTTAACTGCCCGCTAGCTTACGCTCCACAAGCGCGAAGGTTTTGTCATGCGCACAATACTGACCTTTGAACTAGGTCAGAGTTCACCTTAACTTTACGTATAATAAACATATTTTCATTTTTTTATTTTTAAGACATTGTCATTTTAAAATCTATATAAATGCAAGTGTGATTTTAAAAAATATAAAAAATATAAAATAAAAAATAGCGGCAGAAAAAATTACATCTTAGACGCAGCTCACTTGCAAGTTGTGCTATTTTTAGAACAGGCCTGCGGGCGACACATGTGGTCCCTGAGGGCGACATGGTGCCCGCGGGCACCGCGTTGGTGACCCCTGCTCTACACTATAACTTTGTAGGCATCCTCTACACTGTAGAGGATGCCTTTCACAAACGAGACTGAGTTTATTTCTCAGGGTTGGTTTATTGAGAAGTCACATCCTCTAACAAGCACAGAATCTCAGAAAAGAGGCAGAACAGTCATCTTCCACAGTTCTTATACTCTCCAAAGTCACAAACCCCCAACATCAAATAACACACCCCCAACCCACAGTCCTTTAGTAAACATACAGCCCCCGAGACTCCTTGGTGTCTCCATTGTCTCTTATCCTTCTAGCCTCCGGGGCTCCTGCTGGGGCAATCTCTCCAATTTCCCATCTCCTGCCAGACTAACTTCACACCTCCCGTAGGTCTCTGCAGGGTCAGGTCCTCTTTGTCCATTAAGACGTGAAGCTTCTAGAATATGCACCGTCATGCCTACTAGGTATATGTGGGGAATATGGATACAATACATGCGCCCTAAATATGCGCCATATAACCCCCCCCCAAACGTCTAAATAAGGACAAAGTACACCCCAATATGTATAGAATCATGTCATATCACACAGAACAGAAAAATGGCACAACATATCACACTTCCGACTGCTTGGGCTTCAACCTCCTGCCATATCTGCTGTAAGCAGGTTTCGATCTGCCTGTAGCCATTTCTTGCATCTGTGGATTAGAGTTGTTAGTACATCCATGTGAAAGCTTAGAAGAGTGTCTCCCCGGCGGCCTGCCGCGGCGGTGGGCCCTGGCTAACTGCACTTGTTCATCAGCCAACACAAAAGCGGGTTTGAGTCTGTTAATGCAGACTAATTCTTTCCTGTCACCCAAATCGAGCAAAAAATGCTTTTCCCCAGCTTCCAACACTCTGAACTGTCCATCATAAGGTGGTCTTAAACCTGGCCTCTGAGCGTCGTGTCTGACAAAGACAAATTCTGCGCTCTTTAAGGCTTTAGGCACAAAAACGCGTGGGAAACTGTGATGAACTGGGCCGGGGAGGGTGTTTGATCCCGCGTCGCTCTGCAGCAGCTGAGCGGGGGGGGCGATTTGGTGCGGGGTTCTCTGGAAGGAATTCGCCTGGTAACCGGAGGGGTTGGGCAAAAACTTGCTCAGCCGGAGAGGCTTGCAAATCTTCCTTTGGTGCTGAACGCAACCCCAATAAAACCCATGGAAGTTTATCAACCCAATTTGTGTCCGTGAGAGCCGCTCTGAGGGCTGCTTTCAATGACCGGTGAAAGCTTTCGCACAAACCGTTGGCCTGGGGATTATATGCGGTCGTGTGGTGAATTTTCACCCCCAGACTGAGTGCCATGGATGACCAGAGCTCGGAAACGAATTGGGGTCCTCTGTCAGACGTTATGTCAGACGGGACTCCAAACCACGCAACCCAAGCCGTTAAAAACGCGCGCGCAATGTCTGCTGCTGTAGTTGACGCCAGGGGGACCACTTCTGGCCAGCGCGTGGTGCGGTCCACCACGGTTAGAAGGTGTGTGAACCCCTGCGACAGCGGGAGGGGTCCCACCAAGTCGATATGCACGTGGTCGAAGCGTTTGGCCGGGATGTGAAAAGGTTCTAGAGGGGCCCGCATGTACTTGTGTATCTTTGCTCTTTGACACGCTGCGCAGGCTGGGGCCCATTCTTTGACCTGTTTACGCAGCCCCGGCCAAACAAATTTTTCTCCCACCATTTTGATCGATGCGCGAACGCCCGGATGTGCCAGCGAATGGATTAAGTCAAAAACATGGCGACGCCATGCAGCTGGGACCACGGGGCGGGGGCGCCCCGTGGAGACATCGCAGATTAGAGGGGGCATACCTATTTGATGCACCCTGTGCTCCAGCCTTAGCCCTGTTGGCCCAGACTGGAGGGCGTGCACATCCGCATCGTTAACCTGCTCGGCGGCCATGGCTGCGTAATCTAAGCCCACGCAGACCGGGGCTGCGAGCGCTTCCGCTCCGCAAGCCTGGCCCGTGTCCACAGCCACCATGTCTGCCCCCTGGGGGCCTGACTTTGCAACTGCACTACATTGTGTTTGCCCGACACGTGTTGAATGTCTTTAGTGCCGCGTACAGTGGGTGCATGAGCTGTGCCGCGCTGGGGAGGAAACTCGCGATGGCCAGTTTAGCTGGGTCCAAGCGCCAAGCTTTTGCAAAAACAGGGGGGCCAGAGGTAGTTATGAAGTGCTCGACCCCGTGTTTGGCTACTGACGCTGAAAATGTTGGGACCGTGAGTGCTGGGAACTGATTGAGTAGTGCATGAAACTTACCACCCGCAGCTGTGACATTGGGATGTGCAGAAGGCAGGGCCACCCGAGCTGTACAGGAGATAGAGTGGAAAGTAAGATCAACTAATAAACTGTTTGAGCATAAAAAATCAGCACCTAGCATGTTGTTGCTAACTGCAGCTACGATGAAAGTCCACTCGAAGGTGCGACCGTGGAAGGATAGAAGGAGCGTCTTCTCCCCATAGGTTTTGATCGTCGAGCCATTTGCCGCTAGCACCAGGGGTCCGCTGGGAGGCGCCAGCAGGTCCGCGTAGGAAGGCTTGACAAAACTCAGCTGGGAGCCTGTGTCCACCAGGAAATCCTTCCCTGAATTCGCGTCCGTCACGAAAAAGCAGCTTGTTCTTCGCGCCGAGAGCAGCAGCTGCTACCGACTCTCGGTCTTGACGTTTCCCTGGCGCTTGTATCGGCACGGTGGGATGCATCTGAGCACCCTCTCGGCGAAACGTCGATGGTAAAAGCAGAGGGTGCCGTCCGCTCCGCTTCTCCTGGTCTCTGCCGCTGCTGACGTCAGTGGGTCCGGTGCTGCGGCCTCTGGTCTCCCCTCGTCTCGCGGGGGCGCGTTCAGCTCTGTTGCCGCCGTCGTGGCTGTGTGTCGTCTATGGGCGTCGACGAGCCGCTGCGCCTCCTGGCCCAGCCCGTGGTAGTCACGGTCGTTGAATAGCTGTGAGCTGGCCAGGGTGACTCTCACTGCTGGCGGTAGTGTTCTGAGAAAGAGGTGGGCGAAGATAAAACTGTCGTCATCTTCACCTCTCAGGTTCATCATCCTCGCCATCAGATCTGCTGGCCTGTCTGCTTCCCCTTCTGTTAGCGCCAGAAGTCTCTCTGCTCGCTCTCCCTGCGAGGGAGTGAAAGCCCGAATGAGGGCGGCTTTCAGTGCGCCATACTTGTCGTCCTGGGGCGGGTGGTTGGTCAGGCTCTCCACCCACTGCACTGTGAGGCTGTCCAGCTTCGCGACGACAAGGTAGAACCTCGTTGCGTCCGCTGAGATTCCCCGAAGGTGGAACTGCGCCTCCACAGTGGTAAACCAGGAGCACGGGTTATGTTGCCAGAAATCGGGCAGCTGTAGTGTGGTAGCTGCGTTAACCCGGTTGGCTCCTGAAGAGTCCGGTGCGGGAAAATCGTCGCCACCGGCCATAGTTTGTCGTAGGTCACCAGTGTAGAGGATGCCTTTCACAAACGAGACTGAGTTTATTTCTCAAGGTTGGTTTATTGAGAGGTCACATCCTCTAACAAGCACAGAATCTCAGAAAAGAGGCAGAACAGTCATCTTCCACAGTTCTTATACTCTCCAAAGTCACAAACCCCCAACATCAAATAACACACCCCCAACCCACAGTCCTTTAGTAAACATACAGCCCCCGAGACTCCTTGGCGTTTCCATTGTCTCTTATCCTTCTAGCCTCCGGGGCTCCTGCTGGGGCAATCTCTCCAACTTCCCATCTCCTGCCAGACCAACTTCACACCTCCCGTAGGTCTCTGCAGGGTCAGGTCCTCTTTGTCCATTAAGACGTGAAGCTTCTAGAATATGCACCGTCATGCCTACTAGGTATATGTGGGGAATATGGATACAATATATGCACCTTAAATATGCGCCATGATAGTCATAATAGTGTATCTTGCACCGTAGGAAATGGGAGTTGTTCAGTCATCATTAGAATTTAGTTTATATGTGTAGTCTGTAGTATTTCATCTTTAAACTCATCCAGTAATAGAACACATTACAAATATTTGAGACCCATTGTAGTGCTTCCTTTTATATTTTAGAAATACAAGCACAAAACACCACCCACACTTGAAACCAGGGCGACACAGCGGTGGCTGAACTTTGATTGACAACGTTATTTCACATCATCACAACAACTCAGTATCTAAACTCAGTGTAAATGGTGTAGAGATTGAAAGGGTATCCAAAATTAAAATCCTTGGCGTAATAATTGAGAATAAACTGTGTTGGAAGTCACATATTAATTATATTAAAGGTAAAATATGCAAATCAATCGCAATACTGCAGAGTGAAATATTTGCTGAATCAACCCACACTATAGACTTTGTATCATTCATTAATACTCCCATACATGACATCTATCCATCCATCTTCTACCGCTTTTCCGGAGGTCTGGGTCGCAGAGGCAGCAGTTCAAGCAGAGAAGCCCAGACTTCCCTCTCCCCAGCCACCTACTCCAGCTCTTCAGAGAGGATACCAATACCCATACATGACATATTGTAGTGAAGTATGGGGAAACACATATAAAGCATATATCCAGTCTTTATGCTTCAGAAGAGAGCTATTAGAATAATGAACAAAGCTGCTTACAGGGAACCAACAAACCCACTTTTTCTTAAATTAAAAGCTCTCAAGCTGAAAGATCTGGTTGACTTTAAAACTGCAGTAATAATGTTTAAAGCTAAGAATCTATCACTGCCCACAAATATCCAAAAGTTGTTCCAAATAAGGGAGAAACAATATCATTTCAGAGGAACATGTATATTTCAAAAACCTTCAGTGAGAACTACCACCAAGCAACACTGTGTTTCAGTGCAAGGAGCCAGATTATGGAACGCTTTTGGACCTGAATTAAAATCATGTACAACGCTTGGACAATTTAAACAAAAACTAAAGGAAGAAATACTCCAAACTTATCTTACAAGATGACATGTAAAATCACATCAGGATTATCATATCCAGTCTGTGTTGTGCTGTTGCTTAGTTTTTGTCATGTTTTGTCTTGGCTTTGTTCTGATTTGTAATCACTCTTATTTTATTTTATTTTTGAATTCTTAGATGGAACATGGGTGGGCAATATAAGCTGCGGCTTCAGCCATCACCCATTTCACATAACTTATGTTGAATTGTATAATCCGAGGAGTTGCTGTTTAATTTGACCTTATTGGATTTTTTTCCCCTTTGTTCTATTATTCTGTTCCTTTCTTTTAATCTAATCTATCTGAAATAAAGATTCATTCATTTCTCAAATATGTTTTAAACTTGCTTTAATTATCCACCACCCATTTCTGTCTTTCATCTAGGCAAGGGGAAAACGATCCACCCAAACCGGACCTTGCCTCACTGTTTACAGAGATGCAGGCTGAAGATCTGCTGAACCAGGACCAGTTGCTGCTCAGTGAATCAGTGTGGCCGGCGTGTGTGACCCATTCCAGTATTTTTTTTAAATTTTTTTTTTTTACAGTTTGAATTTTGCACATTCTAAATAATCTGTAATTTGCTGCTGATTGGAATAAACAATTTGGTGATTTATGTGTTTGCATCATGATTTTACATTTTGTCTGTTCAGACACCGGTGGGAAAAGAGCCAACTGTACGAACCATTCAACAGTGACTTTGAAAATAATGGCTCATTTTTAAGAAAAGTAACCAAACCAATTATTTGCTGAAGACTGTAAAACAAAATAGAGACATCTGCAAAAGTACAAAGGTTTATGGTAAAAATTCCAGGGCAATACTACATGAATACATGTATAATTCACTGTTGATGCAGAGAATATAGTATATTTATACAGTATCTACATGTAGTCAGCAATACTAAACACGATATATTTCCAGTTAATCCACGTATTTCTCCATGTGACCTTGTGACTGCATTATTTTAATTACTTTTAATCCTAGAGCCCTTTGTTTTGGCTTAAAATGCATCATAATTGTTAAATATATCTTATGTCTAACTCAGTACTGTTTACCTGTTGAAATATATATTTAACAGCTCATATGCTACTATATGGCACCTGACTGATCCATGTTTTGCCACGACACCACTGGCTGGAGCAGGTAAATTCCATGACGTCTCAACAGTCTCTCCATGATTTTGACACAGATCAGAGCAATTTGTTGCACAGGAAGCTAAACATTTCTAAAGACATTATAGCCACTTGGCGTTCGTGAAGTTGGGGTCACATCACTGTGTTGAACGTTAACGCTGACCGTTTGAAGCAATATTTTTGCCACAAGAGAGCCATCTGAAACACACACACACACACAGAACACATATTTTAGTACCTAATATCGATAACTTGCCAACATTACAATTACAATGTTGGACTTAGTGTGCACAAACACAGATGCATATAAGGCGATACCCTGCCCCCATCTCGGCCTTTCTGATCACATATCTGTGATGCTGCTGCCTGCCTACAAACCTTTATTGAAGCGCAGCAGGCCAGCAGTGAAACATATTAGAATTTGGCCAGAGAGTGCAACCTCTGCACTGAAAGACTGTTTTCTGCACACAGACTGGGAGGTCTTCAAAATAGCAGTCTCCCAGGAAGACAAGACAGATGTGGAGGAGTATGCTGATACAGTCACCAGCTACATCGCGAAGTGCACAGAGGATGTCACTACAGTGAAGACCATCACTATGCGGGGTAACCATAAGCCCTGGATGACTGCAGAGGTGCGCTCGCTGTTTACAGCCAGAGATGCAGCCTTCAGAGCGAAGGACAGGATCGCCCTCCGCTCAGCCAGGTCTGCGCTCTCAAAGGGAATTAAGGCAGCAAAGCACGCCTATGCGGAGAAAATCCAGAGACACCTCTGTGACACTAGGAACACCAAGCAGATGTGGCAGGGAGTTCGGACACTGACGGGCTATAAGTCTAAGCAGGGGGTCGATGATGACGACGCTTCGCTTCCAGACAGGCTTAACGACTTCTTTGCACATTTTGAAGCATCAAACTCGACAATCAGAGGGAGGGCTGGCCCACCCCCACCATCGGTTGGACCAGCTTTTACCATCAACACAGCGGACACACGGAGGACCCTAACCAGAGTCAACCCACGCAAAGCTGCAGGTCCGGACAACATTCTGGGACTTGTGCTCCAAGACTGCACAAGCAAGTTGGCGGATGTCCTGACTGACATTTATAACATCTCCCTGAGTCAGACCATCATTCCCAGATGCTTCAAGACCTCTATCATTGTACCGGTGGCAAAGAAACCAGTTGTGTCCTGTTTGAATGACTATCATCCTGTTGCACTGACACCAATTGTGATGAAGTGTTTTGAACGGCTTGTCAAACCACACATTACAGCCTGCCTCCCTGCATCACACGACCCGCTCCAGTTTGCATATCGTTCAAACCGCTCCACGGAGGATGCTATAGTCACCATCCTACACTCTGTCATCACCCACCTGGACCAGAAAGACACCTACGCCAGACTCCTGTACATTGATTTCAGTTCAGCATTCAACACCATTATTCCCCAGAGACTGATGGAGAAATTACTCCTTTTCGGCCTGAACATCGCCACATGTCTCTGGATCCTGGATTTCCTGACTGAGAGTCCTCAGTCTGTACGGGTTGGAAACAACATCTCCAACTCTGTCACGCTGAGCACCGGATCCCCTCAAGGCTGTGTACTCAGTCCACTGTTGTTTACACTTCTAACACATGACTGTGTATCCAGACACGAGGGGAACCAGATTATTAAGTTTGCAGACGACACCACGGTAGTGGGACTTATTCAGAGGGATGAGGAATCAATGTACAGGGAAGAAGTGAGAGACCTGGAGGGCTGGTGCAGGGAGAACAATCTGGTGCTTAACGTGGACAAAACGAAGGAGATGATTATCGACTTCCGGCAGTCACAGCCTGAGCACGTCCCCCTCAGCATCGGCGGCCGTTTAGTGGAGAGAGTGGAGAACATCAAGTTCCTCGGAGTGCAGATCTCGCAGGACCTGACCTGGAGCAAGAATTCCTTGGGGATCAGGAAGCGGGCTCAGCAGAGACTGCACTTCTTGAGGAAACTCAAACAGGCCTCTCTCCCCATCTGCATCCTCAGGACCTTCTACAGAGGTGTGGTGGAGAGTGTTCTGACGTACTGCATTGCTACATGGTACTCCAGCTGCAGTATGTCAGACAAAAAAGCCCTGCAGAGGATAGTCAAGGGGGCTGAGAGGGTAACTGGAGTCTCCTTCCCCTCTGTCCAAGAACTTTTTCAGAACCGTTGTAGGAGCAGGGCACTGAACATTGTCAAGGACCATTCTCACCCTCTGCATAAACACTTTGAACTTCTTCCATCTGGTAAACGATTCCGGAGCATCAGAGGCAGAACCACCAGACTGATCAACAGCTTCCTTCCACAAGCTGTCAGGATGCTGAACAGTTGACCCGGAATCTCTCATACACACTACTGTACCTACGAACATTTTGTATATTATTTGTATATTATAGTTAGTTTTTTCCCCAAGTATGTCTCAGGGATGTGTGAATGGATGGGGGGTGGGGGTGGGGGGCTGAAGCTATGTGGAAGTGTGTCTTAAATCATGCTGCTTCTATTTATATGGATGCCGAGAGAAACGCAATTTCATCTTGCCTGCACTACAGTTGTATGTACAGCAATGTGACAATAAAGTTTGATTTGATCTGATTTGTACAGCGGACTTAAAAGCAAAGTAGCATTAGCAATCATTAGCTTACTGTCATAAGTAATGTAGTTCATATCTTCATGTCTTCTCCTTTATACTGCTCTACGGTTTCCTAAATGCTACAGTACTTTTCCAGAGTGTGTCGTATTGCGGGTTTGCCTTCTGTTCTGTGTTTTTGCCTTTATTCTGGCAAAAACAGCCAGAGAACGCAGGCGCCTTGTATCCTGCCAACTTGTGTTTTGTGTAACGTTACGCTTGATTTATGCCAGTTATGCTTGTTTTACGTAGCGGGAGCGAGAGGGTTGCGCCGCCTCCCTGTAACTATTTCCCACCCACTTCAAATGGGACCTAGTGCAGTGGAAAAAAGCGGGCAGAACTGTACTGTCCCGTCCCGTACCGAACCGTACCATACTGACCCTAGTGGAAAAGCGCCTTAGGTCAACCAAAACTGGAACTCCGCCCTTAATCGTCCCTGCAGTAGCACTGACAGGAAAAAGGTGGATAGACCAGTATCCTTTGTTCAACCAATTTTCAAAAATATTAGAAAAAAACTATTTGTAAATAGATTAGATAACGGTAAACACCAAAATTAATGTCTAAGGTTTTTTTTAGCTGATTTAGGACAATTTTAATGTCTGAATCCAAAAATCGCATTGGTTTTGCTCAATCAGGTCAACTTTTTGAACTATGGCTACATGTTGTTTTTTGCATTTTTGTTTACAGGTACGGGTATTTTCGCTTTATATGATGCAAAATTCTTCTTTATTTCTTGAAATTCATCGACCTCTGAAGAGCTTGCATGCGCCAATTTATGACATGATGTCATAAATTGTCATGATGGCTGATTACTGTTGGACTCTGAAGAGAGACATCCCTGCCGCTCAGCATTCTAGAGGTTCAAATAAACGAAAGTTGAAGCTTTGAATTTTGAACAATGATGACGTAACATTCAATTAACATGTACTTACCTTTATCAAAGGTAAGTACAGCCACCACTCCTTTACCGGAGTGGTGGCTCAGTTGGTAGAGCATCCGCCCCACACCTGGGAGGCAGAGGTTGAAATCCCAGCCGGGTCATGCCGAAGACCATATAAAAGTGGAACTTCCTGCCGTCCAGCTTGGTGCTCAGCAATAATGGAATGGAGGAGGGAAATTTGTGGTGGCGCCTTGCATGGCAGTGGCCTTCTGATTCTGCACTAGGGGTGTGTGCGAGTAACACAGTAGATAGGTAAAACACAATCTTGTTCTGCTGTACATGATTGGTTGTACAGTTGAATGACAATAAGGGTGATTTAATTTAACCTCTTGCACTTCGGTGTACCGCAGACGGACACGTCTCTGTGTCCTAGGGTGCACAAGGGCGTCCTAGGACGCACACTGTGCGTTCTAGGAGGCACTGAAAAAAAAAAGCTGCATTTTCGTTCTTCCACTACAGACACAGCCGCGAACAGAAAGCCAAAGGAGTGCTTTGATTGGTTTAGATGTAATTGACCTCTCATTCGACTAATAAGAGCCTTGAATTGGGTTTCTGAAACCTTGAACAACCAATGACTGAAAACCTAGCAAGAAGGACCCGCCTACCAACGGCTGCGAATACAGCGAGCCAATTGAAGCACAGTAGTTCGAAAGCATGCTTCCCTTGCAAAATCTGTTTTGTTTTAGCCGCTGGGTGACACACACGCGTTTGCAGGTCTTTTTTCTTTTACTACTGTTTTTATTTGTTTTGAAAAATCATTCGCAATAACCGCAATCATGGAAGCGCAAAACCGCTTCTGGTCTGCTTCTGGTCCGCTTCTGGTCACGTGACCCGGTCACGTGACCAGAACCACGAGTCCGTAACAAGCGGACCAGCGTCATGTTCGTCTGACAATGAGGAAGAGAAGTTCGCCAGCGACACTGCTGTTGTGGACAGGTAAGTGTTATAAGCTAAATTATTCTTTATCCCTGAAAATTGTAATCAAAAATGACTTTTGACCGATCAGTAAATTACAACTGTGCGTAGTAGACCGCGGCGCACTGTGACCACGGCGCACCGGGCGATGTCCGTCCTCTGTAGCGGGGGGTGGGGGGGAGTTGTTATCTTCTACATTACAGATATTTTAGTATAATTTTTAGTGCACTGTAGGTTATTTTTTCTTGCAAAAAAAGCCACACATTTTTTACGTGGCATGCTTCTTCGTGTGTGGGGGCTTGTTTGTTCATTCATTCATTCATGAATGAATAACCCCCCCCCCCCCACACACACACACAGCCCTGAGTGTCACCTTTCATTAGAGCCCAACATCAAGCTTCTATATTGAATCATTCAAAAGTTACAGACTTTATTCCAAACTGTGCCATTTGGCACAATTTGGCACAGTTCAAAAACGCCTGGGATCAACCTGTGAAGAAAGCTGTGTAATATATTCATTTTTAGTGGTATTGTTACAAAATTTTGACCTCAGCTGGATAACCCTTGGTTCTACATTTCTGTTGTATTTTCCTGCCCGGATCTGACAGCTGTGTGTTATTTGCAAGCATTTGTATCCAAAAAAAACCCCAGGTGAAATTTATTTTCTTCAAGTTCAGTATGTTTAGATGACGGTTACTCAGTGGCAGGAGAACTTAGAGAGATTATGACTGTTTTGCCAAAAAATTCAAAGTGTTTTCTTTTAAATGAGACCAACCCCATGAAGATGCTGCAAAGGGTTGAAGAACAGCTTTTGATTTACTTTGGGTACGTTATTTTTTGGCGTTTTGGGGGAAATTGACCAGAGTGCAAGGGGTTAATCATTGTCTACTATTCAATTTACAGTAATTGAAGTTTGTAACATTTAATCAATAAATTGTGTTAGAAAATGATTTTTTCTCTTAAAAATCTATTTCGGTTGCAAAATATGAACAAAAATCAACCGATAATGCCACAAAAATGTAATTGATTTAGTCAGATCAGATTTTTTATAAGGGCGGCGCAGTGGAGGAGTGGTTAGCACTGCGGCAGCACAGCAACTCACCCTTGGCCTGGGGATCCTGGGTTCGATCCCAGCCCCCGACCAACAGTGATCTGGGTGGAGTTTGCATGTTCTCACCATGTCTGCGTGGGTTTACTCCGGGATTTCTCCAGTTTCCTCCCACATGTCAAAAACATGCAAGTTAGGTTAATTGGCATCAAACTGGTGATTCTAAATTGTCCTTAGGTATGACTGTGAGAGTGAATGGTTGTCTGTCTCTCTGTGTTGGCCCTGCGATGGACTGGCAATCTGTTCAGGGTGTACCCTGCCTCTCCCCCAAAGATGCTGTGATAGGCTCCAGCCCCCCAGCGACCCGAAAAGGATTAAGCAGAAGAAGATGAATGAAGATTTTTTAAAAATCAACTTAGCATAAAAACACCTGACCTGATCGAAAGAAACAGATGTCATTTTCAGATTCAGCGGTGCAAAATTGTCCTAAATCAGTTGAAAAAACACAGATAGCTTACAAAAAAATTATTTTTATAACCCTGTGTAATTTTTGGATTAACACAACATCTTAAGTAATAAGATGAAAATCCACATCAATTGCACTCATGGAATTAACAGATGAAATATCCATGGCAATAGATAAAAAAACATTTTTTTTTGGCAGTATTTTTGTGGATTTAAAAAAGCTTTTGATATAATAGTGCACCCTGTATGGTACTTCTTAGTAAATTAGAAAAGTATGGTATTAGAGGGTTAGAACATCAGTGGGTCACCAGTTACTTGACAGGCAGGAAACAGTATGTACTGTTAGATGGCGTTAAGTCAGCTTTAAACAGTACTAGTGCATTGCCTGTAGAACACAAGTATTCCTGTTTGAAACAGGTATCCCAATCAGGCTTTACAGGCCCAAATATAGGCTGTGTTTGAAAGTGGAATACAGAGGTGTAGCCTATATGTAGGCAATCACATGTTAGACTTTGACAAATATAAAAGGGAGTAAATAGCACTAAGATTTATTTGATTGTGTGACTATTTATTACAAAATACCTAAACACTGAAAATGAAGGACACATCCAATATTTGCGACTGTTTCAGATCCCTTGTTTATTTGTTTGTCAGATCACTTATTTGTCTGATCTTTTATCACTTATACTCATAATAGTGTATCTTGCACTTTGGGGAATGGGAGTTGTTCAGTCATCATCAAAATTGTTTTAGTTTATATCACTGTTCAGTGATGGAGTTCAGTGTAATATTGAATTTCTTCTGTGTATCATCAATAAACTCATGCAGTGCTATAACAGCACACGTTTACAAATATTTGAGACCCATTGCAGTGCACCATTTTATATTTAACAATATTTTGTTATTAAAATGTTTTTTAAAACTTTAATGCAAAGATTGAAGCAGTGCTTATATTGTAGCGCTGAGGTGATACTGACGCCAAATGACCTGAGCCTTGAGGGTGTGACTGACAAAGACTGAGCGCCGTCGCTCAATTGTAAGCGGTTTGTTTTTATTGATCAAATTTGTCGCGTTTCGCTTCCTTGTTTTGCACACGGAGCGTACCTGTGGTGCTAACGATTCAGCTGCCCCCCCCCCCTTTCCCCCAGCGGCACCTTGTTTTCTCCATGCCCAATTATTCGTTAGACTTATGCAATCACAGCAACTTTACTGTGCAATTTTTAAGCATTAAATCTTAAGTATTGTCTTTTTCTAGTCAAATTTGATATACTGTATATTGATATATACGTATACAAAACTATATATATCAAAACTATATATATATACACTACTGTTCAAAAGTTTGGGGTCACTTAGAAATTTCCTTATTTTTGAAAGAAAAGCACTTTTTTCAATGAAGATAACTTTAAACTAATCAGAAATACACTCTATACATTGCTAATGTGGTAAATGACTATTCTAGTTGCAAATGTCTGTTTTTTGGTGCAATATCTACATAGGTGTATAGAGGCCCATTTCCAGCAACTATCACGCCAGTGTTCTAATGGTACAATGTGTTTGCTCATTGCGTCAGAAGGCTAATGGATTAGAAAACCCTTGTGCAATCATGTTAGGTCTGCAATGCTGTAATTGCTGCAAATGGAGGATTCTTTGACGAAAGCAAAGTTTGAAGGAAAAAATTATTATTTCAAATACAAATCATTATTTCTAACCTTGCCAATGTCTTGACTATATTTTCTATTCATTTTACAACTCATGGTGGTAAATAAGTGTGACTTTTCATGGAAAACACAAAATAATTGTCTGGGTCACCCCAAACTTTTGAACGGTAGTGTATATATATACAAAACTATTGTATATTTGGCCTTTTAAAAAAAGGCCAGATATACAATAGTTTTGGGATTTCTGTGCACCCCCCAAAAAATGTCATTCTTATTTATGTGAACACCCACATGTCACCAGGAAGTGATGCTCATAGCTGGTCAGCTCATACCAAGCTGGCTCCTCCTCACCGCCAAATGTGCCACTCACATCAGCAGAGCTTTGCTCACATTTGTTTGGGCAGCTGCCCTGACACCACAGCAAATTTTAAATAATCAGTGAACATAAATTGGGATTCGAAGGAAAAAAGTACCAAAAGAAAAGAGTCCAGCAGCACAGACACGGAGACTGGTAAGAAAACAAATCACCTCAACCAATCACAGCCGCTTTATCACCTTGCCTGGAGTTAGCCCCTGCCTATAAGGATGAAAGCAGTGGTTGTGCAAAATGGTGCAGTTCACTCTGTGTGTGTGTGTGTGTGTGTGTGTGTGTGTGTGTGTCTGTGTCTGTGTCTGTGTCTGTGTCTGTGTGTGTCACGATGCATACAGCAGTTGTTTAATTCAAATGGCCGAGCCTCTGTGTTTATTCCTTAGGTGACTGCACTTTCATACATATAGAACAGGTTTGTTTTTAAATGCATTGTCCTAGCCTGTGATTTTTCAAATTATTTTAGTACACATAATTGTTTGGGACAAAATACGATAATTTTAAAGCAACAGTATTATATGTCTTCATTTCCCATCTGGCAACACTGGTAGACACTCACCACAACGCTCTGCAAACAAAAAAAAAAAGGAAGTGAAAAGTGACAAATTTGACCAGAAAAAGAGAATACCGAAATGTTTTGCTTAAAAATGATACTATAATGTTGTCGTGATTGTGTTGGTCTAAAGGATAATTCAGGGAACACCAGCGGGGACCGGGGTTTGACAAAGAACACCGATGTTAAAGAAGCAGCAGGCGGAACGCATTCCTTCACAGGGAAGCAAGCCCAGCCCTCCCGGTCAGCGGTAAACAGGATTCCCTTGGTAGGACCACTAGTCGCCATTGCCGATGGTGCTCCTCTCGGTGTGTTCACATGGCTATTTAAAAATTAAATTAAAAGTTAATAATAATACCGCCATGATTGTGGAGCAGAGTACTCAGATCAATTCCATATAATATGCGGCCACATGCATGATTTGACTAAATGATGACATGACTAAACAGGACACACAAACGCCCAAATAATGAAATAAACCATTTTTATTTAAATATTTACTGACAAACGGGCAACACTGATGATGTGGCAGACTGAAGAGGTACCTCTTACCCAGTAGGACTTGGAGTTGGGGGTGTGACTAGTGTTTCCCGGTGCTGGCGTCCAGGAGTGGTTATCGTTAGTTGTTTGGTGGTAGTTGAGGAGTAAAGATATAAACCCACCTTTGTCTCCTGTGTGTTTCTTCCTCTTGCCACATTGGTGACCCCGATTCGAGCATGTCCGACACAGACGAAAACTGCGTTTCCTCATCAACCGTGTCGTCCCGACCCTCACTGCCAGCCATTTGCATTGCAGCTGTGAAGCTTCAGGATTTCTGGCAGACCGACCCGGCTCCGTGGTTCCAGCATATCGAAGCGCTATTCCACCTGCGAGGAATCACAACAGATGAAACCAGGTATTACTTGGTTGTCGCTGCTCTGGATCAGCAGTCCACACGGTGTGCCATGCAGTTACTTCGCATGCCCCCAAAGCATGGTAAATACGCCGCCATCAGACAGTTCCTGCTCCGGAGGAATAGTCTATCGGCCGTGGAAAGAGTGGATAAAATCTTCTCCCTGTCAGGCTTGGTTGACGGCATGGCTGTGGACCTTATGGACAGAATACTATCGCTGCTTGGAGCGGACGAAGGTGTTCTCCTGTTTCCACACATATTCCTGGGCAAGCTCCTGCCACCTGTGCACGCGGCTTTGGCTAACTCCCCGCATTTGGCTACCGGTGACTACCGAGCTTTAGTCAAGGAAGCTGATCAGGTCCTGTTGGCTACCAGGCAGGGTTGCTGTGTAAAGTGTGGCATCAGATAACCGGCAACCCACCATGGAGGACCTGGACCCGGTGGCAGTAGCTTGAGTGTTGGCCCGGAAATGACGCGGGAAAGGTCTGTGTTTCTTCAACCTGCGGTTTGACATGCACGTTTGAGATGACGGGAAAACTCTAGAGCCAGCACTCAGTAGCAGCTGTGGGTGCTGGCAGACGAGGTGCGCTGCTCTTCATTAAAGACTTGCTGTCAGGGAGACGTTTCCTAGCGGACTCTTGCTCACAGAAGAGACTACTCCCGCCAACCAGTGCAAACAGACCAACGATGGGCAATGGCCCATGTTTGCGTGCAGCTAACGGTTCTTCCATTGAGACATTTTGCACAAGATCTGTGACTGTTTGTTTCCAGGGGCACAGTTTTCATTGGGACTTTGTAATCGCTTCTGTTACAGTACCTACTGTAGGCGCAGATTTTGTGTGTGCAAATGGTTTGCTTGTTGATGTTGCTAACCACCTATTGATTAATGCTGTGTCTTTTGCCACTTTTCGGTGTGAGGCTGGGGGAGCTAGGCTGTTGTCACATGCTAACTTTTTAGCATCAGATAAAGTTTTTTCTGCGGTTGCTGACAAATTTTCCATTGCTTACAATGCCTGCTTTTTTCCACCATGTCTACTAAGCATGGGGTGGAACATTTCATCTCCACCACAGGACTGCTGTTTTTTGCACACATGTGACGCCTTGACATGATTAAGTTGGCCATGGCAACAGAGGAGTTTGCCACTATGGAACGTTTGGGTACAGTGAAGCGTTCTAACAGCCCATGGGCCTCACCGCTTCATATGGTACCTAAGGCGGATGGGTCGTGGCGGCTGTGTGGTGATTTTTGTCAGCTTAACAACATCACCGCTAATGACTGTTATTCTATTCTGCACATCCAAGATTTTTCTGTGCATTTGGCGGGCTCTGCAATTTTCTCAAAGGTGGATCTGGTGCGCGGTTATCACCACGTTCCCGTGCACGTGGAGGATGTCCCCAAGACTGCAGTAATTACCCCATTTGGGTTTTTTTGAATTCCTGCGCATGCTATTTGGCCTTAACCCTTAAGCTGTGTGACTTTGTGTGCCCCTAGTGGCAGAGCGCAGCGCTGTGCCTGTCAACTGATAATGACATGCAGAAACACTGCCCAGCTGTACTGAGGATTTTTACTGATCATGCCAGTTCACAAGATGGCAGGCACACGTTGGAGGACTCATGGATGACACATAATACACCAAAGAGTAAGAAATCCTTCTTCTTCTTCTTCTTCTTCTTTGTTTTTGAGATTACATCACAAACTGGTGGACACCGATCATTGTGGACAGACGTGATCCCAGATCGAGGGGCATATGCGGAGGATTTGGTCGCGAATTTTCCAGCTATGCTTCTAAAAAGAGATTATTTAGCTTATGAAGGTAGATGTTTGCATGTTCTTATAACACAGGGAACGTGAAGCTTGTTGATTTGACCTGCCGGGCGCCCTGAGCGCCATGTGACTGGAGAGCAGTCGCCAGTTGCATGTGGTCATATAAGCTAAATTGCCGCGGAATAAAAGTGAAATTAAGGTGGAATAATCAATAACAATCTGTGGATGTAGGAGGGAAAGCTAAAATGACCGGGAGAGGACAAAATAGTGACAAATACTGCAAAAGGACGCCACTTTGCCAGCGGTAAGTGACGGATATCTTTGTTTGTTTGTATGCAAATTAGATGTGTAAATTTGCTCCTATCTGAAAATTTGAATCATATTCTATGTACATCTTTCTAATTGACAGTAAGCCATTATCTCTTACCTCTTTCAAGTTATAGCCTTGTAAAGTTCTGACATCTGATGTGAATAGTTTCTTGAAAAAAAATCTTTACCACTGTTGACCACTAGGAGTTATGTCACAGTTTGGTGACATACACAGGTAGAGGGTTAAAGGTGCGGCCCAAACATTTCAGAGATTGATGGACTCGGTGTTACTCAATCTCCCATTCATTTTTGTCTACCTCAATGACAAATTAGTGGCCAGTCCGTCAGCCGAAGAGCATCTGTCGTACCTCAAACAAGTTTTTGGGCACTTTGAAGAACACGGCCTGATCGTCAGCCCAGCTAAGTGTCAGTTTGGGCTGCCGGTGACTGACTTCTTAGGCCACCACATTTCGTCCCAAGGCGTGATTCCATTGCCTTCTAAGGTTCAAGCGGTTGTGGAATTTCCTTGTCCGGACTCCATTAAGGCACTGCAGGAATTTTTAGGCATGGTAAATTTTTACAATCACTTCCTCCCTCACGCTGCCCCCTCCTGCAGCCGCTTTATGAGGCTCTGAGGCTAAAAAAAGCCAGCGACCCTGTCACTTAGACACCCGAATGGGTCCATGCTTTTGGCGGAGCTAAGTCTGTCCTTGTGAATGAAGCAGTACTCGCTCACTCTGTGCCCACGGCGCCCATAGCTTTGACAACAGATGCCTCTGACGTAGTCGTGGGGACAGTGATCGAGCAGTGCGTGGCAGGGGCGTGGCAGCCCCTTGCGTTTTTCAGTCCCAAGCTGCAGGATGGCGAGCGTAAGTACAGCGTTTTTGACCGGGAGTTGCTGGCGCTGTACCTGGTAGGGATGGGCATTCGGTGAAATTTTCTTCACCGATCGCCGGGAGAATTAATGATTAATAATCGGTTAATCATTAACATTTTTAGGTAGGTAGACTGCATTAGAACATCAGGTATCGGCACGGAGGGCACGGAGAGCCGCACAATTCAAATCTACCTCTCTCTCTCTGTTCTCGTGTTTGCTCGGCTCGGGAATCTCGCAAGCTGATTGGCCGAGACGTTTCACCCCGCAAGCTGATTGGCCGAGACGTTTTACCCAGCTCTCTCTCCCTGCCGAGCGGCCACCCAACAAACGAAGACCGCATTCATTGCTCTATCGCTCGTATTGCTTAGTCTAGCCGCGTGGAACTTTTTGCTGTTCTCTTGTGCCATTTTGTGCGAAATAGTCTTCCCGTCGAGGCACTACGCCGCCTCCTGCAGCTTCCCTCGACGTGTGTACACCGAATCTTCATGACCTTCTCAATAAAGTTTCTGAAAAAATAAAAAAATCTTCACGACCGCCATTACTCAGCGCGCAACCACTGTTGGCGGTTTCTTCGCGTAATAAGGGTGTTCCATGGACCCTGTCGATGAGGTATATTTGTATGCTGCATTGCAGTGATTGCAGTACACCTGGTCATTTTTTAAATTGAAATGGTCCCACGCAACACTTCGCCGTAACCGCCTCATGATTTGGCGATCGCCCTACGGAAGCCCGCATGTATCAACGGAGGCACGCCAGGGTACGGCGATGGTGTAATGTTGCCCCCTGGTGCCCAAATTTTGCCATTGCATTGTTTGAGGACGGCCGTGCACTAGGCCTTAATAACCTCGGATTGTTTAAAAAAAAAAAAAAAAACGGTTTGTCGACGAAAATGAACTTCCTCGGTGAAATTCTTAATGATCA
The DNA here is from genome assembly GCA_020510985.1 of Pholidichthys leucotaenia. Classification (NCBI taxonomy): domain Eukaryota; kingdom Metazoa; phylum Chordata; class Actinopteri; order Cichliformes; family Pholidichthyidae; genus Pholidichthys; species Pholidichthys leucotaenia. The sequence goes on from CM035840.1 coordinate 283,355,017, forward strand.
ATTATCGGTTAATCGGTAAATTATGCCCATCCCTAGTACCTGGCAACCCGTCATTTTTGTTTCTTATTGGAGGGTTGTTCTTTCATGGCTTCTGTAGATCATAAACCACTGATGTTCGCTATGTCCAAGGTGACCGAGCCGTGGCCTGCTCGTCAACAATGCCATCTGGCGGCCATCTCTGAGATCACAACAGATGTTCAGCATGTGGCTGGCAAGTCCAACTCCATTGCTGATTGCCTGTCACTTGTGCTGGTGTGTCCAGTGCACCTCAAGATGGATTTTTCTGCCATGGCCGCTGAGCAGTCCAACGACTCGGTCTACAGGTACGACCCTCAAGCTCAAAGAGGTGGTGATGCAGGAGGGTGGTCCTACTCTCCTCTGCGACATCTCCACTGGCCGCCTCCACCCTGTTGTCCCTGCGACCTGGCGATGTTGAGTTTTTGACTCAATTCTCACCCTGGAGTACAGGCATCAGTAAAACTGGTTGGAGCAAAGTTTGTCTGGCCCGGCCTCCGCAGCGATGTCAATGGGCGGGCGGCTGCATGCTTGGCGTGTCAAGGCACTAAAGTCCACCACGACACCAAGGCACCCCTAGAACCAGTTTGGATTCCGGCTAAATGTTTTGACCATGTGCATGTGGAACTGGTGGGTCCTCTACCCCATTCGCAGGGTTTTATGCACCTGCTCACCCTACTGCATCAGACCACTAGGTGGCCAGAGGCAGTCCCTCTGTCCTCCACTTTGGCTGCAGATATGACATGCATGTTTCTTTCTTCCTGGGTTGCGCGTTTTGGCACCCCATCAGATATTACCTCCGGTAGGGGCCCCCAGTTTGTGTTGGAGCTCTGGTCGGCACTTGCAAGGGCCTTGCCTGCACTTAAAAGGGAGTGCAGGTACATCGTACTACAGTGTACCACCTTCAGGCTAACAGCTTGTGTGAATGTTTTCATCGGTCGCTGAAAGTGGTGTTGCGTGCTGCACTCTCTGATGGTAACTGCATAGATTGTTTGCCTTGGGTGATACTTGGATTGCGTTCGGCTACTAAGGAAGACTTCGATGCTTCCCCTGCTGAACTGTTTTTTGGTCAACCGCTCCATGTTCCAGGAGAGTTTTTGCACAAAACTTCCACCTCACAGGCCAGCCCCGCTGTTTACCTTTTTTGTCCAATGGCACACTGGCTCTGAGCCCCGTTCATCACTGTTTTTGTTTGTGCCTACTGAGCTCAGTGCAGCCCGTTTCATTTTTGTGTGACATGACATGCACTGCTCGCCTCTCCAAACCCCTTACGACGGTCCATTTCAGGTTCGGGAGACGGGCCCTAAGAGTTTTGTGCTAGAGATGGGTGGGCATAAAGTGCAGGTCACATTAGATAGGCTTAAGCCGGCGCACGTTATGGCGGATGAGCTTATGGTTCCGGCCCAGGTCCCCTGTCGGGATCACCCCCCTTCTAAGACCCCGGCTAGGTCTGCACTAGTTGAGTTTTCTGGTTTCCAGCCTGCTATGGACTGTGTTTCACCTGCCCATCGTCCACGAGGATGCCCTGCATGACAGATTTCTCTGGTGGCTCTGGTTGGAGGACGGCACAGCCGTTATGGCAGGCTCATCAGGCCCCCTGTGAGAGATTGATTTTGACAACTATGGGAGTCCCCTCTGGGTGTTGGGGGGGGGGGGGGGGGCTGTGTGACGGACTGAAGAGGTACCTCTCACCCAGTGGGACTTGGGGTTGGAGGGCATGGTTAGTGTTTCCCAGTGTTGAAATCCAGGAGAGGTTATTGTCAGTTATCTGGTGGCAGTTGAGGAGTAAAGATAAAAACCCACCTTCGTCTGCTGTGTGTTTCTTCAACTTGACACAATGCTACAGCTGCAGCCAAACAGGTCATTCTGCTGTGTATAATAATGTTGGGTGTTTTGTGCTTATAATATTGCTAAAATATAAAATTATGCACTACAATGGGTCTCAAATATTTGAAAACATGTCCTATTATAATACTGTATGAGTTTACTGACAATAGACTATAAACTACACATATAAAGTAAAACACAAAACATTATGATGATGACTGAACAACTTCCATTCCCCAAAGTGCAAGATTCAACACTTATGAATATGTCATAAAAGATCACATAAATAAGTCTGACAAATAATTAAACAAGGGTTTTAAAAGAGTCGCTAATATTGGATTTCCCATTCATTTTCAATTATTCTGTAATTAATATTCACACAATAAAGTAAATCTTAGCGTTCAGTCCCTTTCATATTTGTCAAAGCCTAACATGTGATTGCCAACATGTAGGCTACACCTCTTTGTATTCCACTTTCAAACAGCCTACATTTGGGCCTGTAAAGCCCAATTGGGCCACCTGTTTTCAAACAAGAATACTTGCTTTCTATGGGCAAGGACTAGTTATATTATAGTAACAGAAGAATTGGGATAAAAGAGACAGATTTCATTTTTTTTCTGGTTTTTGCTCCCTTTCATTCTTTCAGTTTATGGACATTTTGTCTTGTTTTGTTTTAGTGTGTTCTTTTATTAAATGAAATAGTAAATGAAAGTTATAACTAAACTAACTAAACTAAACTAAACTTTACCAGACTGAGAGAGGACCATGACCAGATAAAATAAGCCTTTTTAGTCATGTCAAAGCAAGCTGGTAAACAACAGTTAAATTAAGGCAAAACCACAAAATAAATAAATTAATTTTAATATGTATATCAGAAAGATTGATTTTTTTTTTTTTTTTTTTGTTACTTATTTGTACCCGTAGGTAGACTTGGTTTGCAGTCTGGTGACAAGCCACCGGCTGCTGGTCGCTGCGTGCGCGAGCGCCCTAAACCTACATGTTTTTGGTGTGCGGGAGGAAACCGGAGAAATCCCGGAGTAAACCCGCGCAACACGGGGAGAACATGCAAACTCCACACAGCTCACTGTTGGTCGGGGGCTGGGATCGAACCCACGATCTCATGATCCCCGCGGTCCCCCGGCCGAGGGTAAAACTGTGCTGCCACAGTGCTAAACCACTGCGCCACCGTGCAGCCCCATTTATACATATATATATACGTATATATAGAATATATATAGAATATATATATATAGAATTATACAATATCTATCTAAAAATTCAAGGATTCTGTTTCTGTGTGTGTCATTCTGTCTGTTCCTCGCATATCTCTTGAACGGTTTGTCAGACGGACCTCAGATTTCATACGTGCTTGCTGAGGTTACAAGGGTGGGCGTCCCCAAATTTCAGCCTGTCTGGATATGTGGAAGTGAAGAAGGGGGAACCTTTAATGAACGACTATAGGGGACCTATTAAATTAACACAGAGGTGGAAAAGGTATATCTTCTGGGTGTTGGGGGCTGAAATTCACAGGGCAGGCTTGGGAGGCCGGTAGGATAAATTGATAAAAAATTTGGGACCAATCTGAGCTCCGGAACCAGATCTTCCTTCGAAAACCTTATAAGGAATTGTTCAGAAGTTCTTAAAACGAATTCTGAACAACTCCTTATGTGACCGAGCACTGCACTAGTATTCTTAATTACATGATCAGTGGAAAATATGACAGTTTACTGTTATCATTTATGATCATTTACTACCAATACATAGCTAAATAATAAGATGCTCTGCCTTATTTCAGCTCTTGACATTTACTTTTTAATTCAGTACACAGACCACAGTCCAGTACTGTAGGATGATGATCTTCACTGATTTCCAGTAGCAGAAGAACAGATCACATCTTCATATTTCATCTACGTTGCAGTAGTGCATCTTAGTAAATTAGAAAATTAGGATTTGCCATTTAATTTTAGAAACTAAAACTGTAATCAATATTAAATCATGTTTGAAATGTTTCACTCTGTATCATGAACCTGGGTTCGGTGATCCCAAACCCAGTTCTGACCCGTGGCTATTTTTGCCTGTTTCCCTATTTATTTTCCATCAGGCGCTTCAGGGAGTCCTTTGGGTCCTACGCTCCCTGACAGCTCGGGTACGCCCCCTCCTCCTGTCAGTATCACCAGCTGTTATGTATTATTGGTGTTTCACACACATACACACACACACCTTACTCACTTTCATACATATGCTCTGACACTCACTCATGCACACGTTTTCAGTTTGTTCATGTCACGCTCCTTCACAGAGTATTATGATTACTTAAACGCTGTGTTAATGGGAGGAGACTGCCGGAGCGTTGTGCTTCATACACAGCAGTGTGTACCTCCGTGTATGCAAGTCGCCATTACCTACGTTACTCTGTCAGCCTACCTCATCCTCATCCACCGGACTGCACGGACTGCCCCGGATCGCTCCAGCACCGTAAGTTTATGTTTGCCTTTCACCCGTGCTGACAGCGGCTCTGCAGCACTAGGCATTCCCCTCCCCGGGTTGTTGAGCATCCAGGTGGTGTCCCTGTATGTCTGGTGGCCTTAAGCCAACCATTCCAACACTCTGTGCTCATCGTGACTGTTTACTGGATTTATTGTTTTGGGGTTTATGTTCAATAAAATGCACCAATGTACTCCTGCGTGTGGGTTTTTCATTCTGCCCTCCGTGCGCCGCGTAATGGCACACGAGGGATCATAACAGAATGTTCCAGCCAGCAAGAAAAAACCCAGCAGAGTAGACATGCATTTTTTCTTTTCTTTTTCACCCTCTTTTTCCCTTTTTCCTGGGTGCTATGGCGGATCGGACGGAGAGGGAGCTGTGCTTGCTGTACCTCTTGGAGGAGATTTTTTTGTGGACACAGAAGCCCTTTTCCTCCCAGGCTGTTCGACAGGCTCAGGACACAGCGATGAGGGTAATGGAGAGAGACAGCCTCTGGAACCATCCAGAGGCGATGGAGATTGTCCAGGACATCCTCGCCCAGCCATGTGGGGAGTCGGATGAGGAGTTTCTCCTCATATGGTATGCACTGCCTACTGAGGGGCTGACCATGGAGGACGTTCTGATTTCTGAACCATCCACAACGAGGAAGAAGAGGAAGAACTCCTGCTAAAAGAAGCTTCCAGCCTTGCCAACGACAGCCCTGTCTTCTCATCCCAAGCAGTGTCCTGCTCCATCCCCGGAAGAGCTGGAGGAATGCACACTGGCTCTTCAGGCAGAGACAGACCTCATGTTGGAGGAGAAGCCACGGCTCCTCCCGGAGATGGCCGCGGAATTGGAGGAATTTTCCCCGAGAGAAGGGGAGCCGCACTCCGAGGAGAAGTGTGCTCTAACCATGGAGTTTTCACACCTCCCTGACCTCGAGACTACAGCTGAAGTCATCACCTCCCAGGAATTCAGGCAAGTGCTTATTCAGTCTCTTTTATTGTCACTTGAAACTGCCTGCTTGATTCCTGATGAACTGTCAGCTGACAATTGTGTTCTCCCACCTGTCTCTCCTGTTTTGCCCGTGCCATTATCTTTGCCGGGAGATGAGCCCCAGACATAGGAGAAGCTGTCACAGGGGAGAGTTGAGCCCCCGCTGCCTGTCTCCTCTCATCGCTGCCATTCCCAGAGGGCCCACCACAAGAGTTCTGCTTACCTGCCACCCGTCTCATCTACCTCTGTCTCCATGGAGACGGCTCCTCCACTCTTCACGAGGGGGCCCAAATCCAATTTGGGCACGGAGGGAGACGACTGGCTCCCATCTGCAGCTGTGGACATAAGAGACCGGGAGGACAGCCGCTGGATGATGAAGGAACCTGTGGCCCTGGAAGAGTTCAGACCAGCTGCTGAGGTTGTCGCAGCAGAGGAGGAACCTGAACCGGACTGCCTTGAGGTCGGGCCGGTGTCGTCGTCGGGATAGACGGAGTCCTGGACGGTGGTGGAGCTCAAGCCCAGGCAAGTGCTCTCGCTTGTTTATCTCTCTCCTGAATTACAGCAACCTTGTCTGGCTCCTGGAGAGGAGAGCCGGATGCAGCCACCCGCTGCACCTGGTCTTGCCTTGCCGGGCTCCATCGCCCCCGGTGACCCTGACCCTTTGGCTCGCTGTGCTGTCTCTGAGCTCTCTCTCAGGGTCGCTGGAGAGCTGCCAACACCACCTGAGTATGCAGAGGATCTGGGTTCAGTGCCGGGGTTCGTGAAGAACCCTACCTCCCTCACTGGGGAGGCCACCACAGGAGCAATGAGGTCCCCGATAGGGACCACCGCAGGTGTAACAGTGCTCCAGCCAGAGCCCACCGCCGGTGCAGCAGAGCTCCAGCCGGAGTCCACCGCCGGTGCAGCCATGTCTCGGACCAGGACCATCGCGGGTGCAGCCACATCCCAGATCGGGACCATCGCGGGTGCAGCCACATCCTGGACCAGGACCATCGCGGGTGTAGCCACATCCAAGACCGGGATCATCGCGGGTGCAGCCACGTCCCAGACCAGGACCATCGCGGGTGCATCCATGTCCCAGACCAGGACCATCGCGGGTGATACGGTCCCCCGGCTCCAAGCCTTAGAGGGCGGGGGGGGGGGTCCTATCACTCGGTGTGGCCACCTACCCCTAAGGTCCCCGGTGGGTAAGCAACCTCTTCACCTGCTCCTCTGGTCCTGGTGGCTCAACCATGCTGGTCGGCCACCCGAAAGACTTGGCTCTTGGGCCGGGTGGCCCATCGGTTCGAGCAGGCCGCATGACGCTGTTCAGCGGGCCGTCTGCTGCACTTGGGACTCGGGCAGGCCACCTGATCAGTCACCCCTCGCCATGCCTGGGCCCTGGGACGCTGGTCGGCCCCCTGCACTTTGGATTCCTCGGGGGGGGGGGGGTGTTATGAGGTTCACATTATTATATTTGCATATTATGTGTTGTGTTTTTCATGTGTTGCTTCCCTCCTAACCTGTTTTCCCCCGCCTCCAACCCTGGGTAGTTTTTTGTCTCGGGGGGGGGGGGCCCTTGGTTGTATTTTTGGTTTTCTGCTGCGGTGTCTAGATTCCACCCCTTGAGGGGTGGGCTCTGTCATGAACCTGGGTTTGGTGGTCCCAAACCCAGTTCTGACCCGTGGCTATTTTTCCTTGACAGCTCGGGTAAGCCCCCTCCTCCTGTCAGTATCACCAGCTGTTCCGTATTATTGGTGTTTCACACACACATACACACACACACACACACTTCACTCACTTCCATTCACACGCTCTGACACTCACTCATGCACACGTTTTCAATTTGTTCATGTCACGCTCCTTCACACCGGTGGTCTCTTCCCTCGTTAGTATTATGATTACTTAAACACTGTGTTAATGGGAGGAGATCGCCGGAGCATTGTGCTTCATACACAGCAGTGTGTACCTCCGTGTATGCAAGTTGCCATTACCTACGTAACTTTGTCAGTCTGCTTCATCCTCATCCACCGGACTGCACGGACTGCCATGGATCGCTCCAGCACCATAAGTTTATGTTTGCCTGTCACCCCGTGCCAACAGCAGCTCTGCGGCACTAGGCATTCCTCTCCCCGGGCTGTTGAGCATCCAGGTGGCGTTCCTGTATGTCTGGTGGCCTTAAGCCAACCAATCCAACGCTCTGTGCTAATTGTGACTGATTACTGGACTTATTGTTTTGGGGTTTATGTTCAATAAAATGCACAAATCTACTCCTGCGCATGGGTTTTTCATTCTGTCTTCCGTGCGCCGCATAATGGCGCACAAGGGATAATAATAACTCTGTGTGTAATGGATGAGAACGCTCCTTAAATTATCTTGCAAAAAGACATTCATTCTTTCAGTAAAATATTTCATTGAAATGCAATTTTTTTCCTAACTATTGTGTTCAATATTCTTATTTAACTGGTTACGATACGATACGATAACATCTTCCCAGAATTCATGAAGAATCTTGGCCCCCGAGCCCTAACCTGGTTGACACAATTCTACACAAGGATCACACAAACGAACTCGATCCCAAAGAAATGGCGGACAGCAAAGGTCATTGCCATCCCAAAACCTGGCAAAGACCACAAACTACCAGCAAGCTACCGCCCAATCTCCCTACTCAGCGTTCCTTACAAAATCATGGAGCGCCTAATACTGCAACGCATTTCCCCAGAAATAGAGGATATTCTAAGTGTGGATCAAGCAGGTTTCCGCAAGGACCGCAGTACAGGAGAACAAGTACTGGCCCTAACCACCTTCATTGAAAATGGCTTCGAGAGCAGACTGAAGACAGGGGCTGTGTTTCTCGATCTTACAGCCGCCTATGATACGGTCTGGCACAAAGGCCTCCTCCTGAAACTTATAAAGGCGATCCCTGCTTGGGCAACAGCAATTATAAAAACCCTGCTGACCAACCGAAGGTTCAGAGTCCACCTCAGTCAGAACACAAGTGCATGGAGAATGCAGAAAAACGGACTCCCGCAGGGCTCAGTTCTGGCTCCAACTCTGTTCAACCTCTACATAAACGACCTGCCTACTACAAAATCCCGCAAATTCATCTATGCAGACGACATCTGTTTGGCATTCCAAGCACCAGACTTTGAACCACTGGAACGGGTGCTCACGGAAGATCTTGCTAAACTGGACCAGTTCTGCAAAATCTGGCGCCTAAAACCAAGCCCAGCAAAAACCGTCTCCAGTGTATTTCATCTCCACAATGCAAAAGCTGCCAGAGAACTAAACATCCACCTGAGCGGACTCAAGCTTAAGCATGCCCCAAATCCAACTTATCTTGGAGTGACCCTTGATAGGACCTTATCCTTCAAGGAACATCTAAAGGGGACGGCTGCTAAGGTGAAAGTACGAAACAACCTGCTCTGCAAGCTCGCTGGTGCAAAATGGGGGGCGGCAGTCTCCACCCTGCGCACCTCAGCACTGGCCCTCTCATACTCTGTAGCAGAATATTGTGCCCCTGTCTGGTCCAGGTCATCTTACACACACCATGTAGACACCCAGCTCAACTCAACCATGAGAACTATAACTGGAACAATCCGCTCAACACCACTCCCCTGGCTCTCTGTACTGTCAAACATAGCCCCTCCACACATCCGGCGAGCAGCATTAACTCATAGGATGCTCCAAAAAGTTAAAGATTTTCCTCACTTACCAATCCATGCAGATATCTACACCCCACCCACTGCCCGACTTTCATCCAGACGGCCGATTTGGAAAAAACCCTCCCCCAGCTGACTTTACCATCCAGACAGCTTGGCAAGAGGAATGGGAAACCAAGGAGGTCCCAAACAAACAGCTGGTGATAAACCCCAACCAACAGGTCCCGGGCACCAACCTCCCAAGGAGACAGTGGTCTACACTCAATCGCTTCAGGACTGGACATGGCCCCTGCTTGGCCAGCCTTCACAGATGGGGCAGTAGCCCTAGCCCACTGTGCGCATGTGGAGAGGAGCAAACTATGGAACACATCATAGAGGCTTGCCCGCTCCAAAGACTGGAAGGAGGATTACACACCCTCCATACAGCAAACCAGGAGGCAACTGCTTGGCTTAAGGACTTTGCATTCGCTAAATAAATAATTTAACTGGTTTCAGTTTGCAAAGTAAAATTCTAAAAAAAAATATTAAAAAAATCACCATAAAACAGTTCCTCAAATCATTTTTTGAGGAACTGTTAGTTATTTCAGTCATATATATATATATATATATATATATATACTGTATATATATATATATATATATATATATATATATATATATATATATATATATATATATATATATATGTTTTTATTAACCTGGAGTCAAACCTTCTGTCCACAGCTGACCCTCAGGTCCTGCAGGATCACCACCGTGGCATAATCAAATTATTACAGATGTCCTGTCCGCCTCAGCTTCATGAACTGCTCGGTTTTCTCTAGAAAAATAACCTGGAGTGGGTTTTATTTCACAGCACCACATCAGCTTTTCTTTAGTGAGTCAGCAAATTTAAAAAAAATAACATCACCTTACCCATGTCTCTAAGACTTTAAGTTAATGCCACCTAACATATTTTTTTTGGGGGGGGGCATTGGGGGGGGCTGAAAAGTTCACAGTGGTCAGATTTTACCACTATGAACTTTTCAGCCTATGAACTTTTCACACACACACACACACACACACACACACACACACACACACACACACACACACACACACACCTCGTAAGCTTAAATAATCAGATGTTACCGTACTGCTTTTGTGTCATTAGTGTTTTAACATTGAAACTGCTGCATAATTCAAGCACAAAACGTACTTTGAACAGTTTTCCTAGTTCGCTGCACTTCAGGCTGAGTCGAGAACAACAACAACAAAAAAAAAGCCTGTCTGAGCCAGACACTGAATGCTGGGATAAGGTGAGGCAGTGCAGTAACTCATCTGGCCTTCACATGTGCTCTTGCAGGACGAAGAACCTGAACTGAGACACAGCCACTGTGAACGGGAATACATACAAGCAAAACAAGTACATTATAGAGTTCTCTCTGTGTGGTTCTCCATGGTTCTCTGTGGTTCTTTTCTGTGGTCATGTCTGAATAAGGCTGACGGAACAGGGATTTTAGTGTGTGTGTTGTTCTGTGGACAGTATTCTGCTGCTGCTGCCTCTGTGAACAGTGAATCAATATTAAGGCCTCTCCTGCTGACCCCGCTGCTACTCAATATTATTACTGCAACTATACAAGGAACTGCGGAGACGTTAAACACAGCAGCCACCGGACCACATTTAAAGACAGCTCACTGATAACATCTACACAGAGATTATTAAAAAAAGTGCTTAACACAGAGTAAAACTGCAGAGCTAATATAAGGAGAAAGAAAAAGATAAAAAAGAAAAATACTGTAAGTTTTGCAGACGATATCAAAATGTCACACGTTTTTAATTATATTTGGGGTGTTGGAGGTGGAGGATCGTTGCTTTCTGATGATGTCTGAGACTTTTATAGATTATCGCGCGATCTTTGCTCAATGCCATGAATATCCTGAGTGAACTATGTGTCGAAGTGACAAATTTACAAAAATTTAGGAGAAAAAAGTGAAAATTTAGGAGAAAAAAGTTAAAAATTTACAAGAAAAAAAAAGGTAAAATTACTTGAAAATACAAACAAAGTTATGAGGAAGCAATTAGAAAAAGTTGAAAATTAACAAAAAAAGTAGCAAATGTATGAGTAAATAAATTGAAAATTTATGAGGAAAAATGTCCCAAATTTATGAGGAAAAGTGTTAAGTTTCTACTAACAAAAACTGAAAAAAAATTTCAGAAAGTTCCTAATTTACAAGAAAAATGTTGAAACTTTATGGGAAATAAAAAAAAAAATAAAATAGCAAATTATGAGAAAATAAGTTGAAAATAGGTAAACTTGTAAAGTCCATGTGTGCAAACCCAGGTGGGACCCGTAAGACAGCCCAGATTTAACCTTTGGTGGGGCCCACATGGACATGCTGGCAGGGTACCTTGTAAGAACAAGTAAAACCACAGTAAATACACAGAAAAACAGAAAGTACCAGAAAAGAGGGACGTAATTAATGCCATTACCATAACTTGCCGTAATAAATCAGTTTATTTTTTTCAGCATTAACAGCTTCAGAAACATTTGAAATGATTCATGTAATTACACTGAAAGGCCTCCCATGTGCTGACTCATTCAGCCAGAAACTCATTGCCTGCTGTGCCCGTGTCCTCGTGTTCCTCAGCCCAAAAATGACTGTACGACTCTGCCGCGACGTCGACCGCTGGACCGTCTTAGCTGTGTAAGCCTGAAGCCATTCTGCTGCCTGTGAGTAACATGACAGAGAAGGCGTTAACATTTACAGCTGCTGACCAATCAGTGAGCAGCTACCGGTCCTCAGCAGCAACACCAAGTCCCCCGTACACATGCGTCCACACGCCCACACGATCACGCCGCGGCGCCAGCACACGCACGTGGACCCGCACGGAACCCGTTGTCACGTAATCACACACATCTGTTAGTGGCAGTGCACCAGCCTTGGTTTTGGTAGCATATAAATGCTGCTGCTTTCACGGCGCTCATTTGTGAGGCAAATTCATCTTTAAAGTAGCTAATGAGCGGCTTGATGAACGAGAACGGCGCCAAAATCGCTGAGTGATAAACTATGCCACAGGGAGATAAGGCGTGGTGGGGGGGAGGACTGGGGTAGCATTACCAAAATGAACCTTTATGTCTCAGAGTGTGTTAGGCAATGTTGTTATAATTATGAAAAACCACTGACCCAATTAAAAGTACATTACTGAGGGGCTTGAATCAAAGGACAAACATAGTAATTACAATATATACACCATATTTGAAACCATAATTTTTCTATTCTGGCTCATGATTTATTATTTGTTGTTATATTAGAGGGCACCTTTGACTCATTTATATTTTAGTCTAACATCGAAAAAATTATGATTAGAACTCTTCGCAAACACCAAGAAAACAGGTTAAAGAAAAAGTCACAAATGAACAAGAAACACTGAAAATTTAGGAGTAAAAAGTTACAAATTTGCCTGAAAAATGTCACAATTTTACCATTAACGTTTATCACAAAGAAGATACCAATTTAGTAGAAAAAAAATTCTTAAATTTAGAATAAAATTGTCACAAAAAAGAAGAATAAAACAATAGGGAGAGTTAACCCTTGAAAAGTTTCTTTATGCTGGGAGATACAGACATGTGGCAGGCTGTAGGGGGAGGGACATTAAGGATCTGCACTTCATGTCATGAGAAACTTTTAAGGTGGGAGGAATCAAGAACCCGGGTCATGTGACTTCATGCCGTCACTCAAAATTATATTGATACATTTACATCAAACTCCAAAATGGCAGCCTACGTGGACAAAGACACTGGGCATGAGGTACGTGCTGATATTTTTCTTATTAATTATGTTTTGGGGGATTTGTTTTTGGAACTATTTCTCTTCAATGATAATTTTATGCATTCTTGTTGAAAAACAATGAATTACATTTATACAACATCGGTAAACAGAGATTGAATGTCTGTATCCTGGGGTATACGTTGTGCAGATAGGGGTTTAAAAACAGGGAAAATCACTCTTAAGGTGTGTTCACACCAAATGTGAATAGGCAAATTTTCCGCGTGGCACGACTACATTATAAATCAATGTAAGCACGCCAACAGACATGAATAGTGAGATGCAGACAGGCAAAGTTGTCTTTAAAACTTCTGCAGCTGTGTTCAACCTGCGATGGAAATTTCCAAAATAACGTCACGCTTAGGTTTACATTATCTGACCGGGGGCTCACCTGAAAATGTCATCTCATGCCTCCAAAACTTCACAGATGATGAGTGTTTACGTTGGTAGCTTGCTAGGACATCCATGGCCGGAAACCATGAGTAAATAACTCCAAAATCCCGATTCAGCTTAAGAGTTCCCGGTCCTCCTGTCTCCCAGTAAGTGAGTTTCATTTTCTAACTAGTTTACTTTGCAATGGTGATAATTTTACTCCATCCGCTAGCTGTCTAGCTGCTAGCATAGCTAGCTAGCGGACGCAAATGCGCGACGACGCAAATTTGCGCATACTCGCGTCTTCCCATTCACGTTGTATGGATTCGCGCCACCCGTTTGTGTTTGGTGCGAATACACCTGACATACTTATGTTTTGAAGTCTGTACTCTATAGATAAATAATATCAAGACATTAAATATTGATTACACTTCATTTTACTCTTAAATGTGTATTACTGATTAACAATATAAACCTTTATTAGTCCCACAACGGGGAAATTACAGTTTTAATTCACCAATGTACATATGTTTTCAGGGAATTTCTGTTAAGTTCTACAGAACCAACAGGAACTCCTCTGCCTGTGTTGTCTACTTTGACATCATTTTCACCTCATAGAGATTGATAACTTATCTAAAGGAGTCTATGGGCCTCAGAAGTTTTGGTACTGTAGTGTTGAGATTAGTTTAAGGTACAGTGTGTGACGTGACCTATGGGTGATGTCATCACGCCACTATATAGAGTCGGGAACAAATTAGGACACCCTTTATAAGCCTGTGTTTTTTTTAACATATTTGGAAATATGAATATTTAATATCAATGTTAAAAATACTGGGAGATTCATGTATACAACTAAACAATTAAAAATGAATTAAAAACTTTTTTCAAATTTTCTGTAAAATATAATTCTAAACAAATGGTGAGGAATAAATTAGGACATCCCCCATCTTTTTTTTAGGACACACTCACATTCATTCCCACTTAAAATGGCTAAAATAAATGTTAAAAAATGCAAATAAAAACAAAAACAAGGTTAGACAAAGATATGTGAACATTTTTATAATAAAGAACTGAATAATTAATGGAGTGTCCTAATTTTTTCACATGACTGTATATGGGGGAGTTCACCATCTCATGGCAGTAGTTGTTGCCAGTTGCTAGTGGCAGTTGGAGATCAGACTTACAACTGAGTGTTCATGTGTACAATGTACTATAACTGGCGTGTAATAAAGTTCAATTCAAGCACAGCATTCTCGTCCATCTTCATTCCAGCTTTGTGGACATAACATTTGGCGACGAGAATTTATGCACCATGGAAGCATGTATGAGAACGCTGAGGCCCTTCCTCGATCTCCAGGCGAACCGGACGTCCCATGGCCACGATGGTTGGATACGTTCGAGACCTACGTTGCAGCGTTGGACCTGAGAAAACTGGATATACTAAGGAAGCGGGCACTACTTGTCTACAACTTTGGCATAGAAGGTCAGAGGATTTTTCACACGCTTGGTTCAATGGACTCGTATGTGGATGCTATTGAGCTGGTAGTTAGCTACTTTGCTACACCGGACAACATGATAGCACAACGGATTTGATTCTGCCAGAGGCGACAGAGGATTGGTGAGTCCACCCAACAATTTGTCGCCGACTTAAGACATCTGGCTAGCATGTGCTGCTTTGGACTGTTAGAGGACGAGATGGTATGGGACCAGTTAGCTGAGCACACAACTAACCCAAGGCTAAGGGCTAAGATGCTAATGGTGCCAAACGACATGGCGCTAGCTAGCACGATAGAGCTGGCATTCCAGCTTGAGTCAGCAGAGAAGTCAGCATCAGAGCTAGGTGGGCACCAACTACAGAAGCTACCTGGACAGACAATGTTAGTCAATGCGGTGGGCATGGAGAAATATGAAGACACTGCAGACGAGTACGAGATGAATGCCGTAAACCGAAGGACCACTGGCCTTGTCAGTGGTAGCTGTCTGTGGTAGCTGTGGTTCCCCGATGCACCATGAGAAAGCAAATTTTTGCCCGGCAAGAGGACAATGTAGTAACAAGTGTGGATGTTATAACCATTTCGCTGAAGTGTGCCAGTCGCCGGTGCCGTGGAGCCCACCAGGTTAAGCAAAGCCACCTGCCAATGACCACCATCCACACAGTAAGCCCTGACATCAATGCTTATGCATAGAGCATGGTTGAATTAGACGGCGTGGCTGTACCGCTACTGCTCGACACAGCAGCGATTAGGTCGGTGTTACAGTGGGACACGGTGAAGAAATTTTTCCCCAACCACAAAATAAAGAAGAACCCAGCGGCGCTGTATGGATATGGTGGTCACAGACTCAGTAACATAGGGTCAGTAGAGCTAGCGGTTTACTACAAGTCTAAGATTGTGTATGACTTCACATTCCAAGTGACAACGCACGGTAACAACATTATGGGATGTGACCTCTTCTACAGACTGGGCTTCACTATCTGCGACAGCACCAGGTTCGACTTGTCCAGTTGCAGCAAATGGGACACGACGGACCTCTACGATGACGATGTGGTGTGGGACGTGAGTATTAAGGGTGGAACTGACACAAAACCATCTACTCTGTGCGAACGGGAGGAGAGCTGCTTGGGAGGGATGCAGCGGCCGGACTCACCTCAGATCCTCGCCCAGTCGGAGGTTGCTTTGGAATCGCAGGAGAGGGAGCCCGTGCATGCAGAAAACCTCGAGGCACAAGAACCAAGCAAAGACACTGTTTACAATGTGGTACAACAAAGCACATCAGACTGGCGAGAGGAAGAATGGGCTGCTTCTGCACCTACGTAAGTCAGCAACAGCGAATGACACGGGAGAGATGCCAAATACCTTCCATACCCACTGCCAGCTTCAGACTATGGAAACAGCGATGGTGAAGTTGGGTGAAGGATCCGCAAACTACTACAGCATGACGGAGGTCCCAAACTAGATGAGCACGCAGTGCCACAGCGATCACAGTGGCACATGAGACCGAGCAGGGCGCCACTCAAAGTTATGGACTCGGTTTGAGTCTGCACCGACGACAGACCGGGACAGTGGCTGCCCAAGTCACAGCCGATAGGACAGCAAATGCCACTGAGGATCGTGGTGAAACTGGTATTGGCGTGCTTTCTTTTTTTCCCCTTATCCTGTCAGACAGCTTGGTGAACAGAACAGAAATTTGCAACCCTAATTGTGCCAAACAGATTTACTTTGTCAAAAGGAGCTTTATATAGTACATATACTGTATGTGACCCGTGCTGCCAAATTGAGTCACTTTGAGGACATTATTAACACTGACATAACATTTTTTCCATATTCTGTATTGAAAGACCTTCAAAATGATATTTAATTTGTATGAAGCACGCAAAAACAGTCCCAGAAAAAGCCAATTTTTTAAATATTTTGGCTAGGTTGAAAACTTGCCTTCAATTGGTCAGGAGTTGCGTCTTCTGCCAAAACATATGTATTTTTAGAAAGTATGATTTCTAAGTTTTGCAATGATACCAGGCACTCATGGGGGTTTTCCCAGGACTTGCCACTAGCAAACAAAGAAAGAGTCATGATTTATGATTTCTCGTGCCTGTAGCTCGTAATAATGCGGTGTGCATTCCAACTCATTTTGCCAGGACGGGTCACATATATGTACTGTATATTGTTGATAATCTCCTCTTGTAATAACTTTTAATACTTTATTTAAATTGTTTTACCCATGAAGGACCCGAGAGGGGGGGAATGGGAAAAGGAGTGGTGGGGAGGGGGGAAGAAAAGGGAGAGGAACAAACAAAGAAGACAAACTAACAACTGAAGCAAACAGAAAACAGACTGTTTCTTCCACTGAAGAGGTCTCAACACGAGTCTGGTATCTGCACCTTTTAAAGAATAGACATATGTGTGTGTGTGCATACGCGTGCGTGTATATGAGAGTGTGCGCAAAATAAGAGTGTGCATGTGAGTAGTTTGTCAGGGAACATAAAAACAGGGTGGCCGGTCACAGCAACCCCCCCCCCCCCCTCTGGAAACGCCAAGGACAATGCCACCAACCCCCACATGGCACAGGTGTCCTGAGGCTAACAAGCCCAAGGACAGCCAGGCATCTTCCCCAGGAGGGACGGCCAAGGGGGGCTGGGTTACCATGTGGTCAGCGTTGTGGGCCCGTGCCAACAGACTGGGAAACCCCTGCTCCCCAGCAGAGCCAACGCCACCCCCTGGGCCCCAGGTGCCGCAAGGCCAGCGTCCCCATTCCCTGGACCGGAGATCGGACGGCACCCCGGATGCCAGCCCCCCAGACACCCCCACAGCTGGCCCACCCCCACCACAGCACCACCCCCACACATCCCGGGGACCCCCACACCCCACGCCCAGACAAGGCGGCAGCAAGGCACAAACGCCCCTCCCCCCCGTTCAGGAGAGCCCACGCAGCCAAGAGACGCTACTCCCTCAATCCAGCACCTCCTGGCAAGCACACACACCCATTCCCGCACACTCACACTCTTATGCTCTCATACGCACCCACTTGCACCCACATGCACTCACTCACTGTTACTCGCCCTTTGCCCCACACAGTCCCACACTCGCACTCCCAGACCTACCCCATCTCTCCCCCTCCTGTACCCACTCAATCTCGCGCCCACTCCCACTAACCCTCAGAGACACCCGCACTCACTCACATTCACCCATATACACGCTCTCACTCACGCTCCGACCTACTCACATCCGCTCGTGCTCTCACCCACACACTCATTCACTCTTATTACTTAGTGTGGCCACAGTGCAGATGCAGCGAGCATGAATGTGCACTAGCGCCCAGCCACAGCTGGGGAGACTGCCGGCACGGGCCAGCAGCCACACCCCGCCGACCTGTCCCAGGGCGGCTGCGGCCACAAAAGCAGACCACCACCCTCAACGCCCACCTGAGCGACTGATCAGCAGACCACTGCAAGTGTTCTGAGATATCACCCGACACGCAAAGTGCCACACAAAACCGACCCACCATCACCATCTCCACTCATCACTCCCTCACTCTCGCTTACTGTCTTGTTCAATCACTCTCTCACTCCCTTGCTCACACCTATTCATTTGGCAGCACCCAGGGATTTTGACACCATGACGGGCCCCAGGCCTCCCGCTCAGCCCCAAGGCCCCCGGCAGAAGGAGGGCAACAGGGATAGGGGGAGAACTCCACGCCCTCCCCCATGCACGGATCATGATGAGTGTGTGTTAGTTGTGTGATGTGATTGTTTGCAGGTGTGTGAGCTACCAGAGTGCAGTTAAAATTGGGGGGATGGTGGTTGGAGCACGGCTAGGCACTGCTATAGGCAGGGTGGCTACCATCCCCCCAAGCCCTCATTGTCTATCGTGCAATTAAAATTGAGGTGAGAGGTAGGCACTGGACGGCCGCAGCTCAGACACAGTCTAAGGACGGATAATTTTTTTTTTCACACATAAGGAGTTGTTCAGAACTCCTTATACAAAGATATAGAGTGGTGATAATCAAGTCAGTGGCGGTAATGCACCTGTATGCTGGTTGCCAACTGCCAATCAATTCTAAAAGAAGAAGAAGAAGAAGAAAATTGAGATGAGGGCAGCCCCAGTGCACAGCAGAGGGGTCCCCTTCACTGACACAGTATGGCACACCCCCACTCCAAAACCCTAAGTGTATCCAATAAGATGTATGTTTCACTGAGAATTAGGGGGAGGGGGCGCAAGGTAAGACTCGGAGGGAGGCACTCCAAAAAGGAGCCCATCTCCCCCGGAAGACAGCTACAAAACTAGTTCAGGAGGCCACCCACTGCCCCCACATCACAACCTAGGGCGATGGCTGCCAGGCCAAGCAGCTCAGAACCCACCAGCATCGCACGCCGGTGCTCCCAGAACCACAGGCATGATGAACAAGCCACACCCACACCCAGTCATCCTGCACAAACGAACACACAGAACAACAATACTAACAATAATGAACAAGGTGCCAGACCCATACGTTGTCCCGTATGCCATATGACACCCCAGAGGCCCCACAGCAAGCCCACCAACAACCCAGCCCAGACACACCGACAGCGGTAGGCCGCCCCGCAGCCACAGCGGCGGCGATGCAAACCGACAGCAACACGGCCGCCAACCCGCACCAAAGGCCTCCCCGGCCACCCTCGAGCACCACAAAAACCTGGTGCCAAGGACACTGGAGGCAGTGCGGCAATGCACCCCTCCCCGTGACACAACGGCAGGATGGCCCCTAAAAGCAGGCCACAAACAATCAATCCCGAGGCCACCAGCTGGCCCGCCCCACCCCCACCACCTAACGAGGTCCCCCTGCCCACAGACACATAATCCACCCCCGCATGTCCACCCATAGGAACCCACATCCACACACATACACACCCACGCCCCCATCATGTGCACCCACACACAATCACCATCACACATGCCGACCTACACCAACACACAACCCACATGACCACATACAACACACACATGCACATGCACCTACATCTGCACCCACACACATACAAACGCACACAAACCCACACATACACATGCACACATACACTCACACACGTACACACACCCATACACACGCACACACAGACAGACACACACACCCACACCCGTAGGCCCCAGAGAACGTGGATGCGACCCGCTCGGGTCACAGGTACCAGCCCCCAGCGCACTGCTAGGGCCCCGGGGAGGGCACGACCCCACCACGCAGGGACACGCCGGGGCCGACCCGCACCACCGGCGGACACCCAACCCCAACCCAGAGGGGGAACACCCCCCCAGCACCAAGGACCCAGAGCCAGCCCCAGCCCCACCCGGGAGGCAAGGCCAGCCAGCCCGGGGCCACGGCCCACCCCCCAGCACACTCCGCTGCCCCCCATCCCCACCAACCCCATCAGGCCAGATGCATAGCCACCCTGGAAAAGGCTCCCCAGACACCGGCCCCAGTGGGTCACCGAAATCCCTCGTTGGAGAGTGAGCCACCGCCCACTACCCCTCAGGTTGTAGAATTAATAAGCAGGGACCAGAGAGAATTGAATTCAGCCAATTGGTTTTTAGAGGAGGCAGTCATTCTCTCCAGGCTAATATATTCTGATTGTAGGTTATTACAGTGAGTACATAAATTACTTTTTGATTTTCAATTCATGATGATAGTTTTTTTTGGGATGCATAAGGCAGTGAGAACAATGTGTAACATCCTTACCTCTATATTCATTACACTTAAATCACCTAGGATGCAGTGTGGGAGAGGATGGGATACGATACCCAAGACATGCAAATATGTCTTCACCTGTCTTCTGCCAGAACTTTTTGACCAGTACACAGGACCACATAGCATGCATATACTGTAACTATCTGGGATGTTGCTGGTGCAGTGGGAACAGATATTTATGTGACTCAGGCCCATTTTGAACATCCTTTGTTCTGTGTAATGAGTTCTATGTAGAACTTTGTACTGTATGACTTGTAAACTAGAGTTTTAGTCATCTTAAAAGTATTTAAACATATCCAGAAGCTTCCATCTTTTTTGATTGATAGATCTGTCTCCCATTTTGATTTTGGAAGAGATACTGACTCATCCAGTTTTGATAATAATCTGTGTATTTTCAATATCAGTTTAGGGGAACGAAGATTGAGAAACTCTGTTACCTTTACTGGTACCTCTAAATCTGTTTGATTGAGATTGAATCTTGCTTTTATTACGGATTTAAGCTGTTGGTATTAAAGAAACTTTTCATCAATGATTTCATACTGTGACATAAGTTCCTGAAATTGACTAAAATTTCCACCTCGAAGTTTTTTTTATTCCTTTCCTATACCATAGTGGAAAATTTAACATCCTCTTTTGTAGCAGGATAACAGGATTATTCCAAATGGGCGTGAGTTTGCAAGGGACAAGTGAAGACCCCGCTGTTTTTAAAAATTTCCACCAGGCTGTCAGAGAGGAGCTAATCTTAATGCTTTTAAAACAGTCACGGTGTTTGATACAGGGACTCATGAAACATAAGTCAGAGATATTTAGCAACCCACAGAGAGCCTGTTCAGCATCTAACCATGGGTTTCCTAGTGGGGTTGATTTTGTCCATTTAGAAACAAACTGCAGTCTATTGGCTAAGAAGTAATTTAAAAAAAATGTGGTAAATCTAACCCTCCGCACTCTTTTTCTTTTTGAAGCATTTTTAAACTGATCCGTGATGATTTATCCTTCCATAAAAATTTACTTATATTAGAGTCTAGAGACTGAAACCAGGCCATCGATGGTTGGGTAGGAATCATTGAGAATAAATAGTTGATTTTAGGAAGGACCATCCTTTTAATGGTTGCAACTCTTCCCATTAGTGATATAGGTAGTGTCCTCCAATGCGTAAGGTCGTCTTGTATTGTTTTTAGAGGGGGAATGTAATTTAGTTGCAGTAACTCTGAGAGCCTGGGTGAAATATGTATTCCTAAACATTTAATATTACCTGATTGTATTGGAATAATGGATACATTTGAAGTATTACAATTTACAGGTAAAACTGTTGATTTACCCCAGTTAATAGAGTAGTCTGATAGTGATGATGTCACAAACCGAGCCGGTGTTGTCCTTTATGCTCGGTTCTGACTGTTCTCTGTCACTCAGGTATCGGGTTATTTATGTTTTGTGCTATCTTTTGAGTTCTTGTTGGGTTTATGTCTTTGTTCCTTTTTTTTTCCATGCCTGTAGCCACAGCTCTGGCCGGCAGCTGTTAGGCAGCCTCTTTGACCTACACTCATGTGAGCGTTGCATCTTGTCTGGCTCTAGGTGAGGAGAGTCAGGTGCAGCACGCAGCTGCATCTGGACTCCCTTCGCCGGGCTCCACGGCTGCCGGCAACCCTAATAACTTGGTTTCTTCTCCCGCTCCTGAGTTTCCTTCTAGGGTTGCCGGAGAGGACCCATCGTTACCGGGGGTCTTCTTGGAACTGGGCTCGCCACCTGACGACATCGGGGGTCCAGATTCCCTGATGCCTGAGGTCGTTGTGTGGTCCCCTCCGCAGTCTGTGTCTCCATGGGTGCTGCACCCCAGGATCAGTCTGATGTGGGTGCTGCGCTCCTGTCCGGACCCGTCATGGACACCATGCTCCTGCGCGGGGTCCACCGAGGGTGCAGCGTTGGCCCGGTTGGGGTCTACCGTGGGTGCTGCAGAGCTCCAGCTGGGAGCCACCATGGGTGCTGCAGAGCTCCAGCTAGGAGCTGCCGTGAGAGCAGCGTTGGCCCGGTCAGGGTCCACCGAGGGTGCAGCGTTGGCTCGGTCGGGGTCTTCCGTGGGTGCAGCATTGGCCTGGTCAGAGTCCGCCATGGGTGCAGCTGTGTCCCAAACCAGGACCACTGGGGATGCAGCGGGTCACCTTGTGGACTCTGTGGCCCCCTTTCTCCTCTCTGTCCGACTCCATGGGGGTTCCCTTCCTACGGCCCGGTCATCCACCAGTGAGCCTCCTGGTGGGCAGTCTGCCTCCTGCTTCACCCCTTCGGTCCTGGTGGCTTAACAACGCTGGTTGGCCGCCGGATGGCCTGAGTCTGTGGGCCAGATGTCTCATGTTTTCTGGCAGGCCACCGGACTCTGTTCGTCAGACTGCCTGCTGGGCTTGGGGCTCTGGGTGCCCCCCTGAGCCTCCACACCCTTTGAGTTGGGGGGGGGGGTATTGTGGGCCCTTGCCGGGGTGTATTAGCTTCCCTCCTTTTCTGTTCCCCCTACCTTCCACCTGGGTTCGTGTTGTTGTTCCTGTTGGGGGTGGTGGTGGGGAGGTTCCTTTCCTTACGATGTTGCCGTGGGTGTCTGGACCCACCCCTGGGGGGTGGGGGTCTGTATCTCAAACTGAGCCGGTGTTGTTCTTTAGGCTCAGTTCTGACCATTCTCTGTGGCTCAGGTATTGGGTTATTTATGTTTTGTGTTATCTTTTGAGTTCTTGTTGGGTTTATGTCTTTGTTCCTTTTTTTTTTTTTTTCCATGCCTGTAGCCACTGCTCTGCCCAGTGGCTGTTAGGCAGCCTCTATGACCTATATTCGTGTGGGCGTTGTCTAAAACTCGCCGGTCCAACCCCCCCCCCCCCCCCCCCCGACAACCAGCTGATTCCACTTGGTAATTGTCTTTCCCGCACCTCGCCTAGGTGCACCCAAACTGTTGCCCAGCAGTGCTTGTACTTAGGCAGTCTTTGCCATTCAAGCACTTCTGGACCATTGTGCTTAATCATATGGGCGTTGATCGTCATATGAATGTACTGTCTTATGAGGAAGCTGGAACTTCTCTGTCGCCATTCCCCTCAGGGTAGTTGCTGGTTGTGTGTGCTTGCTGGTATCTTGGACTACTCGGACTGCTCCTGTATTGTGAGTACAAACTGTTAGCATTTCCCTCTGCAGCGGTGCTGCTACGCTTTGGCACGTAGCCCAGTTTCTGTCTCCCGTACCAGTCAAGTTAACAGAACCAATCAAGTTAACCTGAGTGTAAATGTTATTTGTATTGTTTGTTTCGTGGCCACTGTGCGCTGTGGTCTGCCTGCTTCATGTCACCATGTGATGCCCTTTAGCGCACCCTGTTACCTTTTTGTATGTCGTTGCTTTGGAACTGCTGTCCTTTGTGTTAATAAATGTGTCTGTGGTGTAACCAGCGTTTAAATCCATTCTTCCTTCCCCTCCTCCATGTGCTGCGTAAAAGCACACGGGGAGGCTCATGACAGATGAAAATTTATCAATGTGCGCCACTGCCTGAAGACGAGATCTTTGTGAGTTTTAAAGGAAAATTAATACATCATCAACATAGACTTATCTTGTGTTCTTTTTCTCCAGTTTGGATACCTCTAATATCAATATTTTGTCGTATGGCTGCTGCTAATGGTTTGATAAAGATGTTGAAAACTAGGGGAGAAAGTGGACATCCCTGCCTGGTGCCTCTCTGGAGATTAAAGCTTTGAGAAGTTTGATCATTTGTTCAGACAGATGCAATTGGACTGTTATATAGTGTTTTAATCCAGTTTATAAAAGATGAACCAAACTCAAACTTGTTTAACACCATAAAAAAGAATTTTCAATTAACACCGTCGAAGGATTTCTCTGCATCCAGAGGTAATATTGTGGTTTCTAAATTATTAATTTTTCAGTAGTCTATTAAATTAAAATAGCCTGTGTGTATTATTAGCCGAGTGACTACCCTTGATGAAACCTCTCTGATCTGGGTGAGTAATACACGGGGTTATCCTTTCCAGTCTATTGGCGAGAACTTTGCAAATTATTTTAGGATTGACATTCATATGTGAGATTGAACGGTAACTGGATGAAAGCATAGTTTCTTTTTCGGGTTTAAGGAGCAGGATAATGCTAGCCAAGTTCATATTTGGAGGGATTATATTATCTTCTTTAATTTGGTCCACCATTCTAATGAAGGTAGGTACCATCACAGGCCAGAATTCTTTATAAAATTCTACTGGAAAGCCATCTGGTCATGGAGCTTTGTTGTTTGGGATGTGCTTAAGTGCCTCCTGGAGGTCGGACATTAGAAGAGGTGCATCCAGAGCTGTAATTTGTTTATTATTTAATCATGGTAAATTAATATTTTCCAGAAATTAATTTATTTCTAAGTCAGACAGATTAATCTGAGATGAACAGAGGCTTTCATAAAACTTTCTGAAGGAAACATTTATTTCTTCAGGGTCATGGCTGATATTTCCAGTTGCATCCTTAAGAGAGTGGATAGTTTTGTTTTTTTTTTCTTTATTCAGGCTAAGCTGGTTAGAAAGATATCTCCCCGATTTATTACTATGTTCAAACTTCTCCATACATAGTCTGGAGATTGGCATGCTTTCAACTGACAGACTGTGCAGTTCGGTACGCAAACCAACTATGGCGTGTCCAGGTGACTGCTCCAGATGGTGAGGCTTTGCGGGAGTTAGCTGATACAGTGTGGGACCTGGGCCTCTTCACTTCTGCTCTTCAAGGAGAGTAGACGCTTCTCTCTTTTCTCTCTGCTCTAGCTCCCCACTTCCCTATTAACTGGATCTCAGCTTGCTGTTGTCTGTCTGCGTCTACTGCTGATTATCGAAAGAAATTATGGAATTGATAAGCTGGGCTTTGAACGCAATTGACACTATTTTTTCAACAAGGAATAATGCTCCGGGGGAAGCTGTTTGCCCCGCAGGGACGGCTCCAGCGGGCTATTTACGGGTGACAAGTGTTTGGAGGATCTTGTGCCTGAGTAATCTCTCTATTGAAGATATTGAAGATTTGTATATCTTCGTAATAATGGTGACTGGGATCGTTCTGATTGGAACTGGGATTGTCCTGGTGTACCGCAAATTGCTGAAGATGGATACAACCTATCAAAATGCTGGCCACCCGAGGTGCATCCATCAAATTGGAAAAATGGAGGAGACTTTGATAGCGACAAATGGAGAACTGTCTCGGAAGGTGGATTACATCATGGGTACGCTTAAGTCTATCCACGACGGACTCAAGCCCCGCAATGAAGGATTAAGCACTGAATCTGCAGAAGAAAATAAAGTTCTTTCTCTGTGATCAGTCTATTTGGCTCAATTTCCCTTATAAAAATCCTCCTGATAATCCCCAGTCTTTGTTTTTCAAAACACGGAGCACACGGCCTCTGGACAGTAGCTGCTTGGGACAATTGCAAAGGACTATTGCTGCAGCCAGACAAAACATCTTCTGCCAAAGTGTCCTTGTGCTCGTATTGATACAACATTGCTTCAACACTACATCCACACTGACCCAGAAACTGACAACAAGATAACATTCACTGCTGTCCTTGTGTCCTGTGAACTCTGGTCTTGAATGTGCATCGTGGGCTTTTTTTGTCTTTGTAATCATAATATTGATTACTTATGGTCAATATTCTGAATTCAATGATATTTTTGCTCCTTCCTATTGTATGATTTCTTATCTGTACCATCCTGTTGGCAGGCGCGTTCCCGATGCAGCCGTGTCACTGGAAATGCAGGTTCATTTTCTGTGTCAAGTCAAATTCTCTCGTATGTTATCAGTGATCTGTTAATGTACTTGGCAATAAATCTTTTTCTGATTCTGATTCTGATTCTGATGTGATGAAGAACAGTCCTGGCCCCGGGGGTCCGGCATCTCCAGAAGCGCATCTACCGCAGGCCAGCTACAAAGCTGCTCCGGCAGAACCGCCTTCCCCATGGAAGACTGCAAAAAAGAAAAAAAAAAAAGGACAATGACTGTTTAGGTAGGAGTGCGGCTTGGAAAATGTGGTAGAATAATCCACCCAGCCGCATTGCGTCCAGCGGTGGTCTACCCGCTGACCCTAGTTTGTGGTTCTGAAATGTGGTTCTGAATGTTGAAATGTTAATGGCATAATCATACCAAATTGGGGAAGGCTAATTTGTATATTTTCTGTGTTTTGTGGGAGTGGGGAGAGGAATGAAGTGTTGGGATTTAGTATAAGGTACAGTGTGTAACGTGACCTACGGGTGTCGTCATCGCACCACTATATATATGGGGGAGTCCGCCATCTCATGACAGTAGTTGTTGGCAGTTGCTAGTGGCGGTTGGAGATCAGAGTTACAACTGAGTGTTTATGTGTACGGTGTACAATAACCGGTGTGTAATGAAGTTTAGTTTGAACACAGCATCCTCGTTCATCTTCAATCCAGGTTTGTGGACATAACAGATACCATTCAAAAGAACTGCTTGATGGGTTGTAGCTTGGAAGATGATCGAGACCTCTTACGAAGAGGAAGACACAGCTTTGACTTTTGTGTAGACAAATGTGGTCAGATGGGCAGACAACAAAATAGTCACCTTGGTGAGGTCCTGTGCTTCTGTCAACCCTGTTGGCCAAGTGAGACGCTACTCTAAAGAGGAAAAGAAAAACATACATGTGTCTGAATACAACACTCACATGGGATGAGTGGATTTGGCTGATATGATGATCGCCCTATATGACACTCCAGCAAAGTCCCACCAATGGTCGCTGGCCATATTTTGGCAGATGGTTGACTTTGCTGTAAATAACACCTGGCTTCTCCATCTATGTGATGCAGCCTCACTGGATCACAAACATCAGTCTCTGAAGAAATGTAGGTTGCATGTTGCCAAAGGACTCATCTACCCTGAAAATCAGAAAAGAGGTTGTCCATCCAAAGGAAATGAAGGCAACACACCACCAAGATGGATCAAACAGTCCAAAATTCTCAGGCCTGTGGATGATATGAGACGACGGGAATGACCACTTTCCTGTCCTGTTAGTGAAAGGCCGATGCAGGATGTGCCCAGCTGGACAGACCTTCATCACGTGTCACCAGTGCAAACTGAGGCTTTGCACTGTCACTGGTCAAAACCCTTGAAACTGTTTCCACAGCTTCCACTGCCAATAGGATACTGATGGTGTAGGAGTTCCACAGAGGATATGTTTGCATAAGGACAGGACATTTTAGGATGTTTTGTGTAATGTTAGCAGTGTTGGGAGAAATGCATTACAAACTAGCGTGTTACTGTAACACCACTACTTTTGCAGTAATGTGCTGTGTAACGAAATTACTATTTAAAAATTCAGTAATGCGTCACAGTTACTGAAATTTGATCAAATGCCTTACTCGCGTTACTTGTTTTATTAATATGGATAGATATTTTTAGCGCAAATAAACTGACCCTACCATAGCTGGTGCAGCAGTCACACTCCTCCATGGGTTGGTTTCCTGTCCTGCCCCAGTTCACGCCACAGCCCGGTAGGAAGAAATGCTGTGGCGGTTGCGACTTCTCATATACAGCCCGGATCACCTGTTGTCCGAGGGGTGAGTAACCCCAAACAGCTCCTACATCGGTGGTAAAAACACGAGTATTTTTTGAGCAAGAAGCTACCATTTAATGTCCGCATTAAATGCATTTAAAGTTTTCTTACCCACAGAGAAAAAGTGACTGTGATTTGATGCCGTAAAGAAGTTTCTTCTGAGTGGTGAACTTTCATTTATCTGCTTTCTGTTCTATTTTATCTTATTTATTTACGTACTGTTGTGATAGGCATCAGAATGAATGTGTGTGTGTTTGCGTGTATGACAGCGTGTGCATGAGAACAGGGGAGTGGACAAATGGTAATGACAGTCAGCTGGTGGATGCTGGCAGAGTGAGGGAGGCGTGGTTCTAGGTTGGCAGGGAGCCCAGGACCCAGAGGCTCCTAAAAACTGCCAGCTGAAAATTAAGAAAACAACAACCAGGGAAAACACAGCCACAAATCATGGACGGGGTTGGAGACGTCCTAAAATATGATTTTAAAGTTTAAACTTGAAATATTTGAAAAATTGGAAAATGTTAAATTTGTACCCTAAATGGGCAACATATCCTGGGAGATACAAACTGTAAAATAGAAAATAAAGGACATACTTTGAAAAGAAAGTGGAATTGTGTTATTTTAGCCTTGAAACATTAGAAAATGGCAATTATTTTTCCAAGATTTTTATACGGTGGTGTGAAAAAGTGTTTCCCCCTTTCCTGATCTCTCATTTTTTTGTATGTTTGTCACACTTACAGTAAATGTTTCAGATCATCAAACATATTTAAATATTAGACAAAGATAACACAAGTAAAAACAAAATGCAGTTTTTAAATGAATTTAATATTATTAAGGGGAAAAAACAAACCTACATGGCCCTGTGTGACAAAGTGTGATTGCCCCCTAAACCTAATAACTGGTTGGGCCATCCTTAGCAACAACAACTGCAATCAAGCGTTTGTGATAACTGCCAATAAGTCTTTTACAGCACTGTGGAGGAATTCTGGCCCACTCTTCTTTGCAGAATTGTTGTATTTCAACAACAGTGGAGGGTTTTCGAGCATGAACTGCCTTTTTAAGGTCACGCCACAGCGCCTTAATCTGATTCAGGTCAGGACTTTGACTAGGTCACTCCAAAGTCTTCATTTTGTTTTTCTTAAGCCATTCAAAGGTGGACTTGCTGGTGTGTTTTGGATCATTGTCCTGCTGCAGAACCCAAGTGCACTTTAGCTTGAGGTCACAAACAGATGGTCGGACATTATCCTTCAGGATTTTTTGGTAGACAGCAGAATTCATGGTTCCATTTACCACAGCAAGCCTTCCAGGTCCTGGAGCAGCAAAAAAGCCAGACCATCAGACTACCACCACCATATTTTACTGTTGGTATGATGTTCCTTTTCTGAAAAGCTGTGTTTCTTTTATGCCACATGTAATGAGACACACACCTTCCAAAAAGTTCAACTTTTGTCTCATCAGTCCACATAGTATTTTCCCAAAAGTCTTGGGGATCATCAAGATGTTTTCTGGAAAAACTGAGACAAGCCTTTATGTTGTTTTTGCTCAGCAGTGGTTTTCGTCTTGGAACTCTGCCATGCAGGCCATTTTTGCCCAGTCTGTTTCTTATGGTGGAGACATGTACACTGACCTTAACTGAGGCAAATGAGGCCTGCTGTCATGTTCGGGGTCGTCACCCCGAGCATGACTTGTGGCTGTTGGGTTTAATTATTGCTTATTAATTCCAGCTGGCGGATTGAACCTTGCTCTCCGTCAGTCCCACAGCCACGCCTCCTCCTCTCACCAGGCATTCACCAGCTGTCTGGTTCGCCACATATACACTCACACACTCACACACACACACACACACACACACACACACACACACACACACACACACACACACATTCTCATACTTATACTCACATACACGCACACACACACTTAGTTCAATCAGTCACGCACCTGTTGCGACACGGCTGGTCTTAGTTGCTGTCATTAGGGCTTGGTATTAATAGCAGGGCAGTACGACCAGCCGGTGTGGCAACTTAGCAATGTCAAGTCTGGACATCCAGTCTCGCTTTTGTTGGTGTACCCCTGGACTGAATCGTGTTGTTCCCTCAGAGCCTTTCCGCTCCAACACTGTTGTAGGTCTTTCCCTGTGCCTTTTTCTCCGCTCCTGCTCAATTGGAGTGTATTAGGCATTCCCATTCACCGACCAAGTTTGTAGCCGGGTGTCTTCGCCTTTTCTACCGTGACTGTTTTTTGGACTACTGTACATTCACCCATTATAAATAAACACGTTACTTACTCTGTGTTTTGGGCTCGCTGCCATTTCATTTGTTCGCTGCGGAGTTATGCAGTGAACATGACAGTAAGTTGCCACCAAAAAGGAGCCCAAGCAGTAAGTAACGTGTCACTCATTTTTTGTGTTTTTTCACTCACCTGCTCGGAGTGTCATGTCCTGGTCTAGCCATTCCCACACTGGATTTATTGGATGAGCAGCAGGACAGCCCAGTACGGAGGAGCAGTGGGCGGCCTGGAGAATCTGGGAGCTCATGGAGGAAGCGCACAACTCCTTTGGATCTTTTAGCCTGCCTCGACGGAGTAATTCAGATCCTGAGGACTCACCAGGGCATCTGGAATTACCCCGAGTACAGCTGCTGTCCGGAGTCTTCGCGCTCAAGCAGGCTTTCCCCGACCTGAAGAGAAGGACTTCCCGGACAAAGCCCAAACAAAGACGCCCTTCTCCGCCAGCTGCCATCTTCTCCTCTCCTCCCTCCACTGTTCCAAGATGGCAGCCACCAGGTCGGCATTGTTGGCATCACCCAGAATCCCGGAAGAGCTAGCCATCTCCGCCAACTGCTCCAGCTCCTACACCGAGTCCAGTCACCTCCGCAGCGGATCATCAGTCCTGAGCAGTCCCATCTGCAGGATCTCCCTCTGCATCCGCTGTGAGGTCTTCCTCCTTGGTTTGTTCACCGGCAGCAGTGGGGCACCTGCTTTCCTCACCGGGGTCTCCCGTTTCTGTGGTGAGGGGGGCGCTCCCATATCTTCTACGGAGGAGCCAAGCACCACCTTTCCCGGACGGACGGGTGAAGACGTCCGAACAGCAGCAGCTGCAATCAACACCAAGAACCGGGAGAACAGGCAAGTACATTTTCATTTGACTCACATTAATAATGAAATGTCTTGCCTGATTCCCGGTAGGGAGGCTCAGGGAAAGCAATCCGCTGAGCCCTCTCTGCCTGCTGCTGTTAAAAACTGTTCGCCAGCCCTCTCTCCTCTCTCCTTTGTTTGCCTGCCGGAACCGGAGCCGAGCAGCCTGGATCAGGAGGGGCCAGAGGTCCAGGAGGGGTGTCCTCCCGCAGCCGTGGTAAACCAGGTCCCAGCCGCCATGCCGGAGGAGTCACCAGCGTGAATCATGGCAGCTGGGAGAATAAAGACTGCAGTGACCATCACGCCTGCTGTGGAGGCCACCACAGCAGAGTCAGCACCTGAGCGGAACCTTTTGGAGGACGAACCTGAGGAGACATCGCCCGGCTCTCCGGAGTCCAGGATGGCAGTAGAGCTTGAGCTAAGGCAAGCGCTCTCCTTTGTCTTTCTCTTTTCCATAATAGCATTTTTGCCTAGCTTTAGGTGAGGAGAGCCAGCTGCAGCCAAACGCTGCACCTGAGCTCGCCTCGCCGGGCTCTACTGCTGCCGGCAACTCTGACCCTTCCCCCTCTCTTTCTGAGTCCATTTCCAGAGTCGTCGGAGAGGGTCCCCCATCACCGGACGAGTCCGTGGATTCAGGTTCGCAACCAGAGGTCACCGAGGTTCCAATCAAGGTGGTTGTCGGGGGCACCCAGCACCAGTCCAGGGTGCCCGTGATTGATCGCCTCCTCGCTTGGGTGCTCACACGGGTCAGCTATCCCATGGCCAAGTTGGCGTTGGGGCCAGCAGTGGCCCAGCCAAGGCTCAGCCCGGGTCCACCGCGGGGTCTACAGAGTCCCAGCCCTACGTCGGGACTACTGTACATTCACCCATTGTAAATAAACACATTACTTACTCTGCGTTTTGGGCTCGCTGCCATTTCATATGTTTGCTGTGGAGTTACGCAGTGAATATGACACCTGCAGTTCTTTGGATGTTGTTGTGGGGTCTTTTGTGACCTCTTGGATGAGTTGTCGCTGTGCTCTTGGGGTAATTTTTGTTGGCCGGCCACTCCTGGGAAGGTTCTCCACTGTTCCATGTTTTTTCCATTTGTGGATAATGGCTCTCATTGTGGTTCGCTGGAGTCCAAAGCTTTAGAAATGGCTTTATAACCTTTACTAGACTGATAGATCTCAATTACTTTGTTTCTCATTTGTTCCTGAATTTTTATTGAATGTCTAGCTTTTGAGGATCTTTTGGTCTCCTTCACTTTGTCAGGCAGGTCCTATTGCAGTGATTTCTTGATTAAGAACAGGTGTGACAGTAATCAGGCCTGGGTGTGGCTAAAGAAATTGAACTCAACTTTCCAAATATGTGATAAAGCACAGTTAATTTATGCTTTAACGGCGGGGGGGGGGGCACTTTTTCACACAGCGCCATGTAGGTGTGGATTTATTTTTACCCTTAACCCCTTGTGCTCCGGGCAATTTTCCTAAAAATGCCAAAAAAAAAAACGTGCCCAAAGTCAATCGAAAGCTGTTATTCAACCCTTTGCAGCATCTTCATGGGGTTGGTCTCATTTAAAAGAAAACACTTTGAATTTTTGGGCAAAAAAAAACATAATCTCTCTACGTGCTCCGGCCACTGAGTTACAGTCATCTAAACATACTGAACTTGAAGAAAATAAATTTTGACACGGTGTTTTTTTGGATACAAATGCTTGCAAATAACACACAGCTGTCCGATCCGGCTGGAAAATGCAACAGAAATGTAGAACCAAGTGTTATCAAGCTGAGATCCAAATTTGGTAACAATACCACAAAAAATGAATATTTTACACAGTTTTGTTCTCAGGTTGTTCCCAGGCGTTTTGGAACTGTGCCAAATTGTGCCAAATGGCACAGTTTGGAAAAATGTCTGTAACTTTTGAATAATTCAATGTAGAATCTTCATTTTAGGCTCTAATGAAAGGTCACATTCAGGGCTGTGTCTGTGTGTGTGTGTGTGTGGGGGGGGGGGGTTGTCCCCCTCGCTACAAAAGACGGAGTTCGGCCCTCGCTACATGACGGATTACACTCCTTGCATGTTTTCACAGCAGCTCCCCCCCCCTCGCTACTGTGTGTGTGGGGGGGGGTGGGGGTTGTCCCCCCCCCCCTCACTACAGAAGACGGCCATCGCTACATGACGGAATAGACTCATATGCTTCCCCCCGTGGACCGGGGGGCGTTCAGACCGTGAACGCCCCCCCCGCTCCTCTTCTGCAGCGGGGGGGGGGGGCCTTCACGGTCCGAACACGGCAAATGAACCGTTTATCGCGGTGCACGCACTTCGTACTTCGTGCGCAGTACAGTTGTAATTTACCAATCGGTCAAAAGTCATTTTTGGATTACAGTTTTCAGGGAGAAATAATAATTTAGCTTATAACACCTTACCTCTTCACAGCAGCAGAGTCCTGACGACCTTCTCTTCCCCATTGTCAGACGAACGCGACGTTGATCCGCTCGTGGATCCCGATCAAAACATAATTCCAATATTGCGGTTTTGGTGAATGATTTACGACCTTTGTCGTCGGCCTCCGTCGGTCTATGATGACGGAAGAGAATCCTAAACGTCTATTCTGCTGGAATGAGTGCAGGTCCCACTTGTGGGTGTTCTCCATGCTGCTGGGTCTGTAGCAGATTCGTCCAGCGTCCTTTGTTTTCATCTGCTGCAACGGTAAATCTCTCTTCACCCAGCCCGAATTTCTGTGCTTCAATTGGCTCCTGCATTCACAGTAGGCGGGTCCTCCTTCCTAGGTTTTCATTCATTGGCTCTTCATGGTTTCAGAAACCCAATTCAAGGCTCTTATTAGTCGAATGAGAGGTCAATCAGATGAACTAATCTGTTTGCGGCTGTGACTGCAGCTTTTTTTTTTCAGTGGCGCTTGGAGGCCACACCACCTACATCACCACCATCAGTATCTCTATCATGCGTCATGCGTCCGAGCGCGCACGAGTGCGCTCTCGTGCACCCTCGTGCGCCCTAGGACGCAGAGACTTGCCCGCCCGCGGAACACCGGAGCGCAAGTGTTAATAATAAACACCTTCATTTAAAAACTGCATTTTGTGTTTACTTGTGTTATCTTTGCCTAATATTTAAATTTGTTTGATGGTCTCAAACATTTAAATGTGACAAACATACAGAAAAATGAGAAATCAGGAAGGGGGCAAACACCTTTTCACACCACTGTATATGCTTACCCATTTAAGAATTAAAGCCATTGCTGCTGATTTAAGAAACTTCTTTAGCAAATACGTCTGTACTTAAATTCTTACTTTTATTCACAGTAACTTTTTGATGACTACTATTGCTTGTACTGCAGTTTTTACAACCATGAGGTAATGCTTCTTTTAGATGACAACATTTTCTTTCTGCTCTGCCCACCTCTGATAAGTGTGTGGAGAAAATTGGTTTGAGCTCATAAATGTTGGGGGATGAAAGGATGTGCTCTTTGAGTACTGTCATTTTCGGAAATGTATTTGTTATAAATAGTTAATGTTTGAAAAGCATCTGGGATTGTCCTGCTGTGTGAGGAAAAAAAATCAAATACTTGTGACTTCTGTTTTACAGAGTGATTAACATTTTAACTAGGGCTGTGCATTACGTTTAAAATGCTAATTAATAAATGACACATTGTTCTATAATCAACTGCACTTATTGGTAGACTTAAGCAGGAGAATCAATGAAAAAGAGGTACAGTATACTTTATCAACTTTTTTCATGTGTTTCATTCATTGATGATACCAGCTTCTCATACTATAGAGTAAGTAGCCCCAATCAATAAGCACTTTGTCAGGTGTGTGTGTGTGTGTGTGTGTGTGTGTGTGTGTGTGTGTGCGTGCGCACGCAAGGTGAGGTATCACATTTAGCACTTCGAGGATCAGTTTAGTCTTGTATAAACTTCGCAAATTTAAACCCTGAAAAACAAGACCTATTCATCTTCTATGCTGAGCAAGCTGCTGACACAAACCAGTGACACCACCTCAGAAAGTGACCACATTAATCCAAAAAGTTAGCATGTTAAATATGCCAGGACTGATTTAAACAATTATGTAAAGGTGAACCTATCAGTGCATTATATGTATATTATATCATTCAACACATGATAACACATCTGACTCCATGGGCTACCCAAGAAAAACATTTTTGTTGTCCTTGTGTAACTATTTAAAAATATTAAGAAAAAAGAAGAGTGTGTAGCACCTTGGGGGAGTCAGATTATTTAGCATCTCAGACAAGAGACAGTGGATAAGCATGGGAGAACAATGCTCAGGAGGTTCCTGGCGAGATAGCAGGAAGGAGTCAAGGACGTAGGGGGTTGAATGCAGTGTAATGCAAATGTCATGTTGTGTGTGGAGAAATGCCATGAAACTTGTGAGGAGAGTTTTGGGTAAAAAGAGAGTGCCTGCTGAAATGAGTCAGTCTGTTCTGTGCTTGAGAGATGTGAAGTGTGTAATAAACCGTCTGCCATGAGTCAGCCTCTAACTTCACACACTCCACACTGGTGGCCCAAGACGTATTATGGAACATGAGGCAAGAACCCCGGAGCCGGCCCGGTCAGGAAGCTCCAGCGAGGTGGCAGCCATCCCACAGACAGCCCGGACTGGAACCCCCAGCCACGCATGTACGGTTTCAGTCAAGCTACCGGATTTCTGGCAGCACAACCCGCGCTCTTGGTTCCACCACACCGAGGCCCAGTTCGCCCTCTGGGGAGTAACGGCAGACGACACCAGATTCTACCATGTGGTAGCAGCGCTGGACACCCGCACAGCCCAGCAGGTAGGGAGCCTGCTCGATCAGCCTCCAGCCAGCAACAAATACGAGGCGCTCAAAGCTGTGCTGACCCGGCGCTACACACTCTCGGACTGTGAGAGAGCGGAGAGGCTCCTGACGCGGGCCAAGTTAGGAGATGGTTCGGCCGTAGACCTCATCGAGAAGATGCTGGCGTTAATGGGCACGGACGATGGGCACTTTCTGTTTGCCCACCTCTTCCTCCGGAACCTTCCAACAGTGGAGAGAGTGGTTCTGGCCAATTCGCCGTTGCTGGCCACACGTGACTACCGTGCGCTAGCCCAGGAGGCAGACCGGATCATCATCACCACCAGGGCGATCACAGTCAACGCGGCAGCGGCGGAGCCCAGCGAGACGACCAGAGGAGGCGAGGAGCCACCGACGGTAGCAGCAGCAGGGGCCAAGGAGCGCCAGAGAGACACGCTCTGCTTCTACCACTGCCATTTCGGAGAGAATGCACGCAGATGTGCACCACCGTGCCAATTCAAGCGCTCGGGACAACGCCGAGGCCGGCGGTCGGTAGCAGCTGCGACCCTCGGTGAAGAGAACAAGCTGCTCTACTTGATGGATGCACACTCAGGGAGGTGTTTCCTCGTGGATACCGGAGCCCAGAAGAGTTTCATCCTGCCGACCTACGCTGACCGGCTGGCAGGACCTAGCGGCCCCGAGATGTTGGCAGCAAACGGCTCGGATATTAAGACCTTTGGTGAGAGGACACTGATCTTATCTCTACACAGTCATACATATGAGTGGACTTTTGTCGTAGCAGCACTGAATTACCATATACTGGGGGCTGATTTTCTGTGTGCACATGGTTTACTGGTTGATGTTGCTAACAGGCGCCTGGTTAATGCACTGTCCTTTGACTCTCTCCCCTGTATAGCTCGAGTGACCCGGCCAACAGCACAAGCCAACGTCACAGCTCCAGGCGGTAAGTTCCACACACTGCTCACTCAGTTCCCAGCACTCACGGTCCTGACGTTTTCGGCGGCCATCGCTAAACACGGGGTGGAGCACTTTATCACCACTACTGGGCCGCCCGTTTTCGCAAGACCTCGGCGCTTGGACGCAGCTAAACTAGCCATAGCGCGCGAGGAGTTTGCCAACCTGGAAAGGGTGGGCATCATCACGCATTCGAACAGCCCATGGGCATGCCCGCTACACATGGTCCCTAAGGCTGAGGGATCGTGGCGACCGTGTGGTGATTTCCACAGGTTGAACAACGCCACAGCGCACGACCGCTACCAAATTCCCCACATACAGGATTTTTCCGTTCACCTCGCCGGAGCACGCATTTTTTCTAAAATAGACCTGGTCCGCGGTTACCACCAAGTCCCAGTGCGCGCTGAGGACATACCCAAAACAGCGGTAATAACTCCGTTCGGTCAATTCGAGTTCCTGTGCATGCCATTCGGGTTAAAAGGAGAGGCACAGACATTCCAGCGCATGATGGATGCAGTGCTGTGCGATCTCCCGTTCTACCTGGACGATATCCTGGTAGCCAGTGCGTCCGAAGACGAACACGAAACCCACCTCTCAACGGTTTTCCGGAGGTTGGAGGAGCACGGGTTAATAATCAACCCTGCGAAACGCCAGTTCGGCGTGATGGAGATTGATTTTGTGGGGCACCGTGTCTCTCCGGAAGGAGCGATACCGCTGCCCGACAAAGTGCGCGCTGTGGCGGATTTTCCCTGGCCTCAGACGGTCAGGGCGCTGCAGGAATTTTTGGGGATGGTGAACTTTTATAACCGTTTCCTTCCCCGTGCAGCGCAGCTCATGCAACCATTGTATGCCGCGCTCAAGAAACAGAAACCCATGGATAGGGTCGAATGGACCCCGGAGCGAGAGCGGGCGTTCTTGGTAGTTAAAGCAGCCCTGGCAAACGCCACACTGCTGGCGCATCCGGACCCGCGGCCCGGACAGCGCTCACCACCGATGCTTCAGACGTGGCCATAGGGGCTGTCGTGGAGCAGCGCGTCGCCGGTTCTTGGCAGCCGCTCCCCTTTTTCAGCAGAACTTTGCGCGACAGCGAACGTAAATACAGCACGTTCGACAGAGAGTTGCTGGCTCTCCACCTTGCCATACGCCACTTCCAGTTCTGGCTGGAAGGGCGCAGCTTCACCGCGTTCGTGGACCATAAGCCGCTAACATTCGCGATGGCTAAGGTTTCAGAACTGTGGTCGGGCCAGCAGCAGAGACAGCTGGCCGCGATCTCAGAGTGTACTACCGATATTCAGCATGTGTCTGGTAAATTGAATGTAGTGGCGGACTGCCTCTCGCGTGCCGTGGTGGCTCCGGTCTGTGTGGGAATAGATTATGCAGCCATGGCCGTGGAGCAGATTAGTGATGCAGACGTGCGCGTGCTCCAGTCTGGACCAACAGGGTTAAGGCTGGAGAGCAGGGTGCTGCAAGTTGGCGCACCCCCCCCCCCCCCGCAATCTGCGATGTCTCCACGGGACGCCTGCCTGGTCCCGGTTGCATGGCGCCGCCGCATGTTTGAGTCGGTTCACACTCTGGCGCACCCAGGAGTGCGCGCGATGGCCAAAATGGTGGGAGAGAATTTTGTGTGGCCGAGCCTACGCAAACAAGTAAAAGAGTGGGCTGCAGCCTGCGTGGCGTGCCAACGTGCCAAGGTACACAGACACACGAAGGCTCCCTTGGAGCCGTTTCGTATCCCGGCTAAGAGGTTCGACCATGTTCACGTGGACCTCGTGGGCCCCCTCCCGCCATCACAAGGGTGCACGCACCTCCTGACAGTAGTGGACCGCACCACGCGCTGGCCAGAAACAGTCCCGCTGGCAGCAACCACGTCCGCGGACATAGCACGCGCTTTTTTAACAGCATGGGTGGCGTGTTTTGGAGTCCCTTCGGACATTACGTCTGACAGGTTCCCTCAATTTGTTTCCGAACTCTGGTCCGCGATGGCCCGCAGCCTGGGTGTTACAATTCACCGCACAACCGCGTACAACCCACAGGCCAATGGTTTATGCGAGCGTTTTCATAGATCACTGAAAGCAGCACTCAGGGCTTCACTGACGGATGCAAATTGGGTAGACAGGCTGTTGTGGGTTTTATTGGGGTTGCGCTTCACGCCGAAAGAGGATCTGGAAGCTTCCCAGGCAGAGGTTGTTTTTGCGCAGCCCCTACGGCTGCCCGGGGAATTTCTGCCAGATAATCCCGTGCCGGACAGCTGCCCGTCTCAGCTTTTGCAGCGTAGCGCAAGCACAGGCACGCTGCCGGGCCCTGCCCACCACAGTTTTCCTCGTGTTTTCGTGCCTAAAAGTTTGAAGAGTGCGGTGTTCGTGTTTGTCAGACACAACACCCACCGCCCTCCATTGCGCCCACCCTATGATGGACCGTTCAGAGTGTTGGAAACAGGGGATAAGCATTTTTTGCTAGACTTGGGGGGTAGGCGGGAAAAAAATGGCATAGACAGACTCATATCCGCTTTCGTTGTGGCGGACGAACAAGTGCTGTTGGCTAGGGCCCCTCGGCGTGGAAGACTCCCACGGAGAGCTTCCCCGGGAAACGATTCACCAGAGCAGCCACACGGACAGACCGAAGTGCCCCCCCCCCCGTCACGGCCCACCCGCAGTCAGACACACTCCCAGCAGCCCCCCACCGGCACAGCAGCGCCACGGAGGCAGTAAACCCCAGTTAGAGCAGATACGGGAGGAGACGGAAGCCCAAACGGCATGTGGACTGATGTTCTATTGTTCTATCTAAGATGCTGAGGGGGGGAGTGTAGCACCTTGGGGGAGTCAGATTATTTAGCATCTCAGACAAGAGACAGTGGATAAGCATGGGAGAACAATGCTCAGGAGGTTCCTGGCGAGATAGCAGGAAGGAGTCAAGGACGTAGGGGGTTGAATGCAGTGTAATGCAAATGTCATGTTGTGTGTGGAGAAATGCCATGAAACTTGTGAGGAGAGTTTTGGGTAAAAAGAGAGTGCCTGCTGAAATGAGTCAGTCTGTTCTGTGCTTGAGAGATGTGAAGTGTGTAATAAACCGTCTGCCATGAGTCAGCCTCTTATTTCATACACTCCACAAGTGGCAAATTAAAAAAAAAAAATAGGTGAAGATACTGTACATATATACCGCAAATTACATGGTAAGCACTGGGAATGTACCATGGAAGTACCAGGCAAGTACAGATTGAGTGCAGGTTAAGTTCAAGGAAAGTACTGGGTACTTTTACTTTTTTTCACACTTCATGTAGGGTAACTACGTGAGATGAAAAGTGATGCATAATGCAGCCTGCACCTCATGACTCACCTCTCACTTGTCCCATTTTTATAATTCTTTCCAACACTTACTGTGTACTGTGGTAAGATGACAATCAATGGGCAGCGGTATGGTTTCATGCCAAGAAAGAGTACTACAGATGGAATGTTTGCTCTAAGAGTGCTGATGAAGAAGTATAGAGAAGGTCAGAAGGACTTGTCCCGTGCCTTTGTTGATCTGATAGTACTGTGAGCAACTTTGGAGTTATTTTTGATCAAGATATGTTCTTCACATATTAAACTTGTTTCTAACACTGCCTTCTATCATTTGCGTAATATTGCCAAGATTAGGAACATCTTGTCTCAGAGGGAAGCTGAGGAACTAATCTATGCTTTTGTTAGTTCTAGATTAGATTATTGTAACTCTTTATTATAAGGCTATCCTAAAACATTTAAAAGTCTTCAGCTGATCCAAAATGCTGTAGCTACGGTAGAGTTTTAACAGGTACTAGAAAGAGAGATCACATCTCTCTGGTTCTGGCCTCCCTTCATTGGCTTCCCATTGAATTTAGAATTAAAGTTTAAAATTCTTCTCCCCACTTTCAAAGCTCTAAATAATCAGGCCCCTCGTTATTTAAAAGATCTGATAGTACCTTATCCTAACAGAGCACTACAGTCCCAAAATGCAGGCTTACTTGTATTTCCTAGAACAGGGGTGTTGAATCATGTGCCATGGAGGACAAAGACCCTGCAGGTTTTTTCTTCTACCCAGTCTCTTGTGCCTGCAGGGTCTTGGCCCTCCATGGCACATGATTCGACACCCCTGACCTAGAATCTCCAAAAGTACAATGGGAGGCAGGACTTTCAGTTATCAGGCTCATCTCCTTTGGAACCAGCTGCCAATCTGGATTTGGGACTCCGACTCAATCTTTTTTTTTTTTTTTTTAAAGAATATGGTTAAAACTTTCCTTTTTGACGTAGCCGATAGCTAGGGTGGGAACAGCTGACCCTGAACCCTCTCTTACTTATGCTGCTAATAGGTTGAGGCAGCCGGAGTACCTCCAACAATGCACTGGACTTCACTCCTTGACATGATGTTACACACTCTTGTACAGTAGGTGGCAGTATGCACCTTTCAGTTGTTTGCTAGCCGCCAGTAACCGACAGAAGAAGAAGAATGCACTGGACTTCACTCCTTTTCTTCACTATCAATGAAATATTTTTGTTGGTAATTAACATCTGTTTGTTCTCTCCCATAGATTAACCCATTATCTGTCTATGGCGTGGCAGTGCTCCCGTCAGCTCACCACCCTCTGGCAGTCAAGTTTTTTTTTTTTTTTAAAGAAAATATTCAGTTTAGATATGACAAATTCCAAAGGCTGTAACTTGAAAGTGGTAAGAGGTAATGGCTTACTGTCAATTAGAAAGATGTAGAAAATGATCCATAGTTTGAGATGGGAGTAAATTTATCCATCTAATTTGCATAATGCAGTGGCAGCCATATCAAATTACATAACTTTCAGTCAAAAGTGGACCTTGGACATATTTACACAAAGGATGGATTTGTTTGTTGTTTTTTTTGTTGTTTTTTTGTCACTGTTTTTGTTTTTTTGTTATGCTATCTTCAAAGTATTTGAACCAGAAAATCAGTGGAATGTACGCAAACCAATAAAAACAAATCACACCTACCATTCGTGTCTTTATTCGTCCATTTTTGTCATCCACAGTGCTTATTTCATATTCTGCCAGTCATTTTCACTTTCTTTCCCACGTCCAGAAACTCTCATATATATATAATATGATTTATTCCACCTCAATTTTGGTAAAGCCGCCCAACCAGCGCTATTGTTCTCTGTCGTCACTGCAGCTTCGTTGATGGCAGTCAAAAGTGTACATGCTGCGGGCCATCTTCTGCTGTCATAAAGGTTAAATATTTCCCTTCAGAAGCTAAATAATCTCTTTTTAGAATCATAGTTCGCAAAATTTGGAGCAAATGCTTCCTCCATGTGGAAATATATATTGGGATGGAGCCTTTGTTTACATTCTCTTCTACGCATATCTGGAAATGATGTTTGAGGTGGTTTGTTTGGGTGAAGTCCTCCAGTCCTCCAGTGAAGAGCAGTAAGCTATACATGTCTGACATCTTGTGATGTGAAATGCTTGGTACAACTGGGTTTTCTGTGCTTTTTGGACACATCACATGACAGGCGCGGACCTGCGACATAGGCAGCAGGTGATGCACAGGTTTTAAGACAGCCAGACAATTAAACGGTTAAGTCCCTGTTCTGCTGTTTGCTCTCTACATGTCTGTTCTTCTTCTTCTCCTCTATCCACTCACACCCCCCTACAGCCATTCACAGCAGATGAGTGCCCCTCCCTGAGCCTGATTCTGCTAGAGGTTTCTTCCTTCTAAAGGGGAGTTTTTCCTCTCCACTGTCACCAAGTGCTGCTCAGACAGGACTGCCTGATTGCTGGGGTCTTTCTGCAGTTGTGGGGTTTTCCCTTACACTTTGAAAGTGCTATGAGATGACTGTTGCTGTGAAATGGCACTATATAAATAAAGTTGAATTGAATTTAGAGAAGGCATATGATAGGATGCCAAGAGAGGAAGTGTGGTACTGTATGAGAAAGTCAGGAGTTGCAGAGAAGTATGTGAGGGTGGTGCAGGTCGTGTATGAGGACAACAATACGGTGGTGAGGTGTGCTGTAGGGGTGACAGATGGCTTCAAGGTGGAAGCAGGATTACATCAGGGATTGGTTCTGAGCCCCTTCTTGTTTGCCATGGTGATGGACAGGCTGCCAGATGAGGTCAGGCAGGATCTCCGTGGTTAATGATGCCTGCAGACGACATGGTGATCTATAGTGGAAGTAGAGAACAGGTGAAAGAGAACCTGGATAGGTGGAGGTATGCTCTGAAGAGAAGAGGAATGAAAGTCCATAGAAGCAAGAGAGGTGAAGAAGATAAAGCAGGTAGGGTGGAGTAGGTGGAGACAAGTTTCAGGGGTGATGTGTGACAGAAGGATAGCAGCTAGAGTGAAAGGGAAGATTTACAAGATGGTAGTGAGACTTGCTATGATG
This sequence comes from Pholidichthys leucotaenia, assembly GCA_020510985.1. Classification (NCBI taxonomy): domain Eukaryota; kingdom Metazoa; phylum Chordata; class Actinopteri; order Cichliformes; family Pholidichthyidae; genus Pholidichthys; species Pholidichthys leucotaenia. Next base: position 283,398,150 of record CM035840.1, read on the forward strand.
CTAAGATTCTCAGTGACTAGGAGGGACTAGGAGGGACAGGATTAGAAATGAGTATATCAGACGGACAGCTCAGGTTAAGCGGTTTGGTGACCAAGTAAGGGAGGCAAGTCTGAGATGGTTTGGACATGTCCAGAGGAGAGATAGTGGATATATTGGACAAAGGATGTTGAAGATGGAGCTGCCAGGCAGGAGGAAAAGACAAATACCTCAGAGAAGGTTCATGGATGTAGTGAAGGAAGACATGGAGAGGGTTGGTGTTACAGAGGAAGATGAAGGGAAAGGGTGAAATGGAGACAGATGATCCGCTGTGGTGACCACTAAAGGGAGCAGCAAGAAGAAGAAGAAGAAGAAGAAGAAGAAGAAGAAGAAGAAGAAGAAGAAGAAGAAGAAGAAGAAGAAGAAGAAGAAGAAGAAGAAGAAGAAGAAGAAGAAGAAGAAGAAGAAGAAGAAAAGAAATGGTCCATGTAGTACAGAGTTAAACTTTTTTTATATCCACCTTATTCCTAGCCCCCATAATGCCTTGCATGAATTATGTGTCCAACTTCCGGTACTAGTTTAGAACGTGGGGTTGTCACTGAAAAGGGACACTTGTCCTTGTTAAAAAACAATGACTTCGGCATCACAAATGTGGGAACACGGCCTTTTGAACCTCAAAAACAGTAATATAATCATACCACTTCCCACGACTATTGAGGGATAGGAAGATGACCTTAAAAAGTGGCTTTGCAGACAGTAGCTCTGTTAGTTAGCTCCGCTGGTAAGATGCTAACGCTGCAAACAAATAAAAGCTCTGAGATATATCAATGTCTCCACCGCAATAAAGTCGGCTGCATTTTGTTAAAAGATTTTGGACATAATCAAATTTACCTCAGAGCAGACAGAGTCTAGTCAGAGCCACAAAGAACCACAACACTGTGCTTGGGTGTTTTTCATATCGGGGTAAATACAGACAGCTGCAGCTGTTTGTTTTACCCCGACATTAAAATGCTCATGCTGCTGTCATGCCGTGAATGCTTGTTTATTTAACATAACATGTACAGACCTTTTCTGACGACTGTTCAAAATTTTATTGATCTACACTACCGTTCAAAAGTTTGGGGTCACTTAGAAATTTCCTTATTTTTGAAAGAAAAGCACTTTTTTTCAATGAAGATAACTTTAAACCAATCAGAAATACACTCTATACATTGCTAATGTGGTAAATGACTATTCTAGCTGCAAATGTCTGGTTTTTGGTGCAATATCTAGATAGGTGTATAGAGGCCCATTTCCAGCAACTATCACTCCAGTGTTCTAATGGTACAATGTGTTTGCTCATTGCATCAGAAGGCTAATGGATGATTAGAAAACCCTTGTGCAATCACGTTAGGTCTGCAATGCTGTAATTGCTGCAAATGGAGGATTCTTTGACGAAAGCAAAGTTTGAAGGAAAAAAATATTATTTCAAATACAAATCATTATTTCTAACCTTGTCAATGTCTTGACTATATTTTCTATTCATTTTACAACTCATGGTGGTAAATAAGTGTGACTTTTCATGGAAAACACAAAATAATTGCCTGGGTGACCCCAAACTTTTGAACGGTAGTGTATATTCTGTGATAATTTAAAAATTAATGCATGCTGAAGCTGCTAATATCAAATCCATATTGTTCCAATGCAGTCAATTTTAATATTCAGTGCTAAAGTTGTTTTTTTTTTATGTCAGCTTCACAAAGTTACATTCCTTCTGCTGAGAACAATGTGTTGATTTGTTTGGTTGATTATTGTCATTGTTATGACAAATATGAGGGGAGACTGAAACGTTCATAGGCTTAAAAGTTCATTGTGGTCAGATTTGACCAAATGTGGTTTATTTTTCCAAGCGCTGCAACACCAGTGAAAGAAGTGTGTGGATCAAAGGGGACACTATGTTGAAAAATAAACTACATCTGGACAAATTTGGCCACTATGAACTTTTCAGCGCCCCCCCCCCCTCCCGTACATTTATGTATAAATACAGTAAAAAAAAAAAAAAAAAAAGCAAAACTTCCTTTTAAATCTGGAATGCTTTAACCATTGTGTTTCATATGACAGTTCTCATTCATCACATTTTTGCGACCACTAAACGTTTAAGGTTTAATAAATTCTTGATAGCACTGCATTTAAAAAGTGAGGAAATTTACAATGCTTTAAAGGAGCTTTGCCAAGTCCAAAAGGCACAAATTAGCTCAGGAAATGCAACACATCATTACAGGTGAAAGAACAGGTGTGACTAACACTGTTAACAATGGTAGGGTTTCATTGGTGTTTGCCAGGAATTCACAGTGAAGAGCGGCTAAACAGGATTCTGGAACAAGCAGAAATGGAACACCGCCATCATTACTGATGTTATTAGTTATAGCGGCGGTCCAGGAGCCAACATGTTTCACAGATAGAACACCGACAGAAATGATGTGTGATATAGTAGGGCCTTTTTTTTCTTTTTTACTATTTCTGTTGTTAGGACAGTGATGTGTGAAGTCAGTTTGTCTCTGTGTTACTTTGATTCATGACAAACTTTACACTGATTCATTAAACTTAACAATTATTTAATAAACAGCACTGCTCCCTGAAGCTTCAACACTTTCTAACATGAGCATATGGACGAAAATTGTGATAACCATTGACACATAACTATTATGAATTTAGATTCTATTCCATCATCGACATACTTGAGGAAAATGTGAGTCAGCGCTGAAGAAGAGCAAATGAGAGTCTGAGCTATTTGAATTACAGTCACTTCTCTGTGACATGAGGGGTCATGTGAATCAGTGAGAAAACTGAAATGACAGCAAAATCTCCCCCTCACCCACGCAAGTCCTTCAGTGGCTCTGGAGTCATAGGACTGGTCTCCACTGGAGATCAGATGACGTACCAAAAAACCTCAGTGTCTTTTCAAGTGACTATTTATGCCATTAATGGCCATATTTCCTCTCTTCTAGTGCTACCACAGATCAGTTTCCCTCTTATCATCTGTCCTAACCTTCTGTGTTTGGCCTGAAAGTCAGAACTTTTCTGAACATTGCTTTCATGCTCTAAAAAACACGGACCACAGTTCAGTTTGATCTTGACCAATACCACCTCTTTTTGCTGGACCAAATTTCACCTCTTTTGTCCAGATGCACTGGAGGTTTTGGTCTGAATCATGGTGTGGAAGTACCCTAAGAGACCACAACGCCACAATAGCTACCCTATCTGGTATAACACCACCCAGCAATAAATCTTATGGAGGTTTAAGATGTTCCATGATCATTGATCTGCTGCCTGTGTAGTGGTTCATGTTTAGGACCCTCTCTCCAGTTTAGTCCTGGATGCTCCTTGGTGTGTTCAGGGATCAGGTTGTGTGCATTTTGTGTGTGTTGGGGCACTACAAATCCACCAGGTCTGCAGAATGGCAGCCTAAATCAAAAACACAATTTTCTTAATAGCAGCCCTATTATTACCATTTGAATTGCAAATAATTCATTTTTGACAACTCCTTTCACATGAAGCTAAATTGTTTCAGACGTACCTCAACAATGAGTTCTGAACAAATGTTCAAACTTCAGAATCACCTTTCGTTACAATGACTAAATTGCTAGATTGGCGCCTGGTTGCTAAATTGCTCGCACAATTGGCATCCACAAAACAATTTTCAGAGGAGTATTTCTGTTAACCGGTCTGATGTCAATCACATGACACGGACTGCCGTGACAGTGGCAGTGAGGCACTTTATGTCCATGCTGTGTGTGCTGTGAGCAGACTGGAAGGAAATGACTTTGTCTCAACAGTCGGAAAACACACTGGGGCATGTGGAAATTCAACTGATTGATGACGAAGAAAGTTTTTAGTGTGTTTAGACTGCAACACAATCTAATATTCCTGTATCTCACGGAGCCACGAAAGCTGGCGAATGTAGTGAGTTTGGGGTTTCATAAGGGGTTATGAAAGGTTGCCAAATGGGTTACACAAAAGGTCCGGCAGAGATTTTCTTGTCACAAAAAAAAATTGAACGTTTGAATTTTTGTGGCGAATGAATGTTTCTGCAAACAGTTGCAAGCATTTGCAGAATAGTTGCAAAAGTTTGCAAAATAGGTGTAAGCATTTGCAAATGGTTGTAACATACAGTATGTCACTGCAGTTCTGTTTGGTTCACCAAATAGTGAACACGAATCACTAGACCGTCTGACTAGCAAAAAACACCAAAGTTTTAATTCCTATTTTACTCTGTTTCTGTTGTGTTTTCACCTATTTTAAGGCTTTATTTTTTCCTGGTATTACCCTGTGTTTTTACCAACCCACACCCCCCCCCGGTTTTAACCACATTTTTTTTTAACCAGTCCTGTCCAGCAGCTTGAAAAGCAGAAAAGACATCTGCTTGCCTTATTGTTCTGAACAGATTCACTATGCTCTGCTCATATTTGATATGTATAATGATATAAATAGTATTTATAGACTTGTCTTGCTGTATAATAACTTTAATACTTTATTTATATTGTCTTACCTATGCTGGACCTGACAGTTTGGAATGGGGGAGGGAGCTCGGTGGCATAGTGGTTAGCACTGTGGCAGCACAGCAAGAAGGTCACGGGGATCGACTCCATCCCTGACCATCGGTGACCCTTCTGGGTGGAGTTTGCATGTTCTCCCCATGTCTGCCTGGGTTTACCCTGGGTACTCCTGTTTCCTCCCGCAGGCCAAAAACATGCAAGTTAGGTTAATTGGAGATTCTTAAGTGCCCCTAGGTGTGAATGTGTGTATGAATGGTGAAGGGACTGGCGCCATACCATGGCTGCCTCATCCATCCAGGTGGATGCCCTGAATTTCCCTCTGGGATTCAGAAAGTATACTTAAAAAAAATATATATATATATATATATATATATCAAATGGTTGGAAGATGTGGAGGAGAAAGAAAGAAAAACAAAGTGAAAACACAAGAAACAGTTGCTGTTTCTGAGAAGCTGCTTTTGCTTCTGCTTGCTGCTTCTGAGAAGCCACCTGGCCGAACGGCTATTTTTACCATGTCTTTGCCAGATTTTTTATGTATTTTCCAGTTTTCCCTTTGTTTATATATGTGATTTTACCTGGTTTTTAACATCTGCCCTATAAATGTGTGACCTGTTATACTGTATAAAATGCTACAAAGATTTTTCTTAGTCCACACCAAGGAACTGTCAGAGATACTGAGCCTTTTTTGTTGTCAGCTGGTGTAATGTTGATTAATTAAAACTATTGGACAAAAGAGGTCAACGTTAAATGAACAATACACTGTATATCAGGAATTATGTTGAATATAAAGCGCTGATATAATTTGTGTTCTTATAATTCATGAGATAAGTTTGTGTCCTACATAAAAGTTTTGACTTATTTTGCAAAAGGTTTACAGCCCCAGTCTTATCATTCATACTGTCACTTTAGTCAGGCGATCGATAATATCTGTAGGTTGTATTGATGTCGAAACTCTGAAACAGTAAAACTATGGTCACCAAAGTTGGTGGACAGGTGAACTTTAGGATGAGGACCCCTTAGCTGTTTGTTCTCCAAGTTAAAAAGGTTAAGCTTACATGGTCAAAAGAGGTCTAAATCAATTTCAGGTCACAGCAACTTTCCTATGGGAGTTAGTGGAAATGTTTTATGTCCATGGATGGAAGGCCTTCAGACCATCTGCTGTCATGTCTGCCATAATTTATACCATCACAATTGCTGTATGTAAGAATCTGTTAATCACACACCCAATGACATCATTTCATTTCAAAAAGTTGGACTTATTTTCACATGGTGGCATTTGTTCAAACAGCCACACTCATGTTAAAATGTCTGCAGCACTGTATGATAAGTACCAGGTAAGTACCAGGAAAAAATAAACAGGGTAAAGACAGGGTAAATATGGGGTAAGTACTAAGGTACTGGCTGTATTATTCTTCGATTTTATCTGATGCAATCACCCTATAACTAGTGGAAAAAAAAAGGGGGGAAAACTGGATAAGTACTGGGAAAAGAGGGAAATAATAAGGCAAGAAAGGGATAATTACTCAGGTTAGGGCTTGACTTTTATCTGACATATTTACCCTGTAAGCAATGAAAAAAAGGTTATGTACACTATACTGACTGTAAAAACCAGGGTAACTACTGGGAAAGTTCTGAAAAAAAAAACAAAAAACAAAACAGGGTGAAAACAGGGTAAGGAAAAACAAACAGGGTAAAGAAACAAAACAGCTATTCTGTTTTTACCATGTTTTCCCCCTTGTTTTATGTTTTTTCATATTTTACTCTTTTTTCCTGTTTTTTATTTTTTTATTTTTTTTACCCCGCTACTTACCCTACTTGTTCCCTATTTTTTTTTCCAATACTTTCTCAGTAGTTACCCTGACTCTTTCTAGTACTTACCCTTACTAAGTTCTCCTGTACTCACTCTGTTTTTCTTTCTGATAGTATTTCCTGTATCATTCTTCTGTCATCTCACCTCCATTGTTCTTGGGTTATTTTGTAAGAGTCTCCTGTGATATTTGTGTTTTAGTTTAGTTTCTCCTGATCTTAGTTATTCTGAAAGTAATTCTTGTATTATTCTTTTCCAGTTTCTCTTGATCTTAGGCTATTGTGAAAGAACTTCCTCTTTTGGCTTTGTTTAGTAATTTGTAATTTGATTTCCTCTTTTATTCTGTAGGGGTATTTCCTGTAGTAGTTAGTGTTTATCATTTCTCATTTACTTTGTGGGTTATTATGCAACTTCCCTGTTAAGATGCTTTCAGGCCAAACTCAAACAGGCAAATTTTTCGCACAGCACAATTACATCTTAACTCAATGTAAATATGGTGTAATCTAAGGATTACATATGTGGAGCCACTAGGGGGCGACACAGACCGGATGTTGTCAGGAGTACAACAGGATAGAGAATAATATGGCGGCGTTCGTGTGTTAATGTGTTCCAGCCAGTCAATAAAGGAGGCTCCGTGTTCACCCAAAGCAGCAGTCTTTATTTATAAAAGAACCCAACACAACATGGTGTCAGAAGTTGGTGCGCTTTGAGGTGAGAAAAGTCAGCTTTGCAACCGGCTAGCGGCTATGACGGACGAAGTTCAAAGGGCTGCAGCTGCGCCAATTGATCCTGTAATGGCGGCGGCTACTCCAGTGGCAACCTTCACCATTAAACCACCGGAGCCCTTCGACTTTGCGAGACCCCAAGAGTGGGAAAAGTGGATAAGACGTTTTGAGCGTTTTAGACTGGCAAGTAACCTGAATAACTCAGCTGAGGCGAACCAAGTAAATACGCTGGTTTATCGCATGGGAGATGAGGCTGACGACGTGCTGAGAGGGCTCGAGCTAACGAGTGTGCAGCGCCAACAGTACGATGCCGTTAAAACAGTCTTTGATAGACATTTCGTTCCCAGAAAGAACGTGATTTATGAACGAGCAAAATTCAACAAGCGAGTGCAACAGCCGGCAGAACCAGTAGACTCGTTCATAACAACACTCTACGCGCTGGCAGAAAACTGTGAGTACGGTGCACTTCATGATGACCTCTTGAGAGACAGGCTTGTAGTGGGTCCGAAAGATTCGTCACTGTCAGAAAGAATGCAGCTTGACAAAGATCTTACCCTAGCTAAAGCTATAACAATGGCAAGACACTCTGAAGAAATAAAACGACAACAAACTGACCTAAGAGGTGAAACTAGCGTTAACAGAACAGCCGTGGATGTGGTACACATCAGAAAAGCCAAGCCAAACAAGTTCATAATCAAGGAACAAAAACAGATTAAGTCCTCAAGGCCTCAGCAGACAAAACAAGACAGTAAAGCTTGTTCCAAGTGTGGCAAAGCACCAGCACATGCAGCAGTACAGTGCCCAGCTAAAAACGCGGAATGCCATAACTGTAAAAAACGTGGACACTATATTAGAGTCTGTAGGTCCAACCCAACTGTGAATGAGGTCGCTGACAATGCAGATGGACTTTTTCTGGGTGAAGTGGATCTAGGGGAGGATCCATGGCTGGCAGACATAAACGTGAGAGGAAATAAAGTGACTTTTAAGTTAGATTCCGGAGCGGACGTCACAGCGGTTTCTGACCAAACATTTGAAATCTTCAAGAAGAAAAATGAACAGTTGGAAAAGGCACAAAAACCACTCTACGGACCGGGTGGAACTGCACTAACCGTGTTGGGGTCTATGACAGAGACTATTACATATGGTGACAAGAGCGCTACTGAGAAAATCTATATTGTCAAAAATCTGCGCATGGCACTACTGAGTAGAACAGCTTCCGTGAGACTGAAACTAATTGCCAGAATTGACACTATAGACCAAGAGACAGTGAGAAAAGCGTACCCCAAGTTATGCAATGGACTTGGGCTTGTTCAAAAGCCATACACGATTAAACTGAAACCTGATGCTAAGCCCTTTTCGCTCAAGGTGCCAAGGCGTGTGCCACTGCCGCTCATGGGTAAAGTGAAAGAGGAGCTCGAAAAAAGTTGGGAGAAAAGTTGGGAGTCATCAGTCGCGTGGAGCAGACAACAGATTGGTGCTGTGGCATGGTTGTAGCTCCCAAAAAGGACAAAGAAAAGGTGCGTATCTGTGTGGACATGACACCTTTAAACGAGTCAGTGTGTCGCGAAAGATACATCCTCCCGTCTGTGGACCAAACGCTAGGCATGCTCACAGGTGCTCAGTATTTTTCAAAGCTTGATGCAAATATGGGATTTTGGCAAATACCACTGTCTAAAGAGTCGGCCTTTCTCACCACATTCATTACGCCATTTGGCAGATACCACTTCAACTGTTTGCCATTTGGTATTTCCAATGCTCCTGAACATTTCCAAAACATGATGGTGACAGAGGTTACATCGGGTCTCGACGGAGTCGTCTGTCACATGGACGATATCCTGGTCTGGGGATCCACCAAGGAGCAGCACGACGCAAGACTGCACGCTGTCTTGAAGCGCGCGGAGAAAGCCGGCGTTACGTTGAATATGTCAAAATGTGAGTTTGGCAAAAGAGAGGTCAAATTTCTTGGGTTTATTGTTTCAGCAGAAGGAATGAGGCCAGATCCAGACAAAACCAAAGCTGTTCAGGACATGAAAGAGCCAAGCAACGTGAGTGAGCTCAGGAGCTTTCTCGGAATGGTGAACCAGCTGGGGAAGTTCATTCTGAACCTTTCTGAAAAGGACAAACCACTGAGAGACTTGCTTTCAACAAAGAACATGTGGTACTGGGGGCATGAACAACAAAATGCGTTTTGTAACCTCAAACAAGAACTGTCCTCTGCTCCTGTATTGCAGCTCTATGACCCAAACAAACCACAGAAAATATCTGCAGATGCCTCTTCATACGGATTGGGGGCAGTCATGCTACAGAAGGAGAGAGACGTGTGGTCACCAGTTGCTTACGCTTCCCGATCATTGACACCTACAGAGCAGCGCTACGCACAGCTGGAAAAAGAAGCGCTGGCTCTCACGTGGGCCTGCGAAAGATTCAATGACTTTATCCTGGGTCTGCACTTTGAACTAGAAACTGATCATAAGCCACTAGTGAGTCTACTGGGAGGACAGGCTTTGGATGCGCTTCCACCGCATATACAGAGATTTCGTATGCGCCTAATGAGGTACTCATACACTATAAAGCACATCCCTGGCAAAAGTCTAACCACTGCCGACACGCTCTCACGCTTACCGCTCACAAACAGTGTTACTCACACAGACACAGATCTTATGGAGGACACTAACATTTATGTTGACTCTGTGCTAGAGGGACTCCCTACAAGCAGCAAATATCTTGCAGATCTCCAAGAGCAACTGCAGTCCGACAGCGTCTGTTCACAAGTCATGAAATACTGCACAGAAGGCTGGCCGGATCGTAACCAGCTACAGGGAGCGGTGAAGCACTACTGGTCTGAGAGAGCCGTTTTGAGTGTGCATAACGGACTACTACTGAGAGGCACGAGGTTAGTTATCCCTGCTAACATGAGAAATGCAGTTTTGGATAAGATACATGAGGGCCACCAGGGGGTGGTTAAATGCAGAGAGCGTGCCCGTCAGGCTGTATGGTGGCCAGGTTTAAGCAACCAGATTAGTGAAGTTGTACTCAAATGCAGAAAGTGCATACAGGAAAGAGTTAATGTGAGAGAGCCTTTAATGCCCACAGATTTACCAGAAAGGCCATGGCAGAAGTTGGGAGCTGATTTGTTGACACTACAAGACAAAAACTACCTGTTATTAGTGGACTACTTCTCTAGGTATATAGAGATTGCCCAGCTCAGCCCAACTCGCTCTGCCAATGTCATTGTGCATTTAAAATCAATGTTTGCACGGCACGGAATACCGGAGATACTGATCACGGATAACGGCCTGCAGTTCGCAAGTCAGGAAATGGAAGACTTTGCAAAGGAGTACTGTTTTGAGCACGTGACCAGTAGTCCCAGGTACCCCCAAAGTAACGGTGAGGCAGAAAGAGCTGTCAGAACAGTCAAAAATCTTATTAAGAAAGCCAGTGATCCATACCGAGCACTGTTAGCCTACAGAACCACAGCGTTGGCAAATGGCTACAGCCCAGCACAGCTTCTCATGGGGCGTAGACTTCGTACCACCCTGCCAATGCTTCCAGAGGCCTTGCAGCCATGCGTGCCGAATCTGCAACAAATTCGTCACATGGAAAAGGAGAGACGGATGAGACAAACAGAATGTTTCAACAAAAGACACAGAACGAGAGATTTGGATAAACTGTTACCCTGAAACTCTGTTTGGATTACAGATGCAAAAGCACAGGGCACAGTGACATCTGTCCACAAAACTCCATGGTCCTATGTCATTAGTGGACCACAAGGGACAATCAGGAGGAATCGCACTCATCTTGTGCCTATGTCGATACCAGAGACTGAGCTGGAACCACAACGGACCCAGTCAAATGGAAAAGACACTCCTACAGAAACTGCTTCTGAGCCCAATGCACAGGAAACACCAGGTGTTGTTAGAACCAGGTCTGGTAGAGAAGTGATTAAACCAAAGAGACTGGATCTGTAGAGTTGCATGTTAATATTTGTGAAAACAGAGTTGAGTTCTGAAAATGCCTTCTTTAAATAGAAAATAAGAGGCCTTTGCATAATATGTTCTTACATGGCAACAGTGTTGAGAAAAAAAAAAAAAAAAAGAAATGTTATAGATTTGTAAAAGGGGGTGATGTGTTAAATTTATGCTGTCATAGTTAGCTGACAAAAGGGAACGGAAATAAAAATGTATTTTGTGTTTTCAGCTGAAAGGGGTCAACTTGGCTTCAGTAAGGGGGATGTGGTGTAATCTAAGGATTACATATGTGGAGCCACTAGGGGGCGACACAGACCGGATGTTGTCAGGAGTACAACAGGATAGAGAATAATATGGCGGCGTTCGTGTGTTAATGTGTTCCAGCCAGTCAATAAAGGAGGCTCCGTGTTCACCCAAAGCAGCAGTCTTTATTTATAAAAGAACCCAACACAACAGTAAACACCCAAGTAGACATGAATTTACCGTCTGAGTGAGTTGCAGACAGGCAAATTTGCCATTATAACTTCTGCAGCTGTGTTCAACTTGATGTGAAAATTCCCAAAACACAGCCATGCTTAGGTTTCCTTTATCTGACGGGGTCTCACGTGAAAAAATTGTTCCTGCCTCCAAAATTTCACTTGGATTATAAGCCGTTAACGTTGCCAGCCTGCTAGCCTTGTTAGCACATCTGAGGCAGGAGTCCATGAGTAAAAGACTCTGCCCCTCTGATTCAGCTGCAGAGCTCCTGGTCCTTCTGTCTCCAGGTGAGGGTTAGTCTCATTTTCATACTGTAATTTACTCTCCAATGTTGATACTTTTACTCCGGAAACAATAGAATCTCATGACCATTACCAGCTAGCATTATGCCTCGGACATGAACGTGTGAATGCACGAGATTCACGTGTGCTCCTTTTTCCATTGACTTTGTATGTATTTGCACCGCATGAAAAATTTGCTTCACGTTTGCTCTGAACGCACCTTTAGCGTTATTCCCCTGCACCTGTCTGTCATGAGCTGAGCACTGGAAGTTTCCGCCATGCTCAGTCTTGTGGCTTTTTTTTTCTCTGTATCTATATTTACTTGTATTATTTTGTTTCTTTTTGAGTTTCAGTATTCTCAAACTGCTTTCTATTTTTCTGTTTATGTTTCAGTTTTGTTACGCTCATGTTTTTTTTATCATTGGCAATTATTTATCAGTCTGTATTTGGTAATGTTTATTCTGTATATCCTTACTGTGGTGCTCTTTCCCGGCATTGACAGCTGTCAGGTGGTGTTTCCAGGTTTGTCCTATGTGTGGGCATTGCCCTGTCAGCTGTCAAGCCCAGCTGCTTCTCTCTCATTTCTCCTAGCTGCCCCAGATTATCAATCAGTGTTTTCTCCTGTCCGCTCTGATACCCACACCTGCGGCATATTATGTTATGCCCTATTTAAGACTGCTGCGTGCTTCTGTCTTCACCGCAGTCTTGACTCAGCTCACTCTGACTCTTGTGACTTCAGTGATTTCCTCTAAACGTAAGTTTAAACGTGCTCTGTTTTTTGTCTCATTTATGGGTTATTCCTCTTGTGTTTTTGAGTTGTTTTGTGCACCTTCTGTTTTCAGTAAATCTCACAACTTCACAGTCCAGCGTGTGGGTCTTCCTCTCTGCCCCGAGGGGCAATTTATGACAGAAGACCGCGGCCAGTATTAGACACAGCTGTAAGTTGTGAGTTTTCATTTTTTTGTTTTTATTTTTTCTTATTACTCACACAGAGCTCAATATGTCCCCGGCACGCCAGCCTCCGCCAACTAACTAACTAACTAACTAACTAACCTGCACTTATATAGCGCTTTTCTAGTCACAAAGACCACTCAAAGCGCTTACATTAATACTAACCCTCTATTCTAAGGGCCTATAGGAAACAGATATCTAGGGACAATTTTTAGAACAGCCAATTAACCTAACATGCATGTTTTTGGCATGTGGGAGGAAACCGGAGAAATCCCGGAGTAAACCCACGCAACACGGGGAGAACATGCAAACTCCACACAGATCACTGTTGGTCGGGGGCTGGGATCGAACCCACGATCCCACGATCCCCACAATCCCCCGGCCAAGGGTAAACTGTGCTGCCGCAGTGCTAACCACTGTGCCACCGTGCAGCTAAAGTGCAGCTAAATCTCCCTTTAGTGCAACTAAAGGGAGATTGGCAGTGGGGTACCTGAGCTTGGAGGAGGAGTGGGCTGCCGACTTCATCCAGAGTTTTGTGGATGAAGCGCTCACTGCCTGCGGACCCAAAAAGACCAGGGAGAGCGTGAATGGAGCTGTGGTGATTCTGGAGGCACACCCCTGCCTGTGGAAATATTCCCAATACGCTGAACTGTTGTCCACGGTTTCTGCACTCCAGTGGTCGTTTCCTGGGCTGACGACAGGGTCGTCTCCAGCGGAGCCGAAGCTGACGTGGAGGCGCTCTCCACAGCAGACATCCTTCTCCCTTCCCTGTCTGCCAGCTTCATCTCAAGCGCCTGTGTAGCCAACTCCGAGATGCCGTCATCCAGCTCCAGGTCGCTGGAAGAACGTCTCTGCCTCCTTGTCAGCAGCCCCTCCTTCACCAAGGGAGAAGACCTCTGCAGTAGTGCCCTCTGTGTCATTTTCCTCTCCGGCTGCCTCGCCAGCATCTACTTTTTCCGCAGGTGCTGCCTCCCCCTTCTCCTCTGCGCCCTTTCCCATTGTAGAGGGTTTGGCCATGCCCACTGTAGCCACAGAGAGGGATGACTACAAACCAGCTGCAGCAGAAAACATCACGCCCCGGGAAAGCAGGCAAGTGTTTTTCATTCTCATTCGTTTAAACATGAATTACCTTGTCTGATTCCCGGAGGTGAGGCTCAAGCTGTGCAGTTCCCTGAGTCCTCACTGTCTGCTGCAGCTATATACCCTTTACCTGCTCTCTCTGTGTCTCCTCCTATTGCACCTGAGAGTCCGCCGGCCCCGAAACTCAACCGCCGGACGATGGAGGAGCCTGTGGCTCTAGAGGACCTGGTTCCAGCCCCGCAGCCATGCTATGGTTGTTTTGTGCACCTTCTGTTTTCAAAAAATCTCACAACTTCAGCAGCACGTGGGTCTTCCTCTCTGCCCCGAGGGGCAATTTATGACACTGTCATCAATCTGTTGATTATCTGTCCCCTGTAAGTTTGGTCTTGTCTCTCCCTGCTTTGCAACAACATTATTCAGGACTTCTTTTTGATGCTATCGATTATTTTTTTTCCTGCAGTTCCTATGTTTCCTGTTTGGTGCTTGTTGAGTTTTTGTTTATTATTTTAGTTTGTCTCTCTTATGTTAAGTTTAGCCTAGCACGTTTCAAGCCCAGGTGCAGTGTTTTGTTTCTAGTTTTCCAGTGTTAAAGTTGACTCTTTTTTAATTATTATTATTGAATCCTGCATAATCGCTTTCAACTTTCGCTCCTCTGTCCTTTGCTGCCTCACCAATCAAAACAACCCTGTTTTTCCCCATTTGCGCTGGTACTTTCCTTTATTTCCCTGGTATTTTAGGCTCAGCATGTTACATGAAAGTCAAAGCATTACAGCCCATGCCCCAGTACTCCGTTCTAATTTACAATCTATTCATCCTGTCTTTTGTTCCTTTGGTACTTAAGCTGTACTTACTTTGAAATTATCCTTCACTTACCCCTTTCTTTATTGGTGCTTATCATCTTTTTACCTTGTTTTTTTTTTAAACTATTACCCTGTTTTTCATCATTTTCTCTCTAGTATTTAGCCTGTTACCTTTCTTACCCTGTAGTTATCCTGTACCTTTATCTGGTTCTTTTCTTATAATTACCATTTTAACCCATTTTTACATTTCCCCCTATTTTTTTTTGGGTGGGGGGGGGTATTAAATACCTTTTTTTATTTAACTTACATGAATTTAACTTACCATAACTTACCATTTAACTTACCATGTTTCCCTACAGTTATCTGCTCTGACATGTAGCTATACTACAGATCCACAGTATTTATACAGTAGTAAGCAAGTACAATTGCTTTTTTCTTTTGTATTGTTTACTCCAGTTCAGCTGTGTATGCTGGTGCTGCTTTAAGGAGAGATATGGATAGTATATCCTGACTGTTGTAGTCATTTTGAATGGAGACTGACTCGCTGCCTAATTGTGCAGCCACGCATACGGACATGCACAAGGAAAGGAGTATACACCCCCCACACACACGCACAATCACCACATACATACACATATGCACATCCAGCATCGATAATGAATTGAAAGGCAGCAAATCATTTGTTGAGCACCGATTCTGCAGCCACAGGACAGACACAAGGAAAAATGTATGTGTGTGTGTGTGTGTGTGTGTGTGTGTGTGCGTGCACGTGCCAGACAATCACTCCCATTCTTATGGAGGCTTGGCTACTACACACCAGTGTACAGACGTGAATGGATGCCCACAATAGCCCGGAACAATAGGCAACACTACAGAGACTAGATCAAAGTAACAAAGAGGGAGATTCATTTCAAACACATTTGAAAGACTGAATACAAAAAAAAAAATACATTAAGAAAAAAAAATCATCAAAGTAAGTCCTGATTGAAATGCAGATGACGATGCGGAGAGGAAACACGGCCAAGTCGTCCATTTGCAAATGTGCACATCGCTGAAGGAGGAGGTTCAGGGGTCAGAGTGCTGATGGCGGTGATAAAACCTACATTAGAGGAACGTGAACGACTGAGAGCCATTAAAGATGCTCGTATCACTGTCAGGATTCATCATTATGGACTGTCATCCACGGGGGTGTCAGGGTGAGCCTCAGGCTTATTTCACATCATTTTGATATGGTTAAATGATTATTGTTTTTAGAGATACCGAACAGTGTTTATTAGGGTCAGCTGTACACTCAATTAGTGGTGAGTGTCGGGCTATGAGGATAGGACCAATGAACAGTCAACGGGCATAAAAATAGCAAAGGATTCTGGTTAGAGTGAAGCACTGAGACGGTGGTTACTGGTACTAAAAAAAGGTTGTTTTTTTAGCATTAGTGTTTAGGAGGGCAGCTGTCATGGGCAGTGAGAGCGCCCCCCTCCCATCCTGCCTCACATTCACCAACTCATCACTGCACCTGAGGCAGGAGACACACCTGCACCCGCTCATCAGCCAGTGTACTTAAGGAGGCTCTCTCCACGCAGTCAACGCTGGCTCGTCTTGGTATACTGCCCGTGATTAGGCAAGCTAAAATAAAGTTATAAGCGTTGACATGTCGTTAACCTTATTTCTCCTCTATTCTGAGGTTGCTGCCACCGTATAGGTGTATCTCTAGGACTGCGCGCGCTCTCCTGCAACATCTCACCGTACTTCAGCTTCCTACTCCACCCGGTCAGGCACAATCAACTCATCTTCCCCCCACCCTACTGGTTCGTCTGTTCCTCACTGGGTCCCTGCCGGTTCTCCCTGAATTTCCCAAGTAAGTGGCAATTTGGCTCACCGATTTCCCCTTACTCCATTCCTCTGCTCACGGCTCTCGTCTTCTCTCCACAGGGCTATTCCTCTGGTGAGTGATTGTTTCTGCAGCTGTGCGCTTTGGTTTTTGCTATTTAATAAAATTTTCAAACGTGTCCCTCTGTGCGGTTCCTTCCTGTGCTTTGGCATCATGCACGTGAGCTGTCAGTCTTAATTAGCCATGACAGAACGAGCCAGCAAGGATGGTAGCTCAGCCGGTACCTCACCACAGGAGCTGTCAGATATGGATCGCCTAGCGGCGACCGAGCACCACGTCACTGTGCTGACGCAACAGGTGTCGAATATGTTGACGCTTTTGTCTACAGCGCCTCCTCCTGCCTCTCCCTCAAAGCCTGCTCCGTGCACTACGGGGCGCCATACTACCTCCGTTCCCACACCTTCCCTGTACGTGGGGGAGGTGGGGAAATGTAAGGGGTTTCTTATTCAAGTTCAAATGTACCTGGAGCAGGTTGTGGAGGAGTATCCGGGGGACGTAGCCAAGATCCAGTTCTTTATTCTGTTGCTCAGGGATTGAGCTCTTGAGTGGGCATGGTCCACTTTAGACAACCCCTAGGGGTGGCGGTACACGTTTGATCAATTTGTGGCCGCATTCTCTAGCGCGTTTCGCCGGACCGAGAGTCAGGGCAACATTATGAGCCACCTGATGACGCTCCGCCAGGGCACTCGGTCAGTGGCCAAGTACTCGGTGAGTTCCGGATTGTAGCGTCTGATTTAGGGTGGAACGATATTGCGTTACGCAGTGCGTACCTCCACGGATTGAATGATCAACTCCGTGATGATCTGGCGGTTCACCCTGTCCCGGAGACTCTCAACGGTCTCATAGATCAGGCAGTTGGTTTTGACAACCGGTACCGTGAGCACATGAAGGAGCTTGAGTTCTCTCACCCATGCGCCGAGCATGTATTCGCTATGGTTACTGGCACTGGCGGCACCAGAATCTTCGCCCGATCTGATGGAGCTCCTCCTCGGCACTTGACCGACGATGAGTGCTGGTGAAGGTGATGAGTTGGCACGTGCGCATATGTGGTTTAATGAGCCACAGTCTGGACGAATGCCACCAGGGGCTAAAAGACGTGGCCCGTCAGTAACCATAAGGAGTCTGGCGGGCGGGACTAAATTTACTACCCCTGGTAATTTTTCAATTTTGGCCCTCGTGCAATCGCCAGGGGTTGAGAGGAGGACTATGATGATGCTGGTTGATGATCAGGGTCAGGGGGGGTTTAATTTGTGTCTGCTGAAGTTCGTTAAGCAGGTGGGGATTCCCACATGTAAATTGCCCCATGTTCAGAGGATCACAGCCATATCTTGCTGAGAGGTCGTGGTGGTTGCTCATAGCACGGTGCCTATTTCCATCCTCCTTTCCGGGAACCACCAGGAGGAACTCTTGTTCCTGGTTCTCCCAGTGTCATCTTCCCCGGTGGTTCTTGGTTACCCATGGCTCCGGAGGCCTAACCCAATGATTAATTGGGTCAAAACACATCTCCTCCTGGAGCCCGTTTTGTTTGGCCCATTGTATGCTTTCAATGGAGTGTTCCCCATCTCTGTCCGTTTCCCTCTCCCCAGTGGAGCCGCCGGACCTCAGCCTCATTCCCCAGGCATATCACGATTTGGGAGAGGTCTTTAGCAAATCAAGAGCGCTGTAGCTGCCGCCTCACCGCTCTTATGATTGTGCCATAGACCTCATCCCGGGGGCGAGGCTGCCGTCCAGTCGGCTCTATAGCATTTCTAGCCCGGAGAGGGAGGCGATGGAGCAATACATTAAGGAATTGCTGAACGGCAGCCTTATTCGCCCATCTTTGGCTCCACTCGGAGCTGGATTCTTCTTTGTTGGGAAGAAGGATAGCTCGTTGCGCCCGTCCATCGAATACCGGGAGCTCAACACAATTACCATCAAAGATAAGTACCCTTTGACTTTGATTAATTCAATGTTCGAACTCCTTCAGCGCTCATGGGTTTTCACCAAGCTAGACCTTAGGAATGCGTACCATCTGGTCCACATTCGCGAGGGCAATGAGTCGAAGACAGCTTTTAAGACACACCAAGGGCAATTCGAATATTCAGTGATGCCGTTTGGGCTCATTAACGCCTTCGCCGTCTTCCAGCAGTAAATAAATTACGTCCTCCGCGATATGCTTTACCAATTCGTGTTTGTCTACCTTGATGATATTCTTATATTCTCCCGCTCGCCAGAGGAACATGGAGCCCATGTCAGGGCCATTTTACAACAGCTGTTGGAGAACCGGCTCTACGTCAAGGCCGAGAAGTGTGAGTTCTCCACAACATCTACCACCTTCTTGGGCTTCATCGTGGCTGAAGGGAGACTGATTGCCAACCCGGCCAAGGTGAGGGCAATGTTAGATTGGCCAACTCCCCACTCCCGTAAGGAGCTTCAACGCTTCCTCGGGTTCTCAGATTTTTTTACCACAGGTTCATCAGGAACTATAGTGGGGTGGCACTGCCCTTAACGGAGCAGACCTTCATTAAGGTCCCCTTTTGGTGGACTGAGGCAGCTGAACAGGCGTTTGTCAAATTAAAGCACCTGTTCACGGAAACACCTATCTTGGCCCAGGTCAACACACAGCTCCAGTTTGTCCTTGAGGTGGATGCATCTAATTCAGGGGTTGGCACTGTGCTGTTGCAGCGCACGCCCCCCGATCAGAAGCTTCGCCTGTGCGCATATTTCTCTCGTCGGCTTACGCTGGCTGAGAGGAATTATGACGTTGGGGACAGAGAGCTGCTTACCATTAAGTTGGCATTGGAGGAGTGGAGGCACTGGTTAGAGAGGGCCATTCACCCCATCGTTGTGTGAACCGACCACAAGAACCTCGAGTACTTGCGGTCGGCCCGCCAACTGAACACCAGGCAGCTCGCTAGGTAATATTTTTCCAGTGATTTAATTTTACCATCACTTATCAGCCTGGCGCCCGGAACACCAAACTGGATGTGCTATTGTGCCAGATTGATTCAGGGGAGGTAGCCCCCCCCCCCCCCTCCCAAACCATCATACCACCTTCATGCGTCCATGGAGACCTTACTTGGGATATCGAGCGGAGGGTCCGTCAGGCCAAATCCCAGTAGCCTGTGCTAGTAGGGTGCCCCCGGAACTGTCTGTACATCCCGGCCACCCTCCACAGCAATGTCATCCAGTGGGGTCACACCAGTCGCTTCGCGTGACATCCGGGCATCGCTTGAACTGTGGACTTCATCCGGCGAGCATTCTGGTGGCCCACGGTGTGGCGGGATGTACAAGAATATGTAAAGGCCTTTCAGACCTGTGTCCGGGGGAAATTGGACTCCTCCCCCCAATCGGGTTTTCTCCACCCCCTCCCCATCCTTGGTCATCCGTGGTCTCACATCGCCGTGGACTTCGTCACGGACACACCCCCCCCAGTGGCAATATGGTGATTCTGACCATCATGATCACTTCTCCAAGGTGGTGCATCTGGTGGCCCCCACAGCTCCCCTCAGCCTTGGAGGACGGCAGTCCCTCCTCACCGATCATGTGATCCGGGGTCCACGGCATCCCTATGGACATTGTGTCCTGACCAGGGTCCACAATTCACGTCCCAGGTCTGTAGGACCTGTTGCCGGACGCTGGGAGGCTACTGTGAGTTCTCTCCTCAGGAAATCATCCACAGAGCAATGGGCAGGCGGGAGCGTGCAATCAGTCCTTGGAGGCCGCCTGTGGTGCGTAGCAGCCGACAACACATCATCTTGAAGCACACATCTGACCTGGGTGGAGTACTCATGAACTCTGCGGTACCACAGCAACTGGACGCACCCCGTTCGAGGCTCGTTGGGGTACAACGCCGCCTCTTCTACCCATGGTCAAGAGGGTGGTCTCGGTTCCATCCGTAAGGGCCCATGCTCGTCGCTGCTGGAGCGTCTGGAAGTCTATTCAGGCCGCCCTGGCTCACACCACAGAATGCACCCAGACTGCTGCTGATAGAACGCAGTTTCCGGCTCTCAAGTACATCATTGGACAGCAGGTCTGGCTGGTGGCGAGTCAGATCCCTCTGAAAGAGAAATCGAAGAAGCTGTCCCCCCACTTCCTTGGGCCATACACCATCTTCCGGGTGATAAATGACGTGTTGGTCCAGCTGAAGCTGCCCCCAGCCCTATGGGTGAACCCTACATTCCATGTCGCCCACATTAAGCCCCTCTTGGCCAGTCCTCTCTGCCCCCCCCCCCCGCCAAAAAAAAAGCCGCCTCCTCCTCCTCGGATCATCGACCGCCACCCCGCCTACACTGTATGACGTGTTTTGGATGTTCGCTGTCGGGGCTGGGGCCTACAGTATTTGGTGGACTGGGAGGGCTACTGCCCAGAGGAACGGTCCTAGGTCCCCTTGTTGCAAGGTGCCTGGACAGGGGATGCTCCAGGCCGATCACCGTGCTCACTGTGGGAGAAGCCACTCTGGACCGCCAAGGAGGCGGTCCTAGAAGGGGGGCCCTGTCAAGGGCAGCGAGGAGTGCAACCCTCCCATCCTGCCTCACATTCACCAACTCATCACTGCACCTGAGGCAGAAGACACAACCTGCACCTGCTCATCAGCCAGTGTACTTAAGGAGGGCTCTCTTCCGGCTCATCTTGGTATAGCTGACCCGTGATTAGGCAAGCTAAAATAAAATTATAAGTGTTGACACGTTGTTTAAGCCTTATTTCCTCTCTTTCTCAGGTTGCTGCCACCATGCAGGTGTGTCTCTAGGACTACGCGCGCTCTCCTGCCACATCTCACCGTACTTCAGCTTCTACTCCACCCGGTCAGACACCATCAGTCATCTTCCCCCCACCCTACTGGTTTTGTCTATTCCTCGCTGGGGTCCTGCCGGTGCTCCCTGGCTTTCCCAAGTAAGTGGCAGTTTGGGCTCGCCGATTTCCCCTTACTAATTCCTCTGCTCCCGGCTCTCATCTTCTCTCCACAGGGCAATTCCTCTGGTGAGTGGACTGTTTCTGCAGCTGTGTGCTTTGGTTTTTGCTATTTAATAAAACTTTGCAAACATGCCCCTCGATGTGGTTCCTTCCTGTGCTTTGGTAATCAGCATGTGAGCTGTCACTCTTAATTAGTCATGACAGGCAGCATTAATTAAAGATGTCAGATTAGGTTTCCGTTTAATGTGGTCCAGTACTGTCACCTTTGATGTCTACATACTGTATACTGTTTGTGAACATGTTGATTTAATGACAGATTTTTACGAGGAAAGTTCTTCTTCTTCTTCTTCTTCTTCTTCTTCTTCTTCTTCTTCTTCTTCTTCTTCTTCTTCTAGCTGCTCCCTTTAGTGGTCACCACAGCGGATCATCTGTCTCCATCTCACCCTTTCCCTACATCTTCCTCTGTAACACCAACTCTCTCCATGTCCTCCTTCACTACATCCATGAATTTTCTCTGTGGTCTTCCTCTTCTCCTCCTTCCAGGCAGCTCCATCTTCAATATTCTTTGTCCAATATATCCACTATCCCGCATCTGCACATTTCTAAACCATCTCAGCCTTGCCTCTCTTACTTCGTCTCCAAACCGCTCAACGTGAACTGTCCCTCTGATATAATCATTTCTAACCTTGTCCCTCCTAAACACTCCCAATGAAAATCTTAACATCTTCAACTCTGCTACCTCCAGCTCCACCTCCTGTCTTTTTGTCAGCACCACCATCTCCAAAGCAAACATCATAGCAGGTCTCACTACCATCTTGTAAATCTTCCCTTTCACTCTTGCTGCTACTTTTCTGTCAAAAATCACCCCTGACACACATCTCCACCCACTCCACCCTGCCTCCACTCTCTTCTTCACCTCACTTGTGCATTTTCCATTGCTTTGGATGGTTGACCCCAGGTATTTAAACTCATCTACTTTCACTACCGCTACTCCTTCCATCTTCACCATTACACCTGCCTCCCTCTCATTCACCTTCATGTATTCTGTCTTGCTTTTACTGACTTTCATTCCTCTTCTCTCCAGAGCATACCTCCACCTCTCCAGGTTCTTTTCCACCTGCTCCCTACTCTCTCTGCAGATCACAATGTTGTCTGCAAACATCATAGTCCATGGAGACTCCTGCCTGACCTCATCTGTCAGCCTGTCCATCACCATGGGCAAACAAGAAGGGGGCGCAGAGCCGATTCCCTGATGTAATCCCACCCCCACCTTGAATCCATCCATCACTCCTACAGTGCACTTCACTCCTGTCTCGCTGTCCTCATACATGTCCTGCACCACCCTCACATACTTCTCTGCCACTCTTGACTTTCTCATATGGTGCCACACTTCCTCTCTTGCACCCTATCATAGTGCTTTCTCCTAGATCCACAAAGGCAAAGTGCAACTCCTTCTGACCATCTGTATACCTCTTCATCAGCACTCTTGGAGCAAACATTGCATCCTTAGTACTCTTTGTTGGCATGAAACTGTACTGCTCATCACTGATTGTCACCTCTCCTCTTAACCTGTCTTCAACAACTCTTTCCCATATCTTCATAGAATGGCTGATCAACTTTATGTCTCTGTAGTTACTGCAGGTCTGAGCATCACCTTTGTTCTTGAAAACTGGTACCAAAACACATCTCCACTCTGTGATGTTGTTCATAGGACACATTATGGTGTTACACGGGTGGTGACGTCACCCGGAGTATAAGAGGGCTGCGCGGCAGGGGGTCAGTCTCTTCGGCCACCTCTCAGCCTAGCGGGAGCATCTGTATTATTACTGTAAGTCTGTAATAAAGTCCTGTGTAGTTCACCATTCACCTCATCATTGTTTCACATTTTATGGGCATAACATTTGGCGAGAAGGATAAAGGATGGATGCTGGCGTGTCTTCAATTTGGCCATTTTTAGAGTCTCTGGGAGAGCATCCAGTGCCTTGGCCGAGATGGTTCACCGCTTTTAAAAATTACTTGATGGCACTAAACCTTGGTGAACTGAAGAAGGTACAGGTACGGTCAATTCTGGTCCACATTTAGGGTATGGAAGGGACAGCGTATCCTTGCTACCATGGGTGCTATCGATAGCCGCAAGGACATGGTTGGGGCTAATGGGTGCAATATTTTTGGGGCGCCTGCAAACGTCATTGTCCTGAGGATTCAGTTTCGGCAGCGCCCTCCAGCTATTGGCGAGTCGGTGCAATATTATGTTGCAGGACCTGCAGCAGCGGGCTGGAGACTGCCCAGTGTTGGTGATTGTGGAGAAGAAATGGTCCCCGACCAGTTGGGCGAGCACACGCTTTTGCTCGTCAGCACAGTCAAGACTTCTAACGTACTCCGGCGAACTGACATTAGCCACGGCTGTGGAGATAGCTCAGCAATGCAAAGCAATGGACAAATTATCATGTGACCTCGGCAAGAGAGCTATACTACACTGCTCTGACTCACAATCAGTGGCGCAGGCTGTGGACCCGGACAGCATAGATAGCGAACAAGAGGAATGCACTACAGCTGTGAAGATAAGGTCCGCCCCGGGATCGCCCAGGTGTTTGGGTTGTGGGTCCAATAAGGACAGGTACAAGGCTAGAGAGTGTCCGGCAAGAGGTAAACGCTGTGGCAAGTGTGGTTACCTACATCATTTTGCCAGGGCCTGTAATAGGTTCGAGCGAGGGGAATGGCGACATAAAGCGGATACCCCTGCTTCAACTCCTACGGTGATTCACACCGTCTCACCAAGCACAGATGGCCGTACATACTGTATGGTGAAATTGGACGGCGAGGAGGTGCCGTTACTGGTGGACACATGCACGCTGAAGTCCGTGCTGAATTGGCCTACTGTGAGGAGGTTTTTTTCTCATTTCATTGAGTGAGAGGTCTTTCAATGCCATTTTGTGGATATGGTGGAAATAGACTGTCCATTGTGAGTTTGCTGGAATTGACGGCTAGATACAAGGCAACGTAGGTAGCCAATCTGCAGTTTGTAGTAACCACCAGTGGAGCAAATGTGATTGGCTGTGACCTTTTCTACGGACTTGTCTTCATGATCACCAGCAGTAGTAGAGAGGAGTGGTCGGGCTGTGGCTTGTGGGACCGGCCGGTTCCCTGAGTGTTGGATGATGCAATTTGGGACGAACCTTGGCCTAGTATTCTGGGAGATGAGCAGGACCAACCCCACCCAGGACTATTGTGGAAGAGTTCCGGTGCCAGAGCCCAAGTTGCCCTAGCTGAGGGAACTGGGCGGTGCGGTGGGATGCCCGCAATGGCAGGTGGAGCAGAGTGGCTGGCCCATCCTGCCTCTGGAGTTCAGCTGGGAGGTACTGAGAAGCAGGTGTCACAACGGCTTCACCAGCGTCTAAAATGAAAGCGAGCGGGGCAGGACTGGCTGGCATGGTGAAATGACGTGCCAATGAGGAACACTGGAAGTCGAGTAGGGCTCCTCTAGGGGTCGCTGATGTGGGTCCTGCCCAGAGAGGAGGCCCGTCAAGAGGGGTTCAAGGGAGAAGTGGAAAGTGACAGGAGGACCAGGGGTGGCTGCAGGTGGTGGCTGTTTGGGAAGATGACTACTCCAGCTGTTTGATGGCTCATGGAGACATCCTAACCTGCTGCAGTGCCCCAGCTGACTAGAAGGAGGTGTCCCGGCGTCGACGTGGATCATCTCTAGGTGTAAAAGAAGAGAAAAATGCTCTGGAACGGGACCCGCCTGACAGGTCTCTGGGGGGTGATTTCTCCATGGAGACTGTATTGTAGTGGGGGGGCAATGGGGTTACTACATGATATTATGGTGTGAGATTGCCCTGGTTATATTATCGTTGTGTTAAATGTGTTCTTTGCATGGTTGAATCTGAATAATAATTGTCATTGTATTGAAGGTTATACCTGTTTGTATAAATGTTGTATTATGGGGATTGTTTTTATGTTTTATTTTAGGAACAAGGTGATTTTAGGTTTAATGGACTACATATTTAAAAAAGATGGCAAAATAATCCGTCTAGCCATGTGAGAGTGGGACAGTAGTCCACCTGTCTCCCCCTAGCTTCAGTTGGTTGTGTGAATGGTTAGGCCTTAATTATTTCTGTTTACTGTTTGTGTGTGATTTGAGCTCTAAATTTGGGAGGGTCTTGATTGTGTGTGTGTTTTGGACCTTTTTGAATGGGGGGGGGGCGGATGTGATGTTGTTCATAGGACACATTATGGTGTTACATGGGTGGTGATGTCACCCGGAGTATAAGAGGGCTGCGCGGTGGGGGGGGGGGTGGTCTCTTCGACCACCTCTCAGCCTAGTGGGAGCATCTGTATCATTACTGTGAGTCTATAATAAAGTGCTGTGTAGTTCACCATTCGCATCTGGTTAAAAAGTCCACTGCCACCTTTCCTAAAAATCTCCATACCTCCACAAGTATGCCATCTGGACCAATCACCTTTCCATTCTTCATCCTCTTCAAAGCTGCCCTCACTTCCACCTTGTTAATCCTCAGAACTTCCTTGTTCACCATCTTTCCTTCAACCATCCTCCTGTCTCTCTCATTTTCATTATTCATCAGCTCTTCAAAGTACTCCTTCCACCTTCTCAACACACTCTCGTCATGTGTTAGTACATCACTATTTCTGTCCTTAATCAACTTAACCTGCTGTACATCCTTTGTAGCTTGATCTCTCTGTCTAGCCAGTCAAATACAAGTCCTTTTCTCATTCCTTAGTGTCCAGACTCTCATACAACTCACTATATGCCTTTTCCTTTTCCTTTGCCACCTCTCTTGTTGCCATGCGCCTAGATTCCAAATACTCCTGCCTACTTTCTTCATCTCCATGACTATCCCACTTTTTCTTTGGCTAACATCTTCCTTTGGATACAATACTTTCCTGTACCTCCTCATTCCACCACCGAGCCTCCTTGTTTTCCTTCCTCTGTCCACTGGATATGCCACATCCAGTCATCTATTAATTCTTTCCCTACCAGCCACACTGAAAAAGTAAAAGCGATGGTGTGTGTCATACAATTTGTTTTTTTCTCACGTCTAGTAGCGGTAAACAGTTTATCTATTCAATCTAAACTATTTATATTATTTCAAGTAGTTGAACTTATTTTTGTTTATTTTAATGCAATCAGAACGTGCAGATTGACAGAAAAGCTGAAGAGTATTCATTTAATCAAAGCAATATTTTTAGATTACATGATTAGGCGGCACTCCAAAACTCTAGGTGGGCAATAATGTGTTTAACAGGCAGAGTTTGTCACCCACCTGTCTCAAGAAGAAAAGAGGAAGAGTAAATGGAAAACATCTCAATGAAGGTGACGCCAACAGAGGCCATTTTGTCTAAACAAGTTGCGGAGAACGATTAAGCCCTAGTTTGGAAAGATTGTCATGGACAGATTGCGCCCTAGTGGGCACAGCGCAGCACTGCACCTGTCAAGTGATGTTATATGACGTGCCAAGAACTCAGTACACTCCTGTTGTACTGAGAATGCCACCTCACAAGGTGGCAGACACATATAACTTACTGATCTTGCCTTGAAGGAATTATGGCCGACATAGAAGCATCCATATTTACACCAGAGAGGAAGAAATTTTTCTTCTTCTTCTTCTTCTTTTTAGATTAGACAAACACATATGGATGTTCCCGATCGCTATGTGCATGTACTCGGTCGCGGACGGAGGAGAATTTGCTCCCAAATTTCCCAACTATGATTCAAAAAAGAGATTGTTTAGCTTATGAAGGTAAAGGCTTACATTTTGTTCTAATAGAGGGCGTGCAAAGCTGGTTGATTTCACCTGCCATCCGCCACAGCGCCATGTGACCGGGGGAGACAATCACTCCGATGATTTTGACTTTTGTGTTGTTTTATAACATAAATTACGGCAGATTAAAAGTGAAATTGAGGTGGAATAATCCTAACAGTTTCTGGACGTGGTAGAGAAAGCTAAAATGACTGACAGAAGAGGAAATAGCAACCCGTATGGATGAAAATGGACACAGCGAGAGCCACCTTCACCAGCGGTAACTGAGGAATATGGCTTGTTTTGTTTACATTGTACTGCATTGTACTGATTTTCTGGTTCATATACCTTGAAGATAAGAAAACAAAATGCCCAAAACAAGAAACGGTGGACACAAAGAAGCACAATTCTTGTGTGTAAATGTGTCCAAAGTCAATCTTCTGACTGAGTTTATGTAATTCAATATGGCTGCTGTGGCATTATGCAAATTAGATGCGTAAATTTACTCCTATCTCAAACTTTGGATCATATTCTACATCTTTCTCATTGACAGTAAGCCATTATCTCTTACCACTTTCAAATTATAGCCTTGGAAATCTCTGACATCTGATCTGAATATTTTCTTGAAAAAAATCTTGACCACTCTTGACTTCTAGGGGGTTATGTTGCAATTGACAGTTAAAAGGTTTTAAAATTGATACAGGTGAGTAGACATGTACAGATATTGCGTACTGGTAAAGTTACAGTGTTTACAATAACACATGACTTTGATTCAAGTTGTAATTTTTTCAGTGTTGCATAATAGCATGTTCTAACTAACAGTAGCATTAGCATTAACCATTCAAGATTATGTTTTCAGCTATTTTACGGTTTGCTGACCAGATTTTCCTCCACCGTCAATTTCCGCCTTTATATAGTGGTTTCTAGACCTGCACAGTCCCTGACTTTACGATGGTATACTGTATTAGTGCTGTCTGAGGGGGGAAAGCTTGGTTGATGGAGGGCAAACTTTCCAGAAAACTAAAATTTAAAAGAAAGTAGTGGCAAATTTATGACTAACTAACTAACTAACTAACCTGCACTTATATAGCGCTTTTCAAGTCACAAAGACCACTCAAAGCGCTTTCATTAATACTAACCCTCTATTCTAAGGGCCTATAGGAAACAAATATCTAGGGACAATTTAGAACAGCCAATTAACCTAACATGCATGTTTTTGGCATGTGGGAGGAAACCGGTGAAATCCGGAGTAAACCCCGCAACACGGGGAGAACATGCAAACTCCACACAGATCACTGTTGGTCGGGGGCTGGGATCGAACCCACGATCCCCACAATCCCCCGGCCAAGGGTAAACTGTGCTGCCGCAGTGCTAACCACTGCGTTTATGAGAAAAACATTATAAATTTATGTATAGAAACTTGCATATATAGACAAAATGATGGTGGGGTTTTTTTGTAGGTTTGCTCTCTGTCTGCAGTAGTGATCTAATAAAATGGTACTTTTAAAATTAATTTAACCATAAGGAAAAGTTGGAACTACAGCTCTGTGGACAAATGCATCACATCGCTATTGTTGGATACACCTCTGGATTAGTCTATGCAAAATTGTGGTGCAGCAAGATACCTTCACAATAGACAATAAACTTAATTGATTCTGTTGGTCTTTCATTGCATCTGTCCACTGTGCTGTAGCTCAGCAGGAGCTGCTGGTGCACAAATGCTGTTGAATTAAAGTGGGTATGGTTCTATCTTCCGAATAGGCAAAGTTGATGACAATTGTCTCCTCAAAGTCACCATGACTTTCCATCACCATGGCAAACAAGAAGGGGCTCAGAACCAATCCCTGATGTAACCCCACCCCACCTTGAACTCATTTGTCACTTCTACATCACACCTCACCACCGTCTTGCTGTCCTCATACATGTCCTGCACCACCCTCACATACTTCTCTGCCACTCCTGACTTTCTCATACAGTACCACAATTCCTCTCTTGGTACCCTATCATATGCTTTCTCTATATCCACAAAGACAAAGTGCAACTCCTTCTGACCTTCTATATACTTCTCCATTAGCACTCTCTGAGCAAACATTGCATCTGTAGTACTCTTTGTTGGCATGAAACCATACTGCTGCTCACTGATTGTCACCTCTCCTCTTATCCTGGCTTCATCAACTCTTTCCCATATCTTCATAGTGTTGCTGATCATCTTTATGCCTCTGTAGTTACTGCAGCTCTGAGCATCACCTTTGTTCTTGAAAATTGGTACCAAAACACGTCTTCACTCCTAGGGCGTCATCTCACTGTCCAAGATTGTGTTAAACAATCTGGTTAAAAAGTCCACTGCCATCTCTCCTAAATATCTCCACACCTCCACATGTATGTCATCTGGACCAACCGCCTTTCCATTCTTCATCCTTTTCAAAGCTGCCCTCACTTCTGCCTTGTTAATTCTCAGGACTTCTTTGTTCACCATCTTTCCTTCATCCATCCTCCTCTTTGTCTCATTTTCTTCATTCATCAGCTCTTCAGAGTACTCCTTCCACCTTCTCAACACACTCTCGTCATTTGTTAGTACATTACCATTTCTGTCCTTAATCACCCTAACCTGTTGCACATCCTTGCTGGCTCAATCTTTCTGTCTAGCCAATCGATACAAGTCCATTTCTCCTTCCTTAGTTTCCAGCCTCTCATGCAAAACACTATATGCCTTATCCTTTGCCTTTGACACCTCTCTTTTTGCCATGCGCTTAGATTCCATATACTCCTGTCTACTTTCTTCATCACCCTGACTATTCCACTTTTTCTTTGCTAACCTTTTCCCCAGGACACTTCCCTGTACCTCCTCATTCCACCACCAAGTATCCTTGTCTTCCTTCCTCTGTCTACTGGATACACCACATACCTTTCTACCCATTTCCCTCAATACTTTTGCTGTACTTTCCAGTAATCTGGTAATTCTTCCCTACCACCCAGAGCCTGTATCAGCTCCTTCCTGAACTCTCTGTGACCTTCTTCCTTCTGTAACTTCACCACTTAATCTTTGGCTCTGCCTTCATTGTTTTCCTCTTCTTGCTTTCCAAAGTCATACTACAGACTACCAGTCGATTCTGTCTAGCTACATTCCCCCCTTCCACCACCTTGCAGTCTCTTTCTGCATTAGATGCAGTCCACCTGTGTGCATCTTCCTCAACTCTTGTAAGTAACCCCATGTTCCTCTCTCTTCTTAAAATGCGTTGAGACCAAACGCGAACGGGTGGTGCAAATCCATACAAAGTGAATGGGAAGACGCGAGTACATGCAAATTTGCGCAGTCGGGCGTTCGCGTCCCAGGTTAGCTAGCTAGCTAGCTGCTAGCTTTTGAGATTTTGCTGTCACCGGAGTAAAGGTATCACCAATGCAGAATAAACTTGTTTGAAAATTTGATTCATTCACCTGGAGACTCAGGAGGACCGGGAGCCCTTAAGCTGAATAGGGATGTCGTTGTTGTTTACCCACGGTTTCCTGTTACAGACAAGCTAGCAAGCTAGCAATGTAAACATCCCTCATCTTGTGAACTTTTGGAGGCTTGAGACAACATTTTCAGGTGAGCTCCCGGTCGGATAATGTAAACATAAGCATGACATTATTTTGGGAATTTCCACATCAGGTTGAAAACAGCTGCAGAAGTTTTGAAGGAAACTTCACCTGTCTGCATCTCACTCAGGAGGGGGATTCATGTCTGTTCGCGTGTTTACATTGAGTTATAATGTAATCGTGCTGTGCAAAAAATTCACCCGTTCGCATTTGTTGTGAATGCACCTTTAAAGTATATGTTCACCACAGCCATTTCCATCCTTTTAGCAAAATCCACATTCATCTGTCTTTCCACATTTGACTCCTTAAGACCACACCTACCCAGGACCTCCTCATCACCTCTGTTCCCTTCACCTACATGTCCATTAAAATCCATTCCAATCACCACTCTCTCCCCCCTGGGAACACACTCTACCACTTCATCCACCGTACTCCAGAGTTCCTGTTTCTCTTCTGCCTGACATCCAACTTGTGGGGCATGCACACTGACAACATTCAACATTACACCTTTTAGTTTCAAACTCATGATTCAGTCTGACTCCCTTTTTACCTCCTGAATGCTCTTCACATACTCTTCCTTCAAGATTACTCCTTCTCTATTCTGTCGCCATGAAGTAAGTTGAAGCTCCCATTACAGCATTTCATGTAAGTGAGTTTGGTTCCCTCTAGTGGTGTAGTGAAAGCATCGTTTTGAACTGATACACAAAGTGTTGCACATGCACAGTAATGATATAACGGGAAACCGGTCAGAGCGTCACTCAATGTACGAACGCTGTGAATGTTGTTTAATTATCGGCACCTTGGACATCATTAGTCCGTGAGTATCTGCATGGTTTGACAGTGTTAACAGCTACAATGAGAACTGCATGGTTGTATTGGTGTATTTTAAGCGACTGTCTAGTCCGTGGCCAATATTGTTACCAGCTAAGCTAGAGCTAACGCTAACATGTGCTAAGGTAAATACGGTGACCATATCATTGACGGCGTGTATATGTTTACTTTGTTGCAGTTTTACACGGATGTAGGGATGAATGTAAACGGATGTAAAACCAAAAAGACGAGTGTACATCACACTGAGTTCCTTGTGGGGTAGCTTCAATAAACGAGATAAAAGGAAACATCTTGTCATCATTGAGGCCTGCACCACACGTGTTAGCTTGCTGTCTACCAGTCGAAAACTGGGAAACTCGATGGGAGGGCAGTAAAGTAAAAGGACTACAGCGCGGAGGGCCCAATAAACAAACAACATGCAGCAAATGAGCCTCAGGGCAGGAGAGCAGCACCAGCCAACTCCCCAACTCAGAAGTGAAGTTATGGAGACGGAACACACAGCTCCCTTGGCTACAGCTGTACGAGGCAGCTCGTTATATTCACGTAGCTTCAAGTCAAGCAAGGCTTCTTCAGCTACCTCCTCAGCCATAAGAGCTAGAGCCAAAGCAGATGCTGCACGGGCTAAATTATCTTATTCAGAGAAAGAAGCAGCCCTCATCACGCAGAAAGCTAACCTTGAGGCACATATGCACATTCTGAACCATCAGAAGGCTGCTGCAGCTGCAGAAGCTGAAGCTGCGGCCTATGAAGAAGCAGAGCAATGTGCAAGAAGTGAATTCAGTCAAGCACTAATGGACTTGCCATTTGGCTCAGCACAACACACATCTGAGTATGTACAGAAACACTTTGATGTGCGCTTTGAGGAAACTCCATTTAAAACTGATCCAGCCACCCCCTCTAAGATCCAGTGTGAACAGTTTGAAATGGCCACAAATGTACCATTCATCTCATCTAATGCTGTAGATGGTAAGAGTAGGGTCAGCGTCAACATTGAGGAGGAGCATGGAGCCACAGAGACGATTAATCCCCCAAGGTTACGACCCTATTATGCCCCCGCAACACATTACGCGGAAGCACAAAGCATTCAGGATCTGACCAAATACCTCACACGCCGGGAGATGTTGAGCACGGGACTCCTACAGTTTGATGACCTCCCAGAGAATTATTGGGCATGGAAAGCATCTTTCCAGAACGCCATTCAAGACCTCAGCCTCTCACACCACGAGCAATTGGATCTGATGATAAAATGGCTTGGCACAGAATCAGCAGAACAAGCAAAGAGGATCCGCTCTGCACATGTCTTCAACCCAAAAGCAGCCCTCAACTTAGTCTGGGAAAGGCTAGAAGAGTGTTATGGGTCACCCGAAGCAATAGAAAACGCACTGTTAAAAAAGCTTGATGATTTTCCCAAAATCAGCAACAAAGATGCACTCAAGCTGAGAGAACTTGGTGACGTTCTACAGGAACTCGAATGTGCAAAGGACAGCGGATACCTACCTGGGCTCGCATACCTGGATACAGCCCGTGGAGTGAATCCTGTTGTTGAGAAACTGCCCTACAGCCTACAGGAGAAGTGGATTGCGGCAGGCGCCAAATACAAAGAAACACACAAAGTCGCTTTTCCTCCTTTCAGCTTTTTTTCCAGTTACGTCAGACAACAGGCCAAAATAAGAAACGACCCAAGTTTCAGTTTCTCTCCACCGGCCCACATGAACACCAGAGTTGAAAAGGTCCCCAAGTTCACCAGTAAGCACCTCATCAGTGTCCACAAAACAGACATCCCACCAGCTTCACCCACAGCTAAAGGTAACCACACACATCAAAGAACAGAAAGACCAGATAAACAATGTCCCATACACAGAAAGCCACACCCATTAAAGAAATGTAAAACGTTTAGAGTCAAACCAATAGAAGAACGCAAACTGTTCTTGAGAGAGAATCACATCTACTTTAAGTGTTGTGAGTCCACTCAGCATCTGGCAAAAGACTGTAAACAGTCAATCCAGTGCTCTGACTGCGGTAGTGATAGACATGTAGCAGCGCTACATCCTGGCCCCTCTCCTCCTCCCATGGAACCTCAGGAAGCTGAGACGGATCATGGCGGGGAGTCCCATGATTATGAGGGCACACTGGTCACATCTAGATGCACAGAAGTTTGCGGTAATGCAGAAAACCCACGATCCTGCTCAAAAATTAGCCCTGTGTTAGTTTATCCTGCAGGACACAGAAAGGAAGCCCAGAAAATGTATACAGTGCTCGATGAACAAAGCAACAGATCACTTGCTAAATCAGAGTTTTTCCGGCTGTTCAACATTAGAGCACCTTCCGACCCTTACACACTGAAAACGTGTTCAGGGGCTACTACGGTTTGGGGGCGGAGAGCTTCAAACTTCATGATAGAATCAATGGATGGAAAAGTACAGCTCCAGCTTCCAAACTTGATCGAGTGTGACATGATCCCGATGACAGGAGGGAGATTCCATCTCCAAAGGCCACACTTGTGCATCCACACCTGAGAAAAGTCACAGACAAGATTCCACCTGTAGATGAACATGCTCCCATCCTCCTACTGCTGGGAAGAGACATCCTACAGGTACACAAGGTGAGAGAACAAATAAATGGGCCCCACAGTACTCCCTATGCAACAGCGCTTGGACTTGGGATGGGTTATTGTGGGAGAAACGTGTTTGGAGACAGCACACAAGCCTTCTTCTACTGTTAACGTGCTAAAGACACATGTGCTCTACAATGGTCGTGCATCATCCCTCAGCCCATGCCCAAACACATTTCTTGTCAAAGAGGTTTCAGGTTACTCTACCTCACGCCCCAACAGCATACTACCATATGCTTTGCAGGGTGAGAGAGACACAGACCACTTAGGAAACACAGTCTTTGATAAAGCAAAGGACGACGATAAACCAGCGCTGTCAATAGAAGATCAAGTTTTTATTGACATCATGGACAAAAGAAGTAAGAGACTTACAGAATGAAAGTGCACGTGTTCGGCAATAGCCCTTCTCCAGCCGTGGCTGTTTTACCCGCATGAGACGTGCTGCAGCTGAAGGGAGAAACAGCATGGACATGACACAACACAGTTCAGAATGAGACATTTCTATGTAGATTGATGGATTACCTCCACAGCCACACCAGAAGAAGCTGTTGACATCCTGACAAATGCACAAAAGATGTTAGCACAATCCAGTCTCAAATTACACAAAATAGCATCTAATGACTACAGGGTCATGGAAGCCTTTTCGGCGAATGAAAGAGCAAAGGACTTAAAAGACTTAGATCTCAAACGTGATGAGCTCCCACTACAACGCAGTTTAGGGGTGCCTTGGAATCTGGAAATTGACAGTTTTATGTTTCAGGTGTCCATCAACAGGAAGCCCCTGCACACGGAAGGGGAGTCTTAGCGATGGTCAACAGCCTGTATGATCCTCAAGGGTTTGTGGTGCCTATCACGATGCAGGGGAAGAATCTCCTGCGTGAACTGTCAACAGAACATGGCGACTGGGATGAACCACTTCCGGCTGAGAGAGAAGAGGAATGGAACAAATGGAAAGATTCCCTGAAAGACCTAGAAGACCTAGCAGATATCGCAAGGTGCTACCTGCCATTGTCGCAGCCTTCTGTTCGAAAAAGAGAGTTATGCAGTTCTCGCAAGATGCACCAACCTTGGCAATCGGAGCAGTAGCCTACCTGAGAACCACCAACAATGAAGGTCAGTGCCACTCAGGGTTCATTATGGGTAATTCTAAAATAGCACCATGCCCTACACACACCATCCCTCGTTTGGAGCTATGCGCAGCCGTCCTAGCTGTTGAGATGCACGAGCTGATCAGGGATGAGATAGACACTGCAATGGCTGCTGTCAGGTTTTATACAGACCGTGAGATTGTTCTCGGATACATAAATAATAACACAAAAGGGTTCTACGCATATGTGGCAAACCGTGTAACCCGCATCAGAAAGTCAACACTTCCATCACAGTGGTATTACATAGCAAACAGCAACAGATGGGCTCTACTTTTCACATGCATGTCAACAAGAGCTGTGCACATCGAACTGATTGAATCAATGTCAACGTCCAGTTTCATAAATGCTCTGAGAAGATTCTTCTCCATTCGGGGACCCGCACAGCTTCTGCGATCTGATAGGGGCACAAACTTTATCGGGGCATATAAGGAACTGAGAATTGAGCGCAGTGGCGCAGCATCGACGAGTTACCTGCAAGAAAAGGGTTGCAAATGTTTTTTTTAACCCACCCCATGCATCACACATGGGTGGATCCTGGGAAAGACCCATTGGAGTTGCCAGGCGGATTTTAGATGCACTACTTCTCAAGAACAAACTACGGCTCACGCATGAGGTACTGAGCACCTTAATGGCGGAGGTTATGGCAGTGATGAATGCAAGACCACTTGTGCCGGTCTCAACAGATCCTGACAATCCAACCATCCTAACCCCAGCAATGCTACTGACCCAAAAAACCAACCCCTTGACAGCACCATCAGGAACTTTCGCTGCACCAGAACTTCATGCATGTCAGTGGAAACAAGTGCAGGCTCTTGCAGATAGTTTTTGGAAACAATGGAGACAAGAGTATCTTGTGACTCTTCAGAGCCGAAGAAAATGGACTGATGAGAAACTGAACATCAATGTTGGAGATGTCATTTTGCTCAAGGATGGGCAAACACACAGAAATGACTGGCCCATGGGGCGGATTGTGAAGACATTTCATGGAAAGGACAATAAAGTACGAAAAGCGGAGGTGAAGATAATAAAAGATGGGACTGTTAAAGTGTTTCTGAGACCAATTACAGAAATGGTTTTACTGATAGCAGATGGGGAATAACAGATAATGATATGGTTAACATTGTTATGCCCTGTTGTTTGAAATGTTGTAAGGCTAAATAGTGGTACAATGTTATTGCACCAGACGGGGAGTATTCTGTCGCCATGAAGTAAGTTGAAGCTCCCATTACAGCATTTCATGTAAGTGAGTTTGGTTCCCTCTAGAGGTGTAGTGAAAGCATCGTTTTGAACTGATACACAAAGTGTTGCACATGCACAGTAATGATATAACGGGAGACCGGTCAGAGCGTCACTCAATGTACGAACGCTGTGAATGTTGTTTAATTATCGGCACCTTGAACATCATTAGTCCGTGAGTATCTGCATGGTTTGACAGTGTTAACAGCTACAATGAGAACTGCATGGTTGTATTGGTGTATTTTAAGCGACTGTCTAGTCCGGGGCCAATATTGTTACCAGCTAAGCTAGAGCTAACGCTAACATGTGCTAAGGTAAATACGGTGACCATATCATTGACGGCGTGTATATGTTTACTTTGTTGCAGTTTTACACGGATGTAGGGACGAATGTAAACGGATGTAAAACCAAAAAGACGAGTGTACATCACGTTGAGTTCCTTGTGGGGTAGCTTCAATAAACGAGATAAAAGGAAACATCTTGTCATCATTGAGGTCTGCACCACACGTGTTAGCTTGCTGTCTACCAGTCGAAAACTGGGAAACTCGATGGGAGGGCAGTAAATTCTCCATTCCGCTTCCTATCTGCACCATGGTAGAACAGTTTAAATCCACCTCCAACGCTTCTAGTCTTGCTTCCCTTTCATCTGGTCTCTTAAACACAAAGTATATCTACTTTTCTTCTCTCCATCACATCATCAACTCTCTGCCTTTACCAGAGGTAGTCCCTACATTTAATTGATTATCAAAGAAATAATAAAAACTCATGGACAAATTTACAAATGGCAGTTTTGAATTTTGTGAAGACGTGGCTCTCATCCACTGACGTTACACCCTGGCCAATCAGTGGCCTGCAATCTGTTGACATCACATTTTCAGTTTGACTCGGCACCGTTGGAACCTCACTGAAGAAGGTACAAAAAAAGTACCTGGTACCAGGTATTAATGGAAAACCCTACAAACCGAGTAGAGTAAAGGCGAGTAGGGCTGAGTAGGTACTAGTAGAAAAGGGGCAATAGCTGCTGCCTACACCAAGGACATACAATTGTGTGAAAAACTGTCTAATTTAAATATTAGACAGAGATAACACAAGTAAACACAAAATGCAGTTGAAGGTGTTTATTGTTAAGGGAAAAAAATCCAAACCTACATGGCCCTGTGTGAGAAGTTCAAGTTCAGGTTCAGGTTACTTTATTTGTACCCGTAGGTAGATTTGTTTTGCAGTCTGGTGACATCCATATTTACAAGCCACAAATTACATTCAACATAGACACAAACACAGGCACATATGAAGCTGACTATAAACATGATAAGAATACTCAAGGCTCCATCAATCAGGGTATAAAAAGACAAAGAGATGGGAGAAAAACCAGAGGTAAGAGAGAAGGGTCATATTAAAAGTTAAAAACTAGTCAAAGAGGTTAAAAACTCAAAGGTCTAAAACCCAATAAAATATTTAGAACCCAAGTGACATCCTACAAAAATAAGTAAATATAAAATGGAGTTAATAAATAGGTACCAAAATTAGGTTCAATATATTTTTACAGCTTGCTCAATTCTTTGACAGCAGCAGGGACAAAGCTGTTTTTGTAGCTCTGGGTTCTACTTTTTGGGACAGCAAACCTCTGTCTTGAGGGAAGAAGCTGAAAGTGGCAGTGCAAAGGGTGGGAGTCATCATTTAAAATGGAGGTAGCCATCCTCTGTACTTGTCTGGTGTACAGGGATGTCAGGCTCAGCTGTGGCTCACCAAGCAAACGACTGGACCATCTAACTACCTGATCCAAGGATTTCCTCTGTTTCAGTTTTATCTGACCAAACCATGACACTAAAGAAAAGGATAAAACAGATTCAATAAAAGCCCGATAAAGCATTGTCATTATGGTTTGGTCAACTTGGAAGCGTGCAAGTTTTCTCAAGCAATGCAAATGTTGCTGACCCTTTTTGCACACCCTTTCACAGTTCTCTTCAAAATTTAAATTACTATCAGTAATCGTCCCAAGATATTTGTAGGATTGTACACATTCGGTGGTCTGGCCTTTTAGTACGGTGACTTTGTGCATGGAATTTTTCCTCCTAAAGTCAATAATCATGTCTTTAGTTTTTGTCGTATTCAGCTGCAGGTAGGAATCCTCACACCAGTGAACAAAATCATCAACTACTGGGCCGTGGCCACTCTCACCATCCTGGAGGAGACTGACAATAACTGAGTCATCAGCATACTTTATAATGTGTCTGTGTGTGGGGGGCAATGGATCAGCGTTCTCGTCGCGCCCTCCGCCAGTACCCGGGCTTGCCTGGGGAAGCTAATGATCCTACCAGCAGACTAAATTCAAAGAGACGACGCCTCTGTGCCAAGTCAAAGAAGAATCCTAGTCACAGTCCTAAAGCCGAAAGCAAACAGCCCCAAGAGCACTTTGTGGTAGGATCTGCCCTTCGCATATTACAACTAAACGTTGAAGGCCTATCTGTAGCCAAGCGAAGCCTTATCGAAGTCCTCACCTTCCAACATTCGATTGATGTAATCTGCCTCCAAGAGACTCATATTGGCACAGAGGAAGCTGGCCGTTTCACCATCAAAGGCTTTGACCTCCTGTGCTATGTTCTACATGCTAAACATGGACGTGCCACCTATGTGCGTTCTGACATAGTTGAAGCAAATCACCTGATAACAACACATTTCTCAGACACCATAATCATTGGTGGCTTCCATATTGTCAATGTGTACAAGCCCCCTAATGCCAACTGGGATCTGCAGGTCTTACCCACCCTACCCCACCCTGCCATCTATGTGGGGGACTTTAACAGCCATCACCCTGACTGGGGGTACCCAGCAGTGGACAGTGATGGGGAGGCACTTTCAGACTGGGCATCCAGAAATGACCTCGCTTTGATATACGACCCCAAACAAAGAGGAACCTTCCACTCTGCTAGGTGGAAGAAGGACTATTCTCCTGACCTGTGTTGGGTCAGCTCTTTGAATGGGGAGCCATATCCTACACAGATCCTCATTCTTGATGATTTTCCACACAGCCAACACCGGCCCCTGCTTGTACACATTGGCCTACAACTTCCAGTCATATACAGCCCAAGGAAGATGCGCTGGAACTTCCGCAAAGCCAACTGGAAGAAATTCAGTGAAACTCTGGACCAGAGCATTGTTACCATCCCACTCCACACCATCACTGTAGATGAAGCATACAACCGCTTCTGCAGCGCAATCTTCAAGGCTGCCCATACTGCAATCCCACGAGGCTACCGACCCCTCTATGTCCCATGTTTGGATGGAGAAAGTGCTGCCCTCCTACAATCCTATCAAACATCAGGGGACCCAGAGATAGCAGACCATCTCATTGAATCGCTAAATACAGCCCGGCGAAAGAAATGGGAGGAGACAGTTGCTGACCGGAGCTTTACCCACTCTAGCAGGAAATGTTGGAGCCTCATCCGTCGCCTAGGAGCTGCACAGAAGCCCCCTAGCCAAAGCCGAGCATCCGTCACACCCAACCAAGTTGCATCCCACCTACTGACTATCGCCAAAGCACCCCAAGACAAAGACACCAGAAGAGCAGTTACAACTGAGCTAAAAAAACACCAAAAAATGCCTGTAGAGGAAACGAACCCTGAACCCTTCGAGGCTGCTGAACTGGAGAAAGTCCTACAGGGCCTGTAATGTGGAAAGGCAGCAGGATACGATAACATCTTCCCAGAATTCATGAAGAATCTTGGCCCCCGAGCCCTAACCTGGTTGACACAATTCTACACAAGGATCACACAAACGAACTCGATCCCAAAGAAATGGCGGACAGCAAAGGTCATTGCCATCCCAAAACCTGGCAAAGACCACAAACTACCAGCAAGCTACCGCCCAATCTCCCTACTCAGCGTTCCTTACAAAATCATGGAGCGCCTAATACTGCAACGCATTTCCCCAGAAATAGAGGATATTCTAAGTGTGGATCAAGCAGGTTTCCGCAAGGACCGCAGTACAGGAGAACAAGTACTGGCCCTAACCACCTTCATTGAAAATGGCTTCGAGAGCAGACTGAAGACAGGGGCTGTGTTTCTCGATCTTACAGCCGCCTATGATACGGTCTGGCACAAAGGCCTCCTCCTGAAACTTATAAAGGCGATCCCTGCTTGGGCAACAGCAATTATAAAAACCCTGCTGACCAACCGAAGGTTCAGAGTCCACCTCAGTCAGAACACAAGTGCATGGAGAATGCAGAAAAACGGACTCCCACAAGGCTCAGTTCTAGCTCCAACTCTGTTCAACCTCTACATAAACGACCTGCCTACTACAAAATCCCGCAAATTCATCTATGCAGACGACATCTGTTTGGCATTCCAAGCACCAGACTTTGAACCACTGGAACGGGTGCTCACGGAAGATCTTGCTAAACTGGACCAGTTCTGCAAAATCTGGCGCCTAAAACCAAGCCCAGCAAAAACCGTCTCCAGTGTATTTCATCTCCACAATGCAAAAGCTGCCAGAGAACTAAACATCCACCTGAGCGGACTCAAGCTTAAGCATGCCCCAAATCCAACTTATCTTGGAGTGACCCTTGATAGGACCTTATCCTTCAAAGAACATCTAAAGGGGACGGCTGCTAAGGTGAAAGTACGAAACAACCTGCTCTGCAAGCTCGCTGGTGCAAAATGGGGGGCGGCAGTCTCCACCCTGCGCACCTCAGCACTGGCCCTTTCATACTCTGTAGCAGAATATTGTGCCCCTGTCTGGTCCAGGTCATCTTACACACACCATGTAGACACCCAGCTCAACTCAACCATGAGAACTATAACTGGAACAATCCGCTCAACACCACTCCCCTGGCTCTCTGTACTGTCAAACATAGCCCCTCCACACATCCGGCGAGCAGCATTAACTCAAAGGATGCTCCAAAAAGTTAAAGATTTTCCTCACTTACCAATCCATGCAGATATCTACACCCCACCCACTGCCCGACTTTCATCCAGACGGCCGATTTGGAAAAACCCTCCCCCAGCTGACTTTACCATCCAGACAGCTTGGCAAGAGGAATGGGAAACCAAGGAGGTCCCAAACAAACAGCTGGTGATAAACCCCAACCAACAGGTCCCGGGCACCAACCTCCCAAGGAGACAGTGGTCTACACTCAATCGCTTCAGGACTAGACATGGCCCCTGCTTGGCCAGCCTTCACAGATGGGGCAGTAGCCCTAGCCCACTGTGCGCATGTGGAGAGGAGCAAACTATGGAACACATCATAGAGGCTTGCCCGCTCCAAAGACTGGAAGGAGGATTACACACCCTCCATACAGCAAACCAGGAGGCAACTGCTTGGCTTAAGGACTTTGCATTCGCTAAATAAATAATAAATAATGTGTCTGTTGTCATGTCTGCTCCGACACATGTTTATGTACAGGATGAAGAGTAGTGGTGACAACACACACCCCTGAGGAGAGCCAGTAGAAGAGCACTTTCGGTCAGACAATGTACCATTGACCCTTACTCTCTGCATCTTGTTGGTTAAGAAATCCAGAATCCAACCCACCAGATTATTGCTCAAATCAAATTGCTGCAGGAGCCTTTCAACTAAGATATGAGGTTGGATTGTATTAAAGGCGGA
Source organism: Pholidichthys leucotaenia (assembly GCA_020510985.1). Classification (NCBI taxonomy): domain Eukaryota; kingdom Metazoa; phylum Chordata; class Actinopteri; order Cichliformes; family Pholidichthyidae; genus Pholidichthys; species Pholidichthys leucotaenia. Next base: position 283,440,296 of record CM035840.1, read on the forward strand.
GGAAAAGTCCACAAATAAAAGTTTGGCGTGTGTCCCATTAAAATCCAGATGTTTAAAAAGCATGTTAAACAGAGTAACAGTGGCATCCTCCACTCCTCTGTGAGGCCTATAGGCAAACTGCAGAGGATCCAATGCATGCTCAGTCTGCTTTAGGACCTCACATCTGACCAGCTTTTAAAAAAATTTCATTAAAATTGAAGTCAAAGCAACTGGTCTAAAGTCGTTTACCGTTTTAGGACAGCTGGATTTTGGAACGGGAACAACCACAGGAACAACCATAGTCACCAAGTGATTACCCCCTAAACCTAATAACTGGTTGGGCCACTCTTAGCAGCAACAACTGCAATCAAGTTTTTCCGATAATGGGCAATGAGTCTTTTACAGTGTTGTGGAGGAATTTCGGCCAACTCATCTTTGCAGAATTGTTGTAATTCAGCCACATTGGAGGGTTTTCAAGCATAAACCGCCTTTTTAAGGTCATGCCACAGCATCTGAATCGAATTCAGGTCAGGACTTTGACTAGGTCATTCCATAGTCTTCATTTTGTTTTTCTTAAGCCATTCAGCACTGGACTTGCCGATGTGTTTTGGATCATTGTCCTGCTGCAGAACCCAAGTGCACTTCAGCTTGACATCACGAACAGATGGCCAGACATTCTCCTTCAGGATTTTTTGGTAGACAGCAGAATTCATGGTTCCATTTACCACAGCAAGTCTTCCAGGTCCTGAAGCAGCAAAACAGCCCCAGACTACCACTCTACCACCACCATGTTTTGCTGCTGGTATGATCTTCCTTTTCTGAAATACTGTGTTACTTTTTCGCTGGATGTAATGGGACACACATCTTCCAAAAAGTTCAACTTTTGTCTCGTCAGTCCACAGAGTATTTTCCCAAAAGTCTTGGGGATCATCAAGATGTTTTCTGGTAAAACTGAGACAAGCCTTTATGTACTTTTTGCTCAGGAGTGGTTTTTGTCTTGGAACTCTGCCATGCAGGCCATCTTTGCCCAGTCTCTTTCTTGTGATGGAGTCATGAACACTGACCTAAACTGAGGCAAGTGAGGCCTTCAGTTCTTTTGTGGTGTTATGGGGTCTTTTGTGACCTCTTGGATACGTTGTTGCTGCACTCTTGGGGTATTTTTGGTCTGCTGGCCACTCCTGCAAAGGTTCACCACTGTTCCATGTTTTCGCTACTTGTGGATAATGGCTCTCACTGTGGTTTGCTGGAATCTCAAAGCTTTCAAAATAGCCTTGTAACCTTTTCCAGACTGATAGATCTCAATTACTTTGTTTCTCATTTGTTTCTGAATTTCTTTTGATTGCAGCATGATGTCTAGCTTTTGAGCATATTTTGGTTTACTTCACTTTGTCAGGCAAGTCCTATTTAAGTTATTTCATGATTGCGAACAGGTGTGGCAGTAATCAGGCCTGGGTGTGGCCAGAGAAATTGAGCTCAGCTTCCCAAAGATGTGATAAACCACAGTTAAAGGTCTAATGACACGATTTTGAAATTTTTTAGCATGTTGTGTAAACCCAAAAGTCATTGTCGATGATCATTATAATATTTACAACTGTGCCTGCATAAACTAGTTATCATCAAAAGACCGCAGCCACTGACCGGACTGTGGTGCCGCCCACCGAATGAAAGAGGAGTTAGCAATGACGTAAGCGACAGAACAGACGCTGGTGTTGTTGACTGGAATGCCAGCAGTTTTGTAGCTCACAGTTTCTCTGGTTTCTTTTTTTTTTAATTTTACTGCTATTCTTTCGCATTGTGTCGCAGGCTTAGATAAACAGCAGGCCGTGAAAGACCACATCACATGCTTCAGCTCCAACTGTCATAAGCCTCCTCATGGGCTTTTATGCAGGAGGAGTGTCAGAAGCCGAGCCGGCTTGGTTTCCCCCAGCTCGGTCCAGACCTCTCTGTGGGTTTAGGTGCCGCTGTTTATGTATGTATAGTATATACTTCAGTGTGCTTTCCTTTTCTTAGCCACTGTCTGGCTGGCAGCTGTTAGACGGCCGCTTTGACCTACTTTCTGTGAGCGCATCCTGACAGCTCGCCGGTCCAGCCACGTCCCCTCTCTCATTATCACCAGCTGGTTCCCACTCCCGCTGATCATCTTTCTCAGTCCTCATCCAGGTGCTTCTCATCACACCATCACCAGCAGTGCATGTACTTAGTGGCCGTTTGCCAGTTATGCACTGCTGGTCCATAGTATTGTCATCTGTGCTGTTAGTCTGCCAGTATTTTCAGCACTCTCACAACGTGTTAGTCACTCCATGTTCGCCATGATTCTCGTGCATCCTTGAAGCGATGTCGGCTCTGGGGTGCACCTGTGGCTAACACGTCTCCTCTCATTCGTTCTCTGGGCGATGCTGGCCCCTGAACGCCATCAGTAAGTGTGTTTGTGTTTTTTGCACGTCTTCACCTTTTTGGGAATTGTCTGTCTTTCTGTATTAAATGTACTGTGGTGAACCCTGCACATAAATCCTAGTTATTTCATCCTTCCTGTCCGTGCGCTGCGTAAGAGCGCATGGAGGGTCATGACAAGGAGCACACGAGGAGGGGAAGGATGATTGGATTTACGCACAGGATTCACCACAGCACATGTATTGAACAAAAGAGTGATGACAACAGTTCCCCAAAAGTTGAAGACTTACAAAAATAAACAGAAACACTTACAGTTGGCGTTCGGGGCTGACATCGCCTCAGTGAACGCATGGAGCGGAGACGTGTTAACCACGGTTACGCCCCAGGGCCAACATCGCTTCAAGGGGTGCAACAGAACCACGGCTGTGTGGAGTGGCTAACACGTCGTGATAGTTTTGGCAATCTTGGCTGGCTGACAACACGGCAGATGATGCACACAAAACATGAACAGCTCACTGTCAAAGAGAGAGGGGGTGTGGTCAGACCGGCGAATCTTGGACAGTGCCCACCTGAAAGTGGGTCAAAATGGCACATAAACCACATGTACAAAACATAAAAACAACAAGAACTCGAAAGATAATACAGTACATAATAAACCCTATGCCTCAGCCACAGCACTGCTATGATTTTATTGAAAAATCATGTTTAAATAAACTATATTTATGAATAAATAATTTGTTACAATATCTGTAACAAAAGCAAACCACTTGGTGTTCCCCTGCCGTGTGTTTGTCGCCGCTGCTGTGGTGGGCATGTGTGCCTCTCCACCGTCACTCTCTGAGTCTGACTTGCTAGGCACGATGCCTGCTTGGCACGGCTCAAACCTATAAGGTCTGATGCCTCCATATTCTTCACTATCATCCCATTCTTCTGAACTATAATCATCTTAAGATTGGACAACATAAACCAATTCCAGACTACAGGTGCTGGAACTATCGTCGATGTTTTCTACCGCTTCCATCCTGCGTGTACAATGGGCAGCCAAGCACTGTGTTCTGTCACTGATGTCACAACATGGCAGGGGGGGTTTCCAGCCACTGACGCAATTTGTGATGTGGCGCTCATGAAAACGTTGGATATTCGAGTGAAAAAAGCCTGTTTGACTTAGAACTGCACAGACCAACTGCACAGACCAATCTATTTCATCAAATTGAAATTATGTGTTGCAAAATTAGATGAAGTCAAAATTGTGTCATCAGACCTTTAATGTATGTTTTAACAGGAGGGGCAATCACTTTTTCACAGAGGGCCATGTAGGTTTAGATTTTTTTTACCCTTAATAATAAACACCTTCATTTAAAAACTGCATTTTGTCTTTACTTGTGTTGTCTTTGTCTAATATTTAAATTTGTTTGATGGTCTGGTACATTTAAGTTTGACAAACATACAAAAAATGAGAAATGAGTAAGGGGGCAAACATTTTTTCACGCCACTATATATATGCTTCATGCAGTCAGTTAGATGGATGAATTACTTTAATCACCTCCGCCAAGGAGATTGTTTTCACAAGCGTTGATTTGTTTTGTTTGTTTGTCTGCCTGTTAGCAAAATAACTCAAAAACTGCTGGATGGATTTTCAAGATATTTTCACCAGAGGTAGCCCCTGGGCTAAGGATGAACCCATCCGATTTTGGAGGTGATCCAAGGGGGCAAAACTATATCAAGGCCCTGTCTTCTCACAGTATGTTGGCAGGATTATATAAAAACTACTGGACAGATTTTGATGAAATTTTCACCAGAGGTGGGCCTCGGCTTACTTATGAACCCACTACATATCAGATGTTATCCATGACTGCATACCTCCACCAAGGACCTATTTAGCAATCTTGGTAACAAACGGGCAGACAACCAAACCTATTTTTTGACAGATGGGGCCTTGGTGGAGGCATGTGCTCTCTGAGTGCCCTCTAGTTTTGATGATGAGAAGCTGAAACAGTTGTTGCTAACATTACAACACATTCATCTCTGTTTTTCAGCTATCCTAGCATAAGCAGATTTGTTATAACAGAATTAATCGAAGGAAAAGAATCACAGTTGAGCTGAAAGTCTTCAGAGCTGGCTGGCTTATTTATTTATTTTTATTTATTTTATTTAACCTTTATTTATACAGGGTAGTTCCATTGAGAGGCAACCTCTCTTTTTCAAGGACGTCCTGTTCACACTCTCACAGTTAAGCATTCACATCTTTTTTGAGTATGAGAAGAGACTAAATTAAAAAGAAAAAATAAATGGCATGTGCAAAATTACATTGGTTTGAAGGTTTAAATGTCAGGTTTGAAAAGTTTTTAATTGATCACCCAGCCCTAAATCTGGTACAACCACCTAAAGAGTCTTGTGTACTTTATGGTCCACAGCACACTTTGATTATCAATTTCCATGCCAACCTAAACAAATTTAAGCTAAATCCTGCAGATATGAAAACAGCCTTGGGCAGTCTGACCTTGGAGGACTACTGTATGTTCTGTGCCTTTTTCCTGTTTCCATTGTTTTGTTTTTTTTTTTTTTCCTTAACAGGAAATTCTGGAAAATCCAAATGAAGAACTGGAGCAGGCAACCATGGCGATCTTTGTCACCAGAAAAGATGATCCTTTCCCTTCAACCAAAGACATAAAGATTGTAATTGACAGAAGAGAGGTACTGAATGAGCTGTCCTCGATTCCAGTAGCTTTTGCCATGTTTTTTATGGGTTCATATATGCACTGAACCTCAATTATCAAAAAAAAAAAAAAAAAAAAACCAAAACAAACAAACAAAACAAATCAAAAACTGAAGTACACCTTTGAGTTTGTGCAAAAAGTTCTGATGGAGTTTGACGACAAAAAGATGACTCCAAAGGTTAATCTCAGTACGCAGCTGTAGAACCTGGAATAGGCATAGCAGAGTTGTCCTTTTTGGTCATGCTTTGATTGTCATATTGCTTACGTTGATTCTCCAAGGAAGAGTTATATAAATGTTTATTTTTAGAAAGGTCCATAACTGCAGTTTTAAAGCAGTAATTGCTAACATGTCTTCCAAGTTCAGATGCTGTGAGCCTGACAGGGTAACATATAGCCCAAGTGTAGTAATATAGCTGTTAATTAGACTTTGAACTGAATTTGAATTAATATTTTTAATCCTTTGTAAGAGGTTGGTGTATGGACCTTGTGCTTAGGAATACCATGTTCACCTGTGATATTTCAGAAATTTTCTAAAAGGTGAGTTAAAAAAATGAGACTGCATTTCAAAGATTCAAAAACTCAAGATTCAAAGATTGTCGATATTACTATATGTACAGGACAGACAGGAGAACTGAAATGACGTTTCTTTCTCTCTTCAATGGTGTGCACAATATAAAAAAAGAAAATGGAATAATGGTGGAAAAACAACAACAGCAGTCTATGGTCTATCAGTAGTCTATTTGCACTGCAATGTTTGCACAGCTTTTGTATGGCATATTGGTTGGATTTTAAAACCAACTTAACAGTTTGAGCAAAATGAATGAGTGAATTTAAGAAGAAATGTGTTTTCTACATTATGTTCTTAATTTGTAGTTTCAAAGTGTCAACTTTTGGGTGCAATGGTTTTATTGTGGCTGATATGGTTTTATTGTGGCTGATACAACTAAAGTAGTTACAGTTTAAAAATACGAGCTTTGAATCTGAAACACTATTAATCTTTCACTGTATTTTGCAGATGTCCATTGTTTGGCATATTTAGTCTGGTTTCCGATGTTCAGCTGAAGAAATGTGTTTAAACAGTTTTATACATGCATTGTTGAGATGTTCAGAGGACACGCATCACACAATTTTAAATTGAGATGGAACAATAAATGTGATTGAGGCAATATCTTCTATGTTGTCATTAATCAAAATATTTAAAGTATTTTTAGATTTGATTTCCTAGAAATTTAAAATAATGACATCTATTTGATTTTGTGTACTTTATTGATCCCCAAAGGGGAAATTGAGAGCATCCACCTGGATGGATGAAGCAGCCACTGTACGGCACTATCCCTTAATCATTCACACACACATTCACACCTAGGGCCACTTTAGAGTCTCCAATTAACCTAACCTGCATGTTTTTGGCCTGTGGGAGGAAACCAGAGAAATCCCGGAGTAAACCCACACAGACACGGGGAGAACATGCAAACTCCACACAGATCACTGTTGGTCAGGGGCTGGGATCGAACCAGGGATCCCATGGCCAAGGGTGAGTTGCTGTGCTGGTGCAGTGCTAACCACTGCGCCACCGCACCGCCCATTTCCTATTTCCTTTTAGTTTGAAAGAACGTAAAATTATCAGTTTGCTCCAATCCACAAAATAGTTTTGATTGTATTAACAAAAAGAAATCTGTTTAATCTGAATAGCTATATTAACATAAACTCAATAAAGAAAATGATTTGTTTTAATTTGGTACAATTTAAAATGAATTTTTTTTTTGGTTGTTTTTTTTTTTTGTTTTTTTTTTTTGTTACTTATTTGTACCCGTAGGTAGACTTGGTTTGCAGTCTGGTGACAAGCCACCGGCTGCTGGTCGCTGCGTGCGCGAGCGCCCTAAACCTACATGTTTTTTTTGGTGTGCGGGAGGAAACCGGAGAAATCCCGGAGTAAACCCGCGCAACACGGGGAGAACATGCAAGCATGAATTGCTTGGTTCAGCGTAAAAAAAGCTGTTTGATTGGAGTTAAAAAAAAACATTAATTGAGCCAAATTAAATTCTTTAAATGGATTCAATGAAGAATAGTTCTTGTGAATGATTCTTTTTTTTTTTTTTTTTAGTAGAACCGTTTTTTGTTTTTTTTTTTTGTTTTTTTTCAGTGCAGAGCCTGTATCAACCCCTTCTTGAACTCTGTGCTTCCTTCTTCATTCTGTAACTTTCCCCACTTAATCTTTGGCTCTGTCTTCGCTGGTTTCAATTCAATTCAACTTTATTTATATAGCGCCATTTCACAACAACAGTCATCTCATAGCACTTTCAACTGCAGGGGAAACCCCCACAACTGTAGAAAGACCCCAGCAATCAGGCAATCCCCTGTGAGCAAGCACTTGGTGACGGTGGAGAGGAAAAACTTGGCTGTAGGTTTTGATCATTGCTTATTAATTCCAGGGGCAGATTGAGCCTTGCTCTCCGCCAGCCCTACAGCCATGCCTTCTCCTCTTGACAGACATTCACTGGCTGTATTCCATCACCACATGCACACACTTGCACTCACGCATGCACACACACTCACACATGCTCACATCCAATCATTCATGCACCTGCTTGCCACACGGCTGTGTCCACTTGCCTTTGTTAGTGTATTGTGTACTTATAGGGAGACAGTGTGACCAGTCAGTGTGGCAGCTTAAGTCAACTTTGGACATCCTGGTTCACTGAGCTTTGGCTCCTTCCCTTTGGACTTCACCACGTTGTACTTCAGAGCCTTTTCATTCCAACATAATTGTAAGTCGTCTTTTTGTGCCTTTTCCCTCCGCTCCTGCCTGCCTGGAGCGCGTTTGGCATTTCATCTGAGCCAACGAAGTTTGTAGCCAGTTGTCTCACTCATTCTCCACATTGACTGTTATTTGGACATTTTGTGTGCATTTTTTTCCCTGTAATAAACACGCTTACTTTACTACACTTTGGGCCGCTTCCAATTTAAATGTTTGCTGCGAGATCGTGCAGCGGACATGACAGTAAGCTGTCACCACAAAGAGCCCAAGCAGTAAGTAGCGTGTTATTTTCATTTTTTTGTGGTTTTTTTTCACCTACCTGTTCGGATCTTGATGTTCTTGTCTAGCCATCCCCACACTGGCCTTAGTGGATGGGCAGCGGGACATCCCAGTACAGCGGAGCAGCAGGCAGCCTGGCTAATCTGGGAACTGCTGAAGGACACGTATGATTCCTTCGGGCTCAGAGAGCAATTGGCCTGCCTCGATGGAGCGATACGGATCCTGGGGGCTCATCGGGGCCTCTGGAATTACCTGGAGTATGCTGAACTGCTGTCTGCTGTCAGCGCCCTCGAGCAGGCTTTCCTCGACCTGGAGAGAAGGGCTTTCCGAACCAGGCCGAAACAGAAATGCTGTTCTCCACCGGCGGCCATCGTTTCCTCTTCTCCATCGCCCTCTCCAAGATGGCCGCGACCAGGTCGGCAACATCGACGTCACCCGTTCCCAGAATCCCGGAAGAACAAGTCAGCTCCACGAACTGCTCCTGTTCCGACACTGAGCCCTGTTACCCCCGCAGCAGATCCTCATCTCCAGTCCCTAGCAGTCCCGTCTGCAGAATCTCCTTTCATATCCACTGCTAGGTTTTCTTCCACGGTCAATCTGCAGGCAGCAGAGGAGTGTGTGGTTTCTTCACCGGGGTCCCCCATTCCTCTGGTGAGAGGGGCAGCTCCCATATGTTATACATAGGAGCCTAGCACTGCCTTTCCCGAACGGATGGGTGAGGACGTCCAAGCAGCAGCAGCAACCAACGTCTTGAACCGGGAGAACAGGCAAGTTATTTTTTATTTGACTTCCATTGATAATAAAATGTCTTGCCTGATTCCCGGTAGGGAGGCTCAGGGGTAGCAGTCCCCTGAGCTCTCCCCACCTACTGCTGTTAGAAACTGTCACCAGCCCTCTCTCCACTTTCCTCTGTTTGCCTGCCGGAACCGGAGCCAAGCAGTCGGGACCAGGAGGAGCCAGAGGTCCAAGAGGGGTGTCCTCCCGCAGCAATGGTGAACTAGATCCCAGCTGCCACACCGGAGGAGTCACCAGTGTGGATCATGGCAGCTGGGGACACCGAGACTGCAGATACCATCATGCCTGCTGTGGAAGCCGCCACAGCAGAGTCAGCGCCCGAGCTGTGCCTCCAGGAGGTCGAGCCTATGGAAACATCGCCTGGATTGCCGGAGTCCTTGGTGGCGGTAGAGCTCGAGCTAAGGCAAGTGCTCTCTTTTGTCTTCCTTCTTTCCATATTAGAGCATTTTTGCCTAGCTCAGGGTAAGGAGGGCCAGCTAGAGCCATACACCGCACCTGAGCTCACCTCGCCGGGCTCCACCACTGCCGGCGACCCTGACCCTTCTTCCTTTGTGTCCGAGTCCTCTTTTTGGGTCACTGAAGAGGGGTCCATGTCGCTGGACGAGTCTGAGGTTCAAGGCTCGCCACTGGACATCATCGGGGCTTCTGCCGCTCCCACAGAGGTGACCATGGGTCCATTTCCCCTCCTGCCTGAGGCCATCATCTGGGTTCTGCCTCAGGTTGAGCCTCCATGGGTACTGTGTCCCGGTCGGGGACCATTGTTGGTGCTATGCCCCAACATCAGTCACACATGGGTGCTGTGCTCCAGACTTGGTCCGTCATGGGCACCAAGCCTCAGCCTGAGGGCTACCGAAGGTGCAGCAGCGACCCAGCCGGGTCCCACCACAGGTGCAGCAAGGGTCCAGCTTGGCTCCACTGCGGGTGCAACCATGGCTCGGTCGGGGTCCACCGTGGGTGCAGTCAAGCTCCAGTCCCACGCCGGGACCACCGAGGGTGTAGCCGAGCGCCAGTCCCACACCGGGACCACCGAGGGTGCAGCTGAGCTCCAGTCCCATGCCGGGACCACCGAGGGTGCAGCCGGCCAGCTTGGGGACAGTGAGGTCCCTTCTTCCCTTTCAGAGGTCCTCAGGGTGTCCCTTCCTCTTCTGCCAGGCTCCGCCATGGTCCACCTGGTCCTGCCACCAGGAACCGCAGGGGGTCCCCTTCTTCAGTCCAGCCACCAACCTTTCAGTCTTCTGGTGGGTAGGCTGCCACCTCGTTTCTCCCTCCAGGCCTGGTGGCTCAACTATGCAGGCCGACCTCCTGAAGGACTGGGTTCCTGGGTCAAGTGGCCCTTTTCCTCTGGCAGGCCGCCTGATACCGTTCTGGAGGCCGCCTGCTGGCCCTGGGACTTTGGCCGGCCCACTGAACTTACAGCCACCTGCTGGGCCTTGGACTCTGGCCGGCCCCCTGAACTGTAGGACTCTTGGGGGTGGGGTGGGTTAATTTAGTTTGGGGGTTGGGAAGTGTTCATTGTGTTGTATTGTGGTGTTTTTTTCTTTTTTTGATTGATCCCTCCTCACCTGTTTTCCCCCACCTCCCGACCTGGTTTGGTGTGTTGGCCTTCTGGGTGTGTGGGGGGTGGGGCTTTGTTCTCTGTTTTGATTGTACGGTGGGTGTCTTGTATCCACCCCTTGGCGGGGGGGGGGGGGGCTCTGTCATGTTCAGGGTTGTAGGCTTTGATCATTGCTTATTAATTCCAGCTGGCACATTGAGCCTTGCTCTCTGCCAGCCCTACGGCCATGCCTCCTCCTCTTGCCAGACATTCACTGGCTGTATTCCATCACCACATGCACACACATGCACACACGCACGCACACACACTCACACATGCACACATCCAATCATTCACACACCTGCTTACCACACGGCTGTGTCCACTTTCCTTTGTTAGTGTATTGTGTACTTATAGGGAGGTAGTGTGACCAGTCAGTTTGGCAGCTTTAGTCAACTTTGGACATCCTGGTTCACTGAGTTTTGACTCCTTCCCTTTGGACTTCACCATGTTGTACTTCAGAGCCTTTCCGCTCCAACATAATTGTAAGTCATCTTTTTGTGCCTTTTCCGTCCGCTCCTGCCTGCCTGGAGCACGTTTGGCATTTCATCCAAGCCAACAAAATTTTTAGCCAATTGTTTCACCCATTCTCAACATTGACTGTTATTTGGACATTTTGTGTACATTTTTTCCCTGTAATAAACACGCTTACTTTACTGCACGTTGGGCTCACTTCCAGTTTATATGTTTGCTGTGAGATCGGGCAGCGGACATGACAAGCAGGAAGAAACCTCCAGCAGAACCAGGCTCAGGAGGGGCAGTCATCTGCTGCGACTGACTGAAGGGTGAGGGGATAGAGAAGAAGAAAAGAACAGAAATGTAGAGAGCACACAGCATGACGGGGAGTCAATCTATGGGAGAGAACAAACAGATGTTAATGACCAGCAAAAATATTTCATTGATATTGAAGAGAGGAGTGAAGCTCAGTACATTGTTGGAGGTCCCCCAGCTGTCTAAACCTATTAGCAGCATAACTAAGGGAGGGTTCAGGGACACATTATCCCACCCTAATTATAGGCTATATCAAAAAAGGAAGGTTTTAACCTTATTCTTAAAAACAGAGATCGAGTCAAACTCCTAAATCCAGATTGGAAGCTGGATCCAAAGGAGAGGAGCTTGATAACTCTTCTTGCTTTGCAAAGTCATCCTACAGACTACCATCCGATGCTGTCTAGCTACATTCTCAACTGCCACCACCTTGCGGTCTCCTATCCCTTTCAAATTTCTCCTTCTGCAAAAGATGTAATCCACCTGCGTACACCTTCCTCCACTCTTGTAAGTCACCCTGTGTTCCTCTTTCTTCTTTAAGTATGGGTTCACCACAGCCATTTCCATCCTTTTTGTCGTAAATGCCCTTCAGAGCAGGATAAAAGGCACCACACACCGGCTGTGGGTTTATGAATTTATTAGGGAAAGATGCACAAAAGAAAAAAAACAAAAACAATACTAAACCAAAAACTGGCAGAAATCTCTGAACCCTCACTTAGTTATGCTGCTAATAGGTTTTGACAGCCAGGGGACCTCCAATAATGCACTGGGCTTCACTCCTTTCTTCACTCTTAATGACATTTTTTTTTTTTTTTTTTTTGCTGGTCATTAACATCTGTTTGTTCTCTCCCATAGATTGACTTCCCATCGTGCTGTTTGTTCTCTACATGTCTGTTCTTTTCATCTTCTCTATGCCCTCACTCCCCAGCCAGTCGCAGCAGATGACTCCCCCTCCCTGAACCTGGTTCTGTTGGAGGTTTCTTCCTGTAAAAAGGGAGTTTTTCCTCTCCACTGTCACCAAGCACTTGCTCACAGGGGATTCCCTGATTGCTGGGGTCTTTCTTCAACTGTGGGGGTTTCCCCTACAGTTGAAAGTGCTATGAGATGACTGTTGTTGTGAAATGGTGCTATATAAATAAAGTTGAATTGAATTGAATTGAACTGAATTGAAATCAGAGACACAGGTAAGCCAAAAAATAGCAAACGCTAAACGAGAGGGGAGTCCCCGGCTAAACCTGGAAGTACTAGCCGTGGAGCGCACGCTAGGCAAAAAAAACAGGAGAAGTTTCAAAGACGCTTTCTTGTGTAGAAGATAGTTGATAGTAGGGTGCTGTGCCATACAATGGTGCACAGCCACTTAAATAAGGCTACAAACAAACTAAAATGAGTAGTAACAGGTGTGCGCAATCTGAGCGGGCAGGAGAAAATAAAGATACAACTCGGACCAGCTTGGAATAATGAGGGAGGAGGAAGCAATCGGAGCTGACAGCTGACAGGGCCACGCCCACGCAGAATGAAACCCCAGAAAGCCACTGACTGCTGTCAACCCAGAGAGAGAGAGAACACAACAGAATACAAATATAGTAAGATGGCAGGGAATAAAGACCAATAACTTCCAAAAATTGTAATAAACAAACTGCAATGAACATAAACTGGAAAATAAATCATACTGAGAAACAATGTAGGATAAAAGACAACTCAAAATGACAACAGAGCACAAATATAAAAAAAACAAAAGGCAGACAACCTGAGCCCGGTGGAATCCCGCCAAAATCAGAACGTTACACTTTTAGCATCCTTTGCCAAATCAAACATGGATTGACAATTTTTTTTTTTTTGAAAAAAAAAAAAAAAGTGACATGCAATAATTTTCCTGAACCACGACATTATCATTGGCTGAATAGTTCTGATTGATTGACTGATTTTTTTTCATCCACATCAACATCAAATCAACACATCTCAACAACGACTCCATTAGCAATGAACAAAAAAGTGCAGGAAGAAGATAATTGTATGAACCTGCCTTTTGTACAAACAAGCAGCAACAGATATGGAGTACATTCACAAAAGTGCATTTGCTTATGCCTATTCACATACTAAGGCATACTACATCAACTTCATGTACACACGAAAAAAAATGGAAAAAAGAAGGAAAATCAAACAAAATCAATTCCAACTTTAGGCAGGAAAAAAAACAAAACACCTAACAGCATAGGTCTTCAATACCATACTGTTCAGATGTTACTTTGGCAAATAAGAATAAAAATTCTCTTATATTCCTGATATAATACAAACTTTTGTCCAAATTGTTCCACAGTTTAACATCATAAACTGAAATACACCGTTGTTTTAAAGATGTCCTCTGTCATATTGATAGAAGGAACAGCTCACGTGCAAGGAGCAACACCAGAGAAAACACTCAAAACACAGAGAAGCAAGTTTAAATGGTTTATTGACAAATTTCAAAAGAGATGCTCTTGTAGAGAGAGCATCACTCGCCAGAGGAAGACATGGCCTGTGGCGAGGACCAGAGTGATTAACGGGAGCAGGGATATGATGAGGAGAGAAACAAAACAGGCAACTTATATGAACCAAACAGAGAATCCGACAGAGCACCAACAGGAATAGACGAACCAGCGGGATGAAGCTGGTCGGGGGTAGATTGAGAGTGATCTGACAGGGTGGAGTGAGGAAGCTGAGACGGGGTGAGGATGATGGAGCAGGTGAGTGCACAACAATGCCTGGAAGCACACGGCACATATGGCAGCAACCTGAACAAGGAGAAGAGGAGAGGAAATGTGAGTGATATTTCTCTCTCAACAAAACCAAACATTTACTCACTAAAGAGGCAGTTTACCCAACGAGCCAGTGCTGAAGCTTTCACTTGATTGTCCTTATAAGAGCTGGCAAGGAAGAGGCGGCAAGTGTGTCCATCCCCGCAGGTGAGCTGATTGCCTGCGGAGCTGGGGGAAAGTTCAACAGGACGGGTGGAGCGAGCTGCTCACCTGCATATGACAGTGCCCCCCCCCCCCCGAAAAAAAGGAACACCTCCTGGTGGTCCACTGGGCTTTTTCGGACGGGCTTGGTGGAAGGCCCGGACCATCCCTTTCTTGTGAAAATGGGATTTAGGGATCCAGGACCTGTCTTATGGGCCGCAGCCCTCCCAGTGGACTAGGTATTGTAACCCTCGGCCCCGGCGGCGAACGTCCAGAATCCTCTGAAAGGTGTTGGTGGTCTGGCCATCAAGAATCCTAGGGGGAGAAAGTGGCTTGGGGGGGGGGGGGGGGCAGAGTGGACTGGTGGAGAGGGGTTTGATTTGTGAAACGTGGAAAGTCCTATGGACACGGAGGGCCCATGGGAGCTGGAGGCAGACCGTAGCATCGTTGAAGATCTGAGTAATGGGAAATGGCCCCAAGAAGCGGGGCGATAGCTTTCTTGACTCAGCTTTCAGAGGTATCTGGTCTGCCGATAGCCACACGTGCTGCCCGATCTTGTACTCCGGAGCTGGGGTCCGCTTTCTGTCTGCATTCTTGCAATTGTGTTCAGTAGATCGAAGAAGGGCGGCCCGGGTGGCCCTCCAGGTCCGGCGGCAGTGGCGTGCATGGGCCCCCACAGATGGCACTGTGACTTTACTCTCCTCCATGGGCAACAGGGGTGGGGTGCAACTCATAAATGCTTCAAACGGAGTGAGCCCCGTAGCAGCGGAGACAGCGGAGTTATGAGCGTACTCCACCCAGGTCAGATGTGTGCTCCAAGTAGCGGGGTTTTTAGCTGCTACACATCTGAGGGCGGCCTCCAGGGATTGGTTGGTACACTCAGCCTGCCCATTGCTCTGGGGGTGATAACCAGACATCAGGCTTACAGAGGTTCCAAGGGATCAGCAGAATGATTTCCAAACTTTAGAAGTTAATTGAGGGCCCCAGTCAAACATATTGTCCATGGGAAAACCATGAAGCCGGATTACATGAGTGGTGAGGAGATTGGCAGTTTTGGAGGCGCAGGGTAGTTTAGGGAGAGGGACCAGGTCAATGGACTTGGAAAATCGGTCAACGATGATTAGGATAATAGTTTTGCCATGGGATGAGGGAAGTCCCGTGATGAAATCAAGGGCGATATGGGACCAAGGTCAACCGGGAAAGGGTAGGGGGTGGAGCAGACCAGAAGGGGGTGATGAACTGGACTTATTCCGGGCACAAGTCTGACATGCTTTCACAAACTCCTGCACGTCCCTCCACAGGGTGGGTCACCAGAACCCTCACTGGACCAGATCAATCGTCCAAATCACTCCCAGGTGACAGGCAAAGTGGCTGGAGTGACCCCATTTGATGACATCACTGCAGAGGGCGTCAGGAACAAACAAGTTGTCCTTGGGGCACCCCACTGGTTCACACTCCAGGGACTGGGCCTGTCGAACCTTCTGCTTGATTTCCCAAGTAAGAGCTCCTAGAATACAAGATGGTGGAACAATCGGCTGGGAGAGGGGCGGGGGGGGGGGGGGGGCTGACTGGTCGGCACAGAATTGCCTGGAGAGAGTGTCCGGTTTGATGTTACGTGAGGCCAGGCCTATAAGTGATGATAAAGTTAAATCTGTGGAAGAATAAGGCCCAGCAGGCCTGCCTGGGGTTAAGTCCGCGGGCTAACCGGAGGTATTCTAAATTCTTGTGGTCAGTCCACATGACTATAGGATGGATGGCTCCCTCCAATCAGTGTCTCCATTCCTCTAGCGCCAACTTAATGGCAAGGAGATCTCGATCCCCTATGTCGTAATTTCTCTCGGCTGGGGTCGAGAAAAAAATGCGCATGGGTAGAGCTTCTGATCGGAGGTTTAGCACTGTGACAGGACAGCGCCCACCCCCGAATCGGACACATCCACCTCAAGGGTAAATTGGAGCTAAGAGTTGACTTGCGCCAAGATGGGCAACATCTTGAACAGGCTTTTTAATTTCGAAAAAGCCTGTTCAGCTGCCTTGGACCAAAAAAATGGAACCTTAATTGAGGTCAGCTGCGTGAGAGGCTGTGCTACCCCACTGTAGTTCCTGATGAACCGGCAATAAAAGTTTGCAAACCCCAAGAAGCATTGCATTGGAGCTCCTTGCAGGAGTGTGGTGTAGGCCAATCCAGCACAGCCTTCACCTTATCTGGGTCGACTCTCAGCTCCCCTTACGCCGCAAGGAGTCCAAGGAAGGAAGTGGAGCTGGTGGAAAACTCACACTTTCCGGCCTTCACAAAAAGTTGGTTTTCCAGGACCCGTTGTAACATGGCCCTGACTTGGACCTTGTATTCCTCCTGCAAGCAAGACAAATTAGGATATCATCGAGATATCCAAAGACAAATTGGTTTACTTTATCTCGGAGGACGTCATTAATAAGATGCTAGAAGATGGCGGGGGCATTGGTCAGCCCAAAGGGCATAACCAGATATTCAAACTGCTCCAGGTGTGTTTTAAATGCCATCTTCCATTCATCGCCCTTACGGATATGGATGAGATGATACGTGTTACGCAAATCGAGCTTGGTAAACACCTGTGCGCGCTGAAGGAGCTCGATTGTGGAATTTATTAGGGGTAGAGGATATTTATCTTTGATGGTAATGGCGTTAAGCTCCCGGTAGTCAATACACGGATGCAAAGTTCCATCCTTCTTACCAACAAAAAAGGCTGAATGAAGCCCACATTCAATGAGTCTTTAATGTATCTATCCATTGCCTCCCTCTCTGGACCAGAAATGCTGTAAAGCCAGCTGGATGACAGCCATGCACCCAGGAGGAGGTCTATAGCACAGTCGTATGGGTGGTGAGGTGGTAAAGAGAGCAATCTCGACTTGCTAAAGACCTCCCCTAGGTCATGATAGACCTCGGGTATGAAGGAGAGGTCCGGCGGCTCTACCGGAGGAAAGGAGATGGACAGAGATGGTGAACACTCAGCCTAGCTTAAACAGGAAGCCAAACAGTACGGACTCCAGGAGGAGATGGAATTATTGCCCAATTGATTATAGGGTTATGCCTCCGGAGCCACAGGTACCCCAACACCACCAGGGAGGAGGAATTTGGAAAAACAAGGAACAATATTTCCTCCTGGTGGTTCCCGGAAAGAAGTATGAAAAGGCGCTGTACTTTCTGAGACTGACGCCACACTGTGGCTAGAAAGAGTGGTGACGTTGAGCGTGACGGACAATTTGGTAGAGGGAATACCCATCTCCCACATCAGTTTGGAGGAGATGAAATTCCACTTGGCCCTGAGTCAATTAGTGCCGTAACCTTCCTCTTGACCCCCGTTAATTGAATGAGAGCCGAAATTGAGAGATTACCAGGAGCAGCCTGAGAGGGTACACACACGAAGGGTGGGCGAGAGTAGGATCTATGCTCTTTTGCGCGCTTGTGGTACTGATTATCCAAGCCGACTGCTTGATCGATTAGAACGTCCAAGGAGGAGAGAACAGCATGGACCGCTAGGTCGTCGCGGAGGTTGGCGTTTAAACCTTGGAGGAAGGTGCTTCATAGGGAAACGTCCTTCCATCCAGAGTCAGCTGCTTCGACCCGAGACTCCACCAAGTAGTGGGCTACAGACCAATTCCCTTGGCGGAGAGACAAGAGGAGGCTCAAAATGTTACCCTCGCTTTCTGTACAGTCAAAAGTTCCAGGGAATTCTGTCACACAGCGATCAAATGTGTAGTACAGACCCTCTGGGCTGTCAAGAACTGACCGAGCCCAATTCAGAGCCCGGTCACGCAGCATGAGGGTCATGAAATGAATTTTGGCTATGTCATCCGGGTACCCCCCCCCCCCACCTCGCCCAAATAAAGCCACACTTGGCAAAGGAAATCCCTACATTTCCCTATCTCCCCCGCGTACGGGGCAGGCAAGGGAACGGAGGTTGTGTGGTGTACGGTGGAAGAAACGTGGGCCAGCAGGTGGAGCGGGAGAATCAAAGCCAGATAAATGGGTCAAATGATCAGCAACTGTGCTCAGCTGCTGCATAATAGTTTCCAGCTGCTGCGTAAGTACGGCCACCTGCCTCTCTGTAGCATCTAAGCGATGAAGAGTGGAGTGTTCCACTGATGTGGCTCCCACTTAGCTTGTGCTGTGGCTGGCTCATTCTGTCGTATTGATAGAAGGAACAGCTCACGTGCAAGGTGCAACACCAGAGAAAACACTCAAAACACAGAGAAGCAAGTTTAAACGGTTTATTGATAAATTTCAAAAGAGCAGCTCTTGTAGAGAAAAAGTCACTCGCCAGAGGAAGATGTGGCCTGTGGGGAGGACAAGCGTGATTAACAAGAGCAGAGATATGATGACGTGGGAAACCAAATAGGCAACTTACATGAACCAAACAGAGAACCCGACAGAGCACCAACAGGAATAGACAAACCAGCGGGATGAAGCTGTTTGGGGGTAGATTGAGAGTGGTCTGACTGGTTGGAGTGAGGAAGCTGAGGCGGGGTGAGGATGATGGAGCAGGTGAGTGCACAACAATGCCCGGAAGCACACGGCACATATGGCAGCAACCTGAACAAGGAGAAGAGGAGAGGAAATGTGAGTGATATTTCTCTTTCAACAAAACCAAACACTTACTCGCTGAAGCAGGCAGTTTACCCAACATGCCAGCGCTGAAGCTTTCACTTGATTGTCCTTATAAGAGCTGGCAAGGAAGACGTGGCAGGTGTGTCCAGTCCCGCAGGTGAGCTGATTGCCTGCAGAGCTGGAGGAAAGTTCAACAGGACGGGAGGGGTGAGCGCTCACCTGCATATGACAGTCCTCGAAAAACTGATCTTGAAGTGAGGTTTTCTCCTGTGCTCAAAAGATTTGTTCCTCTTGATGATTAATTTCAGTAGATGACGTGGCAATGACCAATGTGATGCTCCAAACACAACTGATAAAATTCTCAAAATAATCAGATCGTGGGGTTTTAATAGCTTTGATTTCAGAGCCAGTTCACTGGTGTGCTATCTCGTATGTATTATTCTTATTGCTCTTTTCTGTAATATTTTAAATGTTTTAAACTGATCTCATATGTTTTACCCCACAGCTTTGTACAATAACTTAGATATGGCAAAACTAACAAACAATACAGTATCTTTAGTGCATCGTGATTGAGTGTATGTGTTTGACCTTTTTTCACTAAAGCTACAATTTTTTGAGATTTTTGATTGAATGTATCTTAAATGAGACGTACAAGAGTTTATGATCACTTATCACACCAAGGAATTTTATTTGGTCCACACTTTCGGTCTTGGTTCCGTTAATTTTTAGACCAATTTAAACTAAACATTTGTTGCCAAATATGCATTTAGTTTTACTTAGATTTAAAGTTAATTTATTTTCATCAAACCAGTTTTTTAATTTAACAATTTCACCATTAACCTGTTGCACTTCAGTGTACCGCGGGCGGACACGTCTCTGGAAAAAAAAGAAAAAAAAGCTGCATTTCCGTTCTTCCACTACAGACACAGCCGCGAACAGAAAGCCAAAGGAGTGCTTTGATTTGTTTAGATGTGATTGACCTCTCATTCGACTAATAAGAGCCTTGAATTGGGTTTCTGAAACCTTGAAGAACCAATGACTGAAAACCTAGCAAGAAGGACCCGCCTACCAACGGCTGCGAATACAGCCAGCCAATTGAAGCACAGAAGTTCGAAAGCTGTTTTGTGTAAGCCGCTGGGTGACACACAGGCGTTCGCCAGTCTTTTTTTCTAACTACTGTTCTTATTTGTTTTGAAAAATCGTTCGCCAAAACCGCAATCATGGAAGCGCAAAACCGCAATAATGGAATTATGGTTTGACCGGGTCACGTGACCAGAACCGCGAGTCCGTAACAAGCGGGCCAGCGCCATGTTCGTCTGACAATGAGGAAGAGAAGTTCGCCAGCGACATTGCTGTTGTGGACAGGTAAGTGTTATAAGCTAAATTATTCTTTATCCCTGAAAATTGTAATCCAAATGACTTTTGACCGATCGGTAAATTACAACTGTGCGTTATCACAACATGATGGACCCGGACCGCTCCAGTCCGGGTCCGTCATTTTGCGAACGCCCCCCATCCCCCACCCCCCGCTACTCTTCTGTAGCGGATTGCAGATATATTGCAGATATTTTAGTGCAACTGTGCGTAGTAGACCGCGGCGCACCGTCACCGCTTTCCATCATGTAGCGATAGGCGATGTCCGTCCTCTGTAGCGGGGGGTGGGGGGTGGGGTGGGAGTTGTTATCTTCTACATTACAGATATTCTAGTATAATTTTTAGTGCACTGTAGGTTATTTTTTCTTGTAAAAAAAGCCACACATTTTTTATGTGGCATGCTTCTTTGTGTGTGGGGGGTTGTTTATTCATTCATTCATTCATGAATGAATAAACAACCCCCCCCCCACACACACACACACACACACACAGCCCTTCACCTTTCATTAGAGCCCAAGATCAAGCTTCTATATTGAATCATTCAAAATAGTCTAGTGGCTAGGAGGGGTTCCCATGCACCCCCCGGAAATCAACTTTTAACCAGCATTTCTGGAATGCTCTGGATAAGCTGTTAACGAAATGCCTTGTTCCCAAGCTTGCAAAATGTCCCACGTGACTTTTTTATGCTAATTTTATGTAAATTATTGCCGCCATTACCAGAAAATGCATTTTTTGTTATATCTCTTTAAATGTTTGAGAAAACTCCTTAATTATGGCTTCTACACCCATGTTATGAAGGTCACTTGTCACATTGAACCTATTTTCAGAATGCCCATATTTGTATAGAACAAGAAAATATGCAAATTAGGTCCGCCATTGTGCAAAAATCTTTATTTCTCTATACAGTGATCCCTCGCTACTTCGCGCTTCACCTTTCGCGCCCTCAGTGCATCGCGGATTTTTCAAAAATATTCATCAAAAATTCAAAATTGAGAAATAATGGGCGGGCGCTAGCAGAAGGCAGGGAGACTACATTAGACCATCAGGTATCAACACGGAGAGCCGCACAACTCAAAAAATCCACCTCTCTGTTCGCTGTTCTCGTGTTGGCTCGGCTCGGAAATCTCGCAAGCTGATTGGCCGAGACGTTTCACCCCGCAAGCTGATTGGCCGAGACTTTTCACCCACCTCCTCTCCCTGCCGAGCGCCCATGAAGGGAAGGAAGACAGCATTCATTGCTCTTTATCGCTCGTGTTACGTAGTCTCGCAGCGTGGAACTTTTTGCTGTTCTCTTGTGCCATTTTGTGCGAAACAGTCTTCCCGTCGAGCCACTACGCCGCCTCCTGCAGCTTCTCCAGCTCTATCGGAAGCTGCCCTCGGCGATCCTGCGCTTCTAGCACCTGACGATGAGGCGTCACCTGAGGAGCGGTAAAGCTCTCATTAACCTGTGCAGTAAATCATCTTCATCTTGAGTTACGTATCTTGTTATAAGAATAAAAGAGTTCTAAAAACATATTTATGTACACTTTATTTACATCTACGTATGTATGTACACGTACACACACACACACACACACGTATCATATGAGAGAGAGAGAGTGAGAGAATGAATGTACGTATTATTTATGGATGACGTCATTAGGGGTGACGCTACTTCGCGGTTTTTCACTTTTCGCGGTCGGTTTTGGAACCCATTAACCGCGATAAGTGAGGGATCACTGTATCTCTACCAGTCTTGGACATAGCCTCACCAAAATGGTTTCTACCTCCCTTATTACATAGTCAAACGATACGATAACGTTATCATTGTTGTGAATACACGTGTTACTAGTATGTTATGAAATCCTGTAATTACGGCTGCCATTAAGAAAAAATAGTTTTTTTGCCCTATTTTGGCTCCTTTTAGAGATAAACGTTTTCTGGGAGCTTCTACCTCCCTATTAACATGGTCAAGGAACATGATAACAACTAATTATGTGTTCATTTCTAACAGAAATATGTAACTATTACGCATCATCATCATCATCTTCTTCTTCTATGTCATCTTCTGCTTCGTCTTCAGACTCTTCTTCTTCACTGTTGTCTTCACCAGCAGTATCTAGGATATCTATGAGTGAAATAGGTAGCGCCTCTCCATAGTACCAGATGGGTTCTAATACTTCCTGGTCTGTTCTTAACCAACCCTGACCCTCATCGTGTGGTTTTGGCTTTTTGAAGATAGCTTGGTGAGCTCATTTGTACAGCACAACCCGGTAGTTTGCACGCTGGATGTGTGGCTTGAGCGCAGAGTGGCACGGAGGGAGATGTGACAGGTCGACTTTTGACTTGGTAGTGAGCCTCTCACCTTCACCAACCATCTTTCGAAGCAGTTTGACACGTACGGTATCCACGGACGATTCACGAGGCTGCCCATACATGATACAGGTGAACTTCTCCATCTGTGTAACCACTTCAAGGTCGACGTTCCAGTTATCTCCAAGCTGACGGAATGCCTCATGAAACCTTGGGCTCTTCTCAAGTTTTTTCAGAGGACCGACTTTTCCTTTTCCTTTAAAGGAGCTTGTACAATCTTCTCCAGTGAACACGTAGAAGCCAAGTATGGTGGAAGAGTAGCTGCGTCCCAAGGACTCAGCAATTTCCGAGAGATTGAGTAGCTTGCGGTGTTTGCCAGATCCTGTGTCCAAGTAGACAGTAAGGTTTATTGTATGGGCATGGTAGAGCAGAATCACGAAGATGTCCGTGTCTGGCATACGGACCACAGCATTCTCATAGCCAATTCTGGCGGCAAAGTGAAGGTATAGCACCACCCTTGTGTCAGTTTCTTCCTGATCACTGTATATTTCGGGGAGTTCTCTCTCTTCCACCTGAAAGCAATAAAATACAAACACAAAGTTTTTTACTTCAGTAATTGCATGGGCATAAAAGTAATAGAAATGTTATCGACAGACCTCCCCGTTCGAAACGACCAGTTCATGGGCCCGTCCTTCAACAATAATTACTGCTTTCTGCGTGTTTTGGAGCCTCGATGCTGCTTCTCGGCCACTCCAAACACGTAGTAGTAAATTACATAATTGCTTTTTGTTCTCGTACTCGTTCTCTTGTTCTCATACTAGTAACACGTGTATTCACAACAATGATAATATTATCGTATTGTTTGACCATGTAATAAGGGAGGTAGAAACCATTTTGGTGAGGCTATGTCCAAGACTGGTAGAGATATAGAGAAATAAAGATTTTTGCACAATGGCGGACCTAATTTGCATATTTTCTTGTTCTATACAAATATGGGCATTCTGAAAATAGGTTCAATGTGACAAGTGACCTTCATAACATGGGTGTAGAAGCCATAATTAAGGAGTTTTCTCAAACATTTAAAGAGATATAACAAAAAAATGCATTTTCTGGTAATGGCGGCAATAATTTACATAAAATTAGCATAAAAAGTCACGTGGGACATTTTGCAAGCTTGGGAACAAGGCATTTTGTTAACAGCTTATCCAGAGCATTCCAGAAATGCTGGTTAAAAGTTGATTTCCGGGGGGGGGTGCATGGGAACCCCTCCTAACCACTAGACCAGGGGTCACCAACGCGGTGCCCGCGGGCACCATGTCGCCCGCAAGGACCACATGAGTCGCCCGCAGGCCTGTTCTAAAAATAGCACAACTCGCAAGTGAGCTGCGTCTAAGATGTAATTTTTTCTGCCGCTATTTTTTAAAATCACACTTGCATTTATATAGATTTTAAAATGACAATGTCTTAAAAATAAAAAAAAATGAAAATATGTTTATTATACGTAAAGTTAAGGTGAACTCTGACCTAGTTCAAAGGTCAGTATTGTGCGCATGACAAAACCTTCGCGCTTGTGGAGAGTAAGCTTAGCTAGCGGGCAGTGGAGATGGTGAGCGCAGTGCAGTTTCCTAGCCCAAAAACATGGCAAAAAAAAAAAAGACAGAAAATTTATCATTTTCAAAGTGAGCGGGAGGAAGAGTTCTTTTTTCCTACCGTGAAAGGAAGCTGCGTGTGTTTCATTTGCGGGGCGACGGCGAAGTGGGACTATGTGGACCTTGTTCTCAATAAAGTTTTGGAAAAAAAAAAACAAACTTCAATACGCGTCATGAAACTGCTGCCCTGTGGCGGTTCGTTTTAACCCCACAACAGACTAAGGACACTCAGCCCTCTTTTCTCTGTTTTTCTGCTGCATTACTGAGAAGCAATGTGCCATTCATGTATTTGTGATGCAAACATGCATGTGTTGTGATGTAATGCGCCATTCGGTATAGTGTGCATATGGCTTGTCCTTACTGTGCTTTTTCTGAGCATCTTAGATGTGCTTTGGTGTATTAATGTCTACAGGTAGACGAGTTTCTTCTGTCTCACCTATGTGATGTTAATCGATGCCTTTCATCCTTTGTACTCATGCGTCCTGTCCTTACTGTGACCTAGAGACTCAGATCAATATGTAGATGTGCTTGTTAGCCTCTTTGTCTTGCACTTAGAGCGAGGTCTAGCTAATCTGCCCATTGTGATGTATGGCTTACAAATGCAAATACCTCCTGCCTGTTCTGTTGTCCCTTTGATCATTCTAGACTGTGGGGTATGTCTTTTTGATGTATTGTTATGATCAAGTATTTAAGGTGCAACTCTGTAACGCAATCTCTCTCTTCTTCTCTCACTCTGATCCTGCAACTGGTAGACACACGCGTGTCCGCCTCTCTTTCTCTAGGAGCCTAGGGATCCCGCTCCGGGCTGCTCCACTATGCACCGGAGAGGGGATCCCGTGAAGGCGACATGATTAATAAAATCTGCTTAAAACCACAGCACGGCTGCTTATTTTTTCATGCCGCCTCACTGGTGACCCCTCGAACACGCACACGTTTTGTGCGAAAGCAACCTTCCGAGCTGGACAACCACACAGCTGCGTTGGTGGCCCCTTGAAGACGCACACGTTTTGTGCAACGCAGCCTTCTCTTTTGGATGGCCACGCTGGCGAACCGACGCTGAAAAAAACGAGCGGCCAGCGAATGCAACACCCGGGCATGAATGCTCCGTCGCCTGAGATCTGCACAACCACGCTGGACCGGCCGCTCTCACTGAGAGCGCACGCACCTCGTCCTCTCTCCACGACGGCAACCTCCAGGGCCGACGGGGAGCGCAGCGCATGGAACTGAACGCACCATGGCCGCACGAGCGACAACGATCGTCTCCTCCCTCTCACCGCTCCAACGCTGCTGCACGAGCCCGGGGCACAAAGATCGTCTATTGCCTCGCACCGCACCAACGCGTCTCCACGAGCCCGAGGGACGGAGATCGTCTACTTCCTCACACTGCTCCAACGCAGCTGCATGAGCCTGAGGAACATAAGATCGTCTATTCCCTCCCGCCGCTCCAACGTATCTGCACGGGCCTGAGGGACTAAAGATCGTCTATTTCCTCTTACCGCTCCAACGCACCATGGCCAATCTACAGCCACAGCTCAACCTGGATTTTACCGGCGCCGTCTGCGCCGTTCTCCACCAAGTTTCTGCACCCTGACTCACCACTCCAGCGGCCCACCCACGCACTGAACCCCCGCGCACGCATCGGGGAGTTACAAGGACGGCGCATCACGCATGGGACAAGTAATGGCTCCACAGACTGCCTTCCTCCTTCGCCGCTGCCTTTCAGGGCTGCTCGCTCACCTGAGGCACGCATGCAGCATACTGGAAGGATTTGTTAACAGTCTCAGCCACGCCACAGACCGCCATTGTCCTCCGCCGCTGCCCACAGAACCTTCAGGGTTGCTCGTTCACCTGAAGCAAGCACGCAGCTCGCCACTGGATTTTTTAATGGTCTTAGCCACGGCACAACGGGATTTCAGCCGTCAGCTGTTCCCGGGAGCTTTGGGGTTGCTTCAGCACCCAAAGCCAACAGTCCCCCTGCTTTGTTTACTTTTTCTCTTACAGCCGCTCCTGCTTTTCTTCATGGCCACGAGAGGAGTCAGAGACTAATTTTTCTTCTTGTGGACCGCTGCATGTTCAACGGGACCAGCCCTTCGACATTGCGGACCCACAAGCAATTTTTGCGCGGCTCAGGACGATTTCACAGCTCCTGCCGGCACTTACTACCCCTCCCCTCCCTCCCCCTCCGCCTGCAGCGAGCTTCTCCCACAGCTCGCTCACACAGATGGATTATCGAGGTCGCGACCCCCTGCCGCGTCCTCTGGGGGGGAGCGTGTGTGGCGGTTCGTTTTAACCCCACAACAGACTAAGGACACTCAGCCCTCTTTTCTCTGTTTTTCTGCTGCATTACTGAGAAGCAATGTGCCATTCATGTATTTGTGATGCAAACATGCATGTGTTGTGATGTAATGCGCCATTCGGTATAGTGTGCATATGGCTTGTCCTTACTGTGCTTTTTCTGAGCATCTTAGATGTGCTTTGGTGTATTAATGTCTACAGGTAGACGAGTTTCTTCTGTCTCACCTATGTGATGTTAATCGATGCCTTTCATCCTTTGTACTCATGCGTCCTGTCCTTACTGTGACCTAGAGACTCAGATCAATATGTAGATGTGCTTGTTAGCCTCTTTGTCTTGCACTTAGAGCGAGGTCTAGCTAATCTGCCCATTGTGATGTATGGCTTACAAATGCAAATACCTCCTGCCTGTTCTGTTGTCCCTTTGATCATTCTAGACTGTGGGGTATGTCTTTTTGATGTATTGTTATGATCAAGTATTTAAGGTGCAACTCTGTAACGCAATCTCTCTCTTCTTCTCTCACTCTGATCCTGCAACTGGTAGACACACGCGTGTCCGCCTCTCTTTCTCTAGGAGCCTAGGGATCCCGCTCCGGGCTGCTCCACTATGCACCGGAGAGGGGATCCCGTGAAGGCGACATGATTAATAAAATCTGCTTAAAACCACAGCACTGCTGCTTATTTTTTCATGCCGCCTCAGCCCACTCTTTTTTTTTTTTTTTTTTTTTTTTTTTTGTACCCGTAGGTAGATTTGTTCTGCAGTCCGGTGACAAGCCTTAAAACCCACGCAAACACGGGGAGGACATGCAAACTCCACACAGATCACTGTTGGCCGGGGGCAGGGATCGAACCCACGATCCCGCGGCCAAGGGTAAACTGCTGCCGCGGTGCTGGTTATTACTCCAGCATGATTCTTGGCAAGAACTGTATGGATATAATTCCAGTGAAGAAGAACACACAAAAGTGTGTTTATTAAATGTAACAGATTTTGAGCAGAATTGCAGCAGATGTGTTCAGTTAAAAATGTGATAAGATTTATTTAATATGAAAGTTGATTTTTCTTAAATGTTGCATAACTTTTTCAAACATGGTTCAACATAGTTCATGAATTAAAAGGGTTTAGTTTTTTATGGTTAAAAGGGACTGGTGAAAACTGGACATTTTTTTAATGAAATGTAGAAGTGATCATCTGAACAATTGCTGAGATTAATAAAAATAAAGTGTTGAATATTGATCTTGTCTGTTACCCACTCTAAGTTATTGATAATTATTTATGTGTGTATATATACAGTATATACAATTTGTTATTTTAGAGAAGTGTGTCAAGTTGGTGCCCTTCACATGACTCGATACCCATGGAGTAGCTCTTGGTTTCAAAAAGGTTGGTGACCCCTGCACTAGACTAAAACTAACTAACTAACCTGCACTTATATAGCGCTTTTTTAGTCACAAAGACCACTCAAAGCGCTTTCATTAATACTAACCCTCTATTCTAAGGGCCTATAGGAAACAGATATCTAGGGACAATTTAGAACAGCCAATTAACCTAACATGCATGTTTTTGGCATGTGGGAGGAAACCGGAGAAATCCCGGAGTAAACCCATGCAACACGAGGAGAACATGCAAACTCCACACAGATCACTGTTGGTCGGGGGCTGGGATCGAACCCACGATCCCACGATCCCCACAATCCCCCGGCCAAGGGTAAACTGTGCTGCCGCAGTGCTAACCACTGCGCCACCATGCAGCCCAAAGTTACAGACGTTTTTCCAAACTGTGCCATTTGGCACAATTTGGCACAGTTCAAAAACGCCTGGGAACAACCTAAGAAAAAAGCTGTGTAATATATTCATTTTTTGTGGTATTGTTACAAAATTTTGACCTCAGCTGGATAACACTTGGTTCTACATTGCTGTTGCATTTTCCAGCCAGTATCTGAAGCTGTGTGTTATTTGCAAACATTTGTATCCAAAAAAACACCCAGGCCAAATTTATTTTCTTCAAGTTCAGTATGTTTAGATGACTGTTACTCAGTGGCCGGAGCACTTAGAGAGATTATGACTGTTTTGCCAAAAAATTCAAAGTGTTTTCTTTTAAATGAGACCAACCCCATGAAGATGCTGCAAAGGGTTGAAGAACAGCTTTTGATTTACTTTGAGTACGTTATTTTTAGGCGTTTTTAGGGAACTTGACCAGAGTGCAAGGGGTTAACAACACCCGAGTTCAGATCATTACCTGAGCAGAAAACTGTATCATCAGTAAAAAGAACATATTTTTTTTTTTAAAAAAAAAGATGAACTGCAGATATCATTTGTTTCATAGATAAACATTGAGTGCTTTACATGTGTGCTTTTTGGACTTCTGGTTATTTCTGTTGACTTTGTGTTTTGATCTTTAAAGAATTCTGCAAGTTCTCTGCCCATATTTATAAAAAAAGTTAACTTAATTACCAATGTCATACTTATTGTCCACTATTCTCAACAACAACACGTTCCCCTTCTCTTTTCTGGTAACACTTGTTATCTGCAGCACAGTTCCTCACCCGTCTCATCTTAGGACCTTTACCTGGATCTTCCTGAGGTGGAATCTGGTTATACATGTTTGGACAACCCATGTTTGGTGGCAGATTGCCACACCAACCTCCTCCCTCCTCTCAACAAACTGTAAGGGCCATATTACAATGACGTGGTCGGTTAGTCAGTTGTCAGTGACACACAATGTGTTTTTGGGTGTTTCCAAGTTCATTTCCTGATCACAAAAGCGTAAAAATGAACTTTCCACCAGCGCATGATGCAAAGAGGCTGGTCTAATCAATCAGAGGTGTGTTTTTGATAATCCAATCTAAAGCGCTCCTTCCCATCTTTTTAATGCAAAGCGGCACATTATCTAAAGTGAATTGTGATCATGACGGTTGAAGACGGGTTTTGCGCTCACCAAAATGCACCCGATAGCAATGCTGCTTCGTTAAAAGGATGACATAAATCACAGTTGATGCCCACTTAGTTATGCTAGAAAGAACAAACAGTGAAGAATGGGCTGAAAAATCAGCTTAATGGTTTACTGTAGTGTTCACGGATGAAAAGGAAAATGTTGGAGTCCAGTGGTAAGTCCACAATTAAAATGACTTTGGATGGAACAATAATAATAAAAAAAACTAGTGTGTGATCATCATATGATAAAAATGTCAGCCAATTATATGATTACTGTTTCAACTCTCTCCATTAAAATAACAGAAAAACCCAGTGTAATGATCCGCTCTGCGTGCCTGCTGCCCTATTTATCTCCACAGCTGCGTGCACACCTGTTCATCTCATCTAGCAGCCTATTTAAGCCACGCTACCCTCTGGTCTGCATGGAGACGTCAACGATCCATGGTCTGGCAAGACCTCCTCGCCAATTCTTCTCGTCCTGCTCAGGAGTTCCGTCTCCTCAGCTCCTTCCTGCTCATTGTGTCTCCTGGGAGTCTGCGCTCCCCACCGACAGGTAAGCTTTCTTCATCCCTTCACTCCTATGCTCTCCTCCTACTCCCCTGTGCACAGGTGGAAGCCTCCTGGCGGCAGACCTTTTCCTCCTGGCGGCGGACCTGAGCGCTACCCGCACTCCACCAGCACTCTGAACACACCTACACCTCTTCACCTTGTCAGCAGCTGCAGCCTAGGCACGGAACAGCCAGCCCAGAGCCCTCTGGAGTTCTTCTGCACTTCAGCCCTGCAGCCAACTCGTAAGACTGAACGTTCTCTGAGTCTTTCCTCCAAACCTCAGTCACTCATCCACCTGTCTGTGTTCTCTCCTAGGGTTGCCAGTCTGAACAGTGCTCTGCTTGCCCGGCTGCTTCACTCCTGCACACACGCACACATCCACACTTTCACTCTCTACAATAAAAGATAATTTTGTCTATTTCGAGTCCGCATCTGCTTCTAGGTCAACCAGTCATGTCACCCAGTGGATGCAATTACCTCATAAGCTCTGAAGCTGCATGATTTCAAAACACGCCTCCTCTAAAATATCATTAAACAATGTGCTTCTGAAGACATACCTCCTTTTTCCTGATCAAAAGCGGATTATCATGGAATGCACTAAAAGAGTAATGTGTATTATTCAGCTTCAGGTTCAGGCTACTTTATAAATACCCATAAGTAGAATTTTTTTGCAACCAGGTGACATCCTTTTAGACGCATATTTACAAAACACAATTACATTCAACATAAACACAACACAGGCACAAGTGAAGATTTTGTGCACCATCACAACTCTTTGAAATGAGCCTCCTTCTCCCAGCGCATAGCTGGCACACTGCCTACTGGCAATTTGATGGCGTGACGCAACGCGTAAAAAACAGACAATGCGCTGA
This sequence comes from Pholidichthys leucotaenia, assembly GCA_020510985.1. NCBI lineage: Eukaryota > Metazoa > Chordata > Actinopteri > Cichliformes > Pholidichthyidae > Pholidichthys > Pholidichthys leucotaenia. Next base: position 283,471,054 of record CM035840.1, read on the forward strand.
CAGAAACCAACAAAAACACTGGCGTACAGTGGAGAGTCTGGTGGAACTCTTGTGACAGAACCTCAGTGAGGACCTGAACAGCAGGCGTAGTCAGCTCAACCTCAGGGCGTATGGAGCAGAAGACTGGGCAGCTTTCAGAGACATGGTGTATGACACCTTACTCACTCATCTATGCCAGAGCATGCACAAACACCAAGACTGGTTCGATGAAACTGTTGAGGACATCTAAAAGCTGCTTGACGAGAAGCGTGAAGCCTACACAGCATACCAGCAAGACAGCAGAGCTGCCTCTAAGAAGGTAACCTTCAACTCCATCAAAGGTAAGGTGTAGGCAAAGCTCAGAGAGATGCAAGACTTCTGGCTCAGCAAAAAGGTAGATGAAATACAGCAGTATGCTGACAGCAACAACTCCAAAAGCTTCTACGATGCCCTTAAGACCATCTACAGTCCTCAGTCATCTGGAACATGACCACTGCTAAGGGCTGATGGATCCACACTCCTCGCCAACAAAAACGCAATCCTGGAAAGATGGGCAGAACATTCCAGTAGCGTCCTGAACAGACCTTCGTCCATCAGTGCAGAAGCCAACACTCGCATGCCCCAAATAGAGGTGAACACGTCTCTGCCAGAGCCGCCAACAGAATCAGAAGTCCAAAAAGTGATCAAACTCCTTTCAAATGGCAAAGCACCAGGCTGTGACTCCATCCCAGCTGAAATCTACAAGGCAGGAGGACCAGTTCTAATACAGAAACTCACCGAGCTCTTTCAGACCATGTGGCAGCAGGAAGTTATCCCCCAGGAGCTCAAGGACGCCTCCATTGTCCATCTGTACAAGAGAAAAGGAAACAGGCAGACCTGCAACAGCCACCGTGGGATCTCTCTCCTCACCATCGCCAGCCAGATCCTTGCAAGAGTCCTTCTCAACTGCCTCATTAATCACATGGAAGGCGGTCACCTGCCAGAGAGCCAGTGTGGCTTCAGAGAGGGTTGTGGAACTGCTGACACGATCTTCGCCGCATGCCAACTTCAGGAGGAGTGTCAAGAGAAGAACAGGGGCCTCTACACAACATTTGTAGATCTGACCAAGGATTTTGATACTGTCATTCGTGAGGGGCTGTGGAAGATCATGGCGAAATTCGACTGCCCAGACAAGTTCATCTCACGCCCACAGTTTTAAGCAGGATGTTCACAGCCATGCTGTCTGATGCCTTCTGCAACAATGAAGAAAGCGCCATCAGGATCAGGTACAGGATGGACAGAAGGCTCTTCAACCTGCAGAGACTCCAAGCCAAACCCAAGGTGGAAGGGGACTCAGTGAGTGACTTCCTGTTCACAGACAACTGCGCACTCAATGCCACTACAGACGCCCAGTGCAACAGAGCATGAACTGCTTCTCCACTGCTTGCGACAACTTTGGACTCACAATCAATACAAAGAAAACCGAGGTCCTGCACCAACTCGCACCGCAGAAGACTTATGTGGAACCAACCATTATTGTCAATGGGGAGACCCTCAAGGCTGTCGATAAGTTCATGTACCTCGGCAGCACACTCTCCAGGTCTGTGTGGAGACCTGTTGATGAGACATGTTGATGAGACCTGTTGATGAGACATGTTGATTCGCGCATTGCAAAGGCAAGCTCAGCATTCGAACGGCTATGTGCAACAGTGTGGGAAAGGAGAGGCATCAGGCTGATCACAAAACTGAAGGTGTACAAGGCAGTTGTTCTTCCTTCCCTACTGTATGGCTGCGACACCTGGACAGTCTACGAGCGCCATGCAAGAAAGCTAAACCGCTTCCATCTGAACTGCCTCAGAAAGCTCCTGAAGATCACCTGGCAGGACAAAATCCCTGACACAGAGGTCCTCTCCCGAGATTAGCTTCCTAGCATCCACACCCTGGTCAAGTGAGCCCAGATTAGGTGTGCAGGCTACCTTGTTCGTATGCCTGACTCACGCCTACCAAAGACACTGTTCTATGGTGAACTAGCAGAGGGCAAGCGCTCAAAAGGTGGTCAGAAGAAGCGCAACAAAGACACTCTTAAGGCAACAAAGACACTCCTTACACCTGGGAGACCCCAGCGCTAGACCGACCAGACTGGCATAGCCATACCAGCAAAGGTGCTGCCTCCTTTGAGCTGGACAGGATTGCCAAGGCCCAGAAAAAACGTTAGCTTCACAAGTCCAGAGCCACTCCTGTATTTTCTGCCTGCGCAGACCACCTGTGCCCGACCTGTGGCAGAGCCTTCCATGCCTGCATAAGACTGATCAGCCACAGTCTGACACACCGCACCCAGTCCTCATCCCTGTGATGTCCTTGGTCATCGTCGAGAACGATGGACGAACAACAGGGCCCTAAGTCTTGAGCAAGTTCAATACTATCTTCACACCAGAGTCCCCGGGCCTGGGGTACTCTCATCTCTCACCTGCAGCCGACAACTTAGATTTACCATCATCACTGGAGAAGAGCTGGAACTGAAGAAACTCAGGAAAGAATCACCTTTCGGTACAGCATCTGTTAAAGTAAGAACAGCAACAATTACTGACTGTCTGTTTTCTCAGCAGAAGATACTCACCATTATCCTCTTTTGTTTCCCCAGGTGGGCTAGCACCAGCCACTCCAGTTTCACTATTTTAACCAAAAAACATTTAGCTTTTTATCTTTAAAAAGTTGCCTGTGCTGTCCATCTTTTCCAAAATATGTCAAAAGGACATTTAATTTCCTTTCCCTGTACACTATATGCTGTGCTTTACTGTGATGTTAGCTAAAATGTCTGTATGCTTCTGCTCAGGTATTTCACCTTCTTGCTTTACTTTCTAACCCTGATTCCAGTGAGTGTCCTCATCTGTGTCTTCTCTGCTCATTAACCCAGCATTGTCTTTTGTTAGTCCTTCTGCCACAAAAGTCTTGTTTATCTCATTTTTAGTTCCTGTTTTACTACAAAGACTACACCTTTGCACCAGAGCTCACTATTTGTTCTGTTATCTTAACATAAAGACAGAATTCATCTACACTAACAGAGGTCTTCATAGTGAAATCAATACAAACATTTCAAATGAAAAGATGAACTCGTCCATGTTAACAGATATGAAAGCTGCTTGTCTCCATGCAGAGCGGGCCCTGACAGCTAATAGAACCGTCCTGGGTTGGCTGGAAATGAGGAAAGAATGGAAGATGTTAGAATGTGCTGAGTGTTTGTTATGATGCGACCCTCCACACAATGTTAACAAATGTTCTTTCAGATTGAAATGTGTTATATAGTGCATTGTGATATCACACAAAGCAGGGACAGAAACAAGACTCCTGTGTTTTGGCTCCATTCTCTCTGTATGAAAGAGAACAGGAAGGAGAGCGGCTGCAGCTGAACCTCTTAAAGTTTGACAACCTCCCTCCAAACCTCTCTGCCTCTCACTACTGATTTATCACAACCTCTCCTGGCTGTACACACACACAATAATTAAATAATTGCTCATCCATTATAGACCGCATAGCTGTGCCTCTTTCAGGGACATATTTAAGTAAGCACACTGATTTTTCCACAGGTAAACAACTTCAGCAGCTCTAATTGTTGCCATGCTAGACAAAGGAGGCCAAATTTCATATGAATGAGGTCCCTTTTTTCCCCTCAATATGTGAATTTTGTGGTGACCCACCACAATCTACATTGTCATTCAATCTTCACACTCAGCTAGCCGGCAGGAAGCAGAGGACAATTTGCATACGGACAGAGAGCCCCTAGGAGACAATCAGAACAATTGACTATTGTTATACATCCCCGGATTAAGGAGAGGAAGTCCGGGTGCCAGTTGGTCACGCGATTGATATGTATTGACTAATATGTACTGTATATCAATATGCAAATGTGCCATGCATTCTCTCTCTGTATAACATGTATAAAAGAGCTTGCTATACATGCCTCAATAGCACACACAGCACACACAGCACAACACAGCGCACAGCGCTACAGTATGTCTCAAGATGTTGGAGGAAAATAAAACTCTGCAACCTCTCAGCTCATCGTATCCCACCTGAACTTATTTTTCCTCCACATCGGTGACCCTTGACGAAGAATGGAACACGAGGCAAACACCCCGGAGATGACCCCGACCGGGAAAGCCCCAGCACGCGTCATGGTGCGACCCTCACCTGATCTCTTCCCTCCACACTGGTGACATGACGAGAAAGAATGACTGTCTGCTCCCTCTCACTGCACTGTGGACACAGAGGACCAGAGAACGCCTGCAACCTCTTCATCCTCACCGAAGCACGCACTCCGAAGCGCATTGCTGGGACCAAAATGCACCATGAACGACACGAGCAAACAAAGGAAGCAGCCTGAACGGGGACAATCATCGATGCCGACTGCATTGATTTCCACCGAGCTCCTCGACTCTGACTAAACTCCGGACAGCAGACATCCCGTGCACAGAAGCCCCACACGCACACCGCGGATTATGAGGACAGTGCAACTGCCAGTTATGTGGTCATGGTGCCAAGCACGCACCACGCACAGAAACAAACCGGCTCCACAGACTGATACATCGTCCTCCGCCGCTGCACATGCCTGAGAAAAACAGCCGATTGCCACCCTCGGAACCTTCAGGGCTGCTCACACACCTGGAACAGACGTGCAGCCCACACACAGGACTTTGTATGGGTTTCTCAGCCACGGCGCACAAGGGAAATTTAGCCAATTGCTTTCCCCGATGACTTTAGGGCTGCTTCCTGCACCTAAAAGCCAAACCGCCTCACACCCTCACACAGCTGCAGTTGTTTCACAGCCGCTACGCATCCTCGGGGAATTTGGCCGCTCACCTTCCCCACATCCTCGCTGGATCGAGCCGTGAGAGGAATCAGATAAAATGCTTTTTTCACAGCCACTGTGGCTCTCCTCCAGGTTTACTGGGAAAGTCCCTCACCATCACGGATCCACACGCAATTTTTGCGCAGCCCAGACACCTTTGACGTCCCGGGCCGGCACTCACCTACTCCCACCCTCCTCCCCCTCCTGCTCCACAGCGCTTTTCCCGCACCTCACTCACTAAAGCCGGCTGATCGCCGTCTTGTTCCATTACGCACAAAATGCACCGGCCCGTGTGCCCACGAGCCACGGCTGTTCAACGTGCTGGAATCCAGAGCTGGAACCAAACGACGGGGGGGGGGGGGGTCACAACCCCTGCTGAGTGTTCTGCAGGGAGCCCTGTGGTGACCCACCACAATCTACATGGACATTCAATCTTCACACTCAGCTAGTCGGCAGGAAGCAGAGGACAATTTGCATACGGACAGAGAGCCCCTACGAGACAATCAGAACAATTGTTACTGATCGGATATTTTCAGGTTTCATTAATTATTCTATATGATTTTAATGCTGTATTATTGTATTTTATATTATAATTGTATCTGGTGCATATAATGAGCCAATGTCTGATTCACTGTGTTTTTCCATTGTCTCAGAGCTTGAAAAGAATGTCTGTCTCTCAGTGTAAGATTAGGTTGAGCAAGATTGTAAATAATGATGAAGGTTTTATTGTTTTATCATACCAAGCTGTTCTGTACTGTATGCCTGAAGTTAGGATGACTTAGGGTGACCTGGTCATGTAAAGATCATAGCAGAATGTTCAGTGCTGACCATAGATTAGAAGCAGTCACTTGGAGAGATGGCTCCAGCCAGTCTAGCTTAGATAAGGTCAGGGACCCTGCCTGACATAACGCACGGCTCAGGAGACGCACACACACAGGCTTAGAGTAGTTCAAAGAGTTTATTAACAGCAGGAGTGAATGAGTGTGTGTCTGCGGGATGCAGATGTGTTGGTGGTGGCGTCTGCTTCAGGCACAGAGGCAGATGACCGTTCGGCCGAGCAACCCTATGGAGAGAGCACAGGGAGAGGGTGACGGGCATACACCAACACAGGATGAATTATGGCAAGAGAAGATCTTACTTGAGTTGTCAGGATAGCTGGCACAGCAAGGGGAACGTAGCCCGGGAGACAGCCACCTGGAGAGCTCCGTGCAGCGGCGAAGGATGGGCGATGGAACGGAGATGTCCGCCGCCGGGGAATCCACCTGTGCACAGGGGAGCAGACTGGAGAAGGAGGTAAGGGTTCTTACCCAAAATAGCGATGCTGAAGAAAGGTATGCTCACAGCGGTGAGGAAACGAAGTCTGACGGCTTCAGGCCGAGCCTCCGGGCGAGGCGGCTTTTATCCCTCGCCGCTGATGAGGATCAGGTGTGTGAGCAGGTGGCGCCGCTGATGAACGGCGCAGCGTGACAGTACTCCCCCCTCTAGCAGCGCCTCCTGGCGATGGCTTATCCGGGTGCGCTCGGTGGAAGTCCGCGATGAGCGATGGGTCCAACACAAACGACGGGGGCACCCATTGTCGATGCTCGGGCCCATAGCCCTCCCAGTCCACCAAGTATTGCAACCCACGACCCCGGCGCCGGGAGTCCAGGATGGAGGAGACGGACCAGGCCGGGTGGCCACCAATCATCCGGGGCGCGGGTTGCGCTGCAGGAGGAGGGCAAAGGGGGTCGATGACTGCCAGCTTCACCTTTGATACGTGGAAGGTGGAATGGATGCGGAGGGAGGGGGGAATAGCCACGCGCACAGCCACCGGGTTGATGATCCGGGTGATGGGGAAGGGACCCATGAAGCGCTGTGCCAGCTTCCTCCTCTCGCCTTTTAGGGTGACGTCCTGGGTGGAAACGTAGACAAGTTGCCCAACTCTGTACGCCGGGGCAGGTCTTCTACGCCGGTCCGCCACGGTCTTGTTGCGCTCCGCTGTGCGTAAAAGCGCATGACGCGCGGCGGCCCAGGTGGAGCGGAACTGCCTCACGTGCGCCCTAACTGACGGAACAGTTACCTCGCTCTCCTGCGCTGGAAGCAGCGGGGGGTCGTAACCCAGGGACGCCTTGAAGGGGGACATCCCCGTTGCAGAAGAGCGGGCGGTGTTGTGGGCGTACTCCACCCAGGCGAGATGGTTGCTCCATGATGTTGGCTTGGATCTTGCAACACAGCGGAGCGCAGCCTCCAGCTCCTGATTGGTCCTCTCACACTGCCCGTTAGACTGGGGGTGATGGCCGGAGGAGAGGCTCACCTTGGCTCCGATGGTGTTACAAAAGGATTTCCAAACCTCGGATGAAAATTGGGGGCCCCGGTCCGAGACCACGTCCACCGGGATCCCATGCAGCCTGACCACGTGTTGGACGAGGAAGCCCGCCGTCTCCAGGGCGGTAGGGAGACCTCGCAGGGGGATGAAGTGTGCCGCCTTGGAGAAACGGTCCATGACGGTCAGGATGGTGTCGAATGAGTTGGAAGCTGGGAGCCCGGTGACGAAATCCAGTGCGATGTGCGACCACGGCCTGCCAGGGACGGGCAGAGGCTGGAGCAGACCCGCTGGAGGGGCGTTTCCCGACTTGCTGGTGGCACAAATTGGACAAGCCCGGGCGTAGCGGGCTGCATCCCTCCGCAGGCCCGGCCACCAAAAGGACCGTTGGAGGAGGCTGATCATCCGAGAGGTGCCGGGATGACAGGTGAGCCAGGAGGTGTGGAGCCAGTGGATGACCTCTCCTCGGACCGTAGACGGAACGAACAGTCTTCCCTCCGGTCCGCCGCCAGGATCAGGTTCCACCTCCTGTGCCTTCCGGATCTTGTCCACAATGTCCCAAGAGATAGCTCCCACGACGCACGACCTGGGCAGGATAGTGTGGGGCGTCTCCTCAGCCCCCATGGGGGTGAACTGTCTAGAGAGGGCGTCAGGCAGGCTGTTCTTGGAGCCTGGCCTGAAGGTGATAGAGAACCGGAACCTGGCGAAGAACAGAGACCAGCGCGCCTGGCGGGCATTCAGGCGCTTGGCAGATCGTAGGTACTCTAAATTCTTATGGTCCGTCAAGACCACAAACGGCAGGTCCGCCCCCTCTAGCCAGTGGCGCCACTCCTGTAGGGCGAGTTTAATGGCCAGGAGCTCTCTGTCCCCCACATCATAGTTCCTCTCCGCCGGGGACAGGCGCCGGGAGAAGAAGGCGCACGGTCGCTTGGCGCCATCGTCCGGTGATTGCTGGGATAACACTGCTCCCACTCCCGTGTCCGATGCGTCCACCTCCACAATGCACTGCAGCGCGGGGTCGACCTGGCGAAGGACCCGGGGGGAGGAGAACTCCGCCTTCAGCGCCTTAAAGGCAGTATCGACTTCTTCGGTCCACCGGAACGGGACCTTCGGGGACGTGAGGCGGGTCAGTGGTCCGACGATCCAGCTGAAATTCGGGACAAAACGGCGGTAAAAATTGGCGAAGCCAACAAACTGTTGCACCTGCTTCCGAGATGCGGGAGTAGGCCACTCCACCACTGCCTTCACCTTCTCTGGGTCCGGGAGCACCTGGTCTTGGGCGATGATGAATCCCAGGAAGGATGTGGTCCTAGCGTAAAACTCGCACTTCTCAGCCTTCACGTACAAACGATTCTCCAGCAGTCTTTGAAGGACCCGCCTCACATGGACCCGGTGCTCATCTCTGGACTGAGAGAAGATCAGAATGTCGTCCAGGTAGACGAACACGAAGAGGCCGATGAAATCCCGGAGGACGTAATTGATGAGGCGCTGAAAGACGGCAGGAGCGTTGGTCAGCCCGAACGGCATGACGAGATACTCAAAGTGGCCGTTCGGGGTACGGAAGGCTGTTTTCCATTCATCTCCCTCCCGGATCCGGACGAGGTGGTAAGCGCTGCGGAGATCCAGCTTGGTAAACCAGGTCGCCCCCTGGAGGGAGTGGAAGGCAGTGTCCATGAGGGGCAGGGTGTAACGGTCCCTCTCAGTGATGTCATTAAGAGCTCGGTAGTCAATACAGGGACGGAGGGAACCATCCTTCTTCCCTACAAAGAAAACCCCCGCCCCCACGGGTGATGACGATGGGCGGATAATCCCAGCGCTCAGTGATTCCTTCAGGTACGTATTCATGGTCTCCTTCTCCGGCGCCGACAGGCTGTAGAGCCGACCAGATGGCAGGGGAGCCCCCTGGCGGAGGTTGATGGCACAGTCATATGGTCGATGCGGGGGAAGAGACATAGCTTTCGATTTGCTAAATACCATACCCAGGTCGTGAAATTCTGGAGGCACCAGTGACAGGTCCGGAGGTGCTGTATCCGCCACAGGGGGAGCCGCGGATGGGGAGCAGGCAGCGGACAGAAGGCAGGTGCCCATACAGAAGGTACTCCATGCCGATACCCCAGCGGACCTCCAGTCCAGGACAGGGTTGTGGAGGCGTAGCCAGGGATACCCCAGGATGACGGGCGACACAGAGTTGGGCAGGACGTAAAATACCATCTCCTCCCGGTGGTTTCCTGAGATGATGACTGGGACAGGCATGGTTTGGTGAGAAACTCTCCCAAGGGAGGCACGGGAGAGATGGACCAGGGAGATGGGGTGTTTTAATGCCTGACAGCGGATGCCCAATCGGGTTGCCAGGCCTTGTGAAATGAAGCTGCCCTCTGCGCCCGAATCCACCAGTGCGTGGGTGAGGTGCCCAGTGGGATTGTGGCAAAAACAGATGGGCAGCTTTAATTGAGTGAGAGAGTCTAACCGGTTGGGATCCGCGAGGCTCCCTACAGCGATTCGCGAACCCCGCCGACTGGCTTTCCGCGGGCAACGCTCCACAGTGTGTTGGTCACCTCCGCAATACATGCAGAGGCCCAACTCACGCGGCGTTGTTTCTCCGCAGGGGAAAGCTTGGTCCAGCCCGTCACCATCGGCTCCGACTCCTCGGGGCACAATGCTGGCGGCGCCGCCAGGGGGCGAGCTTGGAACAGGTGCGGCGAGACTCCACGAGGGCGAGAAGAAGAAGACTTCCGCCCCGAGGAGCGCTCGCGCAACCTGTTATCCAAACTTATCGCTAAGGATGTCAGCTCCGCTAGCGTCCCAGGGATATCCCGTCCAGCCAGTTCATCCCTCAGATCACTATTGAGGCTGCGGAGGAACAGGCCACAGAGGGAGCGTTCCTCCCAGCCCAATTCCTCCGCCGCTACCCGGAAGTCGACCGAGTAGTCCGCTGCCGACCGGCCTCCCTGCTGAGAGCGAGAAGCCGATCAACCTGGACCGTCTCGGTTTGAGAATGGTCAAAGACCTCCAGAAAGCGCCTCACGAACTGGTCATAGGTGAGGGTGGCATAACTGGGCCTCGCCATTACGGCGTAGGTCCAAGTTAACGCACGCCCCTCCAGAAGATTCCCTATGTAACCAATCCGACTGTGATCCGAGGGAAAATCTCCGGGCACACGGTGGAACACGGACTCACACTGCATAATGAACCCCCGCGCTCCGCCGAGCTTACCGCTAAAGCGGGCGGGGGTCGGAATCGGTGTGAGCCGAACCGGTGCCACTGGAGCCGGCTGGACGGCCGCTGGAACAGCAGGAGCCCGCGCCACCCTGACGAGCCGGGGGGAACGGCTGTTGAGGATCTAAGCGGCCCAACCGGTTAGTTAAGTTTAATAATTGATTCAGGATAACCTGCTGTTGATAAGCAATCTGATCCACTCTAGCCTCGAGAGTGGTAAACCGGTGTGCGAGCCCGCCGTCCGCCGAGCCGCTCTGCTGAAGCCGTACTGACATAACGCACAGCTCAGGAGACGCACACACACAGGCTTAGAGTAGTTCAAAGAGTTTATTAACAGCAGGAGTGAATGAGTGTGTGTCTGCGGGATGCAGATGTGTTGGTGGTGGCGTCTGCTTCAGGCACAGAGGCAGATGACCGTTCGGCGAGCAACCCTATGGAGAGAGCACAGGGAGAGGGTGACGGGCATACACCAACACAGGATGAATTATGGCAAGAGAAGATCTTACTTGAGTTGTCAGGATAGCTGGCACAGCAAGGGGAACGTAGCCCGGGAGACAGCCACCTGGAGAGCTCCGTGCAGCGGCGAAGGATGGGCGATGGAACGGAGATGTCCGCCGCCGGGGAATCCACCTGTGCACAGGGGAGCAGACTGGAGAAGGAGGTAAGGGTTCTTACCCAAAATAGCGATGCTGAAGAAAGGTATGCTCACAGCGGTGAGGAAACGAAGTCTGACGGCTTCAGGCCGAGCCTCCGGGCGAGGCGGCTTTTATCCCTCGCCGCTGATGAGGATCAGGTGTGTGAGCAGGTGGCGCCGCTGATGAACGGCGCGGCGTGACACTGCCTGAGGTATAAGAAGCAACATCCTTGAGCACATGTTAGGGAGTTGGTGTGACCGAGCTCTGAGACACGTTATGCTGTGACCGATTACTTCCTTTCTGATCAGAAAGAGAATAAATGGCTCAGAACTTGGAAACCGCCTATTGATTATTGATTCAGTCTCAATCAATTCATTTTTGATCTAACAGTTATACATCCCCGGATTAAGGAGAGGAAGTCCGGGCGCCAGTTGGTCACGCAATTGATATGTATTGACTGATATGTATATCAATATTCAAATGTGCCATGCATTCTCTCTCTTTGTAGAACATGTGTAAAAGAGCTTGCTATACATTGCCTCAGTAGCACACACAGCATACACAGCACACACAGCACAACACAGTGCACAGCGCTACAGTGTGTCTCATGATGTTGGAGGAAAATAAAACTCTGCACCTCTCAGCTCGACGTACCTCATCTGAACTTATTTTCCTCCACAATTTCAGTTTTTACATATCAGTCTCTTCACGCCATGTCCATCTCTCACATTTCTGTCTCCGTGCTCTGTCTCCTCCTCCTCCGCTCCCTGATGGCAGTATCCTACATACAAGCTGTGGTGTTCTGCTCATTTCCATTTTTTCTTCTCTCTGCTGCTGGAAGTGGTGAAGTCTTGGGTTACCAAGAACTGTTTAAGAGCCACAAACCTAAGAGATGCTGTCTGTCAGTTATTTTCCAGTCTGTTAATTCTACTGTGTATGAACTGGTGCTTTAACATACCGGTTTCATTCCTTATCATCAGTGCTTCCATTGAAACAAATATCTGAATTTCTGACGTTAACAACAACCAGAACACTCACACACTCCTGGATCATCAAAATACTTGGGCTTGGCACGAACAATATCAGTTGATGGTCAGACTTTTCTAGGAAATGCTTCTGAGTACCCTGAGAAAAACAGGCTGCCCTTTTATTTTTAAAATCAGGTGAGCTTGTATTGATTTATATGGTGCCAAGTCTTACTGTATTTCATCTAAAGTGACGAAGAACAAAGAGAAGCATCCAACAGGACCAGCATCAAAAACAGTTGTCATCTTGTTTTGTATGTTTTGCTGAGAGGTTGGTGGTTTCAAAAGTTCCTACACAACAGTGTGATGGGATGAAGAAAAAAACGAGTGCCACATTGCACATTTGTACAATATTTACACTACCTCAGCTGATAATACCTCAGACATACCTCAGATCATCCAGTACCCCTCAGCACCAGTGTGGCAGTAAACCTCAGGGTCACCGGCAGTTAAAAAGATGGATCGAGTCCAGGTGACGTCACGCAGTGATGGAAGAAGCTCAGCTCACAGCTTGGTGGTCTGTGAGTGAATTTGAATCACCTCTCCTGTATCAAAACCAAAAATCACACATCAACCAGAGACCTGACTTTTAACCTAATTGATTTTCACAGTCACAGTTATGACCTTTATTCTTAACAGCTTCTAAAACACTTTCCTTCTAAACAGAGAGGATGTGAAATGTGTCATACTGTAATTCAGTGAACAGCTCGTCTGATCTCAGTAAAAGGAATAAAGTAGAATTCTCTTAATGCTACCACCAAAAACAACCAAACCAAGTCACAGCAGTGCTGGCAGATATTAGCATCACATTGAATTTTAATTTACTGGAGCGATTTTAGAGGGAACAATCAGAACTAAAGCTGTCCAATTACCACTTAAATTACGTTCCTGCCCTCACCTGTGGTTATGAACATGGAGTAATGGTTGAATGAATGAGATCATGGATACAACCGGCTGAAATGAGCTTTCCCCTTAGTGTTCGTGGACCCACCCTTAGAGATAAGGTGAGGAGCTCAATCTTCTGGGAGAGGCTCAGTGTAGAGCCCCTGCTCCTCCACATCAAAAGGAGCCAGTTGAGGTGGTTTGGGCATCTGATCAAGATGTCTCCCGGATGCCTCCCACATGGGGTATTTTGGGCATGTCCCACTGGGAGGAGACCCCGGGGCAGAGCCAGGACCTGCTGGAGAGGAAGAAGATGATGGATGGATGGACGGATGGATGGATGGATGATTTCAGTGAAATCTTTGATAACTCCATTACAAACTGTGGGTCAGGGTGTAAATTAAGCTGTTAAGCTTTTTCTGCTAAATTCCATCTGTGCCTCATTGAATCAAGCAGTTTTCCCTCAGTAAAACATATTCTGATTTATAAACCATAAAGCCAGAGGCCTGCAGTGCATTCGCCTTTCCTTTGGACTGCAAACAGAAACAATTTTTGCTGTATCCTTCCATTTTCTACCACCATAACAACCCAATGTCCCCATAGGGATCGATAGAGTTTAGCTTTATTCTATAATGATGACAAATTCCACTGGCAAATTGTACTAAATTGTTTGTCTGAGTACCCATTTTATGGATTTTATAGACACTGTAATCAAATGCGACAGAAATGGATGGAAGTACACAGCTACGCAGAGTATCCCACATTATTACAGCCCACATTACAATTTAAAACACAGACATATTTGTGATGTATTTCACCTCCAATGTGGGCAGAAGTGGAGGTTTAGCGGGGAAGAGCGGTGGACAGAAACGGTGATGGGAAAAGAGTGATGTGGTGTAACATGACAAGGAAATATATGAGTGCATGCCAAGACGCTCTCAGGAAATACGATAAAAGCAATGGTCAGGTTACAGATGTCCATTTCACCCGTCTGAGTCATCCATCTCTGTGTCCTCTGTCTATTCAATCATCCATTTACCCCCTCCAGTCTTCTCACTATTCATTCATTCACATCTGTTTGAAGTGTTGATATGATGACGTCTTTCAAAGTCCAATTTATCCTGATCCTTTTCAATTACAGTGAATCTCACAGGCTGGCATCTTGGATTCTGAAGTGACATTATATTTGGGTCTCAAATAAATACTTTCTGAATGTTCTGGGCAGATTTATGAAACCAAACATTGATGGAAAGTGTTGGTGCATCACCAAACTTTTCCTTCCACTTCCAAAAGCTGCCCATCAGGGGATGTCTGTGCAGACGAAGATGAAGATACATCACCATCATCAGTGAATGAGGTCTGATTCACCATTACTGGGAAAAACTTCTCCCACTAAGAACTTGTAGTATGGGAGTTCCACCTTAGAGGCCAGACATTGTTTCTACAACAGGATCTAGAATAATCACCTGTTCCATTCCCACTAGTATAGTGAATATGGTGAGTGTGCACCATCTAGTAATGACGTCTGTCCATTTCAGTGAGATGATGGTTACATTCTAGGGTTTGCACTTCCTGGAATGGCCTAACAAACCAATGTGTGTAGTTGGCAATCCTGTTTGCAATTGCTGCACTTGAACGAGGGCTCTGCCAGCCCCCTTTTTGCAATGTTTTCTATGTTCTTCTAGCATAGCTCTCCTTTCTTCAGTCTCAAGCACGACATGCCTCACAAAATGAGCGCCAGATGGAGCGGGATTTTGGCTTGGTCTTTGCAGCTGTCTGCTTCAATCTGGATGTTTTTAGGCCAAGAACAGGTGTCTTTTTGGACTGTAAAGCCCCTTTTCCACTTGTACCTACTCAGCCCTAGTCACCAGGTACCAGGTAGTTTTTTGGGACCTACTTCAGTGAGGTTCCAGCCATACTGAGTCGAGCTGAAAATGTGCTGTCAACAGATTGAAGGCAACTGATTTTCCAGGGTCGTAATGTCAGTGGATGAGAGTGACGTCTTCACAAGATTTAAAACTGCCATTTGTAAATTCGGCCATGAGTTTTATATTTTTTCTGTGACAATCAACTAAATAAATGGATACACAGAAATCAACACCTTCACAAAACACTCAGCCGATGGGGCTGAAAAGTTCATAGTGGTCAAATTTGACCAAAATGTGGTATTATTTCAACAGTCTCTCCCCAATGATGGCAAAAGTTTCGTTCTTTTGGTGTTGCAGCTTTGGATCCCTTGAAAAATAAACTACATTTTGTTGGAGACTGCTCAGGCAGACCGGCTGCTCATGGGGAAGTATGGTGAGTGTTTGTTGATTTTAAACATCTTTACGATTTAATATTCAGTGAAAATGTCAGCATGCAAACAACATAACGGGAAACAGGCTGCCTTCCTGCAATGAACCCAACCCCGACCCACTTGAGGTGGTACTCGGTTTGAAAAATGAAAAACCAATCACACCACGTCCAGTTGAGTAGAGTTGAGTAGAGTCCAAGGTGATTCGGGCTGAGTAGTACTAGTGGAAAAGGGAATTATGAGCCAGGGCAGTGTGTGGTTTGCTGGTGACATGAAGGATTGAGGCCTGCCCATACAGCATGATCCCTCTTCTCTTGTCTTGCCAGAAGAATTCAATGGAAAATACAGATAAGATACAATTGGGGCTTGTTTGTTAGCAGGAGCTGCCAACTGATGGAAAAAAACAACAGCCATGGGATGCCCCCCAAACCCAATCTTAAGCATAGTTGTCCACACCAGCAGGGTGTTTTTTTTTTTTTTTTTTTTTTTCATTGGGATGTACTTGCCTAGAGCCGGCAATGTTCTATGAAACCAGGGTGTTGTGTTATAGTTTAGGCTTTTATTTGTGAGGTACGGGCTCAGCCTTCTGATTCTGCCACCATCCGCGGCTATAAGAGGGCAGCGGGCAGTGAGGGGAGGTCTCTTTCAGAATCAGAATTAGAATCAGAATCACTTTTATTGCCAAGCATGTTTACAAAATAAACATACGAGGAATTTGACTTGACATTGGGCGCGCTCTATAAGCGCATTCCAATGACGCGGCAAGCCATGAAGGCGCCTGTCATACAGTGAAGGTAAAGAGGGGAATGGGGGGGGGGGATGACACAATGGGCAGGAGAGAAAAAAAACAGAGTTAATCAAAATAAAGCTTGTTATCAGCAAAATTGTGATTACATAGAAAAAAAAACCCCTCAAATGCACAATTAGCAGACCAACAAATCACACAATAACAAAGGAGCGAGACAGACCAGTGTGTGGTAGTCAGCATATAATCAGAATGAATGCAGTGTGGATGTATCAGTTGCTGGTGAACAACAAGGAGCGCCTCCTGGCAACGGATAGTTGTTATGTTCATGTATTCTAAACACAGATAAGCATGTCACAAGAGTCTATCTCTCTTCGTGCATGCCAGATGGCAAAAGTTCTGTATTAGACACATGATAACGCTGTCCTTGAAGAGCTCAGTCTGCTGAACAACAGCAAGTATTTGTTGATTGTATGGGTTAAAGAGAAGCCAAAACTCTCTTCTGCTTTGTCTTCATCCAGGAGGAGAGTAACCTTCAGGGGCGCAGAATCAAGGTCTAAAGGCACAGTTCACTCAGAGCATAAAATTTTCATCTCTCTTGCGATTCTGTGCTTCATAATTTCCATAAACAGGCTTAAAATCAAACGTGGTCGAATTGTTGTTGAAGGAGACTTGCCGGGGTCCGCATTTTGATCAGTCTCTCCCAACTTCTTTAATTTCTGATACATCAGGAAACTCCAGAGCCAAAGTAGAAATCCTGTGGATCATGAGCCAAACAGATAGATGTCTTCCGCATCTCAGTCGATCACACAGACACGAGTTCCCAATTGTCCATGAGTCCCCCCACTTGGGCTCCCCCTGGGCCCGATCTTCTTTTGAAGTGGTGTCAATCGCATTTAAAGCCCACCAAATCCATAATTTCCGTTTGGAATAAGATTTAGCCAAAAGAAGAGCGACACAGACAGAACTCAGCAAGCGGGATACCGTAAGAGAGATAGGAGGGAGTAGGCAGAGGGGGAGAAAAGGCGTCTGCTCTCTCTGAAGGCCGGAAGAAGAAGAGGTGGTCTCTTTGCCACCTCTCTGCCTGACGGCTGTGCGTGTGCTGTGTGTGACCTCTTAATAAACATGTGTTTATTTCTACACCTGGCCTCGTCCTTTGCTCCATATTCCGACATAACATTTGGCAACGAGGATAAAAGTGGATTAAAACACAGTATGGAAGCGTGAGTGAGTTTGAAATTCAGGCGGTCCTCTGAAGCCCCCCCAGTGAGCCACCGGTTTCTTGGCTGAGGTGGTGCGCCGTTCTCCAGACGTGCATGGTGGCGCTGAACCTTGGAAAAGCTTTGAAGGTTAGAAGGCACAAAAGGAAAAGGTTGAAGGCACGTGAGTTGTTGGTGCACAATCTTGCAGTGAAGGTCTGAGTGCTCCGAGCATGTTGGGTGACTGTGATAGTTTTGACAAGTGGTGGTTGATCTGATGAGTGGTTGAGCTAATAGAGCGCTATTTTTGTGCCCTGGAAAACGTCATGGGTTCACAAGATTCAGTTTCAACAGCGCCGCCAGTGGGTGGGAAAATCTATTGAGCGGTCCGTGTGCAGACCAGGGGCTGTTGATCAGCGGCGGTGCCAGCTTGGACCGTTGGATAGAGGAGCTGATTCGTGATCAGGTTGGTGGGGAATATCAACTGCGCAGTGATTAGGTGCAAGGGCTGCTTAGTGTTTTGGGTGAACTGACACTGCCCACAACCATCAAGTTAGCTCAACCGCTGGAAGCTGTGGACAAATTGTCACAGGAGCTGAGTGAGAGCTTGTCACACCGACATCCGGGAACATCATTGATGCTGTGTGACAAAGATCCATGGATCCATCCTGTGATCCATGCAGTGACCTGGTCCAGCATTGGAAGTGTGGAGAACAATGTGTACTACTCCAACATTGGAATGTGAGGTCCGCTCTGGGAAAGCCCAAATGTATGAGTTGTGGATCCACGAAGCACCGTTTCAAGGCCAGAGACTGTTCGGCAGGAGCAATGCACTGCGGCAAGTTGTGGCCCACTTGCTTCACATGTCACCAGGGTATGCCACAGATCCGAGCAAGGAAGTCTGTGGTGCAAAGAGGACTCTCTCGCCCCCATGGTTGTCCATGCCATGTCCCCCGAGCACCAACGGACACATGTACTGGTATGGTGGAGTTGGATGGGGTGGAGGCGCCTTTATGGATCGATACGGTGGGTGGTGGGGCTCCATGCTGATTGGGACGACTGTGAGATGTTTTTTCCTCCCTCACTTAACTATTTAGCTGTTCTCGATTAAATGGACGTGTCGTGCGCCCCCGAGTTGCACAGTGCAGCAACTGCCCCTGTCAACTTATTGAGGTCCCCCAGCTATACTGAGAATTTGTACTGATCTGTATTGATCTGACAGTTCAGAAGGTGGCAGACATGCGTCGGAGGAATCATGGCTGACATGGAATACAGCAAAGAAGAAGAAATCCTCATTATTCTTATAGCCTTTTTTTCGACTTCCGGCGCCACACAAGTAGGCTGCCTTTTGCAACAGCGGCTCAATTTCTGCCTATTTCTATTTACTATCTGGCTCTCTTGCCAATCTTTCTGATCCAGCGTCACCTTTATTCCATCCAAACACGTAGATCGCCCAAATGTCTCCTGAGCCAGTGGACGGAGCCACTGTTTTGTGCAGGAGGCAGTATAATAGAGACCTGCTGTTAGCACTTAACCGGCCCATGATGCTAGCGAAAAAACTCAACATACCGGGAGAGATAAGACGGAAATGGCGTGGTTGTCGAGCTGGGGCAAGACGGCAGGCAAGGAATATAAGGTACAGACCCACCCTCCCATCCGTTGTTATGGGGAATGTACAATCGATACTAGGAAAAACAGATGAGCTAGCGGCTATCTCCCACTACGAGAGCATATACCGGGAAGTGCTGCCTTATGCTATTCATGGAGACGTGGCTAACTGAACTAGCAGCAGATGCTAACATTGAACTGGAGGGTTTCCACGCAATACAGGCAGACTGAACACCAGACAGTGGGAAGGCAAGGGGCGGTGGAGTGATGATGTGTGCTAATAACAACTGGTGCAGACTGGGACATATCACGGTTAAACAACAACACTGCAACAAAGACATGGAGTTGCTAGCTGTTAGCATGGGGCCTACATATCTCCCGAGGGAATACTCACACATGATCTGCATTGTTATTTATGCAAATCCGATGGCGAACGCTGGTACAGCGCGTGACATCATCCACTCAGTAACTGGCAGGCTGCAGAGAGAACACCCAGATGCTCTTCTCCTCATCTCAGGCGACTTCAACCATGTTTCACTGTCTCCCATTCTACCCACATTCGCCCAGTATGTCACATGCCACACTAGAGACAATAAAACACTGGACTTATTCTACGCAAATACTAAGGAGGCGTGCACCTCATCTCCACTCCCCCCACTCGGGAGATCAGATCACAACTTGGTTCATCTCCGGCCGGTGTACAAACCCCTAGTGCACAGACAACCTCTGGTCATGCGCACAGTGAAGTTATGGTCTGAGGAGGCAATGGACACTCTAAAGGACTGTTTTGAAACCACTGCCTGGGAACAGCTCTGCAATCCACATGGTGAGGACATTGATGGCCTCACTCACACCATCACGGACTGCATCAGCTTCTGTGTGGACAACACCGTACCCACCAAGATCATACAGTGTTGCTCGAACAACAAACCCTGGATCAACCCTGAGATAAAAACACTTCTGAGAGAGAAGAAGAGGATCTTCAGGTCAGGGAACAGGGAGATGTTGAAGTCCGTACAGAGGGAGCTAAGGAGGAAGATGAGAAAAGGCAAGGACAGCTTCATGAAGAAGATGGAGGACAAGCTGCAACAGAGCGACATCGGTGGGGTCTGGAGAAACCTTAAAACCATCTCTGGGCTCCAGAATACCTCCCCCCAGGCCACAGGGGGCAGGGAGTGGGCGAACAATCTGAACCTGTTTTTTAATAGGTTTGACCAACCGCCCTCCCCCCCGACTGCACAACAACAACAACCACTGCTGCCTCTGAAGACATCAAGTCCTGCTGCCCACACCCCACTCCACCATCACCCCCCTCCCCACTCCCAACACACAGCCCCCCAACCTGACCCTCACTAAGACCAAGGTGAGGTCGGAGCTGAGGAAGATCAAGGCGAGGAAGGCGTCGGGACTGGACAGCATCAGCGCAAAGCTCCTCAAGTCCTGTGCAGACCAGCTGTGTGGGATTGTGGAGCACATCTTCAACCTGAGCCTGAAACTGGGGAGGGTACCACAGTTGTGGAAAACATCTTGTGTGGTACCTGTACCAAAGACTTCCCACCCCAAAGATCTGAACAGCTACAGACCAGTGGCCCTGACGTCTCACATGATGAAGACCCTGGAGAGACTGCTCCTTGCTCACCTCCGCCCCCTGGTGGGACCAGCGATGGATCCACTCCAGTTCGCCTACCAGCATAGCACTGGGGTGGAGGATGTGGTGATCTTCTTCCTTCGCCGTTCTCTGTCCCACCTGGAGAAGCCCGGGAATGTGGTGAGGATCATGTTCTTTGACTTCTCCAGTGCTTTCAACACCATCCAACCGATGATCCTGAAGGACAAGCTGCTGCGCGCAGGGGTGGACCAGCACCTGCCATCATGGATCCTGGACTACCTCACTAACCGGCCTCAGTTTGTGAGAACCCGGGACTGTGTATCCGACACGATCATCAGTAGCACGGGGGCCCCCCCAGGGAACGGTTTTGGCTCCCTTCCTGTTCACCCTTTATACTGCGGACTTCTCACACAACACAACACACTGCCATCTACAGATGTTCTCTGACAACTCTGCGATCGTTGGCCTCATCTCCAACGGAGATGAAGCTGAGTACAGAGGACTTATCCAGGACTTCGTGGACTGGTGCCATCGGAACTGCCTCCAGATCAACGCAAGGAAAACTAAGGAGCCGATGGTGGGCTGCCGCAGGCAAGCACATCCCCTCACAGCACCAATAAACATACAGGGAACAGACATCGAGATGGTGACATCCTCCAAGTACCTGGGTGTTCATCTGAACAATAAACTAGACTGGTCACACAATACCGACGCACTCTACAAGAAGGGACAGCACAGGCTGTTCCTACTGAGGAGACTCAGGTCTTTTGGTGTACAAGGGGCGCTGCTGAAGACATTCTACGACACGGTGGTGGCATCAGCCATCACTTTTGGAGTGGTCTGCTGGGGCAGTGGCGTTACAGCAGCTGATAGGAAGAGATTGAACAAACTGATCAAGAAAGCTAGCTCTGTCCTGGGGCAACGCCTTGACCCAGTGGAGGAGATGGGAGAGAGAAGGATGGTGGCTAAACTGTCATTTCTGCTGGAGTCCAAGTCCCACCCTATGCAGGACATACTGAACGCACTGATGAGCTCATTTAGCAGCAGATTACATCATCCTAGGTGCGCAACCGAGAGGTTTCGCAGGTCCTTCCTACCTACGGCTGTCAGACTGTATAACCTAAGCAGGGCTGCTTGCAGAGAAAAAACGTGACAACCTAATAGTATTGAATGCAAAAGACGCAATAGACTTACACAATGGTCCTCTCTGGTATACAACTAGAAAAACACCGGTCACTATGGAGGGTGACAATATGTCTGGGTACATAATCATACCATGTAGGATAACTAAGTAGACGGTTATGCTGTTCATTCCATCTAGCTACAATGCTCCGCACTGTGTGTATTAATATATTTATTCCATCTAGCTACAATGCTCCGCACTGTGTGTTTATATATTTATATATTTATATATTTATTCCATCTAGTTACAATGCTCTGCACTGTGTGTGTATATATTTATATATTTATATGTACATTCGCTGCTCTTGTTTTTTTTTCTTGTCTTCTGATTGTTGCTCTGAGTGTTTCTATCCCTGTGCTGTTGCAATCCTGGAATTTCCCCATTGTGGGACTAATAAAGGCTTATCTTATCTTATTTTATTTTATCTTATCTTATTCTTCTTCCTTTTTCTGCTTTGAGCTCACAACACCAATGTGGCCGCCGCCGTGATCGGTCATGGCGGCGGCGATTCTGACTGAAACTGCATCATACAGGAAAAAAATAGCTGCGTAATACAAACAAATTTCATGTGGAATAATCATAAGAGTTTGTAGATGTGGTAGAGGGTGTAAATGGCCGACCAAACGCGAAACAAGGACCACAATAGGCGAAAACCTGAGCTCACAACATCAAGATGGCCGCGTCCATGTTGTCATGGATTCTTACAGGAAGAATGCATCAAACAGGAAAAATAGCCATGTAATACAAATGAAATTCATGTGGGATAATCATAATGTAGTAGAGAGTGTAAATGACCAAGCAAATGCAAAACAACAACCACGATGGATGAAAATGGACCTGTCACGTGAGCGGGCGAGCCCCCCCCACCCCACCCCCACAACAGGTAAGAGACAAATATATGTTTTGTTTTGTTTTGTTTTGTTTTACATTTTTTTGATTTTCTGGTTCATATACTTTGAAGATTAGATAAAAACACACCCCTGTAGACAAAACTGTAAAAAAACAAAAAAAAACAAACAAACCCTCCTTTGTGTAAATGTGTCCAAAGTCCACTTTTGACTGAGTTATGTAATTTATATAGCTGCCGTGACATTATGCAAATTAGATGTGTAAATTTATTCCTATCTGATAATTTGGATCGTATTCTACATCTTTCTAATTGACAGTAAGCCATTATCTCTTGCAACTTTCAAGTTATAGCCTTGGAAATCTGAACTATTTTACTGACAAAAATTTTTTACCACTCTTGACCACTAGGGGCCTTGACCACCCTTTAATCGTTCCAGTCACCAGACGGCGACTGGGACAGCTAAGTTAAGGATTGAGTGTGACCCAGCACCACCTTGTGGTCGTGGAGGAGGACTGCTTGTCACGAGAGGAACTTTGAAAGTGGTGGCTTGATACAAATTGGCTGAGATGTGGGGTCGTCTGATCCTGAGAGTGGTAGATGGTGCAGTGTGGGATGAGGAACTGGCTGGCACCCTGGAGAGAGAGCAAGACCAAAATCGCTCAGGGTCATCACAGGAGGGTCCCTGTGTCAGAGCTCAAGTCCCCTTGATGAGGGTACTGGGAAGCACAGCGGGACGCCTGTGACGATGGGCGATGTCGAGAGGCTGGTTCCGCCTGTTCCTGGATCTCGGCTGAAGTGGGCCGGTGAACAGGGGGCCACAACGGCGATGGCAATTAAAAGAGGTTGGGCCGGACCGTCAGGCACAGTAGAACGATGTGCCTAGCAGAGACCCTGCAGGCCGATCGGGACCCCTCTGGGGGTCAAGGACTGGATTCAGGAGGAGTGGCGACCAAGGCAGGTATGAGCCTGTCGGCGGTTGGAGGAGCACCAGGGACGGTCACGAGTCATGGCCAGATAGGAGGATGCTCATCTCCAGCTGCTAGAATGTTCATGGGGGCACCCAAGCGAGCTGCGGTGTGCCTGGGAGGGAACTGAGGGACGTGGGCCTGGACGAGCAGAGCGGCCGGTGGTGATGAAAAAGAGGCACACTGGTGCTGAAGCGACTTGCTGCGGCCCGGGATGCTGGCTGCCTCCAGGGGTGGACTGATGGCAGGGCGGTCCAGGGGGGCCGATGGACTTGTTTTCTCCGGCCATATGTACATAAGTTGATTTATGTGCATGATGTTGGAATGTTTTGTTGTGTGTATATTATAAGTAGATGGTCATGTTGGTGTTCTGACTGTTTTGTTATTTCTATATACAGTTTTGGGGATTAATTTATGTGTTTTATTTTTATTTAGGAGAAAGGACAGTATTTTAGTTTCAAATGGACTCATTTAATTTAAGAAGCAGAATAACCCGTTTCGCTGTGTGGGGTTGTTGGCAGTCTACCCATCTCCCCTAGTTTTAGTTATTTTGGAGTGACTGTGTTAGGTCATTTGTGTTGTATTGTTTAATTAATTTTAGTGTGTGACTTGGGTCCTAAATTGAGGTGGGTCTGAATTTGTTTGTGTGTTTTTGGCTTTTGTGAAGGGGGGTGTTGTGTTATAGTTTAGGCTTTTATTTGTGAGGTATGGGTGGCGGCTCCACCTTCTGGTTCCACCACCACCCGCAGCTATAAGAGGGCAGTGGGCAGGAGGGGCTGTCTCTTTGCCACCTCTCTTCCTGACGGCTGCTTGTGTGCAATATGTGCCAATTAGTAGATGCTGAAGCCTCCGTCCAACAGTGGAATTCAACAGGCTGCTGCTGCTGCTGCTGCTGATGATGATGATGATGATGCGTGACCTCTCTCATCAGGCCTTCAGAGGGTGATTGTCTGCAGCTTACTGATTACTGGTCCCTGGTATAAAAGCTGAGGTTTGAGAGCAGCATGTGGTAAACTCTGTCCTCATGACTGCGAACTATACAACGACTCATCTAAGTTTAAGCATTCTTTCTCAGACTATATTCTACTCTTCTGTTTCAAGGAAACCTGCTCTGCCTGCCAGCTACTGACTAGCCGTCCTTGGTTCATGCACGTTCACCCAGCAACAAACCTCCTACCTCTCCTTTCCAAATTACCTGTCTTGACTCATCCCGTCCCTCTGAGAAAGGAACAAACTCCCGGTACAACAGAATATTCTGTACAATCCATAATCACCTCCTTACCCCAGGACCTGGTCCTCACCATGACTAAACCAATAACAAAATCTTTGTCTTAGTCTGGACTTTCTGGTTGGATCAATACCTACCACTGCCTAGTGAAAACAGACTCACATCTCTGGCCCATGACTTCCCTGTTGGAAATCCTCACCTGCAAAACACTTACCAAAAACGAGTAAAGACTCAATTATACTCACCTCCACTGAGCTGCTGTCACTCACTTTCTCCCTCTCCTCTCCCTTTAGGGCTGAAGCACCATGGTGTGGGTCCAACAGTTATTACTGTGCCCTGCATTTGGCTCTGAAACATGACAGTGAGATACCAGGTCTAAACCCAGTCATACCAAACTATCAAACTGGTGCCAAAAAACACCAAACACATGAGATGAAAGAAAAACAGAAAATAAAGTGCTTTGCTCATATCACCCGGAGTGGTAGAGTAGTAGCAGAGCATCTACCCCACAGCTGAGAGGCTCCCTCCCAAAAGACATCGGGTCTTAGTATTTTTGTTCACAGCATGATAAAATGGGGGGGGGGATTAAAGTTAATGCACAGAATATCTCCCACTTCTCACAGAAGTGGCCTGGGGTTATCAAAACAGAGATAGGCACCATTCCCTAATAAATATGTGGTGTTGAAAAGGGAATTAGCTTTACTTGGCTCGTATGAAGGAGGAGAGCCTTGTTTTTACTCATGCATTCATTAGCTGTTAGCAATTTCACACCAAAAATGATGTAACATCCAACAGTTCTTCCAAATCAATGATGCACACTGAGGATACATAATATTGGGTCATCGTATTCTGATATCCATAATTTCTAAGACATAATTTTAATTAGTAAAAAAAATCTATAAACTTCATAAGACTAGTAATAAACTTCCATCCATCCATCCATCCATCCATCTTCAACCGTTTAATCCTTTTCGGGTCGCGGGGGGCTGGAGCCTATCTCAGCATCTTTGGGCGAGAGGCAGGGTACACCCTGGACATATTGCCAGTTCATTGCAGAGCCAACAAATAGAGACAGACAACCTTTCACTCTCACATTCATACCTAAGGACAATTTATCCCCAGTTGATGACAATTAACCTATGGTAATAATTACCCAATTAACCATGGTAAAAAACTTGTTCTGTTAAAAGTGTATAGTCTTTATCTATTTTAGGCATTGCCATTTCCTGGTTTCAGGTGGAGCTACACAAGATTTTGTTTGCCCCTACCTATCAGGGTATGGACTGGGCCCCATGACTTCACCCTGAGTTATGACCTTGTTCTTTGTTTTCAGGGCATGGACCCAAGTCCATGTTCTTGCTTTGAGTTTGTATTTTGGGGTTTTCCTTTATTTGTTGTTATTCATTATTGTATCTTTTTTTTTTTTAACTCCTTAAGCTTGTCTCTGCCTGGTTCTTGGTTATTCATTGTTTGCATTATATCATTCCTTCTGTGTTTAGTACTCTTGGTTGTCATTATTATTCAGTCTTGTTTATTGGTTTTATTCTTCTCATAGTCATGCTGTGTTTGCTCTGTTATTCCTGTCATTACTCTGCTGTCTTGGTTTGGCTTTACAGTGCATCCAGAAAGTATTCACAGAGTGTCCCTTTTTCCACATTTTGTTATGTTACACCCTTATTCCAAACTGGATTAAATTAATTTTTTTCCTCAAAGTTCTACACACCATACCCCATAATGACAACTTGAAAAAAGTTTTTTTTGGAGAATTTTGCAAATTTATAAAAGATAAAAACTAAGAAATCACATGTACATAAGTATTCACAGCCTTTGCTCAATACTTTGTTGATGCACCTTTGGCAGCAATTACAGCCTCAGTCTTTTTGAATATGATGTCACAAGCTTGGCACACCAATCTTTGTGCAGTTTGGCACATTCCTTTTTGCAACACCTCTCAAGCTCTATCAGGATGGATGGGAAGTGTTGGTGCACAGCCATGTTCAGCTCTCTCCAGAGATGTTCATTTTGATTCAAGTCTGGGCTCTGGCTGGGCCACTCAAGGACATTCACAGAGTTGTCCTGA
The DNA here is from genome assembly GCA_020510985.1 of Pholidichthys leucotaenia. Taxonomy (NCBI): domain Eukaryota; kingdom Metazoa; phylum Chordata; class Actinopteri; order Cichliformes; family Pholidichthyidae; genus Pholidichthys; species Pholidichthys leucotaenia. The sequence goes on from CM035840.1 coordinate 283,497,681, forward strand.
AGCCACTCCTTTGATATCTTGGCTGTGTGCTTAGGGTTGTTGTCCTGCTGAAAGATGAACCGTTGCCCCAGTCTGAGTTCAAGAGCACTCCGGAGCAGGTTTTCATCCTGGATGTCTCGGTACATTGCTGCATTCATCTTTACCTCTATCCTGACTAGTCTCCCAGTTCCTGCCACTTAAAAGCATCCCCACAGCATGATGCTGCCACCACCATTGGCATGGTTATGAGCAGTGCCTGGTTTCCTCTAAACACAATGCCTGGTATTCATGCTAGAGTTCAATCTTTGTCTCGGCAGTCTAGAGAATTTTGTTTCTCATGCTCTAAGAGTCCTTTGGGTGCCTTTTGGCAAAGTCCACGTGGGCTGACATGTGCCTTTTACTAAGGACTGCCTTCTATCTGGTGACTCTACCATATAGGCTTGATTGGTGGATTGCTGCAGAGATGGTTGTCCTTCTGGACGTTTCTCCTCTCTCCATGAGGAATGCTGGAGCTTTGACAGGGTGACAGTGGGGTTCTTGGTCACCTCCCTGACTAAGGCCCTTCTCCCCCAGTCGCTCAGTTTAGACTGCTGGCAGGATCTAGGAAGAGTCCTGGTGGTTCCAAACTTCTTCTATATATGGATGATTGAGGACACTGTGCTCACTGGGACCTTCAAAGCAGCAGAAATTTTTCTGTACCCTTCCCCAGATTTGTGCCTCGAGACAATCCTGTCTTGAGGTCTACAGGCAATTCCTTTGACTTCATGCTTGATTTGTGCTCTGACATACACTGTCAACTGCGACACCTTATATAGACAGATGTGTGCCTTTCCAAATCATTTACAATCAACTGAATTTACCACAGGTGGACTCCAATTAAGCTATAGAAACATCTCAAGGATGATCAGTGAAAACAGGATGCACCTGAGCTCAATTCTGAGCTTCATAGCAAAGACTGTGAATATATATGTACATGTGATTTCGTAGTTTTTTATTTTTAATAAATTTGCAAAAATCTCAAAAAAAACTTTTTTCACATTGTCATTATGGGGTATTGTGTGTAGAATTTTGAGGAAAGAAAATGAATTTAAATCCTTTTAAAATAAGGCTTTAACATAACAAATGTGTAAAAAGTGAAGCACCGTGAATACTTTCCGGATGCACTGTATGTTGACAGTGTTCTCAGTTCCCTTTTGCATTGCCTTATTAGGTCTGTTTAATTTGCTAGATGTAATCACGGGTTTGTAATTATGTTTCACCTGTTATTTAAGCGATGCAGCCCCTCACCTGGGTGGTGCGTCCTCTTCATTATTTGACGTCTACCCATGCTTCTATCTGTCCTAGCGGAGTTTTGCCTGCCAAGCCTGAGTTTAATTCTGTTTCAGCTTCCGAGCTGCTTATTTTGTGTTAATTAATGATGTTAAATGCACACTACGCATCTGAGTCCAGTTATCTGCCCCACCAGGGCTCAAACCAAGAAACTATCCCCCTACCCCCACCCCGCATCTAGTGCAACTTGCATAAAACATAAGACAGAATACCAGATATAAAACAACTAAATGCATGATTCAATATACACAAAAGTGTGTCTAAGTGTTAAAATGTCCAACTAAATACACCTAAACACCTTTTTTTTTTTTTTTTTTTAAAAAAGCAATATTTATGAAAAAAATGTAAAAAATCCTCTTACATTCAAAGTTATTTATCCATGCATAAATTATCCACAGAGCCCTCAACTTCATATCTCCATTTTTCTGCTTTTTCATTCAGTTTTTGAAAATGTGAACTTCTTTTTCTTTGACATGTCTGCATCTTGACAAAAACACAGCAAACACATCAGGTGGGACATCTGGAAATGACCTTGTTATACCGGAAAGTACTTGATTACCCTGTTGCAGCTTTATTATCACTGCAGTTTAGTGTTGTTTATTTTTTTTTAAATTAAGTTTTTATGTGCTTCACTGAACAGATGAGGAGCTTAGCAGTGTCACAAATGCCCTTAGGGGCAGGAAGGCGAGACCCACACACTGAACTGTGATTCTGGGAATTTACTGACAAAAACAACAAACCAAAAGTTCAACAAAGTGCTCAAAACACAAAGTGCGAATGAAAGTGAAAACTTACAGATTTTTTTAGCACCAGAGCAAGGCATGGCTCTGGTGGAGATGCGATGAGAATAATCATCAAGACAGCTGCAATTAGAAAATGAAAATGACTCTCCTTAAATAGGGAACAAAACCCTTTACATAATTAGTGACAGGTGTGGGTATCTGAACAGGCAGGGGGAAGGCATAATGTGGATCAGCTGGGGCAGAGAGAGAAGGAGAGGTGAACCAGAACTGACAGCTGACAGTGCAATGCCCACACGAAGCCTAATGCCACTGTCAGCTGTAAACCAGTAACAGAACAATGAAGATATACAAAATAAAATAACAATCCCTGCTTGCCAAAATATAAATGGAAACAAAATGAAAATGTGACAAAACTAAAACACAAACAGGAAAATGGCAAATGGAGCATGAATACAGAAACCCAAAAGGGCATAAAATGCGACAAATAAGTAAATATAAAGAAACAGCCATGAGGCTGAGCATGGCAGAAACTGCCAGTGCTCCACTCGTGACAAGCAGATGAAAATGAAGACAGCTCCTTTTAATTCTCTCAAAAATACTGCAGCCTTCTGGGTGAATGGAGCTGCAAGGGCTGATGGAAAATGGGAAATGTTAGAAAATAAGCATTTCAAAGCTGTTTCTGTTGGCATATTTGTAGCTTATATCTTTGTCACCACCATTCATTGTAGCACTGTGAGAGATGGGTACTCTGCCCCACCCAAGTGAAATATAAAGGATGGGCTTAGTTTACAATTACTAAGGCAGTTACTACAGTTCTTAATGCTACTATATTGAGATTCACATTAAAGCTTGAGGGCCCATAGCATTTACTTGCTTTGTGGCGATCACAGTGGTTCAAGGAATGTGTTTCACTTGATTGTAGCATAAATATTGTCATGTGGTGATCCTCGCGGATCACCAAGAGACGCCACAGAGTTCACCAGAGAGTTTGGCAAGATGTTATTTATTTCCAGACGTGACAAAACACAACTATGAACCCCTTAGGGCAAACACAGACATAACTAAGACTTGGGCTCGTAGGGCTAACCCAGCCACTACGAGCTAACTGTGACAAGACTATGATACACAAACTTGACATGAAGGTCTCACGGCACTCTCACACTTGGCGAGGCGTAGACCCAGACTTGACAAGGACGAGACGAGATGTTGACAGAATGTAGACCTATACTCCTGCGTCCTACCGTCGTCAGTGCTGGGCTTAAAAGGGCAAAGCACTAATGACGGTAATGACAATCAGCTGACCGGCCATTGACAGGCGGAAGCCCCACCGAGCACTTTCACAATAAGAGCCCGGCGAGGCCAGAATACAGCCCGCAGCTGTCACGGCCGGCAGCGAGAATAACTTAGCCCGAGCACGATCAGAACCGGCGCTCAGGTCATAACAGTACCCTCCCTCCACGGGCGGACTCCAAACGCCCCAAGGAACCACCCTGCCCCCCCCCCCCCCCGCACCCCCCCCAGGGTGGGAGGTTGGGGGACAGGTGCGGAGGGAGAGAAACCAACCCATGAACAAGGCAAAAAAAAAGCCCATACAAGACAATGACAAGGCAAAAAAAACCCATACAAGACAATGACAAGACTAAAAAACCATACAAGACAATGACAAGACAAACAAGAAAAAATGTACAAAGGAAAACAAAAACCAGAACTACAGGTTCAGATAAACTAGATACAAGAACACATTACCTGCTCATACCAGACTTAACATGAAAAAACAAAAAACAGAGCATACCCGCTCATACCAGACTATGAAACAAAAACAGAGCATTACTCGCTCAAACCAAACTATACATGAAACAAAAAAAAAACAAAACAGAGCACTACACGCTCTACCCAGACTATACATAAACCAGCAGGGCTACTGCAAACACACATGAAGCAATCTAAAATTGCTTAACATAACTTTACTATGGCTAGACTGTGGCTTTCAAAAACACAAGAGACAATCAAAAATTGCTTTGACATAACATGACTATGACTTGACTGTGGCTTTCAAAACAAAGGCATGAACACTAGATGCAACATAACCAGGACAACAACAAAAAAAAAAAGCACAAATACTGAGACACACCCAGGGACCACTACCACCCCCCGACAGTTTATGTCGACCTGATGGTCAACGGAGGCGGACCAGGCGGCTCACCAGAGTCCAAAGTCCCGCACGTCCGCTTCTCCGGTGGTCGAACTAGGTAGCCCCATGGCACACATAACAGGTCGGGTGGCCGAACCGAGGCGCCGAACCGGCGAAACAGTCCCTCCGGCGGCCGACCCGTGTCCCTCAGCCACCAGTCCAGGGCATCAACAACCCACAGCGGCCTCCCTGACGAGAACAAAACTTGGGAGAACCGGGGCAAGCGAACAGGGACCCCCATGGCCCCCGGCGATGATGAAAAGGGGCGGTGATTCTGAGGGGATTGGTGAGCAGGACGAGCCAAGAATCCGCTCCGCGAAGAAGGGTCTGCAGCTCCTTCTCTGCCAATGGACCACGCTCGTGCTGCATCACCGCTGGACCCAGATTGGGTCCCAGCTGCACCCACGTTGGGCCCCGATTGGGCCAGAACTGCACCCGCGGTGTACCCCGATTGGGCCTCCGACGAACCCACGTCGGACCCCGATTGGGCCGAAACCGCCCCTGTGGTGGGACCCGATTGGGCCTTCGGTGCAGCTCCGCTGACGAACTCCACCCCCGAACCTGGGACCTCCAACTAGGTGACTCCGACCCGTTCCCCGCCGGCGACACTAAAACAAAGCTCGGGGACAGGAAAACCGGGATCAGTATCACCGGTAGCAACGGAACCCAGCGAGACGTGCTCGGGCGCAGCAGACGGCTGCTCCTCACTCGTCTCCCCGAGAGGCAGGCAAAAATGCTCAACAAAAGAGGACAGAGACATAAGAGGGAGCACTTGCCTGCACTCGGGTTCTGTTGCCACCCAGGACTCCGACGATCCGGGTTCAGGGCGACTCTCATCAGCTGACTCGGACTCAGCTGCGTCGGGCTCCGCAGCTGGCACGATGTCATCAGCAGCCTCAGGTTCCTCCCACGCTGTCGTCCACGCCGACGACCCGTATGGCGTGGAGGCAGGGAACCCTTGACCCACTGGCTCGGACCGCTCCGGCGAGGAAACCCGGGGACGCTTCTTTGTCGGCTCAGGCTCCGGGCCGCAGTCCGCTCCTCTCCTCCGTTCAAGACGTGACTGCAGGGCCGGATGCAGGCTATTCAGCACTGCAGGGGCCCTCTTCGTCCGGCGACGCTGGCCTGGCGTCGCGGACCGCTCAACGGGGGAGAACACAGAGGCAGTAGGTTTAATAATTTTATCCACAGCAGGTGGAGGGAGCTCGGGGGGCTGCGAACCCCGAACTCCGCCCCCAGGAGTCAGACAAGGCAGATCATTATTAAGATGTGACAAACAAATGATCACTTGCCTTCCTCCGGGGGCAGAGATGGTTCCTGCTGTGGGGGACGTCGTTCCTCCTTCTCCCCGCTGGATGGCGACAGAGGGCCCCCTAGGAAAACGAGGTGGGGCCGCTCTCGAGGATTCGCTGACGGGATACGCCGGCAGCGAGTCCAGCCTGGGATTCCGCTGAGGGTTGCCCGTGCCGTTACGCCGACATCCTCGTCGGCCCCCAGACGGCGCGTACTCCTGGACCTGCTCCGGGACGGGAACGGGACACCAACGCGGGGAGCGAGGATGCCTCCTCCTCTGCTTCCCGCTCTCTTCCTCTTCCAGCCCACGAAGAACCTCGCGCTGAGCGGCGAGTTCCTCCCACCTCGATATCACCTCCGGATGATCGTCGTAGTCGAGGGGAAGGCTGTCCAGATACTCCTCAGCGACGCCCAGATGCCAACGCATGTAACTGGAGGTGTTGTCAAATGTAGCGGCGAGGAGCGCCCCATCGGCGAATTCCAACGCGCCCGCTAGCTCCTGGTCCAGGCGCCAACCGCAGCCCCTGGAAGACGCATTCTCCCAGATGTTGACACCCGAACGAGAAGAAACAACAGTCCAATAAAGGCACAAAACTCCCGGTGAAACGGCGTCTCAATGCGGCGCCCCCGTTTGGGCGACCTGGGGGGGAGTATACTGTCATGTGGTGATCCTCGCAGATCACCAAGAGACGCCACAGAGTTCACCAGAGAGTTTGGCAAGATGTTATTTATTTCCAGACGTGACAAAACACAACTATGAACCCCTTAGGGCAAACACAGACATAACTAAGACTTGGGCTCGTAGGGCTAACCCAGCTGCTACGAGTTAACTGTGACAAGACTATGATACACGAACCTGACATGAAGGTCTCACGTCACTCTCAAACATGGCGAGGCGTAGACCCAGACTTGACAAGGACGAGACGAGATGTTGACAGAATGTAGACCTATACTCCTGCGTCCTACCGTCGTCAGTGCTGGGCTTAAAAGGGCGAAGCACTAACGACGGTAATGACAATCAGCTGACCGGCCGTTGACAGGCGGAAGCCCCACCGAGCACTTTCACAATAAGAGCCCGGCGAGGCCAGAATACAGCCCGCAGCTGTCACGGCCGGCAGCGAGAATAACTTAGCCCGTGCGCGATCAGAACCGGCGCTCGGGTCATAACAAAGATACCAGTCTTTAGAAGGCTCAGTCACTGGTTTAACAGTCTTCTTGGCAAAATGCCACAGAAATGACAAGAAAACATTGCAGATAAAATGCTGTTAATAATTATAAGTTATGGAACGGATACAAACATGTTGCCCAGGTCATCCACCAGTCAGAGCTTTATATGGAACAGTAGTAAAGACACCTTTGATGAACACCTGTATTAAATTCTTCCAGCTGACCTCAGGCGTCTCCCACATGGTTTTGGGGGAACTCTGGTTGAGGTTTTTCAACTGTGAAAGAGATAAAACATGACTGACAGTACAGGAATACACGTTAAAGAAAAATAGTGTATAAAAACATAAATCCTGTCCTCGTTTATTACTCAGAGTACAGCTCAGTGCATGTGGCTTCAATTCAGTCACAAATAAACAGTCATAAATGTTACTGTCTGATGGCAACAGGCTGTAAAATGTGTGTGGTTTTATTTATGTACTTAATGGAATGGTTAAAAACTGCCAATTTATGATAAATTTGTTGCCCACTGGTAGAAAATGCCAAACAGAGTTGCAGCGCAGACTAAACTGACCTTGTTTAGTCCATTAAGTGCTGTAGCTTTGTGTTCAGTCCCAACGGAAATGTTGCCTATAATTATGATAAATTTTCTTCTGTTTATGTGAAGTGCACATTTATGACTTTAAGATTTCTCTCCTGTTTGGGGTGTTACCTTACCGTATATATAATCATGTACCTCCTAAGACCTTCACCAAAGAGAAGTTCTTCATGTAACCAAAAAAATAAGTTAAAAATCTTTGTGATGAAAAAACTAAAGTCTGGTAATACTGTTTTGTTCATTTTTTTCAAGGAGCCACATTGAACACCTGGATCAAGGGTGATTACTGTTGTTTTGTTTATTCAAATATTTAGTTATTTTCTTTCTTCTAAATTGCAGCTTTTCATCCTCTCAATAATTTTAACGTTCAGTAAAAAGGACACTAAAAGTGGCAGAGGAAAGCAAGAGTTATTGCTCCAGCTTGGACTAAAAACTGACTACACATCCACTTATAAACCTATATAAATTTTGAATGTTTTTCTTAAAAATTTCAAAATTTTCTCTTGCAAATCTGGAAATTTTTTCTTACAAATTTGTGACTTTTTTCTTGTCAAATTGCAAACATTTTTGTGAATTAGTGTATTTTTTCTCATAAATCTGAAACTTTTTTGCACATTTATATCTTTTTCTCATAAATATTTTGGACGTTTTTCTCAGAAATTAGCTAATTTCTTCTCAAAAAATTCCAACTTTTTTCATTGTGAAGACCTCTTAATTTTTTTGCAAATTTGTAACTTTTTTTTCTCATGAGTTCTCACTTTATTCCTCAGAAATCTTTGTCTTTTTTCTCATAAATTTGCAATTTTGTCTCAAAAATTTTCAACTTTTCCCCATGAATTTTCTTTCTTTTTTTGGGGGGGGCAAATTAGCAAGATTGTCTTTTTTTTTTTTTTTCTCTTGTCAATTTGAAGCCTTTTTTTGTGAATTAGTGCATTTTATTCTCATAAATCTGCATTGTTTTTCTTCTGGATTTTGCAATTTTTCTCAGAAATTTTCAACTTTTTTGTCATAATTTTTTTACCTTTCTTCTCAAAAATTAAACTTTATTCCTATAAATGCATGACTTTTTTTTCAAATATGTAAATTTTTCATAAAAGTTTGTTGGGTTTTTTTTTTGTAAATTTGCAACTATTTCCCATATTTTTTTTTTTGTTTTGTTTTGCAAATTTCCACTTTTTTTGTCAAAACCTGCAATTTTATCCTTAAAAAATTGTGATTGTTTTTCTTGTAATTTTTTTTTTTTTTAACCTCAAAAATGTTCAAATCTTCCTGTTCATTTAACATTTATTTTCTTATACATTTGCAATGTTTATCTGGATGCTGGTTAAACTTTTTTTTTTCTATGTAATTAAACTGTTATTTTGAACTTCTTAAATTTTTTATATACCTTTAATGATATTTTTGTACCTTTATTCTTGAAATTTGTAATTTCCATTATACATTTACAGTGGGGCAAAAAAGGTATTTAATCAGCCACCAATTGTGCAAGGTTCTCCCACTTAAAAGATGAGAGAGGTCTCCAATTTTCATCATAGGTATACCTCAACTGTGCCCTTCAGCGGTAAAGTGGGCTATCCCACAAAAACCATTATTTTGAGAAAATGAGCTCTAAAGTTGAAATATTCTCAAAAAATCAGTGGTGCCTATATCATTAAAAAGTTACCCCCTATAATTACCTTCAAGGTGTGACTTAAATATGAAAATATATTTAAATCACATATTCACAACAATAAGAGAGTAGGGGTTAAAAATGTGGGATAGACCACTTTACCTCTAACTGAGATAAAAATCGAGTAAGAGGACAAAAGTAAAAAATAATGTTAATTTGAAATTTTAATGAATGAAACAGATGATAATTGCAAATTTCACAAATATCACACACTAGGCAGTTTTTGCTATTCTTCTGCACATTGGTTTCCAATAATTAGAACATAAACAGTGTTGTTTGTGTCCTCGCTTATTCGCAAAAATTTCTATATGAAAATCTAAACCAACAGTTTTTCTTCTAACTGAGAAAGTCAACATGTAACTCTTATCAAAACATCAGAAATACAGTTATTGAAGAGTAAAAACAAGTTTTAATAGGACAAGCTTATGTCCTACCAATTTATTGTCAATGTCTAGTCTGACTCGATGTCACTTGAGCTGTCGTGACCTCCACCCTCCTGTGTTGATTTCAAAGTTTTGTAAAATGGATGATGAACAGGCGGCACATACTTCAACAATGATTGGATATCTTCGAGTTTGGCTCTATTCAGCAGCCTCCCATTTGGATACAGTAAAGGAAGGTCTGGTGATGTTTTGAATGATCTTTGGAGGTCTTCCCCTGAGTGCTCTCTTTTGTTTGAAGTTGGACACTTTGGAAAGGGAACTCGGCATCACAAGTAGTTTTTATAAAACATCACACCAGGATCTGCTTTACGAACTGCATCCATTGTATTTTCAACCATTCAACCTTATTGTTTTCTTCATCCAGTTTTCTGTTTACAGTAGCCTCTTCCAATGGTCTAGTACTGTGAAACAAGGCCGATGTCATGGGAACTACATTGAACAGGGGTTCCTTCCGTTTTGGACTGCCTGACTACATCGTACCACTCATCTGGCACAAACACATGCTGTTTCTTCCTCTTGGCTTTTTCTGTTAACCCAAAGTCTTGGTCATTGGGCAGGTAGCTGTGACCCGTTACAAGCATTTTGTGATCAAAGAGATCTATGTTCAGTGTGTTCACTATGTGCATCCACATCAATGCCATCTTGTAGTTTCTATTTTGTCCCCACATGAGTCGGAATAGGCCACAACGTGTGTGATACCGAGCATGGAATGTGGGCTAGCCCACTTTACCTCTCAATAGTTTCACCAAATTAATGAGAATGATTTCATTTACTCTCAATAGAGGGCAGCACAATACGTTTATGCAGAGCTAGGCAGTTTAAGAAAATGATAGACCCTTACAATTAGTGTAGTACAATTAAACTCATTTTTGACCTACATGTGGGGATAGCCCACTTTACCTCTGAAGGGCACAACTATGAGAGACAAAATGAGAAAAAAAATCCAGAAAATCACATTGTTTGATTTTAAAGAATTTATTTCCAAATTATGGTGGAAAATAAGTATTTGGTCAGCTACAAACAAGCAAGATTTCTGGCTCTCACAGACCTGTAACTTCTTCTTTAAGATGCTCCTCTGTCCTCCACTCGTTAACTGTATTAATGGCACCTGTTTGAACTCGTTATCATATATAAAAGACACCTGTCCACAACCTCTGTCAGACTCCAAACTCCACTATGGCCAAGACCAAAGAGCTGTCAAAGGACACCAGAAACAAAATTGTAGACCTGCCACCAGGCTGGGAAGACTGAATCTGCAATAGGTAAGGCAGCTTGGCGTGAAGAAATCAACTGTGGGAGCAATTATTAGAAAATGGAAGACATACGAGACCTCTGATAATCTCCCTCGATCTGGGGCTCCACGCAAGCTCTCACACGCCGTGGGGTCAAAATGATCACGAGAACGGTGAAGCAAAAATCCCAGAACCACACGGGGGGTACCTAGTGAAATGACCTGCAGAGAGTTGGGAGCCAAAGTAACAAAGGCTACCATCAGTAACACACTACGCCGCCAGGGACTCAAATCCTGCAGTGCCAGACGGTCCCCCTGCTTAAGCCAGTACATGTCCAGGTCGTCGTGAAGTTTGCTAGAGAGCATTTGGAGTGATCCAGAAGAGGAGTTGGGAGAATGTCTATGTTCAGGATGAAATCAAAATAGAACTTTTTGGTAAAAACTCAACTTGTCGTGTTTGGAAGAGAAAGAATGCTGAGTTGCATCCAAAGAACACCATACCTACTGTGAAGCATGGGGGTGGAAACATTATGCTTTGGGGCTGTTTTTCTGCAAAGGGACCAGGACGACTGATCTGTGTAAAGGAAAGAATGAATGGAGCGATGTATCGTGAGATTTCGAGTGAAAACTTCCTTCCATCAGCAAGGGCATTGAAGATGAAATGTGGCTGGGTCTTTCAGCATGACAATGATCCCAAACACACCGCCCGGGCAACGAAGGAGTGGCTTTGTAAGAAGCATTTCAAGGTCCTGGAGTGGCCTAGCCAGTCTCCAGATCTCAACCCCATAGAAAATTTTTGGAGGGAGTTGAAAGTCCGTGTTGCCCAGCAACAGCCCCAAAACATCACTGCTCTAGAGTAGATCTGCATGGAGGAATGGGCCAAAATACCAGCAACAGTGTGTGAAAACCTTGTGAAGACTTACAGAAAACGTTTGACCTCTGTTATTGCCAGCAAAGGGGATATAACAAAGTAATGAGATGAACATTTGTATTGACCAAATACTTATTTTCCACCATAATTTGCAAATAAATTCTTTAAAAATCAGACAATGTGATTTTCTGGATATTTTTTTTTCTCATTTTGTCTCTCATAGTTGAGGTATACCTATGATGAAAATTGGAGACCTCTCTCATCTTTTAAGTGGGAGAACTTGCACAATTGGCGGCTGACAAAATACTTTTTTACCCCACTGTATGCCTGATGCTAGATTTGTGAATACCCCATCCACTTGTTGAAAAATAATAAATCACCTACTGAAAATAAGTATCTGATGAGTTACAATTAATAAAATATTGGATTTTAGAATAATCTGTCACAGGTATTAGATGATTTATATTGACTCCTTCACAAATATTTCTGGTAATTAGGAGGGAAAATTGATGTGCCATGAAATCATCAAAAACACGTTTCTGTTCCTGTCTATGGAGAATAGCCACATTAACAAAGCAGTTTGGGTCCAGAGTTTCTACACTAAAGCAGTTTCCTGTCACACCTGAAGTATTTGTCATTATCGTGACAGTGCGCGGGCTCCATTCTGAATAATACGGATTTTTAGCGGTGCCTCCACTAAACCAATTCCTCCGTTCATTTTCTCATCATCTAAGGTTCACCGGCCCCATACCCACACACCCAAGTAATCAGGGCTGGGAGGCAGACTGGCAGAGATCCGGTAGCACTGGAGGAGCATGCAAACACACAGTGGGTAATTTAAAGCTGTTTTTCACTGACGGACACTCTGAAAAAAGCATTCTCTCTTTGTTCACCTAGCTAAAGGAGGAAATGTGGACAGCTGAAGTTTAAAAGAAAAAGACTCTTCCTTTCTGTTTTCTTCTTTACACCAAGAGACTTGGGGAAGGAGGGGGGCAGAGAGGCAGTTGTCAGTGGCAGTTGTCCAGTGTACATCTTAGGACCCCAGGAACTCATTAGATAGCCGTTTTTTAACCCTTTTTTGAGACATGTTTTGCATATGGAAATATCCAATGGCACACCACCAACCAAAAATGTTACAAAAATGACACACTGTAGCCTCTAGGACATATGGAATGACGATTTAGTCTGGAATTCATTTATACTCGCTCATCCATCATGCACATCTGCTGGAGTGCAGCGGCTGGTGTGATGTAAATTTCATCATCATCTTCAGTTCTATCTGGGTCATACCAAAGACCATATAGAAAATGGTACGTCCCGCCTTCTAGCTTGGTGCTCTGCATAGTAGAATGGGGAAAGGAAAGTTAACACACAGAGCTAACAGAGGACTGACACCCCCCCCTCCCCCCCCACTGTAGCTTCCACTACTCACAGTACTGTGTGACCTAGGGTCAGTGAAACGGAGATCGGCGCCACCCCATGCACCACATGGTGTCCCAAATGTTGTGGAAGAGGATTAACTTCTCCAGTCCACTGGGCTCTGTGGGGGTCCCTCAACAGCCGAAATGTTGGTGACTGCGTTAACTGTGGCGCCGAGCTACACACATAAGGTGGCACCGCTGACACAGCCTACAAAGACGAAGACAACAAAGACAGCATTCTCATTCATCTTCTTCTTTTTTCAGCTCTCTTCAGCCAAAAGTAGTAAAGACAGGAGCTCCTCTAATCGCCTACTTACAGTCACCACTGTCATTACTAAAATATGTATAACTCTTGCTTTTATTTTCTTTTATATATTTTTTGCACCACCTATCAAGCTGTTGATGAAATGAAGCATACATAAGATGTGTGAGGAACCAACTTGTCTGAAGTGTAGGTGCATCACAGATGTGGAAAACATAAAGCCGCCTATGAAACCCTCCACAAATTTTAATTGTGTGATTCTTTCTATGTAAAGCATCTGTGAGGCCTTGGAAAGTGCTATAGAAATATAATGTATTATTACTATTATCATTATTATTATTATAAAAAAATAAAGAAGGAAGAAGAAGAAGAAGAGAAGAGAGAAGAAGAAGAAGAAGAAGAAGAAGAAGAAGAAGAAGAAGAAGAGATTCATTATTATTGTGTTCTTTCTGTCACCCCACTGAGATGGAAGAGCCGCTAACGCTGCATGAATAAATTAGTCTGGTTAAGATGTTTTATGTTTCTGTATTTGAGTTGGCTTTGACTCTTATGAGCATTAACTGTTATTAATTAACCTGCTCCAAAGACCCCCATCTACTGTAAGACATGAATCAGTATATTTAAGGAAAATTCATAATCTTTCCTAACTATATCCATGTTGTTTTACAGTCTAAACCTTATTATATACTTTATATTTTTAAACTGGTAACCTCCGCTATGTCACTTCATGTCATTTTTTTGCCCAACCATTAGATGGCATCAATTATGAAATTTACATTAAGTTATAAGATCTGCTGGTAAAAACCGTAGTGTAGCACCTTGGGGGGGGAGTCAGATTATTTAGCATCTCAGACAAGAGACAGTGGATAAGCATGGAGAACAATGCTCAGGAGGTTCCTGGCGAGATAGCAGGAAGGAGTCAAGGACGTAGGGGGTTTGAATGCAGTGTAATGCAAATGTCATGTTTGTGGTGTGGAGAAATGCCATGAAACTTGTGAAGAGAGATTTGGGGTAAAAGAAGATTGCCTGCAAAAAGTGTCAGTCTGTTCTGTGCTTGAGAGAGTGAAGTGTGCAAAAAAACGTTCTGCCATGAATAAGCCTTCTTATTTCACACACCCACACTGGTGACCAAGACGTATTATGGAACACAGGCAAGAACCCCAGAGCCCGGCCCTGTCAGGAGCTCCAGCGAGGCGGCAGCCATCCCACAGACAGCCTGGACTGGAACCCCCAGCCACGCATGTGCAGTTTCAGTCAAGCTACCCGGATTTCTGGCAGCACAAACCGCGCTCTTGGTTCACCACACCGAGGCCCAGTTCGCCCTCCGGGGAGTAACGGCAGAGGACACCAGATTCTACCATGTGGTCGCAGCGTTGGACGCCCGCACAGCTCAGCAGGTAGCAAGCCTGCTCGATCAGCCTCCAGCCAGTAACAAATATGAGGCGCTCAGGGCTGCGCTCACCCCGGCGCTGCAACGCTCTCGGACTGTGAGAGAGTGGAGAGGGGCTCCTGACATGGGCCGAGTTAAGAGATGGTTCGGGCCGTAGACCTGATGAGAAGATGCTGGCATTAATGGCACGGATGACAGGCACATTCTGTTTGCCCACCTTTTCCTCCGGAACCTTCCAACAGTGGCGAGAGCGGGTTCTGGCCAATTCGCCGTTGCTGGCCGCGCGGGACTACCGTGCCCTAGCCCAGGAGGCAGACCGGATCATCATCACCACCAGGGCATCACAGTCAACGCAGCAGCGGCGGAGCCCAGCGAGACGACCAGAGGAGGCGAGGAGCCACCGGACGGTAGCGGCAGCGGGGACCAAGGAGCGCCAGAGAGACAAGCTCTGTTTCTAACCACCGCTGCTTCTGAGAGATTGCACGCAGATGTGTGCCACCATGCCAATTCAAGCGCTTCGGGAAAACACCGAGGCCGGCGGTCGGTAGCAGCTGCGACCCTCGGTGAAGAGAACAAGCTGCTCTAACTGACGGACGCCAGCGCTCGGGGAGGCGTTTCCCTCATGGACACAGGAGCCCAGAAGAGCTTCATCTGCGACCTACGCCGACCGGCTGGCAGGACCTTCAGCCCTGAGATGTTGGCAGCAACGGCTCGGATATTAGACCTTTGGTAAGAGGACACTGATCTTATCTCTACAAGGCCGTACATATGAGTCGACTTTTGTCATAGCAGCACTTAATTACCATATCCTGGGGGTTGATTTTCTGTGTGCACATGGTTTACTGGTTGATGTTGCTAACAGGGGTCCTGGTTAATGCACTGTCCTTTGACTCTCTCCCCTGTATAGCTCGAGTGACCCGGCCACAGCACAGGCCAACGTCACAGCTCCAGGCGATAAGTTCCACACACTGCTCATTCAGTTTCCAGCACTCATGGTCCCAACGTTTTGGCGGCCATCTCTAAACACGGGGTGAACACTTTATCACCACCAACCGGGCCACCCGTTTTTGCAAGACCTCGACGCTTGGACGCAGCTAAACTGGCCATAGCGCACGAGGAGTTTTGCCAACCTGGAAAGGTTGGGCATCATCAGGCGTTGAACAGCCCATGGGCATCCCCGCTACACATGGTCCCTAAGGCTGAGGGATCGTGGCGACCGTGCGGTGATTTCCGCAGGTTGAACAATGCCACATGCGCACGACCGCTACCCGATTCCCCACATACAGGATTTTTCCATTCACCTCGCCGGGAGCGCGCAATTTTTCCAAAATAGACCTGGTCCGCGGATACCACCAAGTCCCAGTGCGCGCGGAGGACATACCCAAAACAGTGGTAATAACTCCGTTCGGTCTATTCGAGTTCCTGCGCATGCCATTCGGGTTAAAAGGAACGGCACAGACATTCCAGCGCATGATGGATGCAGTCTTGCATGCTCTCCCGTTCTGTGTTTGTCTACCTGGACGATATCCTGGTAGCCAGTGCGGTCCGAAGACGAACACAGAAACCCACCTCAGCAACGTTTGTCCCGGAGGCTTGGAGGAGCACGAGTTAATATTCAACCCGGCGAAATGCCAGTTCAGGCGTGATGGAGATTGATTCTTTGGGGCACCGCGTCTCTCCGGAAGGAGCGATCCCAGCTGCCCGTCAAAGTGCGTCGCCGTGGCGGATTTCCCCCGGCCTGAGACGGTCAGGGGCAGCTGGTAGGTATTTTTGGGGATGGTGAACTTTTATAAACAGTTTCCTTCCCCGCACGACGCAGCTCATGCAACCATTGTACGCCGCGCTCAAGAAACAGAAACCCGCGGATTAGGGTCGAATGGACCCCGGAGCGAGAGCGGGCGTTCTCGGAAGGTTAAAGCAGCCCTGGCAAATGCCGCACTGCTGGCGCATCCGGACCCGGCGGCGCGGATAGCGCTCACCACCGACGCTTCAGACAGTGCAATAGGGGCGGTCGTAGAGCAGCGTGTCGCCGGGGCTTGGCAGCCGCTCACCTTTTTCAGCAGAACTTTGAGCGACAGCGAACGTAAATACAACGCATTCGACAGAGAGTTGCTGGCTCTCCACCTGGCCATACGCCACTTCCAGTTCTGGCTGGAAGGGCGCAGCTTCGCCGCGTTTGTGGACCACAAGCCGCTAACATTCGGGATGGCCAAGGTTTCAGAACCGTGGTCGGGCCGGCAGCAGAGACAGCTGGCCATCTCAGAGTTTACTACTGATATTCAGCATGTGTTGGGTAAACTGAATGTGGTGGTGGACTGCCTCTCGTGCGCCGTGGTGGCCCCGGTCTGCGTGGGGATAGATTATGCAGCCATGGCCGCGGAGCAGATTAGCAATGCAGACGTGCACGCGCTCCAGTCTGGACCAACAGGGTTAAGGCTGGAGAGCAGGGTGCTGTAAGATGGCGCCCCCCCCCCCCAATCTGCGATGTCTCCACGGGACGCCCGCGTCCGGTGGTCCCGGTCACGTGGCGCCGCCGCGTGTTTGAGTTGGCTCACACTCTGGTGCACCCAGGAGTGTGCGTGTCGGTCAAAATGGTGGGAGAGAAGTTTGTGTGGCCGAGCCTACGCAAACAAGTAAAAGAGTGGGCTGCAGCCTGCGTGGCGTGCCAATGAGCGAAGGTACACAGACACACGAAGGCTCCCTTGGAGCCATTTCGGGTACCGGCTAAGAGGTTCGACCATGTTCACGTGGACCTCGTGGGCCCCCTCCCGCCATCACAGGGGTGCACGCACCTCCTGACAGTAGTGGACTGCACCACGTGCTGGCCAGAAGCGGTCCCGCTGGCAGCAACCACGTCCGCGGACGTAGCACGTGCTTTTTTAACAGCATGGGTGGCGTGTTTTGGAGTCCCGTCGGACATTACGTCCAACAGGGGCCCTCAATTTGTTTCTGAACTCTGGTCCGCGATGACCCGCAGCCTGGGTGTTACAATTCACTGCACAACCGCGTACAACCCACAGGCCAATGGTTCATGCGAGCGTTTTCATACATCACTGAAAGCAGCACTCAGGGCTTCACTGACGGATGCAAATTGGGTAGACAGGTTGCCATGGGTTTTATTGGGGTTGCGCTCCACACCAAAAGAGGATCTGGAGGCTTCCCCAGCAGAGCTGGTTTTTGCGCAGCCGCTACGGCTGCCCGGGGAATTTCTGCCAGATAATCCCGCGCCGGACAGCTGCCCGTCTCAGCTTTTGCAGCGTAGCGCAAACACAGGCACGCTGCCGGGCCCGGCTCACCACAGTTTTCCGCATGTTTTTGTGCCTAAAACTTTGAAGAACGCGGAGTTTGTGTTTGTCAGACACGACGCCCACCGCCCTCCATTGCGCCCACCCTATGATGGACTGTTCAGAGTGTTGGAAACAGGGGATAAGCATTTTTTGCTAGACTTGGGGGGTAGGCGGGAAAAAATTGGGATAGAAGACTCAAACCCGCTTTCGTTGTGGCGGACGAGCAAGTGCTCTTGACTAGGGCCCCTCGGCGTGGAAGAGCCCCACGGAGAGCTCCCCAGGGAAACGATTCACTAGAGCAGCCACACGGACAGACCGAAGTGCCCCCCCCCCCCGTCACGGCCCACCCGCAGTCAGACACACTCCCAGCAGCCCCCCACCGGCACAGCAGCGCCACGGAGGCAGTAAACCCCAGTTACAGCAGATACGGGAGGAGACGGAAGCCCAAACGGCGTGTCGACTGATGTTCTATTGTTCTATCTAAGATGCTGGGGGGGGGGCAGTGTAGCACCTTGGGGGAGTCAGATTATTTAGCATCTCAGACAAGAGACAGTGGATATGCATGGGAGAACAATGCTCAGGAGGTTCCTGGCGAGATAGCAGGAAGGAGTCAAGGACGTAGGGGGTTGAATGCAGTGTAATGCAAATGTCATGTTGTGTGTGGAGAAATGCCATGAAACTTGTGAAGAGAGATTTGGGTAAAAGAAGATTGCCTGCAAAAATGTATCAGTCTGTTCTGTGCTTGAGAGATGTGAAGTGTGTAATAAACCGTCTGCCATGAACCAGCCTCTTATTTCACACACTCCACAGTAGAGTATTTTCTGATGGAGACAGCAAACAGACACCATCTTTCCATCCCCCTTATGAATATTTTGTAGTTTTCTGTAGAACCTACTCTACCAGTGTAGATAATGTGAAAATGACGAGGCAGAGTTCATCTCACGAGTCAGGTTTATTCACATCATCCAACATCATCAAAAGCAGAAAAAGGAAGAAACCCAGACATTCGTCCTTTTAATACCTCAGGACTTCAAAGCACACAGTCATATTATATTTAATCCCAAATAACAATACATCTTCCTTCAGATCTTAACACCCCCACCCCCAGCCTCTGGCGGCCAGGAAAATCCCCCCAGGCCGTCTCGCGGCCATACCAAAGACTAGACTTGTCACATCCTCTCTGTTATCTCCAGAGAGGCTCAGTCCTTTGTTCAATCTAAGATGTGAAGCCTAAAGTGGTAATACATATGAAGCATGAAGTGATATACATAAGTGCACATATATGTGTCCCACATGACCCCCCCCCCCCCAAACGTCTAAGATGGAACAATGGAATAACAGTCTGCATGTCATGATAAACCATTACACATCAGTCCACGTGCTGCTTGGGCCTCAGTCTCCTCCCGTATCTGCTGTAAGCGGGCTTTACCACGTCCGCGGCGCCATCCTGCTGGGGAGCTGCTGCCTGAGGGTGAGAACTTTTAGTCAATCCCTGTGGGTGTTCTGGGGAATGGCCCCTAGGGGGTCTGCCGCGCCAAAGAGCCCCTGGCGCACAGCACATCCTCGTCTGCCACAACAAAGGCGGGTTTGAGACTGTTTATTATGCCAATCTTTTCTTTCCTGCCCCCAGGTCAAGCAAAAAATGCTTATCCCCTGTTTCCAGCACTCTAAATGGTCCATCATAAGGTGGTCGCAACGGTGGGTGAATGGGCATCGTGTCTGACAAAAACAAGACAAGATTTCCACTGAGCCAAAATGCCATTGGTTCATCAACTCAACTTGAACACATCATCACATAAATGAGAACAGTTAGCTCAGTCAGAAGCTTGTAAATAAGTTCTAATATTTAATTGTTTTTGATTGTTTAAAGCTCACTCAGTGAGTTTTTTTGTTTTGTTTTGCGTTCTTTTGTGCATCAACTCCAAGAACCAGCCAGTGGATGTGGGGTTTATGGAGAGAATTAAACAGAAAGCATGCATAGAAAATTAAACTGACTTACAGTGGAGTGAAAAAGTGTTTGCCCCTTCCTGATTTCTCATTTTTTGTATTGTTTGTCACACTTAATTGTTTCAGGTCATCAAACAAATTTATATATATGAAAAAGATAACACAAGTAAACACAAAATGCAGTTTTTAAACGAAGTTGTTTATTATTAAGGATATTAAAAAATTGCAAACTCTCCATGGCCCTGTGTGAAAAAGTGACCCCCCCCCCCCATATTAAAACATAATTAACTGTGATTTACAGTGTTGGGCAAGTTACTAAAAAATAGTAACTAGTTACAGTTACTAGTTACTTCTTTTCAAAAGTAACCAAGTTACTTTTGATTTACTGCATGATTAAAGTAACTAGTTAGTTGGAAAAGTAACTTTCACATTACTTTTAAATGCATACTTAAATCATCTTGCACACATAGCAAGATCAAGGGTCCCTTGTTCTCATCAGAAAAAAAAAAAGTGAAAAAGAAAACTGATGAGAAAAAGTTTCATCTTACAAGAGAAAAAATGTCTCAGATTTACCATAAACTATTGTAATCAGTTGAAAGTCAGTCATTTACTAGAAATAAAGCAGTAAATTCACATAAATTTTTGGACCCCCTGGTGGACCAGGCCATTATTTAAAGGGCATATTTAGAGGATTTACTTCCATGAAATAGTTGCATATCACAACAGCATGTAACTGAATGAGATTAAAATAAAAACAGAAAGCACAGATAAATGAAAGTTCATTGTTTACAAGACAGCCTGTCTTTACTGCAACAAACAGAGTCACTTTTACTCTGTGTGTAAGAATATTACACACAATTACTACACAACTTATACATTTACAACAACTGCGAGCAAATGTGACCTTCTTGCTCAAAAAATACTCATGTTTAACCACAGAGGTAAGAGCTGTTAGGGGGCTACTCTCCGCTTGGACACAGATGATCAGGGCTCCATATAAGAAGTCGCCAAGGCATTTCTTCCCACTGCAGGACAGGAAACCAACCCGCGGGGAAGGAGGACTGACAGCTGCACCAATTATGGTATGGTCAGTTTATTTGCGCTAAAATATCTCTCCATATTCATAAAACGAGTAACGAGAATAATGCATCTGATAAAATTTCAGTAACTGTAGTGCATTACTGAATTTTTCAAAAGTAATTTCATTACAGAGCATGTTACTGCATAAAGTAGTGGTGTTACTCCCACACTGGTGATTTATCACATCTTTGGAAAGCTGAGTTCAATTTCTCTAGCCACACCTAGGCCTGATTACTGCCACACCTGCTCTCAATCAAGAAATCACTTAAATAGGACCTGCCTAATGAAGTGAAGGGAAGTAGACGAAAAGGTGCTGAAAAGCTCAACATCATGCTGTAATCCAAAGAAATTAAGGAACAAATAAGAACCAAGTAACTGGCAGATATCAGTCTGGAAAGGTTATAAAGCAATTTCTAAAGTTTTGGAGTCCAGCGAACCACAGTGAGAGCCATTATTCACAAATGGCAAAAACATAGATCAGTGGTGAACCTTCCATTAGCGGCAGGCCGACCAAAATTACCCCAAGAGCACAGCAACGACTCATCCAAGAGGTCACAAAAGACCCCACAACAACATCCAAAGAACTGCAGGTTCCACCATAAGAAAGAGACTAGGAAAAAATGACCTGCATGGCAGAGTTCCAAGACGAAACCACTGCTGAGAAAAAAAGAACATAAAGGCTCATCTCAGTTTTGCCAGAAAACATCTTGGTGATCCACAAGACTTTTGGGAAACTACTCTGTGAACTGAAAAGACAAAAGTTGAACCTTTTGGAAGGTGTGTGTCCCATTACATCCGGCATAAAAGTAACACAGCATTTCAGAAAAGGAACATCATACCAACAGCAAAATATGGTGGTGGTAGTGTGATGGTCTGGGGCTGTTTTGCTGCTTCAGGACTTGGAAGGCCTGCTGTGGTAAATGGAACCATGAATTCTGCTGTCTACCAAAAATCCTGAAGGAGAATGTCCGGCCATCTGTTGGTGACCTCAAGCCTGAAGCGCAACTGGGTCCTGCAGCAGGACAATGATCCAAACACACCAGCAAGTCCACCTCTGAATGGTTTAAGAAAAACAAAATGAAGACTTTGGAGTGGCCTAGTCAAAATCCTGCACTGAATTCAACTGAGATGCTGTGGCATGCCCTTTAAAATTCAGTTCATGATCGAAAACCTTCCAATATGGCTGAATAACAACAATTCTGCAAAGATGAGTGGGCCAAAATTCCTCCACAGCGCTGTGTAGCATTATCATGAGGTGGGGACACCATTGACATGTATATGATTATTAACAATTAATAACTGGAATTAATAATTATTAATAACTCTTGCATTACCTCGTTTGTAACACTAGTTGGGAAACCATCCACATTTTATAAAGGTGGAAACTCTTATGAACAAAGACGTAAGCTTAAGAATTTGGCAATTGGTAAGTTAAGCCTTAGTTAATAATTCTATTGACAATATTTGCTCAGTCTCATAATCTGGGCATCAGTTCTTGAAACTGTGTGGTTCTTAAAATCTGGACAGAGAGAACACTGATGAAGAGGTTATTAAATTTATTACAGAAAAAACCCAAAATGACAATATACATCTGTATAGCTTGTAGAATGGGAAGATAATCAAATTAGCATGAACAGTGGTAACTGTGCATATATGAACAAACAGCAATATTTACATATGTACAGGTCTTGCATATGTGGAATAAGGGGGAACTGAAAATAGTGGTAAAAAAAAAAAAATAGGTGGAATGCAAAGTTAAGGAAAAAGGAATTTGGAAAAAAAAATTGTTATGAAAAAGAAAACATTAACTTTACCTTGTGTTCAAAAAGGGACAGTCATTACAGAAAAAGGTTATGGCTTTCCTAGAAGCTCATGCTGTTAACTGCCTTACTGTCTTGGCATTTCTTGGTTCCCAAGAGGCTTGGAACAGGACAAAATGGTTGAGCTTTAGGAGCGGTCACAGGCGTGGGAGGAATGACTCTGGGTAGCCCAGCATTGGTTTTACCTGGGCTGGAGATGAGCCTTGGAAGCAATGCTTCTCCATGCTGTCCTCTGCCCCGGGGTCTCGGCCTAGAAAGCCTTGGTGAGGTGGGGCCTGGTTCAGGCCCAGAGCTTGTGGATGCTGGAGGTGGCTGGAACGATGGATGTCCTCTAGGCCTGCATCTGGCAGTGTAGGATAGCCAGAAGGAAGCCTTAAAAAATGGAATAAGCGCTTAAAAGTGTGATTGCACTTGATTTACAGACAAAATAGGAATAAAGAAGAAAATCATGGCTTGGTTGGCTTTAGAAAAGATAAAAATTGAAGACTACCTCCACTAGTCATGAATTGCTAGAGAAGGTGATGAAGTTTTAAAGAAAATTCCAAAAAGTATCAAAGTTCAGGTAGTTAAAGCATGCTAAAAAAAAAAAAGAAAAAAAAGAAAAAAGAAAGAAAGATTCAAGTGTTACCTTCAGTCAGGTAAGAGCTGGATTAGAGGCCTTCAGGCCTCTGATTTGAGAGAGAGGGCCGATGACCTCTCTCCTCAGAAAACAGCAGCAAAAGAAAAAATGAATTCTGGTCTAGACATGTGATAAAGGCACATACCCACAGGGCGGTCCTGATGGGTCAGCCAATCAGGGCTTTGCATTACTAACTCACTGCCCCCTTGGTAAATTTGCTCGTCCCAATGCAGAAGTGAGACAGTCATCAACCAGACACTTATCACTACTAGACACACATTATCAAAATTCCTTCATTTGAATTTTCTAATATATGAGGGTTCATAAGTAAGAAAAGCTAACTAACTAACTAACCTGCACTTATATAGTGCTTTTCTAGTCACAAAGACCACTCAAAGCGCTTTCACTAGTACTAACCCTCTATTCTAAGGGCCTATAGGAAACAGATATCTAGGGACAATTTAGAACAACCAATTAACCTAACATGCATGTCTTTGGATTGTGGGAGGAAACCGGAGCCCCCGGAGTAAACCCACGCAGCACAGGGAGAACATGCAAACTCCATACAGAAAGGTTCCACCCCCTGCCAGCCTGGGGATTTGAACCAGGAACCTTCTAGCTGTAAGGCAACAGTGCTAACCACTGCACCACCGTGCCGCCAAAAGCATGCATAATTAAAACATTTATGACAACAGATAATGCAGTAACATTGTAAGCACATTTAGGAAGCCTTCAGGAAAAATTCCTGTTTTGCAAGAATTTCACTGCAGTGGTCGTAAAATAATGTCTCAGTGGGGAAGTTTGTTTCCTGCTTCTCTCTTCTCCATGTCAAGGATCTGTGTTGAAAGGAAGGAAGAGAGGAGGCAGGGATATTGCATATGGTCCTCCATCACAGCTCGATTCTGTTAGGAGTGAAGAAATTGGGAAGAGGTTAGACAGTTCATTCATACATGAAGCAAAGTTTCAATTTTAGTGTTCAATCCAGCTTGAGTCTATTATAGCTGTAAAAGACTCATTGCCAGTTATTGCAAATGCTTGACTGCAGTTGTTGCTGCTAAGGGTGGCCCAACCAGTTATTAGGTTTAGGGGGCAATCACTTTTTCACACAGGGTCATGTGGGTTTGGATTGCTTTTTTTTTACCTTAATAATAAACACCTTCATTTATAATAATAATAATAATAATAATAATAATAATAATAATAATAATAAGTTTATTTATAGAGCACCTTTCACAGACAGAGTCACAAAGTGCTTAACATGGTAAAAAACAAAATAAAAACACAGGCACATAAAACAGTAAAACAAAGTAGACAGTAAAAGCACATAAAAATACAATTGGCACATAGTTAAAAAGCCAGGCTAAAAAGGTGGGTCTTTAGTTGCTTCTTAAAAACACCAATGGAAGGTGCAGATCTAAGTTCAAAAGGCAAGGAGTTCCACAGTCTGGGAGCAACAGCAGCAAAGGCTCCATCGCCTTTGGTTTTGAGCCTAGTACTAGGAACTACCAATAGATTCTGATGAGAAGACCTGAGAGACCTGCTGGGCTGGTGTAGAGAGAGCAGGTCATTAATATAAAAAGGTGCCTCTTCATGAATGGCTTTGTAAGTAAGAACAAGAACTTCAAAATCAATTCTATAATTTACAGGAAGCCAATGCAAGGAGGCCAAAACAGGAGTGATATGACAGAATCTACTGGACCTAGTTAGTAATCTTGCAGCAGCTTTCTGGACTAACTGTAGGCGGTGTAAAGAGGATTTGCTAAGACATGTAAAAAGAGCATTACAATAGTCCAAACGTGAAGAAACAAAGGCATGAATAATAATTTCTAACTGAGTGTAGGAAACCAATGACCAAATTTTGGATATATTCTTAAGGTGGAAAAAACAACTCCGGGTCAGAGAGTTGACATGCTGATCAAAACTCATCGATTGATCGAAAATGACACCAAGATTTTTTAGATTAGACCGCACGTTAGAGCTTAATAAACCAATGCTATTAACCAACTTAGGAATTAGAATATCAGGTGCTACAATAAGGACTTCAGTTTTATCAGCATTAAGTTGCAAAAAGTTACTAGACATCCAGTCCTTGATTGCAGACAGACAATCATGAATAATTTTTAAATTGTCAACATGGTCAGGCTTAAAAGAGAAAAGTAGCTGTAAATCATCAGCGTAGCAGTGATAAGACACACCTTTAAATTTGCTGATAATAGAACCAAGTGGCAGCATATATAGGGCAAATAAAAGTGGACCCAGAATAGAACCCTGAGGCACCCCACAGGTTAAAGGAGTAGAGTCAGATGAATAAGAGCCAACAGCCACGGAAAAGCTCCTACCAGAAAGGTAGGAGAAAAACCAATCCAGAGCTTTTCCAGAAATACCTACCCAATCTCTAAGCCTTTGTAACAAAATAAAATGATCAATATTATCAAATGCTGCAGTAAGATCTAATAACACTAAAACAGAGCATTTGCCAGAGTCTGATGACATTAAAATATCATTTGACACCCTGAGAAGAGCGGTCTTTGTCGAGTGTTTCTGATGAAAGCCTGACTGAAATTTGTCGAAAATATTATGTTCAATCAGAAAGTCAGTGAGCTGCTTGGCAACAACTTTTTCTAAAAGCTTAGAAATAAAAGGAAGCTTAGAAATTGGCCTGAAGTTTTTAAAAACAGATGGATCATCCATCCATCCATCTTCTACCACTTTTCCGGAGGTCCGGGTCGTAGAGGCAGCAGTTCAAGCAGAGAAGCCCAGACTTCCCTCTCCCCAGCCACCTGCTCCAGCTCTTCAGAGGGGATACCAAGGCGTTCCCAGACCAGCTGGGAGACATAGTCTCTCCACCGAGTCCTGGGTCTGCCCCGGGGTCTCCTCCCAGTGGGACGTGCCTGAAACACCTCAAGTGGGAGGCGTCCAGGAGGCATCCTAATCAGATGCCCATACCACCTCAACTGACTCCTTTCAATGTGGAGGAGCAGCGGTTCTACTCTGAGCCTCTCCCGGATGACTGAGCTCCTCACCCTATCTCTGAGGGTGAGTCCAGCAATCCTACGGAGAAAGCTTATTTCAGCCGCTTGTATCCGCGATCTCGTTCTTTCGGTCATTACCCAAAGCTCGTGACCATAGGTGAGAGTAGGAACGTAGATTGACTGGTAAATCGACAGCTTTGCCTTAGAACTAAGCTCCCTCTTCACCACAACAGACCGGTACAACGTCCGCATCACTGCAGATGCTGCTCCAATCCATCGGTCGATCTCTCGCTCCATTTTCCCCTCACTCGTGAACAAGACCCCAAGATACTTAAACTCCTCCACTTGGGGCAGGAGCCTGTCCCCAACCCAGAGAGGACAATCCACCTTTTTCCGGCTGAGGACCATGGACTCGGACTTGGAGGTGCTGATTCTCATCCCAGCCGCTTCACACTCAGCGGCAAACTGTCCCAGCAAGAGCTGTAGGTCATTGCTGGATGAAGCCAACAGGACAACATCATCTGCAAACAACAGTGATGAGATCCTGTGGTCACCAAGCATGACACCCTCCATTCCCTGGCTGCGCCTAGAAATCCTGTCCATAAAAATTATGAACAGGATCGGTGACAAAGGGCAGCCCTGGCGGAGTCCAACTCTCACTGGGAATTACTCCGACCGAGTGTTGGCAATACGAACCAAACTCTCACAACGGTCGTACAGAGACTGAATAGCTCGTAACAACAAGCCCGATACCCCATACTCCCGAAGCACCCCCCACAAAAATCCACGAAGGACGTGGTCAAATGCCTTCTCCAAGTCCACAAAACACATGTAAACTGGTTGGGCAAACTCCCACGAACCCTCAAGAATTCTCGAGAGGGTAAAGAGCTGGTCCGATGTGCCACGGCCAGGACGAAAACCACATTGCTCCTCCTGAATCCGAGATTCGACCAACGGCCGGACTCTCCTCTCCAGTACCTTGGCATAGACCTTCCCAGGGAGGCTGAGGAGTGTGATCCCTCTAAAGTTGGAGCACACCCTCCGGTCCCCTTTTTTGAAGAGAGGAACCACCACCCCGGTTTGCCATGCCAAAGGCACTGTCCCCAACCTCCACGCAATGTTGCAGAGGTGTGTCAACCATGACAACCCAACAACATCCAGGGCCTTGAGGTACTCAGGGCGAATCTCGTCCACCCCCGGGGCCCGGCCACCAAGGAGATTTTTAACCACCTTGGCGACCTCAGCCCCTGTGATAGGCGAGTCATCCCCCTCGTCCCCAAATCCTGCTTCCTCTGTGGAAGGCGTATCAGTGGGATTGAGGAGATCCTCGAAGTATTCCTTCCACCGCTCGACGATATCCCCAGTTGAAGTCAACAGTGTCCCATCCGCACCATACACAGTGTGGACAGGGAGCTGCTTTCCCCTCCTTAGCCGCCGAACAGTTTGCCAGAATCTCTTTGAAGCCGACCAAAAGTCTTGTTCCATGGCCTCACCGAACTCCTCCCATACCCGCATTTTTGCTTCAGCAACAACCCGAATTGCACTCCGCTTGGCCTGCCGGTACACCTCAGCTGCTTCGGGAGTCCCACAAGCCAACCAAGCTTGATAGGACTCCTTCTTCAGCTTAATGGCCCCCCTCACCACTGGTGTCCACCACTTGGTTCGGGGGTTGCCACCACGAGATGCACCGACCATCTTGCGGCCGCAGCTCTGGGCCGCCGCTTCAACAACAGAGGTGGAGAACATGGCCCATTCAGACTCCATGTCTCCAGACTCCCTCGGAATGTGGTTGAAGTTCTTCCGGAGGTGGGAGTTGAAGACCTCCCGGACAGGGGCCTCAGCCAGACGCTCCCAGCACACCCTCACTATACGTTTGGGTCTACCAGGTCTGAATGGCTTCCTCCCCTGCCATCGGATCCAACTCACCACCAGGTGGTGATCAGTTGACAGCTCTGCACCTCTCTTTACTCGGGTGTCCAAGACATACGGTCGCAGGTCTGATGATACGATAACAAAATCGATCATCGACCTGCGACCTAGGGTGTCCTGGTGCCAGGTGCACATATGGACACCCTTATGCTTGAACATGGTGTTCATTATGGACAGACTGTGGTTAGCACAGAAGTCCAATAACTGAACACCACTCGGGTTCAGATTGGGCAGGCTGTTCCTCCCAGATGGATCAAGGTTAGGTTTTTTTAAAAGTGGCTGCACAACTGCATGTTTAAAATACGAGGGTACACAACCAGATTCAAGTGAACTATTAATGATATAAACCAAAGACGTACCCACTGAGCCAATTACCTCTTTTAACATTGAGGAAGGCAAAATATCTAAAATGCTGGAGGAGGATTTCATGGAACTCACCAACACTAACAAATCCTCAAAAGAAATTTGGGTAAAATCACTTAAAAAGGCCTGTCTGTTAGGACAATCAAGGATTAGGGGAAAGGAATGAGTAAAACCAGCTCTAACAGCAGTGACCTTGTCAACAAAAAAGGAAAAAAACTTGTTACAGTCATTACATGAATAAACAGGGGCAGCAGAACTGACAGGATTAATTATACTGTCTATTGTACTGAAGAGGATCTTTGAATTGTTACTATTGGAGGAGATGATGTTGGAAAAATAAGAAGTTCTTGCCATTTTTATTATATTGTTAAATTCAATTAACAGCTCCTTAAGGTACAATCGATGCACCTCAAGTTTAGTGGACTTCCACAGTCTTTCCACCCTCCGACATTTACGTCTAAAACAACAGAGATCATCATTTAACCAGGGGGATGAATTAACAGCACGGAAAGTCCTGGTTTTAAAGGGAGCAACTACATCCAAGATGCTTGAACAGTGTGAGTTAAAAGACCAGACCAAGCTCTCAGTGTCGTCATCAGAGGATAAAACCACACTGCTGTCAAAGGCAGCAGAAAATTTCACAGCTGACAAATGGTCAATGACACGAGAGCATTTTACCCACTTGCCAGTGTAACAGACTGATTTAACTGATAAATTAAAAAGAACACAAAAATGGTCTGACACAAGAAGCTCCTTAGTCTGAACATTATTCACATTAAGACCAAGTGTAAAAACAAGATCATGTGTATTTCCTTTTATATGTGTAGGGCCAGATAGACACAAAACAAAATTAAAAGATTCAATAATACCCAAGAAATTCACAGCAAAACTGTCATTGGGATCATTAATATGCAAATTAAAATCTCCAAGTAATAAAATCCGCTCAAATTTAATAATAGAAGTTAAAAAATCACTAAACTCAGATAAAAAAGAGGCATAAACTCCTGGAGGGCAGTAAATTAAAACACAATAAAGTGGGTTTGAGGAGCCAATTTTTAAAATCATCAGTTCAAACGATGAAAATGTTCCATGGCTCACTGTCCGTGTAACGAAGTGGCGCCAGTTCACGATGGCCCGACCACCGCCGCAGCCTGTCAATCTCGGAGCACAGGAGAAGGTACAATCCGGTAAAAATTGCACTTTGTGTTTACTGATGTTATCTTTGTGAAATATTTAAATTTGTTTGATGATCTGACAGAATTAAGTGTGACAAACATACAAAAAAATAAGAAATCAGGAAGGGGGCAAACACTTTTTCACACCACTGTGTTTCAACTGCTACTTTTACTGACCTCATGTGCATGACTGTGATGTCTGAAGTGAAGCTCCAGTTTACCTTATGATCAAAAATTTGCTCCAGAGCCAAATTAATTTGATTTATTAACTTCTTCGCAGTGTAGACGGTGTACACCCATCCATCAGACATCCAACCCTACATCCACTCTATGATCACTAGTAATCACAACATCTCATGGCTCTAGGTTTTTCTAAAAAAGCAATTGGGGGTTTACAGTGACCTCACAGGCAGAACTCAGGCTTTTCAGATAGATGGTGTTACTTCAGATTTTCTACAAGTACAGTACATACAGTAAAAAGGCTCCACAAGGTTCAGTTATAGAATAGAATAGAATAAATTTTATTGTCATTGTACAGTAGTACAGTACAACAAAATTGTGGGTCTTCGCAAGGCTATTGTGCAACAAAGCAAGAGAGAAGGATTAGATAAAACACGATTACAGAACCCATGATTAAACACAGGACTAAAATAAAAATAAAATAAAAATAAGAATGGCCCTTTATTGTATACTAAACACAACTGTTTACTATACATAAACATAATATACATAAACAGTGTTGGACATCCATCCATCCAGCCATCCATTTTATACCACTATTCCGGAGGTTCGAGCCACGGAGGCAGCAGCTCAGGCAGAGAAGCCAAGACTTCCCTCTCCCCAGCCACCTGCTCCAGCTCTTCAGAGAGGATACCAAGACATTCCCAGGCCAGCTGGGAGACGTAGTCTCTGCAGCGTGTCCTGGGTCTGCCCCGGGGTGTCCTCCCAGTGGGACGTGCCTGAAACACCTTTAGTGAGAGGCGTCCAGGAAGCATCCTGATCCCAAACCACCTCAACTGGCTCCTTTCAATGTGGAGGAGCAGCAGTTCTACTCTGAGCCTCTTCCGGATGACTGAGCCCCTCACCCTATCTCTAAGGGCGAGTCCAGCAATTCTAAGGAGAAAGCTCATTTCAGCCGCTAGTATCCGCAATCTCATTCTTTCGGTCATTACCCAAAGCTCATGACAATAGGTGAGGGTAGGAACGTAGGTTAACTGCTTAACCAACAGCTTTGCTTTAGAGCTAAACTCTCTCTTCACCAGAACAGACCCATACAATGTCTGCATCATTGCAGATGTTGTTCCGATCCGTCTGTAAATCTCTTGCTCCATTCTCCCCTCATTTGTGAATGAGACCCCAAGATAATTAAACTCCTCCACTTGGGGCAGGAGCTTGTCCCCCAGTTAGCAAGGACAAACCACCCTTTTCCCGCTGAGGACCATGGACTTGGACTTGGAGTTGCTGATTCTTATCCCAGCCATTTCACACTCAATAGCAAACCATCCCAGGAAGACCTGAAGGTCACTGCTCGATGAAGCCAAAAGGACAACATCATCAGCAAACAGCAGAGATGAAATCCTGTGGTAACCGAATAAGACACCCACCGTTCCTTGGGTGCGTCTAGATATCCTGTCCATAAAAATTATGAAAAGGATCGGTGACAAAGGGCAGCCTTGATGGAGTACAACTCTCACTTGAAATGAGTTTGACTGGGTGTTGGCAATACCAACCAAACTCTTACAACAGTCATATAGGGACCGGATAGCTCGTAACAGCAAGCTTGATACCCCATACTCCCAAAGCACCCCCACAAGAAACCACAAGGGATGCAGTCATATACTTTCTCAAGGTTAGTGAAACACACGTGGACTGGTTGAGCAAACTTCCATGAACCCTTGAGGATTCTTGAAAGGGTAAAGAGTTGGTCCATTGTGCCAATGCCAGAATGAAAACCACATTGCTCCTCCTGAATCTGAGGTTCAACCAATGGCCCAACTCTCCTCTCCAGTACTCTGGCATAGACCTTCCCAGGGAGGCTGAGGAGTGTGAGCCCCCTGAAGTTGAAACACAATCTTCAGTCACCCTTTTTGAAGAGAGGAGCCACCACCCAGTTTGCCATGTCAAAGGCACGGTCCCCGACCTCCACGCAATGTTGCAGAGGCATGTCAACCATGACAGCCTTACATCATCAAGGGCCTTGAGGTACTTGGGGTGCATCTCATCCACTCCAGCGGCCCAGCCACCGAAGAGTTTTTTTTAACCACTTGGGCGACTTCAGCCCCTGTGATGGGTGAGTTGTCCCCCTTCATCCTCAAGCTCAGCTTCCTCTTTGGAAATCATGTCACTGGGATTAAGGAAATCCTGAAAGTATTCTTTCAACCGCTTTGCAATATCCCCAGTCAAGGTCAGCAGCGCCCCATCCGCACCATGTAGAGTGTGGACAGGTAGCTGTTTCCCCCTTCTGAGTGGCTGGACAGTTTGCCAGAATCTCTTCAAGGCCGACCAAAATTCTTGTTTCATGGCCTCACCGAACTCCTCCCACACATGAGTTTTTGCTTAAGCAACCACCTGAGACACACTTAACCAGCTGGTACACCTCAGCTGCTTTGGGATTCTCACAAGCCAACCAAGCTCGATAGGACTCCTTCTTCAGCTTGATGGCCCCCCTCACCACTGGTGTCCACCACTTGGTTCGGGGGTTGCACCAACGACCAAGTGGCTGCAGCTCTGGGCAGATGCTTCAACAATGGAGGTGGAGAACATGGCCCATTCAGACTCCATGTCTCCAGACTCCCTCAGAATGTGGTGGAAGTTCTTCTGGAGGTGGGATTTGAAGACCTCCTGGACAGGGGCCTCAGCCAGACATTCCCAGCACACCCTCACTATATGTTGGGGTCTACCAGGTCTGAATGGCATCCTTCCCTGCCATCAGATCCAACTCACCAGCAGGTGGTGATCAGTTGACAACTCTGCTCCTCTCTTTACCCGAGTGTCCAAGACATATGGTCGCAGGTCTGATGACACGATAACTAAATCGATCATCGACCTGCGACCTAGGGTGTCCTGGTGCCAGGTGCACATATGGACAACCTAATGGTTGAACATGGTGTTCATTATGGACAAACCGTGGTTGGCACAGAAGTCCAATAACTGAACATCACTCAGATTCAGATCTGGCAGGTGGTTCCTCCCATTCACACCCCTTCAGGATTGACTGTTATTGCCCACATGTGCATTGAAGTCCCCCAGTAGGAAAATGGAGTCTCAGAGAGGAGCACTCTCCCACACCCCAGGTAGAGACTCCAAAAAGGGTAGGTATAAGAACCATCACTTTGTGCCCAGGCACAAATGCCTGGTCTGACCATCATTTTGTGCGTAGGCACCATGATGTGCGTAGGCATAAATGATGGTCAGGACACATTTCACAACCCAAAGGTGCAGGAAGAAAACCATTTTGTCCACTGGGGCAAACTTCAATATAGAGACAGCAAGCTGGGGGATACAAGAATACCCACCCCTGCTCGCTGCATCTCACCCGGGGCAACTCCAGAGTAGGCCAGGCTCCAGCCCCTCTGCAGGAGAATGGTTCCAGAACCAGAGCTGTGTGTTTAGGTGAGCCCGACTACATCTAGATAGATAGATAGATAGATAGATAGATAGATAGATAGATAGATAGATAGATAGATAGATAGATAGATAGATAGATAGAGTGTGGTGCTATTCTGAGTATGGCTAGCTTAACCTCCCTGGAGTCAACCTACTGCTGCTGAGTGTGGCTAGCTTAGCATCCCTGGAGTCAACCTGCTGCTGAGTGTTCTGGCATAGCCTGCCTGGAGTCAACCTGCTGCTGTTCTGAGTGTGGCTAACTGGGCCTACCCAGAGTTAACCTGCTACTTCTCAACCTAGCCTACCTGGACTCCAAATGCTACTGTTGCTCTGAGTGCATCAAGGTAAAGTTTGGAGAAGGGTGAGCATTGGATTCCAGATAATGGTCCACAGCAAGACCGCTTTACTCCACAACGGTATTGTGTAGATATGATGGGCATTTGGTTCAAATGGTGGCAACAGCAGACAAGCTAATGAGTTAGAGTGATCCATATTAACCAGAATCTATTTGAATCAACTGACACCAATAACAACACAATGCCACCCAAAAGGAATGTAGCATATGATGAGGTTGAAGAATTTAAAAAAGTCACTTGACTTTCTCTCAGAAGAGGTTACTGTGGTAAGAAAACAACACAGATAATTGAATTGGTGGAAGAGGTCAAAGCGTTGAGGCTGAAAAATGAGAAGAAAGTCAAAAAGATTTCTTTTCTGGTAAATAGGGTGGACAACCTGGAATAGTACACTCAAATGAATGACATTATTGTTTCAGGATTAGAGCAAAGCCCAGATCCTATGCCCAGGCTGTGGCAAGAATGTATGATACAGACCTTTGTGAGCTGGATGCCAGATCGGTGGAAGAACAGGTGACAACCTTCCTCCATTCTAAAGGTATAGAGATAGACAGTAACAACATAGAGGCTTGTCATCCTCTTCCTTAAAGAAGGGGTGAAAAATCGGCAATAATCAACCGTCTTACAAACAGAAAATATAAAATGGATCTGCTGAAACAGAGAAGGAAGCTGAAGGGGACAGAAGTTTATTTGAATGAGCACCTGACCAAGAGAAATGGAGACATCACCAAAAAGGCATGATTCTTGCAAAAACAGAAGAAAATCCAATCAACATGGACTTTCAACTGCAAAGTCTTTATAAAACTGAATGGCGCACCAGAGGAGTCCAAAGTGCTGGTAATCAGAAATGTGGAGGAGCTGGATACTGTAAATATATGTAAGGAAGTAAATCACAGTGAGGACAAATGTGATTCCCCTGTGTTATCTATATTTCCATAATTTCATCAATGTTTGGACCAGAACAAGAAATTGATCCTGATAACAATCTCTACAATAATCTAAGCAACAATTGCTCTTACTACACAGATTAACAGTTCAATCTAAATGTCAAGTCTGATCATTGTATATCAATTATCCATTTCAATAGCAGAAGTTTATATACAAATTTTCAAAAAAAATAAAAGAATATTTAAATCAGTTCACTAAACCATTTAATATGACTGCTATCTCAGAAACCTGGCTTAGTTCAGAGAAGGGGATGGACTTTGATTTGAAAGGCTATGAGATGAATGACATAATGTCCGACTCAGGAAACACACACGCAGGCTCAGAATAGATTTAACAGCTTTTATTGACAGACAGGTATGAATGAATGCGTGAGTGGAATATGGATATGTGTTGGGGATGAACTTCCAAGTGCAGGTAGCAGAGCAGACCGTCGTACAGCCGGGCAACCCTATAACGACAAAGCAGAGGGACAAGGTAAAGGGCAACACATCCAGGCGAGGAATGTGAGAGTGAGAGCTGCTTACTTGGTATAACAGGTGGCTGGCGTCAGCAAGGGATGAGCCCAGAAGACAGCGGCCTGCGGAGCCTGTGGCAGTGGTGTGGAGAGAATGGTGAAGGCGAAGGCGAAGGCGAAGGTCCGCCGCCGAGGAATCCACCTGTGCACAGGGGAGAGGACTTAAGAGACAAGGGTAAGATGCTTACGGTTAAGCGTAGTCTTGCTGGTCATGGGGGTTCCAATCACCAAGACGAGCTGAAGGGAACAGACTGCTTCAGGCCGAAGCACAGGGCTGAGTGGGTTAAATAGTCTATTGCTGACGAGGCGCAGGTGTGCGCGCAGCAGGAGCCGATGATGAATGGCGAGTCATGACAGTACTCCCCCCCCCCCCCAGCAGCACCTCCTGGTGCTGGTTTATCCAGGTGCACTCGATGGAACTCCGTGATGAGACTCTTGTCCAGAACCAGGGATGAGCGCACCCATTGCCTCCACTCTGGACCGAAACCCTCCCAGTCCACCAGATACTGCAGCCCGCGACCTCGGCGCCGAGAGTCTAAGATGGTAGTGACTCTCCAGGCCGGGTGGCCATCGATCATCAGGGGCGCGGGCGGCGCCGCGGGTGGGGGGCAGAGGGAATCAGACACCACAGGTTTGATCTTGGATACGTGGAAGGTGGGGCAGATACGGAGGGGGGGGGGATAGCCACACGCACAGCCACCGGGTTGATAATTTTGGTGATGGTGAAGGGTCCGATGAAGCGTTGGGCCAACTTCCTCTTCTCACCCTTCAGGTTGATGTCGTGAGCAGAAACCCAAACCTTCTGACCCACCTGGTGGGCCGGTGCCGGTCTTCTATGACGATTGGCGGTTGTGCTGTTGCATTTCGCTGTGCGGAAGAGCGCATCGCGCGCCTTGGACCAAAGACTCCAGCACCGCCTCAGGTGCGCCTGGATGGACGGGACGGCCAACTCACCCTCCAGTGCCGGGAACAATGGCGGATGGTAACCCAGGGAAGCTTTGAAGGGGGACATACCAGTGGCAGAAGACCGAGTGGAGTTGTGGGCGTACTCCACCCAGGCCAGATGTGTGCTCCAAGAGGCCGGGTTGGAGGCGGTGATGCAGCGGAGAGCGGCTTCCAGCTCCTGGTTGGCCCGTTCGCATTGCCCGTTGGACTGCGGATGGTGGCCGGAGGAGAGGCTTACCGTGGCTCCCAGGGCGTTACAGAAGCACTTCCACACCTCAGAGATGAATTGGGGACCCCGATCCGACAAAACGTCCACCGGTATCCCATGCAGTCTGACCACGTGATGGACTAGGAGATTCGCTGTCTCTCGCGCCATAGGGAGGCCTTGCAGCGGCACGAAGTGGGCGGCCTTGGAGAAGCGGTCAACGATGGTCAGTACTGCGTCGTAGTTGTTTGAGACTGGGAGACCGGTGACGAAGTCAAGGGCTATGTGAGACCAGGGCCTCCCTGGGATCGGCAGGGGCTGGAGCAGACCCGCGGGGGGAGCATTACCTGACTTGCCGGTGGCACAGACTGGGCAGGCCCGAACGTAGTTGGCGGCGTCCTTCTGCAGGCCAGGCCACAAGAAAGACCGCTGGAGGAGATCGACCAGCCGGGGGACCCCAGGATGACAGGCGAACTTGGAGGTGTGAATCCAGTGGATAACCTCCCCCCAGACTGAAGATGGAACGAATAGCCTCCCCTCCGGTCCGCCGCCAGGGTCCGGTTCAGTGTCCTGCGCCTTCCGGATCTTGTCCTCGATGGCCAAGGACATCGCCCCCACGATACACGAGCCGGGCAGGATGGTGTGCGCTGACTTCTCAGATGTCTCGGGGGCAAATTGCCTGGATAGAGCGTCAGGCAGGCCGTTCTTCGAACCAGGGTGGTACGTGATGGTGAAGCAAAAACGGGCAAAGAACAAGGACCAACGCGCCTGGCGGACATTCAGACGTTTGTCAGATCTCAAATATTCCAAGTTCTTATGGTCCGTTAACACTATGAACGGCAGAGCAGCTCCCTCCAGCCAGTGGTGCCACTCCTGCAGGGCGAGCTTGATTGCGAGGAGCTCCCTATCCCCGACGTCATAATTGCGCTCGGCTGGCGACAGGCGTCGAGAGAAGAAGGCGCAGGGTCGCTTGAGCCCGTCGGCGGCTGACCGCTGGGACAACACCGCCCCCACTCCTGTATCGGACGCGTCGACCTCCACCAAGCACTGCAGCATGGGGTCGACCTGGGTAAGGACCCGGGAGGAAGAGAACTCCTTCTTGAGTGTTAGAAACGCCACAGCTGCCTCTTCGGTCCACCGGAAAGGGGTCATAGGCGAGGTGAGGCGGGTCAATGGGCCGACGATGGCGCCGAAGTTTGGCACGAAGCGGTGGTAGAAGTTGGCGAATCCTATGAACTGTTGTACTTGCTTCCTGGAGGTCGGTGTGGGCCAATCGATCACCGCTTTGACCTTAGCGGGGTCGGGCAGGACTCGGTCGTGTGAAATCACGAACCCCAGGAAGGAGGTGGTCTTGGCATAGAATTCGCATTTTTCGGCCTTGACGTACAACCTGTTCTCAAGCAGCTGCTGCAGGACCCGCCTCACGTGGACCCGGTGTTCGTCTCGTGTCCTGGAGAAGATTAGGATGTTGTCCAGGTACACAAAGACGAAGAGGCCGAGGAAGTCACGAAGGACGTCGTTTATGAGGCGCTGAAATACAGCGGGGGCATTGGTTAATCCGAACGGCATCACCAGGTATTCGAAGTGACCAGTTGGCGTACGGAAGGTTGTCTTCCACTCATCTCCCTCCCGGATCCGGACGAGGTGGTAGGCGCTGCGGAGGTCCAGCTTGGTGAACCAGGTCGACCCCTGGAGGGAGTGGAAGGTGGTGTCCATCAACGGCAGGGTGTAGCGGTCCTTCTCCGTGATGTCGTTGAGGGCCCCTATAGTCTATACAGGGGCGGAGAGAACCGTCCTTTGTGGATACAAAGAAGAACCCTGCACCGAGCAGGGACGAAGATAGGTGGATGATTCCTGCGCTGAGCGACTCCTTCAGGTAGGCGTCCATGGCTTCCCTCTCTGGCGCTGACAGGCTGTAAAGACGCCCAGAGGGTAAGGGAGCCCCCGTGCGGATGTTAATTGCACAATCATAGGGCCGGTGAGGGGGAAGCGACATTGCCTTGGACTTACTGAAGACGAGGCCCAGGTCGTGAAACTCCGAGGGCACCAGGGTGAGATCAGGTGGTGCAGCGTCCTTGGCCAGAGGGGGTGAGGACGGGGCGCAGGCTGCGGACTGGAGGCAGGTGCTCATGCAAAACGAACTCCAGGCAGCAATCCCTCCGGCCTGCCAATCCAGCACCGGGTTGTGTAGGCGCAGCCAGGGGTAGCCTAGGATGACTGGTGAAACAGAGGAGGACAGGACATAAAGGACAAAATCCTCCCGATGGTTACCTGAGATGATTACAGGAATGGGCTTGATTTGATGGGTCACACGCCCGAGGGTCGCTTGAGAGAGGGTGACCAGGCTGAGCGGAGTTGGCAGAAGGTGACAGGGAATGCCCAATTGGGTTGCCAGGCTCTTAGAAATGAAACTCTGCTCTGCTCCTGAGTCCACCAGTGCGTGAGTAAGATGCCCCATGGCGTTGTGACAGAAAGGGATAGGCAAAGAAAGGCTAGTGACGGGTTTTGTCCGGTTAGAGTCCGCGAGGCCCCCTACAGTGACTCGCGGACCTCCCCGTTTTGCTTCTCCGGACAATTCTCCATGGTGTGTTGGCTGCTTCCGCAATACATGCACAGGCCCAACTTCCAGCGGCGTTGTTTCTCCGCTGGAGGGAGCTTTGACCGGCCAACCACCATTGCCTCTGACTCCTCGGAGGACTCCGGTGGCGGCAACGCCAGGGGGCGAGCTTGAGGCAAGCAAGTGGAGCCTCCTCGTGAGCGGTTGGTCGACTTCCGCTCGGAGGAGCGCTCACGCAGCCTGTTATCTAAGCTAATCGCTATGGAGATTAGCTCCGCGACAGTCTCCGGGAGATCTCGGCCGGCCAATTCATCCCTCAGACCGGAGCTGAGGCTGCGGAGAAAGATGCCACAAAGTGCCGCCTCGCCCCAGCCTACTTCCTCTGAAGCGACCCGGAAGTCGATGGCGTAGTCCTCCGCCGACCGGCTTCCCTGCTGGAGAGCAAGGAGACAGGTTAGGATGCTATCGAGCCAAGAGTGATCAAACACTTCGAGGAAGTTTCGCACGAACTGGTTATAGGAGAGGTTCGCGTAACTGGGCTTCGCCATTACGGCGTAAGCCCAGGTTAGTGCTCGCCCCTCCAGGAGATTACCTATGTAACCAATCCGGCTGTGGTCTGAGGGGAAGTCCCCGGGAACGCGCATGAACACCGACTCACACTGCATAATGAAACCCCGAGCTCCGCCAAGCTTGCCGTTAAAACGGGCCGGAGTCGGGATCGGTGTGAGCCGGGTCGGCGTTCCCGTGGTAGACTGGCCGGCCACCGGAGAGACAGGAGCTAACCCTCCCTGGGGAGCCGGGGGGAACGCCTGCTGGGGGTCCAGGCGGTCTAACCGGTGAGTAATTGAGGTCAACTGATTCAAAATTACCTGCTGTTGGTGGGCTATTAAATCTACTCGAGCCTCGAGGGTGGAAAGACGGCGTGCGAGCCCGCTGTCTGCCGAGCTGCTCTGCTGAAGCCGTACTGACATAATGCCCGGCTCAGGAAACACCCACGCAGGCTCAGAATAGATTTAACAGCTTTTATTGACAGACAGGTATGAATGAATGCATGAGTGGAATATGGATATGTATTGGGGATGAACTTCCAAGTTCAGGTAGCAGAGCAGACCGTCGTACAGCCGGGCAACCCTATAACGACAAAGCAGAGGGACAAGGTAAAGGGCAACACATCCAGGTGAGGAATGTGAGAGTGAGAGCTGCTTACTTGGTATAACAGGTGGCTGGCGTCAGCAAGGGATGAGCCCAGAAGACAGCGGCCTGCGGAGCCTGTGGTAGTGGTGTGGAGAGAATGGCGAAGGCGAAGGCGAAGGTCCGCCGCCGAGGAATCCACCTGTGCACAGGGGAGAGGACTGAAGAGACAAGGTAAGATGCTTACGGTTAAGCGTAGTCTTGCTGGTCATGGGGGTTCCAATCACCAAGACGAGCTGAAGGGAACAGACGGCTTCAGGCCGAAGCACAGGGCTGAGTGGGTTAAATAGTCTATTGCTGACGAGGCGCAGGTGTGCGCGCAGCAGGAGCCGATGATGAATGGCGAGTCATGACAATGAATTTCAATTATAGAAAGACTAAAAGAGGAGGGGGTGTAGCTTTATATATATTGATAAAAGTATCAACTATAAAGTAGTGGAAAATATGACATCAGCCATTAATGATGCAATGGAATGCATTACAATAGAAATCTACATGAAAAATAAGAAAAATATAATTGTTAGTTGTGTATAGAGAACACCTAATTCCAGTATTGAAATATTTAAGAATAATATGGAAGGCCTGTTTGCAAAGTGTAATCAGAAAGTTGCATTCATTTGTGGACACATGAATATAGACATGTTGAATTCCCATAAGCATGTGATGACAGATGAGTTTGTTGCAACCATGTATAGTATGAGTCTATATCCACTTATTACCAAGCCAAGTAGAATAACATTGCATAGTGCAACATTAATAGATAATATTTTTACAAATAATATGGAAAATAATATAGTGAGTGGGTTATTACTGAATGATATTAGTGACCATTTGCCAGTTTTGTGCTGTACAATTGTGGTTATAATAGGAAAAGTAATGAATGTAAAACTGGATATAGGAGAGTAAGAACAAAAGAATCCTTAAATGCGTTTAGAAGTTAATTATTATCATCACAAGACTGGAAAAAAGTTTGTGAAGTTGATGATATTGATATAGCCTATGATTCCTTTTTGAAAATATTTAAATCATTATATGATTAAAAACTGTCCAATCCAGCAATACAAGGAAAAAAAAAAAGAATTATTTGGATAGGCCATGGATGACAAAGGGATTGAAAAATGCTTGCAGAAAAAAGAATACCCTATATAGGATGTTTCTGAAATATAGAACAATAGAGACAGAGAATAGATATAAAAAAATATAATAAATAAATAAATAAATAAATAAATAAATTGACTAATATTATAAGGATTTGTAAAAAAAAAGGTTATTATAATAAATTATCAGAAAATAATAAAAATAATATTAAGGGAACATGGAATATATTAAATGGAATTATTAGAAATGAACTAACCAATACTAGTTGTCCTGATTATTTCATTGATGGCAGTAAGATCATTAATAATATGAATGAAGTAGTAGATGGGTTTATTTTTTTTTTATTTTTTTTTTTTTTGTAAGTGTTGGACCTAAACTGGCTGATCAAATAGATGACCCACAGCTTAGAGAAGGAGGTGTTATTAAGGATCATGGAGACAGAAATCCTAGCTCAATGATTTTACGGGCTGTGGATAAAAATGAAATTATAGATATTGTTTGCAAATGTAAAAATAAAACATCTAAGGATTGGGATGATATTGATATGACTCTCATGAAAAACGTAATTGATTGTATTGTTGAACCATTAGAGTATCTCTTCAACTTGTTATTCAATACTGGTATATTTCCATGCAAAATGAAAACTGCAAAAGTTATCCCATTGAATAAAGCAGGAGTTAAACATCAGTTCACAAATTACAGGCCTGCATCCTTTCTTTCCCAGTTCTCTAAAATACTGGAAAAACTCTTTGTTGCAAGATTGGACAGCTTCATTGAAAAACATAATTCATTAATGGACAGTCAGTATGGGTTCCCGGCAGATAGATCAACATCAATGGCATTGATAGAGATGATCGAGGAAATTACCAGTTCTACTGACAATAAGAAGCTTGCTGTGGGTGTGTTTATAGACTTGAAAAAAGCATTTGACACGATAGATCATGACATTTGGGCTGCACGGTGGCGCAGTGGTTTAGCACTGTGGCAGCACAGTTTTACCCTCGGCCGGGGGATCGCGGGG
This sequence comes from Pholidichthys leucotaenia, assembly GCA_020510985.1. Classification (NCBI taxonomy): domain Eukaryota; kingdom Metazoa; phylum Chordata; class Actinopteri; order Cichliformes; family Pholidichthyidae; genus Pholidichthys; species Pholidichthys leucotaenia. The sequence continues at coordinate 283,539,895 of CM035840.1, forward strand.
ATCATGAGATCGTGGGTTCGATCCCAACCCCCGACCAACAGTGAGCTGTGTGGAGTTTGCATGTTCTCCCCGTGTTGCGCGGGTTTACTCCGGGATTTCTCCGGTTTCCTCCCGCACACCAAAAACATGTAGGTTTAGGGCGCTCGCGCACGCAGCGACCAGCAGCCGGTGGCTTGTCACCAGACTGCAAACCAAGTCTACCTACGGGTACAAATAAGTAACAAAAAAAAAAAAAAAAAAAAAATTACTTAAAAAATTGGAGGACTATGGTGTAAGAGGGATAGTCTTAAATTAGCTTAGAAGCTTTATTAAAAACAGACAACAGTTTGTGCAGTTGGGTGAATTTAGATCAAGTCACTTAGAAATTACTTGTGGAGTTCCCCAAGGGTCAGTATTAGGCCCCAAACTGTTTATTTTGTATATTAATGACATTTGCAAGGTCTCCAATATTTTGAAACTAGTAGTTTTTGATGATGACACTGATGTATTTTGTGCTGGTGAGAATTTGCAGCAGTTGTTGAATGTGGTCACAAATGAATCGGGTCAATTAAAATTATGGTTTGACAAAAATAAATTATTTTTAAATTTTGATAAAACCAACTTTATGTTGTTTGGAAACCATATTATACATGAACAAGTGAAAGTGATGATTAATAATGTATTGATAGAAAGAGTATATGAAAATAAATTCTTGGGGGTAATACTAGACCACAAACTCTGCTGGAAAGCTCACATAAAAGACCTGAGCTCAAAGCTGGCTAAGAATATTGGACTTCTGGGTAAAGTTAGGCAGATTCTAAACCACAATGCACTGTGTACACTGTACTCTTCACTTGTTTTACCATATTTGCTTTATTGTGTTGAAGTCTGGGGTAACACCTACAAAAGCACCCTACAGAAATTATATCCATTACAAAAGAGAGCAATAAGAATAGTAAACAATGTAGGCTACTATGATCACACTAATGTTTTGTTTTTAAAGTTAAAATTATTGAAATTTATCGATCTGGTGAAATTAAAAACTTTACAAATAGTTTATAAAGCAAGAAATAATTTACTCTCTGGAAATATGCATAAATTGTTTCTGGAGAGAGAGGGAGAGCATGCATGATTTGAGATGAAGATTCAATTTAAAAGTTCCTTGTTTTCGCACTACGCAGAAAAGTTTGTGCATTTCAGTTTGTGGGGTGATTTTGTGGAATGGTTTGGATGAGGACATTAAACAGAGTAGCAATGCCATACAGTTTAAGAAAAAGTACAAAATATTATTCTTGAAAGGTATAGACTTGAGGAAGGGAATTGTTTTGCTCCCTAATGGGAAAGAAATGATGATGTACATTGTTTTTCATGTATTTTTATTGTTTTGCTTCATTCTGGATTGGTCTGTATAGGTGTCAGCTTGTTTACATTTAAGAATTAAGTATTTACATTATTGCTTCTTCCTACTCTTTCAGGCACTCAAGGAAAGGGTTTCATCACTTTGCATTGTGTTTTTGTATCTTTTGGTGTATTTGCTGGATGTTCTTTTATGTTTCCTTTTGTCCGAAATAGATAGATAGATAGATAGATAGATAGATAGATAGATAGATAGATAGATAGATAGATAGATAGATAGATAGATAGATAGATAGATAGATGCACTTTATTGATCCCAAACTGGGCAATTACAGTGTAACAGCAGCATGACAGTAGACAACCAAAACAACAGAAACACACAACATAATAGACGAAGGGATTACCTATGGATATTAAAACTGCCTAAATAACATATATATATCATAGATGAATAAATGATGACCTGTATAGATACATGGATCATACCCACTGTACAATGCAGGACTATCAGGTGCACAGTGAAATGTGAGGTACCAATTAGACTGCAAGGTGCAGTATGGCAGCATAGTTATGGCCAGAATTCAACATCAGAATTAGTTATTGTACAGTTATTGTACAGTTATCTAGCTGGTATCGCTCAACCTTGCACACCAGCTCAGGCTCCTTCCCCACCAGACGTGACATTCCAGGTCCAAAAGGCCTGTTTAGCAAGCTGAGGATCGGACTGTCAAGGTCTCTGCCTTCGACCGCCACCTGATCCGCATAGCACCAGACCGCCATGGTCCCTCCTGCAGGTGTAGAGCCCACTGGAAGAATGTTGGACAAAGCATTCCAAATGCAACTTTACACTTTTATGCTGATGACACTGTTATATCCTGTTCGGCTACCACTCCTACAAAAAGCTTTTGAACATATTCAGCCTGTCTTTGAGAAAGCCTAGGAACAGCTAAGTCATTTCCAACTTGTTTCAAATGCAGTGAAAACAAAACTCATGTTCTTCACTACTTCATTTTAACAAGAAATGGTCAACAAACAGAGTTGGTATCTTCTTTTAAATCTCTAAGGTTTTTAATCGATGAACATGGGAGGAAACCTTAGCAAGTAGAACAACCACATTCCTCTGTCACAGTTTATGCTTCCATTACTAAATGGTTAAAACTCCATCAGTGATTAATCAGTTAAAGACTCATAAGATCACTACGTTTGCCTTTGTGCTGTTTTTATTCAAGAATGTGACACTTCAGGTTCACATGAACTCTGAGGAACATTTTGAACATCTTGTGCATCAGTGATCAGTAATTTTGGCAATCTTTATTTTACAAGAGTCCATAATGATGGGTGAATTGTGGTCCTTAGTTCTCCACTTCCCATTTTAATCCATTCTTGACATAATTAATTCTACTGCCCACAGGTCTCTATTCCAACACAGAGTGGGCCAACAACTAATGAAGAAAAGAACAAAGAAGGACAAATGGACTCATTTACAGAGAACATTTCATTAAGACAGATGGTACAGTGATGCTGTGTCTGGCCATAAATCAGAGAAACAAATGGAGCCCGTCAGGGGGCCAAAGCTCCAAGTTCATCCTCAACATTTTTAAGGGGAATAATTAAAATGGTCTTAAATTTCTCTTCGACTTGCAGCTTTTTCCTTATAACTTTGCTACTTTATCTTTTAAATTTGCAACTATTTCCTCATAAATTTATAATTGTTTGCTGATAAATTCATTACTTTTTCATCATGAATTTGTAACTTTTTTTACACAAAATTTTCAATATTTAAATTGATGCTGGCTGTTTTTTTTTTTTCATTCTATGTAAAAGATTATTTTTTTTTCTGTTTATCTAGACCAATGCTTCTCAACCACCATGGCTGTTATTGTGTGTAGGCAACTTACAAAAAGGCAAAACAAAGGACCACGAAGGGCGTCTGAAGAAAAATACAAATACTGAAAAATTACAAAAGGTAACTTACATATAACAGGCGAGTATAAAGACCTAAGCAGAAGAAAGACTGAAATCGGGGATGGGGATTCCAGTCAGAACAAGACGAGGTTGCTGCGAGGACTACACCTCACCAGCAAACTTAAATAGTAGTACAGAACTCAAACATCAAAGAGGTGTGGAGTGAAAGTAATTAACCAAAACACAGCTATGGCAACCGTGAAAAGGCTTGGCAGCCGGAAGTCACCATATGAGCTGTCAAAATAAAAGCATGAAACACAATGAACGAAAAATCAAGACTAAATGCAAACATAAAAAAGGAAAACCACAAAGACCCCAGCACGGTACAGGCCTGCACTCGGCATCATTACAATTTGGACATATGGATATTTAATATCAATGTTAAAAATACTGGGAGATTCATGTAGTACAACTAAATAATTTAAATGAATTTAAGACTTTTTTCAACTTTTCTGCAAAATGTAATTCTAAACAAATAGTGAGGAATAAATTAGGACACCCCCCCCCATCTTTTTAGGACACCCCCACATTCATTTCCACTTAAAATGGCTAAAATAAATGTTAAAAAGGCAAATCAAAACAAAAACAAGGTTAGACATAAATATGTGAACATTTCTTAATAAAGAACTGAATATTTAATGGAGTGTCCTAATTTTTTCACATGACTGTATAATTCAAATATCCATTCAGGAAATGACTCATTTGCGTACAGAATATTGTCTCTGATTCTTCTGAAACTTAAAGTGGTGATAACAAAACAGAAAACGGCGATGGATAAGGTAAGATAAGCCTTTATTAGTCCCACAATGGGGAAATTCCAGGATTGCAACAGCACAGGGATAGCAACACTCGGAGCAATAATTTAGAAGATAAGAAAATAAGAGCAGTGAGTATACATATGTACACATAAATATATAAATATATAAACAAATAGTGCGGAGCATTGTAGCTAGATGGAATAAACAGCATAATCGTCTATTTAGTTACCCTACATGGTATGAATATGTACCCATACATATTGTCACCCTCCATAGCGACTGATATTGTCCTAGTTGTATACTGGAGGGGACCATTTGTGTAAGTCTGTTGCGTCTTTTGCATTCAATACTATTAGGTTGTCACGTTTTTTTGCTATCTCTGCGAGCAGCCCTGCTTAGGTTATACAGTCTGACAGCTGTAGGTAGGAAGGACCTGCGAAACCTCTCGGCCGCGCACCTAGGATGATGTAGTCTACTGCTAAATGAGCTTCTCAGTGCTTTCAGTATGTCCTGCATGGGGTGGGACTCGGACTCCAGCAGAGATGACAGTTTAGCCACCATCCTTCTCTCCCCTATCTCCTCCACTGGGTCAAGGCGTTGCCCCAGGACAGAGCTAGCTTTCTTGATTAGTTTGTTCAGTCTCTTCCTATCGGCTGCTGTAATGCCGTTGCCCCAGCAGACCACTCCAAAAGTGATGGCTGATGCTACCACCGTGTCGTAGAATGTCTTCAGCAGTGCCCCTTGTACACCAAAAGACCTGAGCCTCCTCAGTAGGAACAGCCTGCGCTGTCCCTTCTTGTAGAGTGCGTCGGTATTGTGTGACCAGTCTAGTTTATTGTTCAGATGAACACCCAGGTACTTGTAGGATGTCACCATCTCAATGTCTGTTCCCTGGATGTTTACTGGTGCTGTGGGGGTTGTCCTTGCCTGCGGCAATCCACCACCAGTTCCTTAGTTTTCATTTCGTTGATCTGGAGGCAGTTCTGAAGGCACCAGTCCACGAAGTCCTGGATAAGTCCTCTGTACTCAGCTTCATCTCCGTTGGAGATGAGGCCAACGATCGCAGAGTTGTCAGAGAACTTCTGTAGATGGCAGTGTGTTGTGTTGTGTTAGAAGTTGGCATTATAAAGGGTGAACAGGAAGGGAGCCAAAACCATTCCCTGGGGGGCCCCCATGTTACTAATGATCATGTCGGACACACAGTCCTGGATTCTCACAAACTCTGGCCGGTTTGTGAGGTAGTCCAGGATCCATGATGACAGGTGCTGGTCCACCCCTGTGCACAGCAGCTTGTCCTTCAGGATCATCGGCTGGATGGTGTTGAAAGCACTGGAGAAGTCAAAGAACATGATCCTCACCGCGTTCCCGGGCTTCTCCAGGTGGGACAGGGAACGGTGAAGGAGGAAGATCACTGCATCCTCCACCCCAATGCCATGCTGGTAGGCGAACTGGAGTGGAGCCATCGCTGGTCCCACCAGGGGGCGGAGGTGAGAAAGGAGCAGTCTCTCCAGGGTCTTCATCATGTGAGACGTCAGGGCCACTGGTCTGTAGCTGTTTAGGTCTTTGGGGTGGGAAGTCTTTGGTACAGGTACCACACAAGATGTTTTCCACAACTGTGGTACCCTCCCCAGCTTCAGGCTCATGTTGAAGATGTGCTCCACAATCCCACACAGCTGGTCTGTGCAGGACTTGAGGGGCTTTGCGCTGATGTCGTCCGGTCCCGTGGCCTTTCTCGCCTTGATCTTCCTCAGCTCCATCCTCACCTGGGTCTTAGTGAGGGTCAGGTTGGGGAGCTGTGTGCTGGGAGTGGGGGGGAGTTGGTGGAGTGGGGTGTGGACAGCAAGTCTCGATGACTTTAGAGGCAGTAGTGATAGATAGATAGATAGATAGATAGATAGATAGATAGATAGATAGATAGATAGATAGATAGATAGATACTTTATTTCGAACAAAAAAGTATAACAAAAACAAAATAAATGACAAATGCAATAAAGTAACAGTATACAGTGTTTGAAAGGGAGAAGGAAGAAGTGAACATTTATTCATGGTTGGTGTGCAGTCGGGGGGGGAAGGCGGTTGGTCAAACCTATTAAAAAACAGGTTCAGATTGTTCACCCACTCACTGCCCCCTGTGGCCTGGGAGGAGGTATTCTGGAGCCCAGAGATGGTTTTAAGGTTTCTCCAGACCCCGCCGATGTCGCTCTTTTCCAGCTTGTCCTCCATCCTGAAGCTGTCCTTGCCTTCTCTGATCTTCCTCCTCAGTTCCCTCTGTACGGACTTCAGCATCTCCCTGTTCCCCGACCTGAAAATCCTCTTCTTCTCTCTCAGAAGTGTTTTAATCTCAGGGTTGATCCAGGGTTTGTTGTTCGAGCAACACCGTATGGTCTTGGTGGGTACGGTGTTGTCCACACAGAAGTTGATGTAGTCCGTGATGGTGTGAGTGAGGCCATCGATGTCCTCACCATGTGGATCGCAGAGCTGCTCCCAGGCAGTGGTTTCAAAACAGTCCTTTAGAGTGTCCATTGCCTCCTCAGACCATAACTTCACTGTGCGCATGACCAGAGGTTGTCTGTGCAAACATAAATTGCTCTATTCACGTGAAAACAGTTGAGATCAAAACACGGAAATTCACCCTGCAGAGAGATGGGGATACTTTCATAACTTCTGCAGCCTCATTGTATCAGTGACACGCGGGGAGGTTCATCGCTGATGAGGCAATGATGCTTTCAGAGTCAGATTTGCACGGTGGAGCAGTGGTGCTGCACGGTGGCGCAGTGGTTAGCACTGCAGCAGCACAGTTTACCCTTGGCCGGGGGATTGTGGGGATCGTGGGATCGTGGGTTCGATCCCGGCCCCCGACCAACAGTGATCTGTGTGGAGTTTGCATGTTCTCCCCGTGTTGCGTGGGTTTACTCCGGGATTTCTCCGGTTTCCTCCCACATGCCAAAAACATGCATGTTAGGTTCATTGGCTGTTCTAAATTGTCCCTAGATATCTGTTTTCTATAGGCCCTTAGAATAGAGGGTTAGTATTAATGAAAGCGCTTTGAGTGGTCTTTGTGACTAGAAAAGCGCTATATAAGTGCAGGTTAGTTAATTAGTTAGATTTACAAATTTTATGACCCCAGTAGACAAAGTTTAAATTCCACATGCAGCTGAAAGCTTGCATGACTTTTTAATTTGCCAATCTTACATTTTTAAAATGAGATTTAATAACTAATTTTATTAAAATAAGTGTTAGGTATTTTATTGCATTATCTCTTAATGGAATACACTGAAAAGGCAGTAACAAAAATCCATTTACACAAGAATAATGTATTGTTATTTTACAAACTAGCTGATTTTTTTTTTTTTTTTTGGGGGGGGGGTATACTTTTATATCATAATACTTTGTTTTTGGCCAAAGAAGAACATAAATTAGTGGCTCAGAGAGCTGCATCTCTGTGTGTGTTGCAGCTCCACAATTTACACTCATTTATTACAAATTTACATATTTATAGTAACGATGTATGGACGGTCTTACCTTTACTTGTAAATGAAATCCATCCCCCTATCTCTATGGACAAAAATCTCACTTTACTGTAAAAGTGCTCCTTTTCTTCTTTTAGTTTTTAAAGTCTCTCTGTCTCATCAAGATTACTGCCAGTTTTGAATGAAAGTCCAATTTTAAGAATGTTTTAAGTTTAGCTATAAAATCTTCCATTTCTCGGTACACTTGACTTTCTGATTTTATCTTTAGCCAAATTGTGTCTTAGCCTCGGGGTAGAAGAAGAACAACAGTAAACTCCTGTGCCTATGGTGCTCCAGCACCCCCTCCCCCCCGCCCCCAAGGCAACATTACTGCGCAGCCTCTGATCATGATTTTTACCTAAAGTTTTACAGAAAAAGTTTTTGCCCCTTTTTGATTTCTCATTTTTTTGTATGTTTGTCACACTTAAATGTTTCACATTATTAAACAAATTTAAATATTAAACAAAGATAGCACAAGAAAACACAAATTACAGTTTTTATATTAAGGTGTTTATTATTAAGGGGAAAAAAAATCCAAACCTACATGGCCTTGTATGAAAAAGTGATTGCCCCCTAAATCTAATAACTGGCTGGGCCACCCTTAGCAGCAACAACTCCAGTCAAGCATTTGGAAAAACTGGCAATGAAGTCTTTTACAGTGCTGTGGAGAAATTTTGGCGTAGCAGTTACTAAGCAGTGATTTTCGTCTTGGAACTCTGCCATGCTGGCTATTTTTGCGCAGTCTCTTTCTTATGGTGGAGTCATGAACACTGACCTTCACTGAGGAGAGTGAGGCCTGCAGTTCCTTGGATGTTGTTGTGGGGTCTTTTGTGACCTCTTGGATGAGTTGTTGCTGCTCTCTTGGGGTAAGTTTTGTCAGCTGGCCACTCCTAGGAAGGTTCACCAGTGTTCCGTGTTTTCACCATTTGTGGATAATGGCTCTCACTGTGGTTCACTGGTGTCCTAAAGCTTTAGAAATGGCTTTAAAAGCTTTTCCAGACCAATAGATCTCAATTACTTTGTTTCTCATTTGCTCCTGAATTTCTTTGGATTGCAGCATGATCTGCCCCCTTCTTGCCTTGAGAGAGAGCAGTCGCATTTTTCTTCCCTCCTCCCCTGCCTTCCTGATCTATTCACAGCTTTTGCAATGTTGCGTTTTTGTCTGTGTTTAGTCGCTCTTCTTCTGCTGAATCTTAATCTAAACGGAAATTATGGATTTGGAAGCGGCTTAAATGTGCTATTGTCACTATTTTTCAACAAGAATTGGGCCAAGGGGGAGCCCAAGAATTGGAACCTACGAGGAGACTCATGGACATTGGAATTCATGCGTCTGTGGAAACATTATTGGTTATGATCTCAGGACTTCTATTTTTGGCTGTGGAGTTCCCTGATGCATCAGAAATTGAAGGAAGGTGAGAGAGCTGATCAAAGCGGACCCGGCAAGCTCCTTCATCAAATTCGACCAGTTGGGGAGGGCACGAGTAGCGGCAAACGGTGAACTGAATGACAGTGATTTCAGTGGAGGAATACATCTGGAGCCCTGTGCTCTCCATGGAAAAACAGTTTAAGCCTGCACATATAATGGAAGCACAGAATTACACGGGTGAGGACAAATTCTATTCTCTGAGTGCACTGTGCTGATTTGATTTGATTTGACCTTGTTTGCCCCGTGTTTACATTCCTCCTGATTGAGATAAGTGGAAGGACCGGCTCTTATGTCTACCCAAACAATCGACAATCAGTTGTTGTTGTCAGCGGATTTGGACCCTCAAGGACAATGCCCATGTGCCTTCTGCAAGCAAGAGAGAGAGCAAGAGAGATAGACTCTGGACTCTGGACTTGTTTATAAGTCACATGATTATAACATCTATCCACTGCCAGGAGGCGCCCTCTGCTGCTCACTAACAACTGTTACATTTACACTACACAATGCATACAACATTACATGCATACAATACACTGCCTCTCAACTTTTGTGTGTGATCTCCTGCTAAATGTCTGCTAAATGTGCATTGAGGGTTTTTTTGCCTGCAATCAAAATTTTTGCTCACTTGCCGAGCGTCATTCTGATAAAACATGTTTTTTTCTCTCGCCTACTGTGTCATATCCATTCTCTCTTTTCTTTTTTTCCTTTCTTCTTTATGACTGGCGCCTAGCGGCTGCCCCGGCCTTGGATGCGCTCTGCAGAGCGTGCCCAAATGCCAAGTCACGTTTCGTTACCTTGTATTCATACATGTGTAATGACAATAAAGTTGAATCTCAATCTCGATCTCAATGATGTCTAGCTTTTGAGGATCTTTTGTTCTACTTCAATTTGTCAGGCAGGTCTTATTTAAGTGATTTCTAATCAGGCCTTTGTGTGGCTGAAGAAATTGAACTCAGTTTTCCACAGATGTGATAAACCACAGTTAATTTATGTTTTAATGGGGGGGGGGCAACCACTTTTTCACACTGGGCGATTTAGGTTTGAATTTTTTTTACGCTTAATAATAAACAGCTTCATTTAAAAACTACATTTTGTGTTTACTTGTGTTATCTTTGTCTAACATTTAAATTTGTTTGATGATCTGAAACATTTAAGTGTAAGATAAGATAAGCCTTTATTAGTCCCACAACGGGGAAATTCCAGGATTGCAACAGCACAGGGATAGCAACACTCAGAGCAAAAATCAGAAGGCAAGAAAAAACAAGCAAGCAAGAGCAGCTAATATACATATGTACATATTACTATAAAATATATATATACACACACACACACACAGACACACAGTGCAGAGCATTGTAGCTGGATGGAATAAATATATGAATATATGAACACACAGTGCAGAGCATTGTAGCTAGATGGAATAAATATGTAAATATATAAACACCCACAGTATGGAGCATTGCAGCTAGGTGGAATAAATATGCAAGTATATAAACACACACAGTGCGGAGCAATGTAGCTAGATGGAATAATATGTAGATATATAAAAACACAGTGCGGAGCATTGTAGCTAGATGGAATAAATATATAGATATATAAATATAAACACACCCAGTGCAGAGCATTGTTGCTAGATGGAATAAATATGTAAATATATAAACACACACAGTGCAGAGCATTGTTGCTAGGTGGGATGAAACAGCATAACCGTCTATTTAGTTATCCTACATGGTATGATTATGTGCCCATACATATTCTCACCCTCCATAGCGACAGGTATGTTCCTAGTTGTATGCCGGAGAGGACCATTGTGTAAGTCTATTGCATCTTTTGCATTAAAAAAAAAAAAAAAAAAAAAAAAAAAAAAAAAAAAATTAGGTTGTACAGTCTGACAGCCGTTGGTAGGAAGGACCTACGAAACCTCTCGGTTGTGCACCTGGGATGATGTAGTCTGCTGCTAAATGAGCTCCTCAGTGCATCCAGTATGTCCTGCATAGGGTGGAACTCGGACTCCAGCAGAGATGACAGTTTAGCCACCGTCCTTCTCTCTCCTATCTCCTCCATCGGATCAAGGCGTTGCCCCAGGACAGAGCTAGCTTTCTTAATCAGTTTGTTCAGTCTCTTCCTATCGGCTGCAGTAATGCCACTGCCCCAGCAGACCACTCCAAAAGTGATGGCTGATGCCACCACCGTGTCATAGAATGACTTCAGCAGCGCCCCTTGTACACCAAAAGACCTGAGTCTCCTCAGCAGGAACAGCCTGCGCTGTCCCTTCTTGTGGAGTGCGTCAGTATTGTGTGACCAGTCTAGTTTATTGTTCAGATGAATACCCAGGTACTTGTAGGATGTCACCATCTCGATGTCTGTTCCCTGTATATTTACTGGTGCTGTGAGGGGCTGCCCATGCCTGCGGCAGTCCACCACCAGCTCCTTAGTTTTCCTCGCGTTGATCTGGAGGCAGTTCCGATGGCACCAGTCCACAAAGTCCTGGATAAGCCCTCTGTACTCAGCTTCATCTCCGCTGGAGATGAGACCAACGATCGCAGAGTCATCAGAGAACTTCTGTAGATGGCAATGTGTTGTGTTGTGTGAGAAGTCCGCAGTATAAAGAGTGAACAAGAAGGGAGCCAGCACCGTTCCCTGGGGGGCCCCCGTGCTACTGATGATCGTGTCGGAAACACAGTCCCGGGTTCTCACAAACTGAGGCCGGTTCGTGAGGTAGTCCAGGATCCATGATGACAGGTGCTGGTCCACCCCTGCACGCAGCAGCTTGTCCTTCAGGATCATCGGTTGGATGGTGTTGAAAGCACTGGAGAAGTCAAAGAACATGATCCTCACCATATTCCCGGGCTTCTCCAGGTGGGACAGAGAACGGTGAAGGAGGAAGATCACCGCATCCTCCACCCCAATGCCATGCTGGTAGGCGAACTGGAGTGGATCCATCGCTGGTTCCACCAGGGGGAGGAGATGAGCAAGGAGCAGTCTCTCCAGGGTCTTCATCAAGTGGGACGTCAAGGCCACCGGTCTGAAGCTGTTCAGGTCTTTGGGGTGGGAAGTTTTTGGTACAGGTACCACACAAGATGTTTTCCACAGCTGTGGTACCCTCCCCAGTTTCAGGCTCATGTTGAAGATATACGTCACAATCCCACACAGCTGGTCTGCACAGGACTTGAGGAGCTTTGCGCTGATGCCGTCCGGTCCCGACGCCTTCCTCGCCTTGATCTTCCTCAGCTCCGTCCTCACCTGGGTCTTGTTCAGGGTCAGGATGGGGGGCTGTGTGTTGGGAGTGGGGGGGGGGTGTCGGTGGAGTGGGGAGTGGGTAGCAGGACTTGATTTCTTAGAGGCAGCAGTGGTTGTTGTGCAGACAGGGGGGAGGGCGGTTGGTCAAATCTATTGAAAAACAGATTCAGGTTGTTCGCCCACTCCCTGCCCCCCGTGGCCTGGGGGGAGGTATTCTGGAGCCCCGAGATGGTTTTGAGGTTTCTCCAGACCCCGCTGATGTCGCTCTGTTGCAGCTTGTCCTCCATCTTCTTCCTGAAGCTGTCCTTGCCTTCTCTGATCTTTCTCCTCAGCTCCCTCTGTACGGACTTCAGCATCTCCCTGTTCCCCGACCTGAAGATCCTCTTCTTCTCTCTCAGAAGTGTTTTTATCTCAGGGTTGATCCAGGGTTTGTTGTTTGAGTGACGCCGTATGGTCTTGGTGGGAACGGATTTGTCCACACAGAAGCTGAGGTAGCCCGTGAAGGTGTGAATGAGGCCATCGATGTCCTCACCATGTGGATCGCAGAGCTGCTTCCAGGCAGTGGCTTCAAAACAGTCCTTTAGAGTGTCCATTGTCTCCTCAGACCATAACTCCACAGTGTGCATGGCCGGAGGTTGTCTGTGCACTAGGGGTTTGTACACCGGTCGGAGATGAACCAAGTTGTGATCCGATCTCCCAAGTGGGGGGAGTTGTGATGAGGTGTACGCCTCCTTAGTGTTTGCGTAGAACAAATCCAGTGTTTTATTGTCTCTAGTGTGGCATGTGACATACTGGGTGAAAGTGGGCAGAATGGGAGACAGTGAAACGTGGTTGAAATCGCCTGAGATGAGGAGAAGAGCATCTGGGTGTTTTGTCTGCAGCCTGCTGGTTACTGAATGGATGACGTCACGCGCTGTCCCAGCGTTCGCCGTCGGATTTGCATAAACAACAATGCAGATCACGTGTGAGTGTTCTCTCGGGAGATATGTAGGCCTCATGCTAACAGCTAGCAACTCAATGTCTTTGCTGCAGTGTCGTTGTTTAACAGTGATATGTCCCGGTCTGCACCAGTTGTTGTTAACATACATGATCACTCCACCGCCCCTAGTTTTGCCACTCTCTGGTGTTCGGTCAGCTCGTATCGTGTGAAAACCCTCCAGCTCAATGTTAGCATCTGCTGCTAGTTCAGTTAGCCACGTCTCAGTAAACAAAAGGAGAGAGCACTCCCGGTAAGTGCTATCATAACGGGAGATAGCCGCTAGCTCATCTAACTTTCCCAGTATCGACCGTACATTTCCCATGACAACAGATGGAAGGGAGGGTCTGTACCTTATATTTTTTGTCCTCCGCCTTACTCCAGCCCGGCAGCCGCGGCGTTTTCGCCTCAGTTCTCTCGGTATGTCGAGTTTTTTCCAGTGGGACCGGGGTGGCGGTTAAATGCTAGCAGCTCTTCCCTGTTATATCGTATCCTGCTATAAACAGTGGCTCCGTCCACCGGCTCAGGAGACATTTGGGATGATCTGTGTGTCCGTGATATAAGTGGGGTGAAAAAAAAAAAAAAAAAAAAAGTGATCAAAAGAGAGAGGAAGGGAAAAAAAAACTCGGAATCGAGCCGCTGTTGCAAAAGGCAGCCGACTGGTGTGGCGCCGAGAGGAGAAAAAAAACCATACAAAACATACAAAAAAATGTATGTTTGAAATGTATGTTTGAAAAAATGTGTGACAAACATACAAAAAAATGAGAAATCAGGAAGGGGCAAACACTTTTTTGCACCACTGCATGTCAGATTAAGAAAACTGGGGGGCAGATTTACTAATGTGCTGCGGCATCGCAAAACTCTGTTTTGGCGTAAAAAAAAAAAAAAAAAAAAAACTACTGTTGAGATTTACTAAAGGGCACAGGGCAAAATTTGTGGTGGAAAGGTGTGGACTACGGCTGTGTGAGGTCAATCCACATAAGTAATCTCAGCATCCCTTTTATGCTTAAACATATGCATGCACAAATACACAGCCATACAACCCCCCCCCCCCCAAACGACGAAGAGGGCAATAGGTCTGGACCACCTGCGGGGCACAAACAAAGGACTTCCCGACCTTCAGGAGGCAGGTGGAGGACTGAAGACTGGAGGGGAGAGAAATGTCAATAAGGGGTTGACGGGGATATGTGACCCTTCCTTTGTGTGAATCATGTGTGTGAAGCTTTTGGGTGAACTGGTATAAATGTGAAGCTTAGATGTAGCCCAGCCTCTTTCTTCCTGCTTATTGGAGAGAGCAGGCTGGGGAAATGGATGCTTGAATAAATCTGAATTAAAACACAATTCAGTCTCTTTATTCCATGCTCCCCACATTGGTGACCCATCGACGTAGAGAATGCCTGGAGAGAATCTCTGTGTTCCGGACTCGCTGGAGTCTGCCCTGGTGAGCGCTGTAGCCGTCAAGCTGCCGGAATTCTGGCAGGACAATCCACGGTCGTGGTTCCTACAAGCGGAGTCACAGTTCGCGCTCGCAGGGGTATTGGCGGACGACACTAAGTTCCACCATGTCATCGCTAAGCTGGACAACCGCACAGCTTGGTGCGTGCAGAGCTTGGTACAGCAGCCACCCACCACCGACAAATACGGCAGGTTGAAAGCTACCCTCATCAAGTTTTTCACGCCCTCAGCCGAAGTGAGGGCTAGGAGGCTCCTGGCTTTGCTCAACCAGGGAGGACACAGGCCAAGCGCCCTGATGGAAGACATGCTACAGCTGAGGGGGTCAGACAACGATAGCTTCCTTTTCCAGTATATCTTCCTGACTAACCTCCCGGCGCACATGAGAGGGACTCTGGCCGGCGTACGTTGTGAGACCCAGGAGGATTTCCGGGAGCTGGCCCAGGAGGCAGGGAGCATCCTGGACGCCTGCGGTGAACAGACGACCGCAGCGGCGACCCAAAGCAGCGGGGAGCCAGGGGCAGAGGACTCAACCCTACCGACAACGGCAGCGGCGCGGCCTCGACACGGTGATCGTGAGGGTTCAGTGGCAGAGGCGCGGCCCCGACGCAGAGGTGGAGATGACCTCTGTTTTTATCATCGGAGGTTCGCCGAGAGGGCATGTAGGTGTGTGCCGCCCTGCAGCTTCAGGAGTTCGGGAAACGGCAAGACTGAGGGTCGTTAGCAGCTTCGACTCTCGGTGAAAACAGCAAGCTGCTCTACATCACGGATGCGAGCTCCGGACGAGATTTCCTCATAGACACCGGAGCCCAAGTGAGTTTCATCACCCCAACATATGCTGACCGGTTGGCTGGACCCCGTGGTAGCGGAGCGACTGCGGCAAATGGCTCGAGCATCAACACTTACGGAAAAAGAACCTTGTCTTTACGCTTACATGGCCGAACATATGAATGGACTTTTGTCATAGCGGCGATGAGTTTCAACATGTTAGGCGCTGATTTTCTGTGCTCACATGGTCTGTTAGTTGATCTTGCCAATAGGCCGCTGGTAAATGCACTCTCTTTTTACTCTCCTCCCTGTTCAGCTCGAGTGACCCCGCCACCAGTACAGACCAACATCGCCGCAGCAGGTGGTAAGTTCCACACACTCCTCACCCAGTTTCCAGCACTCACGGTACCCACCTTTTCAGCGACGGCCGCGAGACACGGGGTGGAGCATTTTATAACTACATCTGGCCCCCCCCGTCTTTGCGAAGGCTCGGAGCTTGGATGCTTCAAAGCTCTCCATAGCGCGCGAAGAGTTCGCCAGCCTAGAGAGGCTGGGCATCATTCGCCGTTCGAAAAGCTCATGGGCTTCGCCGCTGCATATGGTCCCGAAAGCTGACGGCTCCTGGAGACCGTGCGGCGATTACCGCAGGCTGAACAACGCCACAGCACGCGATCGTTAACCCATCCCACACATCCAAGATTTTTCAGTACATCTAGCGGGGGCGCGCATGTTTTCCAAAATAGACCTGGTTCGCGGCTACCATCAGGTTCCGGTCCGGCCGGAGGACATTCCATTGGCCTCATCTCCAATGGAGATGAAGCTGAGTACAGAGGGCTTATCCAGGACTTCGTGGACTGGTGCCATCGGAACTCCCTCCAGATCAACGTGAGGAAAACTAAGGAGCTGGTGGTGGACTGCCGCAGGCATGGGCAACCCCTCACAGCACCAGTAAATATACAGGGAACAGACATCGAGATGGTGACATCCTATAAGTACCTGGGTGTTCATCTGAGCAATAAACTAGACTGGTCACACTATACTGATGCACTCTACAAGAAGGGACAGCGCAGGCTGTTCCTGCTGAGGAGACTCAGGTCTTTTGGTGTACAAGGCGCGCTGCTGAAGACATTCTATGACACGGTGGTGGCATCAGCCATCACTTTTGGAGTGGTCTGCTGGGGCAGTGGCATTACTGCAGCCGATAGGAAGAGACTGAACAAACTGATCAAGAAAGCTAGCTCTGTCCTGGGGCAGCGCCTTGATCCGGTGGAGGAGATAGGAGAGAGAAGGACGGTGGCTAAACTGTCATCTCTGCTGGAGTCCGAGTTCCACCCTATGCAGGACATACTGAATGCACTGAGGAGCTCATTTAGCAGCAGACTACATCATCCCAGGTGCACAACCGAGAGGTTTCGTAGGTCCTTCCTACCAACGGCTGTCAGACTGTACAACCTAAGCAGGGCTGCTCGCAGAGATAGCAAAAAGACGTAACAAACTAATAGTTTTTTGAATGCAAAAGATGCAATAGACTTACACAATGGTCCCCTCCGGCATACAACTGGGAAAATACCGGTCGCTATGGAGAGTGAGAATATGTATGGGCACATAATCATACCATGTAGGATAACTAAGTAGACGGTTGTGCTGTTTCATCCCATCTAGCAACAATGCTCTGCACTGTGTGTTTATATATTTACATATTTATTCCAACTAGCTACAATGCTCCGCACTGTGTGTTTATATATCTACATATTATTCCATCTAGCTACATTGCTCCGCACTGTGTGTTTACATATTCATATATTTATTCCATCCAGCTACAATGTTCTGCACTGTGTGTCTCTGTGTGTGTATATATATATTTTATAGTAATATGTACATATGTATATTAGCTGCTCTTGCTTGCTTGTTTTTTTTCTTGCCTTCTGATTGTTGCTCTGAGTGTTGCTATCCCTGTGCTGTTGCAATCCTGGAATTTCCCCGTTGTGGGACTAATAAAGGCTTATCTTATCTTATCTTATCTTAAAACAGCGGTAATAACCCCGTTTGGACTTTTTGAGTTTCTACGCATGCCGTTTGGTCTTAAAGGGGAGGCGCAAACATTCCAACGGATGATGGACGCCGTGTTACACGATCCCCCTTTTGTGTTTGTGTACCTCGATGACATTTTGGTCGCCAGTAATTCAGAGGAAGAACACGAAAAGCACCTCACTGTGGTCTTTAGGAGGTTGGGAGAGCACGGCTTAATAATTAATCCAGCCAAGTGCCAGTTCGGCGTCGTGCAGATCGATTTTTTGGGCCACCGCATTTCCACAGAAGGTGCAGTTCTGTTACCGGATAAAGTGCGCGCGGTGGCAGATTTTCCCCGACCACAAACGGTGAAGTCATTGCAGGAATTTTTAGGGATGGTGAATTTTTACAACCGTTTCCTGCCCCACGTAGCGCAACTCATACAGCCGTTATATGCCGTGCTCAAGAAACAAAAACCAGCCATTGCTGTTGAATGGTCCCCAGAGCAGGAGCGCGCGTTCACAGAGGTGAAAAGAGCCTTGGCTGACGCTGCACTCCTGGCTCACCCTGACCCAGCGGCATGCATCGTGCTAATGACAGACGCATCAGATGTGGCCATAGGGGCTGTGATAGAGCAGCAGGTTGATGGGGTTTGGAAGCCGCTGGCTTTTTTCAGCAAATCCTTGAGCGAGGCCGAGCGAAAATACAACGCGTTTGACAGGGAGCTGTTGGCACTGCATTTGGCTATTCGTCATTTCCAGTTCTGGCTGGAAGGACGGTGTTTCACCGCTTTCGTGGACCACAAGCCGCTCACGTATGCCATGTCCAAAATTTCAGACCCGTGGTCAGGCAGGCAGCAGCGGCAGCTGGCCGCAATTTCGGAATTTACCACTGACATTCGGCACGTAGCGGGTAAACTCAACGTGGTGGCAGACTGCCTCTCGCCCCCGGTCACAGCACAGGCGCGCGCAGAGGCGGACCATGCCACCGCGACCGCGCAGCAGAGTAGCAGCGCGGGAGCGTGCGTGGCCCCAGTTCACGTGGGTATAGATTACGCAGCCATGGCAGCAGAGCAGGGTGCAGATGCAGACGTGCGCGCGCTCCAGTCTGGACCAACAGGGTTAAGGCTGGAGAGCAAGTGTTTACAAACCGGTACGCCCCCCCTAATCTGCGATGTGTCGACCGGGAGCCCACGCCCGGTAGTTCCGGCCGCGTGGCGCCGCAGTGTTTTTGACTCGGTCCACTCGCTGGCGCACGCAGGAGTGCGCGTTTCGGTGAAAATGGTTGCGGAAAAGTTTGTTTGGCCGAGCCTGCGCAAGCACGTGAAGGAGTGGGCAAAGGCCTGCATGTCCTGTCAACGGGCCAAAATCCACAAGCACACAAGAGCCCCTTTAGAACCGTTTCGCATTCCGGCCAGAAGGTTCGACCACGTGCATGTCGACCTTGTGGGCCCCCTACCGGCGTCACAGGGGTTCACACATCTTTTGACAATAGTAGACCGAACCACACATTGGCCGGAAGTGGTCCCACTGGCGACAACCACGGCCGCGGAGGTGGCTCGCGGTTTTTAACAGCTTGGGTTGCGCGTTTTGGCGTTCCGTCGGATATTACGTCCAATAGAGGGTCTCAATTCGTCTCTGAGCTTTGGTCAGCGATGGCCAACGGCTTAGGAGCAAAAATTCACCGCACTACTGCTTATCACCCTCAGGCTAATGGTTTATGCGAGCGCTTTCATAGGTCTTTGAAGGCAGCACTCAGAGCATCACTCACGGATGCAGATTGGGTAAACAAACTACCATGGGTATTATTAGGGTTGCGTTCTGCGCCCAAGGAGGACTTAGATGCCTCCCCAGCGGAACTAGTGTTCGCACAACCTCTCAGGCTGCCAGGCGAGTTTTTACCAGAGCACCCGGAGCCGCCCCCCCTCCCTGCTCTGGGGCCGCTGGTCGGCACGGGAGCAGACATGCTCCCGGGCCCCGTTCATCACGCTTTTCCATGCGTTTTTGTCCCCAAAGCTTTAAAAAATGCTGAGTTCGTTTTTGTCAGGCACGAGGCGCTAAGATCAACCCTCAGACCCCCATACGATGGGCCATATAGAGTGCTGGAGACAGGGGATAAGCATTTTGTGCTGGATTTGGGAGACAGAAAAGAGACAGTTAGTATTGACAGTCTAAAACCTGCTTTTGTGATGAATGACGAAGCTGTACCGGTAGCGAGGGCGCCTCGACGCGGCAGACCCCCAAGGGGAACGTCTCGGAGCCCCCGCAGGGGTCAAATAACCACTCTCTTCCTCAGTCAACAGAGCCTGGGCAGAAGGGCGCCGCAGGCAAGGTGGGGCCGGCTTACAGCAGATTCGGGAGACGGTTGAAGCCCAGGCGGCGCACAGACTGAGTGTTTGATGTTGGATGTACTGTTGATAGTAACATGTTCGCAGAATTTTAATGTATTGACCATTCTTCATCTTTTGGGGGGGGGGGGTTGTATGGCTGTGTATTTGTGCATACATATGTTTAAGCATAAAAGGGATATACAGTATGTAGCTGTGTATTTGTGCATACATATGTTTAAGCATAAAAGGGATGCTGAGATTACTTATGTGGATTGACCTCACGACGAAGAGGGCAATGGGTCTGGACCACCTGCGGGGCACGAACAAAGGACTTCCCGACCTTCAGGAGGCAGGTGGAGGACTGAAGACTGGAGGGGAGAGAAATATCAATAAGGGGTTGACGGGGATATGTGACCCTTCCTTTGTGTGAATCATGTGTGTGAAGCTTTTGGGTGAACTGGTATAAATGTGAAGCTTAGATGTAGCCCAGCCTCTTTCTTCCTGCTTATTGGAGAGAGCAGGCTGGGGAAATGGATGCTTGAATAAATCTGAATTAAAACACAATTCAGTCTCTTTATTCCATGCTCCCCACATGGCGTATGTTAATTTTTGCTCCTGGCCTCATTGCATATGTAGTTGTGGGAGCTGTCATGTCAACAAGCAAATCTGAAGGAGGGGAGTATTTAAATGACTGGCACAAGGTGATTTTTTAAGGTTTGCGGTTTTCAGTCTCCTGCTTAATGCACCAGGATTTAATGCTCAAAAATAAGCTTGTCTTAGTTCATCTTTGACTGACATGATAGTGACTATTGGTGCCGAGACACCGGCAAGAACCAAGGGTGCGTTGCACAAGCTTCTCTCTGCCCGTGACTTTATTTGGCATGACAGAAGAACAGATTATACGACTATCAACAGTCTCACAGAGATCAGTGTTTTGCTGAACTGGACATCAGCCAGCATTTTTTTTTTTCAAATTTCATTTGTTTATACTGTATATAGCCTACTACATGAATTTGTATCCATAAAATAGGATATAGGAGCCCTTATACCCACGATGGACATACAGATGTGTCAGTCTATAATGACTCTTTTTATCTACTTTTATTTATGTCCTATGAACTCAGGCATCATAGGACGACTTGCAATGCCTATATGACGGCACATAGACAAATGCGTCATGATTTCATATACATCAAGCCCACGGCACATAGACAAATGATGTGTCTTTATAATGTCATATACATCAAGCCTGCCTTCATGTCTTTATGATGTCATATACAGTGACTGACATCAGGCAACATGTCTTTATGATGTTTATACATCAGTGCTGCCTTCATGTCTTTATGATGTCATATACAGTGAGTCCATGCCAGAAAGCCTCTTTTTGCTCAGATCTATTTTCATGATCCTGTCCATGAACTGAAATTACGACACACCTATCCCTCAACCAGTGGTCTCAAAGAAGAAGAAGAAGAAGAAGAAGAAGAAGAAGAAGAAGAAGAAGAAGAAGAAGAAGAAGAAGAAGAAGAAGAAGAAGGGGAGCAATAGAATGACAGCTCCTTCACGTCAGAAAAGATGCCATGAAGACGAAGCACCTGATGTTCCAGCAGTACATCACACCCGTCTGAGACAGGAGAACACCCTTCACCAGCAGAGGGTATGACAGACTTTAAAACACATTTCTAGGACATCATAGGATGGCCTATGATCTGTGCCTCATCATCATAGCACGTCCTATGATCTCAGGCATCATAGGACGACTCGCCATGCCTACATGATGGCAAATGTGTAACCTTGACGAATGCCAGTCTACGCTACAAATGTGTTAAATGCCAAGCAAAGCGCTGATGATGCCATCATATAGGCAGTTGGACTGGCTGCCTATGATGTAGTGTCCTATGATGCCTGCCTTGATGTCTTTATGATGTCATATAGACCAACTACACACTACATAAATGGAGAGCAATAGAGTGAAGAGAACTGCTGCATGCCAGGAAAGATCCAGTGAAGATGACACAACTGAGGTTCGAGCAGTACCTCCCAGGCATGACTGTGTTGCACGTGAGAAAAGATGCCGTGAAGATGAAACACCTGAGGTTCCAGCACATCATACGGTATGACAGACAAGGGATGCACAGACAGAAAACATGTGGCAGTGCGCCATGTACGAGCTGAGTCACTTGAAGCCCGAAATGTCCACAAAGTGAGCAACGCTGCATGCCAGGCAAGGCACAGACAAGCTGAGACCAAATAGGACACACTACTTTAAACCACACCCATTCCAAGCACTAAATCTGGAAATCTCACTCAGTAAGGCAGAAGAAACTATATAAATTCAAGAAATCTCTGTCAGTGTGTCAGTCTGTCACTCCATTAAGAATAGGGCACACTAAACCACACCTATTCGAAGCAGTAGCCAGGAAGAATGGCAGTCAACACTACAAATTTGTAAAATGCCAAGCAAAGCACTGATTTTCTCCGGGTGCTCCTGTTTCTGGGTTTCAACGCGCATGCACGGGTCTTCCTGAACAGGGTCGAAAGCCACTTTTTGCTCAGATCTATTTTCATGATCCTGTCCATGAACTGGAATTACAACGCATCTGTCGCTCAACCAGTGGTCTGAACGAAGAAGAAGAAGACCCACCAGATGGAGAGCAATAGAATGAGAAGAACTGCTGCATGTCAGAAAAGATGCTGTGAAGAGGAAACACCTCAGGTTCGAACAATACGTCGCATGCATGACTGTGAACAACACAGCCATCTCAGACAAGAGGCAACCCTTCAGCAACGGCCATGCAGAAATACTTGCTCATACTTGGTTTCTATGGGCATGGACGGTATGCACGGGTTTGTACTAGTCACTCTATTAAAGCAAGAAATCTCTGTGTGTGTCTTTGTTTCTGTCACGTTTATAGGACATCATAGGACGGCCTATGATCTCTGCCTGATCATCATCTGACGTCCAATGAACTCAGGCATCATAGGACTCGCGGTTCCATCATAAAGATATGATGTCTATATGATGGCACATAGACAAATGTGTCTTTATGATGTCATATAGACCATCACTCACGATGCCTAGACTAATGTGTCTTTATGATGTCATGTGGCTCATAGATAAATGTGTCATTATGATGTCATATAGACCATCACTCACGATGCCTAGACTGATGTGTCTTTATGACGTCATATGGCTCAAAATTGGCAAGGTGAATAAGTCACAGGGCCAGTCTTTACAGTGCGTTCGTGTTTTCTGCACAACAGATTTCTGCAGCCATGGCCAATTCTACGTTGCTGCGAGCAGAGTTGCCAGATCAAGTAGTCTTCGTATTCTTGCTCAAGACGAAGAAACTAAGCAAAAGCATCGCTTTCTCAGCAATGTCGTTTTTAAAGAGGTGCTGACACAATAAAAATGTGTAACCTTGAAGAATGGTCGTCTACACTACAAATGTGTAAAATGCCAAGGAAAGCGCTGATTTTCTGTGAGTGCTCCAGTTTCTGGGTTTCTGTGGGCATGCACTGGCCTTCCTGAACAGGGTGTCATGTGGTGATCCTCGCGGATCACCAAGAGACGCCAAAGAGTCCACCAGTGAGTTTGGCAATGATGTTAATTTATTTTCACACGTGACAAGACAAGACTATGAACCCCGCAGGACAAAACACACATTTAGCAAGACTTGGGCTCGTAGGGCTAACCCCAGCCACTACGAGCTAAACTATGACATGAGTTCAGATCACGAACCTGACATGAAGATCTGACGAAGTGTTGACCAACGTCTGGCAAGGAAGATTAGATGATACTCCTGCGTCATACCGTCGCTAGTGCTGAGTTTATAAAGGCCAAGCACTAACAAACGGCAATGACATACAGCTGGCCAGCCTTGACAGGCGGAAGCCCCACCGAGCACCTTCACAATAAGAGCCCGGTGAGGCCAGAATACAGCCCGCAGCTGTCAAGGCCGGCAGCGAGTTGGACATGGCCCGAGCGCTAACAGAACCAGCGCGCGGGTCGTAACAGTACCCTACCTCCACGGGCGGACTCCGAACGCCCCAAGGGACCACCCTGCCCCCCCACCCCCCAGGGTGGGAGGCTGGGGGTAGGTGCAAAGGGAGAGAACCCAAAACCAGAAACAAAAAGTGACGACCACATCCAGGACAATGACAAAACTAACTACTAAGCATAAATCAAGAAAATGCACATGGCGAAACCCAAAAAAACAGAACTACTAGGTCAGAAAGGCCTAAGACAAGGCCTAAGACAAAATACCAAATATACAAATCAGATAAATCACACAGAGGAAAATAAGGCAACAGCAGAACATAACCCAATTGCCAAAAATCCCCAACTAAACTACAGGAAACACAAGGCAACACGAGAAAAAAATAAATCTTGGCCCACATGTTACACAAGAAGATGACACCCCCCCCCCCCCCCGAGTGAATACACATGAGAGTCTTCAAAAAAAAAACAAAATACAGTAGCAGAATACTTACTGGCACATATCTGAGTATACACACTACAAATTAAGACCACTGCAAGACATAAAACACAAAATACACCGGACAGCAAGGAGGAAAAAAAAAACAGAACAATCACAGCCAGAACAACCCAAAAACACGACCACTCCCCCCCCCCGACAATTCACGCCGACCGGCGGAGACCAAGTGCCACAGAAACAGTTCAGGCGGTCTCCCCGCGTCCAACAGCCGGCGGGTGATCATATGAGGCGAGACATGACCAGGCGGCTCATCAGAGTCCAATGCCCGGCACGTCCGCTCCTCCGGTGGTCGAACCAGGTCGCTGGATGACACGCACAGTAGGTCGGGTGGCCGAACCGAGGCGCCGAACCGGCGAAACAGTCCTTCCGGCAGCCGACCCGTGTCCCTCAGCCACCAGTCCAGGGCAACAACAACCCACGGCGGCCTCCCTAACGAGGACAAAGCTTGGGAGAGCCGGGGCGAGCGAACAGAAGCCCCCATGGCCCCCGGCGATGACGCACAGGGGCGGTGACCCAAAAGGAACAGACGAGCAGGGCGAGCCCGTAATCCGCTCGACAGAGAAAGTTCTGCAGATCCTCCCCCATCCGTGGACCACGCTGGCGCTGCACCGCCGTTGGACCCCGATTGGGTCCCAGCTGCACCTACGTTGTACCCCGATTGGGCCAGAACCGCAACCGCGGTGGACCCCGATTGGGCCTCCGATGCACCAACGTCGGACCCCGATTGGGCCAGAACCGCACCCACGGTGGACCCCGATTGGGCCTCTGGTGCACCCACGTTGGACCCCGATTGGGCCGAAACTGCACCCGCGGTGGACCCCGATTGGGCCTCCGATGCACCCACGTCGGACCCCGATTGGGCCAGAACTGCACCCGTGGTGGACCCCGATTGGGCCTCCGGTGCACCCGCGGTGGACCCCGATTGGGTCGGGGCAGCTCCGCTGACGATCTCCACCCCGAACCTGGGACCTCCAACTAGGTGACTCTCACCCGTTCCCCGCCGGTGACACTGCAAGAAAGCTCAGGGACAGCAAAACCGGGATCAGAATCACGGGTAGCAGCGGAACCCAGCGAGACGAGCTCGGGCGCAGCAGACAGCTGCTCCTCACTCGTCTCCCCGAGAGGCAGGCAAAAATGCTCCACAACAGGGGACAGAGACACAAGAGGGAGCACTTGCCTGCACTCGGGTTCCGTTGCCACCCAGGACTCCGACGATCCAGGTTCAGGGCGACTCTTGTCAGCAGACTCACACTCAGCTGCGTCGGGCTCCGCAGCTGGGAAGATCTCATCTGCAGCCCTAGGTTCCTTCCACGCTGCTGTCCACGCCGATGACCCATATGGCATGGGGGCAGGGGACCCTCGACCCACTGGCTCGGACCGCTCTGGCAAGGAGACCCGGGGACACTTCTTCGTCGGCTCAGGCTCCGGGCCGCAGTCCGCTCCTCTCCTCCGTCCACGGCGTGGCTGCAGGGCAGGACCCAGGCTTTCTAGCACTGCGGGGGCCCTCTTCATCCGACGATGCTGGCCTGGCGTCGCGGACCGCTCAGCGGGGGAGAACACAGAGGCAGCAGATTTAGTAATTTCATCCACAGCAGGTGGAGGGAGCTCGAGGGGCTGCGAACCCCGAACTCCACCCCCAGGAGTCAGACAAGGCAGAACAAAATCAAGGTGTGACAAATTATCGTGCACTTGCCTTCCTCCCGGGGTTGAGATGGTTCCTGCTGTGGGGGACGTCGTTCCTCCTTCTCCCCGCTGGATGGCAACAGAGGGCCCCCTGGGAAGACGAGGTGGGGCTGCTCTCAGAGGTTCGCTGACGGGCTCTGCCGGCAGCGAGTCCAGCCGGGGATTCTGCTGCGAATTGCCCGCGCCGTTGCGCCGACGTCGTCGTCGGCCCCCAGACGGTGCGCACTCCTGGACCAACTCTGGGACGGGGACGGAACTCCAACGCAGGGAGAGAGGATGCCTCCTCCTCTGCTTCCTGCTCTCTTCCTCCTCCAGCCCACGAAGTACCTCGCGCTGCACGGCGAGCTCCTCCCACCTTGTTATCACCTCCGGGTGATCGTCATAGTCGAGAGGGAGGTTGTCCAGAAACTCCACAGCGTAGTCCAAATTCCTGCGAATGTCGCTGGGAGCGACGCACAGCATAGCGGGGAATAACGTGCAGTCCACATACTCCAGAACCTCCGCTAACTTCCTGCCCAGGTGCTGACCACAGCCCCTGGAGGACGGCATTCTCCTAGCAAAAGACACTCAGACAGGGAAGAACAACAGTCTAGTTCAGACACAAACTCACGGTGGAACGGCGTCTCGGTGTGGCGCCTCCGTTTAGACGTCCTGGCAGGAGTATACTGTCATATGGTGATCCTTGCGGATCACCAAGAGACTCCAAAGAGTCCACCAGTGAGTTTGGCAATGATGTTAATTTATTTTCACACGTGACAAGACAAGACTATGAACCCCACAGGGCAAAACACACATTTAACAAGACTTGGGCTCGTAGGGCTAACCCCAGCCACTACGAGCTAAACTATGACATGAGTTCAGATCACGAACCTGACATGAAGATCTGACAAAGTGTTGACCAACGTCTGGCAAGGAAGATTAGACGATACTCCTGCGTCATACCGTCGCTAGTGCTGAGTTTATAAAGGCCAAGCACTAACAAACAGCAATGACATACAGCTGGCCAGCCTTGACAGGCGGAAGTCCCACCAAGCACCTTCACAATAAGAGCCCGGTGAGGCCAGAATACAGCCCGCAGCTGTCAAGGCCGGCAGCGAGTTGGACATGGCCCGAGCGCTAACAGAACCAGCGCTCGGGTCGTAACACAGGGTTGAAAGCCACTTTTTGCTCAGATCTATTTTCATGATCCTGCCCATGAACTGGAATTACAATGCACCTATCTCTCAACCAGTGGTCTGAATGAAGAAGAAGTAGACCCACCAGATGGAGAACAATAGAATGAGGAGAACTGCTGCATGTCAGAAATGATGCTGTGAAGATGAAACACCTCAGGTTCGAGCAGTATGCTGCAGCCATGACTGTGAACAACACAGCCGTCTGAGACAGGAGGAAACCCCTCAGCAACGGACATGCAGAAATATTTGCTTATACTTGGTTTCTATGGGCATGGACAGGTATGCACGTGTATGTACTAGTATTTCTATATTTACAGTATTTCTTTTTGCTGTGCATAACACGGTAATTCAGTTTCCTCTACTCTCTATTTCTCTCTCCCATTTCAGGATGCACAATATAGGAGAAAAAAAACAAAACAAAAACAATGAAATTATTAACAAAAAGAGCGCACAGATCAATAGAAACTTCCCCCGAAATTGCAACACCATAATTCAGTGGCATTTTTAAAAAGCTGCGAACTGGGAGACCTGTACATTTTGTTAAAACAAAGTTATTAACATAATGAAAACACAGAGTCTCCACCAGACCATCTTGATGGTTCTAGTGTTAATAAAATAAACACGTTGGTCAAATAATCAATTTATTCATGAGTAGTCCTTTATTAAATTAGATACAAAAGCTTCAATTAAACATATTAAACAAAAAGTCTGGCATGTTAAATGAAAATCTAAATTTTGAAATATAATGAACAAAAATAAGTTATTTTAGTGGGGTTTGCGCTTAAACAAAAACTTAAAAAAGCTTTATATATTATGGTCCTTCGAACTGGCTGTGCCTGTGCACAGTTTTGCGGTGCTCTGTGTGAATGGGTGGGCATCATTGAAATGAAGTAGCTGCGTCTGTGTTCATGATTTTGGGTGTTGTTAGTAGATCACTGGCAAAAATTGGCCACTACCTGAGGAGCTCTTTCTAAATTGTGCACAAGCTAATCTGCATTGCCTTAGTAAATTTTCTCCCAAATATGTTATACACACACATTAAGTACAATACAAAGACAATGCAAAAGGTGGACAAACAATAAAAGCTCCAACAAACATTACCATTTACAACATACACAAAGCTGTGACCAGGAACACACATCTTGCACAAGCCCTAACCTGGCTGTGAAGAATTGTGTAACCCTTGTGAGGCAGTGTTTGTTGCCTGTTTCTCTCCCTTGTATTTGAGCAGGAAATGCACAGATTTGGCAATTTTAATATAAATATTGTTGTAATGATTGGAATCTTTCAGAAATTACATTTACACATACAAGAAAGATTAGTAAGATTAGATTAGTTATAATATATTTACTGTATACTTATTTTTTTTTTTTCATGATAAGCGGTGACGCTCTGCCTCCCTGCCTCCCCTGAGCACACGTCACTGCGTTGTACCTGCCGTGGAAATTTTCCCCAAAATACCCCGTCATGTTTGAGTTCACAACATTATCCAGAGGGTCCAACATCTGTGAAATTGTCACTGCCTCCTCCAGAAACTGCATCTCAATGCCAATGCAATTCAACAGTTCAATTCATTTCTAATTTATTTGTATAGCGCCATTTCACAACAACAGTCATCTCAAAGCACTTTCAACTGTAGAGGAAACCCCGCCAGTTGCAGAAAGACCACAGCAATCAGGCAATCACCTGTAAGCAAGCTCTTGGCAATGGTGGAGAGGAAAAACTCCTTTTTAGCAGGAAGAAACCTCCAGCAGAACGAGGATCAGGGAGGGGCAGTCATCTGCTGCGACCTGCTGGGGGGGAAGGGGGGATAGAGAAGAAGAAGAAAAGAACAGACATGTAGAGAGCAAACAACATGATGGGGACTCAATCTATGGGAGAGGACAAACAGATGTTAATATCCAGCAAAAATATTTCATTGAGAGTCAAGTAAGAAGTGAAGCTAAATGCATTGTTAGAGGTCCCCTGGCTGTCTAAACCTATTAGCAGCATAAGTAAGGGAGGGTTTAGGGGCATCTGATCCCACCCTAACTCTAGGCTATATCAAAAAGGAAGGTTTTAACCCTATGAGGATTAAAGTTAATTACAAGATCTGCCTCTCCTGTGGCTAGGGTTGCAGATCTGTACCTGGCACGTGATTGGTCAAAAAGTATGAAAAAATAAAAAAAAACAAAATTAACCCTGATGTACCAAGCATTTCACATCACTGGATGGCAGACACATATAGCTTACTGCTCTTCAACTAGAGGACTGAGTTCAGCCCACCAGAACCGCATCAAATCTGATATCACTTCCGGGGCGCAGAAGAAGAGACGTATAAACAATTGCTGAACATACATTTCAACAGGGAGGAAGCATTTGCTCCAAATTTTGCCAACAATGATTCTAAAAGGGAGTATTTAGCTCCTGAAGGGAAATATTTACCTTCTGGACAGCACAAGATGGACTGGAACAGAACACTTTTCATATGGTGAGGATCATGTTTTTTGACTTCTCCAGTGCTTTCAACACCATCCAACCGATGATCCTGAAGGACAAGCTGCTGCGCACAGGGGTGGACCAGCACCTGTCATCATGGATCCTGGACTACCTCACGAACCGGCCTCAGTTTGTGAGAACCCGGGACTGTGTGTCCGACACGATCATCAGTAGCACGGGGGCCCCCCAGGGAACGGTGCTGGCTCCCTTCCTGTTCACTCTTTATACTGCGGACTTCTCACACAACACAACACTGCCATCTACAGAAGTTCTCTGATGATTCTGCGATCGTTGGCCTCATCTCCAATGGAGATGAAGCTGAGTACAGAGGGCTTATCCAGGACTTCGTGGACTGGTGCCATCGGAACTGCCTCCAGATCAACGCGAGAAAAACTAAGGAGCTGGTGGTGGACTGCCGCAGGCAAGGACAACCCCTCACAGCACCAGTAAATATACAGGGAACAGACATCGAGATGGTGACAGCCTATAAGTACCTGGGTGTTCATCTGAACAATAAACTAGACTGGTCACACAATACTGATGCACTCTACAAGAAGGGACAGCGCAGGCTGTTCCTGCTGAGAAGACTCAGGTCTTTTGGTGTACAAGGCGCGCTGCTGAAGACATTCTATGACACGGTGGTGGCATCAGCAATCACTTTTGGAGTGGTCTGCTGGGGCAGTGGCATTACTGCAGCCGATAGGAAGAGACTGAACAAACTGATCAAGAAAGCTAGCTCTGTCCTGGGGCAGCGCCTTGATCTGGTGGAGGAGATAGGAGAGAGAAGGACGGTGGCTAAACTGTCATCTCTGCTGGAGTCCGAGTTCCACCCTATGCAGGACATACTGAATGCACTGAGGAGCTCATTTAGCAGCAGACTACATCATCCCAGGTGCACAACCGAGAGGTTTCGCAGGTCCTTCCTACCAACGGCTGTCAGACTGTACAACCTAAGCAGGGCTGCTCGCAGAGATAGCAAAAAGACGTAACAAACTAATAGTTTTTTGAATGCAAAAGATGCAATAGACTTACACAACGGTCCCCTCCGGCATACAACTAGGAAAATACCGGTCGCTATGGAGAGTGAGAATATGTATGGGCACATAATCATACCATGTAGAATAACTAAGTAGACGGTTGTGCTGTTTCTTCCCATCTAGCAACAATGCTCTGCACTGTGTGTGTTTATATATTTACATATTTATTCCATCTAGCCACAATGCTCCGCTCTGGGTGTGTTTATGTTTATATATCTATATATTTATTCCATCTAGCTACAATGCTCCGCACTGTGTGTTTATACAGTATATCTACATATTATTCCATCTAGCTACATTGCTACGCACTGTGTGTTTACATATTCATATATTTATTCCATCCAGCTACAATGCTCTGCACTGTGTGTCTGTGTGTGTGTATATACGTATATATTTTATAGTAATATGTACATATGTATATTAGCTGCTCTTGCTTGCTTGTTTTTTTTTTCTTGCCTTCTGATTGTTGCTCTGAGTGTTGCTATCCCTGTGCTGTTGCAATCCTGGAATTTCCCCGTTGTGGGACTAATAAAGGC
The DNA here is from genome assembly GCA_020510985.1 of Pholidichthys leucotaenia. Classification (NCBI taxonomy): domain Eukaryota; kingdom Metazoa; phylum Chordata; class Actinopteri; order Cichliformes; family Pholidichthyidae; genus Pholidichthys; species Pholidichthys leucotaenia. Next base: position 283,571,071 of record CM035840.1, read on the forward strand.
TTATCTTATCTTATCTTATCTTATCTGCCACTATTGAAGCTGCGTGTAACAGAGAGGACAATCCTGCCGGTTCCACGGTGTAATCTAACCAAAATCGAGATGGAATAAATGAGAAGATAAATGTGAGAGTGTCTGGATATGCGAAAGAAAGAGAAAATGACCCACAGAAGATAAAATAAGGACCGGGGATGAGCATATGCACGCATGGCGACATATGACGAGCAGTAGGTCTGATGTTTTTATTTGTTTACATTCTACTGATTTTCTGGTTCATATATTTTGAAGATAAGATAACAAAACACGGCACGGCTGAAAAGTTCATCGGTGGAAAAGTTCATTGTGGTCAAATTTGACCAAATGTGGTAATTTTTCAACAGTCTCTCCATTGATGCACACAGATTGCCCATCAGTGCTGCAGCTCTTGAATCCATGCACTTGAAAAAGAAACTCTATTTGGCCCAATTTGAAAACTGTGAACTTTTCAGCCCTGACGGCTCTGCTGTTTTGGAGCGAGCTGAAATGAAAGTATACCAGGTGGTCTCCGAGCTGATGGCTGCTCACAGGGAAGATGGTGAGTGTTTTATGATTTTAAGCATCTTTTATGTTATTTATCAGTGAAAACGTCAGCATGTAAAGAACATAACGGGATAACAGGCCACCTTCCTGTAATGAACCCACCCACTTGAGGTGGTACTCAGTTGAAATGGAAAACCAACCACACCGTGTCGAGCTGAGTAGAGTCGAGTAGAGTGGAGGCGAGTCGGGCTTAGTAGGTACTAGTGGAAAAGGGCCTTAGAAAATATCTTGTGGCCCATAAAGTTAGAAAAACACTGACCTAGACAATGATCGAAGTTTATTTTTTTTAATGTTTTTGTTAGTATAGGAGAGGTTTTTTTTTTGTTTTTTTTTTTCTATTTAAAAGACTTTGAACCCCAAAACCCTGAACTGGCCCTGACTGAACAATATTCCAACAGTACACATGCATTAGCTCAATGTTGGCCCAATGTACAAAGTTTACATCGGGTATACATCTTATACAGTAGAGGTTGCTTGCACATTGGCAAGATATTGGCTAGATGTTGGCTAGATGTCAATATCTTTCCAATGTGCAAACAACTTCTATAAGATGGATTCCCCTATGTAAACTTGCCAGCATTGGCCCAACATATGTGTGCTGTTGGGGGTACTATCATGACCTCCAAAAGTCCTCAATCTGAGAGAATAATTTTAATTTATTCTGCTTTATGATCGCTTCTTTACTGATAGTGGAGACTGTTTCAGTCAGAAGAACAAACAAAGCCAGATTTTTTAAGCTCTTATTTCTAAATGTAACTGTGGAGGGTTCATAAATACTGAGTAAACATGTAGTGGTAAATGTCAAACTGTTAAAACAATGATTTAATCTGAGCTAAAAGTTTGTGAAGAATTTCGGACTGAATAACTTTGTCAGTCTTCATCTCTTGGTGATTCTCCTCCTGCCTCTCCATGTCGAGGTAATTCTACATGTCATGTCTACATGTTTTCCTGCGGCAGATATTTTGCCAACAGCTCCGCTGCTGCTGCTGCATAGCCTTGGATTTGGCACCGCTGTACTTCACAAACAATACACCGACGGAGGCGGAAGGATGGAGAAAATATGCAAAACCCACCGGTGAGACTGGATAACACTGTAGGATGAACTGAACTGTGTCAGTCCTGGTAAATCATGATAACATTTTTAAAATATATGTTTCAGCTTTTATTTGGCAAAGCAGACAGTGTGACACGGGTTGATGTTTTAAAACTCCAAACATGATCCCTGTGGAGATCTGATGTCAGCACCATTCACTGGCTTCTACCAGCAGTTACTTCACCTCTCTGATTCAGAGATGTTTATAGAGACCAGCTGACAGTTCTGACTCAGGGACCGTTTATCAGGGTGTGACCGAGGGTTCACCAACTCAACGTTTTCACTTTTTCCAGAAATTATTACATATCTGTCCTGATCAATGACAAAAGTTTGGCCAAAATCCACATTTATTTTTTTTTTTGATAACTGCAATTTCTGTAAGATATGAATTAAAGGAGAATATCACGAAGCATTAATGCAGCAGTGCTTTTGTTTAATTATCATCCATCCATCGTCCATCATCCATCCATCCATCCATCCATCCATCAGCCAGCCAGCAGCAAGCCAGCAGTCCAATCAGAGTAGCCCAGACTGCCGCCCAGTTGTGTGCCTGCTGGAGGGCGGACCTGTGTCACTGCTTTGGGCCTCCATACCAGCCGAGGTACACTGGGTCCCTGCTGTAACCTTTTCATAGCGCTCCTTGGACCACTCTTGGTCTAGGTCTTCACCAGGACTAGTTTGTCTTCAGAGACCCTACAAGGGGTAAGATGTCCCCAACAGCATAGCTCCTGAGATCATAATGGTACTCAAACCCCTTCACCTCGACAACTTGGAGATCCACAGGGGGTTGATCAGTTAAACTCAATAAAAAATAAAAAAAAATAAAAACACAATAGTCCAAGAGCTTATTAAGTTTGGGCATCCATGTACTAAACAAACTAAACACACCAATTACAAAATCACTATAATACTGTATCCATCTCATTCCTGGGGGTGCCACTGTAGGAATGATTAAGGGCGGAGCTTCCAGTTTCAGCTGACGTAGTGTTAAATCAGTCAGTAAGAGTGGAGTAGCAGGGGCATTTAAAATTGTGCTTTTAAAAGTTTTTCAAATTCATTTTAATGTATAGGCCACATACATGTTTTGCACTCAAGTGGCAGCTAATTTCAGCACTTCTAGTTTTTGTATTTTTTGAATATTTTGGCATAGTTCTGGTACTTGTTGCTGGTGTTTGTGGTTGTACCATAGACTGTATAAATGGAGGCTTCTCACCATACGGTGACAGACGATATCTAAACATGGTGTTGTGGCGTAAGTCTGCTCTAAGGTAAATTTTATTATGTCCAACATATTTTAACAAAATTCAGCCAACTTTATTGCGGTGGAGACATCACTCTATCATCATCACTCTATAAAACTCCAGAAATCTCGGTGTGTCTGTCTGTCTGTCACGATCATAGGACATCATAGGATGGCCTATGATGTCTTCCTGATGTCCTACAATGTTCCTATGATGTCGGTGATCATAGGACTGTTTATTTGATGTCTATATGATGTCACCTAAACAGAACTCTATATGACGGCAGATAAAACCTAAGGCTGCTGTTCCTATGATAGATAGATGTACTTTATTGATCCCAAACCAAACTGTGAAATTACAGATCTCAGAAGGATGTCTGTATGACATCATACCGAGTGCAGGAATAGCTAAAAGACATACCGGTACACATAAACCCAGGCAAGCAACAACACAGAACAGTAACAAGTAGGAGAAGAAGTAACAAGCAGGGACAAAAAGAAACGGCAGGGCATGGTTACAGAAAACGGCATGGCCGGGGCTGCACAGATAATCACACACAGGGGACCAGAGGGCAGACAAGACCAAGGCAGTAATGATAATGATGATGACGATAAGAAAATGACATGGCTGGGGCTGCACAGATATCACACACAGGGGACCAGAGGGCAGACAAAACCAAGGCAATAATGATAATGATGATGACGATAATAATATGGGCTGGGACCCATGCCCTGGAGACAAGGAATATCACTCTCACTCTATATATAATTCAAGAAATCTCTGTATCTCACAATGTCATGGGGAGACAAGACCAACGCAATAATCCATCCATCCATCTTCTTCCGCTTAATCCTTTTCGGGTCGCGGGGGTGGGGGGTTTGCTGGAGCCTATCCCAGCATCATTGGGCGAGAGGCAGGGTACACCCTGGACAGATCGCCAGTCCATCGCAGGGCAAACAGACAGACAGACAATGATAAATGAGAATGAGAATGACAATAATAATAATAATGCTGATACACTTAAGCGAAGAGGAAGACCATTGAAGAAATAAGTATGCAAGACAGAATCACTCTATAAATTCAAGAAATCTCTGTGTGTCTGTCTGTCTCTGTGTGTTTGTCTGTCTGTGTGTGGTCACGGTCATAGGACATCAGAGAACGGCCTATGATGTATGGGACTGGCTCCTATGTTGATCCCTCATCACTCTATAAATTCAAGAAATCTCTTGTCAGTTTGTGTGTAAATCTGGAAATCTTACTCATCACCCGATTAACAATAGGACACACTACTTTAAACTACACTCATTAGAAGCAGTACATCATGTCTGTGTGTCACGATCATAGCACATCACAGGACGACCTATGATGGCTGCCTGATGTTGTATGATGCCTGCCTTGATGTCTTTACGATGTCATATAGACCATCACTCATGATGCCTGCCTTCATATCTTTTTGATGTCATAGACCAGTGGTCCCCAACCTTTTTAGCACCATGGACCGGTTCAATGTCAGACAATATTTTCAGGGACCGGCCTTTAAGGTGTGGTGGATAAATACAACAAAAGAACATGATATAACCGGCATAAAAACTGTGGTATTTTCTAAATATAATAATAAACATGAATCCACTGTGTACTTGTTTGCAACTTTATTAGCAGCCTCCTCTTAACATCGTGACAACAACAACATAACATGAGTAATATCACGTGACCGAGACAAGCATCTTGACATGCATCAAGAGTGAGCCATAGACGGATGTAACGGAGATAATCCGGTAATTTTTCAAAATAAAACAGTATTCAGACTCGGATAATAAATAAAATGGAAGTAATGTAAGTTATTTATTCTTTCTGTGTGGCCTGGTACCAAATGACCCACGGACCGGTACATTCCCACGGCCCGGGGGTTGGGGACCGCTGATATAGACCATCACTCAACAAAGAAGACATACTCATCACCCAATTACCAGTAGGACACAGCACTTTAAACCGAATGAGAGTTTCCAGAAACAGGAAGGAAGAGATACTCGTCACCTGATTAAGAATAGGACACACTAATTTAAACCAGGATCAAAGGCAGGCATCATAGGACTCACTATGCCATCATCAAAGATCATAGGACATAGGACATTTTCAAAGATCAAATGCAGGAATGCATCACGATCATAGGACTCCCTATGACATCATCAATGATCATAGGACTCACTATGACACCATCAAAGATCAAAGGCAGGCATCACTGAATGAGTGCTGACATGCTTGCTTACACCCTTTCTTACACCTGCTTTCTACGGGCATGCAGAAATACTTGCTTATACTTCGTTTCTATGGGCATGCATGGGTATGCACGGGCGTGCAAGGGTATGTACTAGTGCTGGCAAAATTTGGAATGTGCACCACGTTGACTGGCGCCTCAAGGCATCCAAGGCCGGGGCGCCTAGCGGCTGCCCCGGCCTTGGATGCGCTCTGCAGAGCGTGCCCAAATGCCAAGTCACGTTTCGTTACCTTGTATTCATACATGTGTAATGACAATAAAGTTGAATCTCATCTCATCTCGTCATTACGAGCTACAAGTAACGAGAAATCATAAATCATGACTCTTTCTTTGTTTGGTATCGGCAAGTCCAGGGAAAACCCCGTGAGTGCCCGGTATCACTGGAAAGCGTAGAAATCGTACTTTCTAAAAATATGTGTTTTTGCAGAAGACGTAACTCCTGACCAATCAAACGCGCGTTTTCAACCTAGCCAAAATATAAACAAATCGTCTTTTTTGGGGGTCAATTGTTGCACACTTCCTACAAATTAAATATCATGTTGAAGGTCTTTCAATACAGAATATGGAAATAACATTACATAAGTTCTGAAAATGTCCTCAAATTGACTAATTTTGCCATCACGGGTCATTTGTTTACAGCGTTAGCATCTTTGCAGCGGCGCTAACAAACAGAGCTACTCTCTATGAGGCCACTTTTTAAGGTCATCTTCCCATCCCTTGATAGTCGTGGGAAGTGGTATGAATATGTTACTGTTTTGAGGTGCAAGAGGCCATGCTCCCACATTTCTGATGCAGAAGTCATTGTTTTTGAACAAGGAAAAGTGTTCCGTTTCAGTGACAACCATATGTTCTAAACTAGTACTGGAAGTTGCTACCATAATTCACGCAAGGCATCATGGGGCCTAGGAATAAGGTGTGTAGAATTTTTAAGGGCTGCCTTTAAAATGACTGGATAGTAAATAAATGATACTTAGTAAAATTAGAATAAAAAGCTTAAAACTTTTATCAAAAATGAAGCAAAGTGAAACTAGATTATTATCTCATGGTGTGGTGAATGCTGAGGAACATTTACAAACGCTTCACCTTTTGGGTTTCATCAGGGTTGGTAAAACATTGCTAAAAATTTCACACAGTTTTGAAGGTCACCAACAGTTTTGCCTTAAGCAGTTGCTAGTGTTCACTACTAGATGGACAAAAAATAACTTTAGGAACATATGTTACAACCATTTACAGATGCTTACAACTATTTTGCAACTGTTTCCAGAATCAAGTAAAACTATTGGTGACCTTAAAAACTGTTGGTGAACTGGTGACCTTTTACGAAACCTGACAAACGTTCCTCAGCATTCACCACTCTGTATGATATGGGGGTAAAATCAATTTAAACTGACTTAATTAAACATTATGATCCTTAAAAAGGATACACCTGCTGCAGCGATGTCAAAGGATCATAATGGCCATGAAGGATTAAAAATGTTCACAAGAGTGTAGTGTCTCAGGTTTGTGCACACTTTTTTCCTGCTGATTGTGTCCAGCTGCTGTAACTCACCACCTGTCTCCCATCAGATGTGGTCTTTATAAGGGAATGCGGATGCTCATGCTAACACCTTGATGTGCTCTCATCTCTTCTATACTAACCTGAAGCGCTCTCGTGTTTTCCTTCTTACCTTCCTCAACGCTGCTGGAAACCATGAGAACCCTCACCCAAAATTCTCACCAATCTTCTAACTCAGTATCTCCAAGGATTAATCATTACTGTCTCCCCAGTCAACTGGAAGAGCTGCAACCTGGAAATTCATCATCTCACCCCAGGTAAGTCAAGAATTCTCAAACTGCAACATCATAACCTCAAAAAGTCCACAGGCCTGGAGCATCTTGTCATCTTTACCACAAACTCCATACTTACTGAAGAACTGGCTGGAAAGAATACTCACCCAAGTCCTAATCACTGAAGATTAAACTACTTCAGACTTCAGAACATGAGCATATATTGACCGACAGCAGGATAACCGGTTCTCTTAGTTTCATGATTCTGGGGTTAGAGTCAAAGCCTGAACGGGAAAATTGTGGAGATGTTTCTAATGCCAGCGAGATATATTTTTCAGCTGAAATAAGGCGAAACAAGGCTGAAAACAACCCAACAAACTGTTTTTCCTTCTCATACTTTTGTTTACTGCTACTTTCAAAATAGTCTGAAACTATTTCTAATTGAAATGGTATTCACTGAATCATGTGAGTGTGGACCAAATCCCAGCAGCGCGTTGGTTGGTAGTCAGCAGTCAGTCTGGTTTAATGAGAGTCTGGCTTCAGTGGAGTAGAGCTGATCTCTTAAGTCAAGCATGTAGGAGTCCTTTTAGAGGAGCTACAATGGCTACACGTTAATTGTGAAATGGCGGACTCAGTCCCAGTCTTCTCTGACCCGCCGTCACCCCTCTGTCCATCCCTCGCCTCCTGCCTCCCTCCTCTCATTAGACAGAGTGTAGAGGACTGGCTTAGGTTGAGAGTGGGCGGAGGCGGCGCTCAGGGCGAGAATGAGAAAACGGCTCAGATCCCACTATCCTCTCCAGTCCTGTGATTAGGAGGATGGCGCATCATTCATCACATCTCCCACTGACGGCGGCGCCCTCACCTCCCCGTTACTCCGCCGGTTCTGGGGAGAGGAAATAGAGACATTTTTGCCAAGCCGCCAAACAAATATTGACTCCCATCCTCCACGCTGCCAAGGAAAAGCAGTTTAATTAGATTTGAGCAGATTCAATTAAATGTTTTGCGTTAATGTGTTCTTTTGCCACTGCTCAGAAAGTTATCCAACATCAGTTTAATGTGTCGAGGTTATGACTACACAGTCATCTAGATGGAAAACCAGAGAAGGAATTAAAATGAAAACACTTCTGTTTCATGGCAGACTCGGGTCCTGTGATATTGTAATATCTCTTTTGTCTCATTACTCTCTTCTTCTCACTTCCTCCGTGGATATTGGCCATGTCATCTCTGTTTTCATGGTCAGCACGCGTTCTCTCCTTTCAGCGGGGCTAAAAAAAGAGTTTCAAACTCAATAAGCAGTCCAATACATCAATGTGGAGAGAGGAAATGTTCCCTTTCAAATTTTATGGAAATTTCATTTTGTCTGCTGAGCTTTGGGTGAAAATTAGATGTGCATATGTTTAAAAGTCAGCTGCTAGGGTCGGGTAAGTGCCAGGTGTACCTCAGCCTATGTAGATTTTAATTTTACAAGGTCACATGTAGAAACTGAGGGATTACAGCAAAATATAGGAATGTGATGAATTAACAGAAGAAACGGGAGCAAAGAAACACCTCTCCACAAGGTGGGGGAGTCAGTAGGAAATATGATAAGATAAGATAAGATAAGATAAGCCTTTATTAGTCCCGCAATGGGGACATTCCAGGATTGCAACAGCACAGGGATAGCAACACTCAGAGCAACAATCAGAAGGCAAGAAAAAAACAAGAACAGCTAGTATACATATGTACATATTACTATAAATATATATATAGACACACAGTGCATTGTGGTTGGTGAATGTGCAGCAGAAAGTTTAAGCTCTCTCTCCCTCCGCGGGCGCGGCGGGCCAGCTGGATGTCTTTGGGCATGATGGTGGTGACCCCCTTGGCATGGATGGCGCACAGGTTGGTGTCCACAAAGAGACCCACCAGGTAGGCCTCGCTGGCCTCCTGCAGAGCCATGACGGCGGAGCTTTGGAAGCGCAGTTCGGTCTTGAAGTCCTGAGCGATCTCCCTCACCAGGCGCTGGAAGGGCAGCCTACGGATGAGCAGCTCCATGGATTTCTGGCAGCGACGGTTCTCTCTCAGAGCCACGGTACCGGGCCTGTAAAGGTGAGGCTTCTTCACTCCCCCGGTGGCCGGAGCGCTTTTCCGAGCAGCCTTGGTGGCCAGCTGCTTCCGGGGGGGGGGGGGTGCATTTTGAGGGGGAAGAAGAGGGATGCCATGCATCTTGTTAGCAAAATCACCCAAAACCACCCCATAGTAAAGCTGCCATCCTCATCCCCATTGTCATCATAAAACTTTCATTTTACATTACCGAGCTGAAAGTCTAAACAGAAATAACAGAAAAAAAAATGATGAAACTCCAACTTTTTTCTCATAAATTTGCTACTTTCATCTCAAAAATTATCAACTTTTTTCCATAAATTTGCAACTTTTTAGTAAATTTGTCTTTTTTCTGTTGAATTTGCAATTTTCAGTTGTAGATGTGTAACTTTTTTCTTGTAAATTTGTGACTTTTTTTGCAAAGTTTTCCCTCATACATCTACAACTTATTTTCTAATAAACTGACAAATGTAGTCATGTGAAAAAATTATACCTTGTAAAAGCCTCTGTTTGTGTATGTTTTTTTTTTACATATTTCGACATATGGATATTTAATATCATTGTTTAAAATTCTGGGAGATTCAGCTAATACAACTAAACAATTAAAATTTAATTAAATACTTTTTTTTTCAGATTTTCTGCAAAATATAATTCTAAACAAATAATGAAGAATAAATTAGGACACCCCCCATCTTTTTTAGGACACCCCCACAATCATTCCCACTTAAAATGGCTAAAACAAATGTTAAAAAAATGCAAATAAAAACAAAAACAAAAAAGGTTAGACATAGATATGCAAATATTTCTTTATAAAGAACTGAATATTTAATGGTATGTCCTAATTTTTTCACATGGCTGTATTTCTCCTCCCTCATGGATCGTCACCTTATCGTGGTGGTGGGGTTTGCGTGCCCCAGTGATCCCAGGAGCTATGTTGTCCGGGGCAATTTGCCTCTGATAGGGTCTCCCAAGACAAACTGGTCCAGGGTGAAGGGCCAGACTAAGAACGATCCAACAGACTCTCATGATAAATTGTATATCAAGGATTCAGTGTACCCCGCCCGGTATGGGGTTACTGAGGCCCCACCCTGGAGCCAGGCCTGGGGGAGGGGCTCGAAGGCTAGCGTCTGGTGGCCGGGTTTCCACCCATGGGACCCAGCCGGGCTCAGCCCAAAGGAGTTACATGGGTCCGCCCTCCAGTGGGCTCATCACCTGCAGGAGGGATCATGGGGGTCCCGGTGCTATGTGGATTAGGTGGCGGTCAAAGGCGGAGACCTTGGCGGACTGATCCCAAGCTTTCTAAACTGGCTTTTGGTACGTGGAATGTCACCTCTCTGGTGGGGAAGGAGCCTGAGCTGGTGTACGAGGTTGAGAGATACCGGCTAGATATAGTCGGCCTCACCTCAACACACAGCTCTGGTTCCGGAACCAGTCTCCTGGAGAGGGGCTGGAGCTTGGCCTTTTCTGGAGTTGCCCCGGGCGAGAGGCGACGAGCAGGGGTGGTATTCTTGTATCTCCCCACCTTGCTGCGTCTATATTGGAGTTTTCCCCGGTGGACGAAAGGGTTGCTTCCCTGCGCCTTCGGGTTGGGAAACGGGTTCCGACCATCATTTGTGCCTATGCACCAAATGATGTTTCAGAGTATCCACCCTTTTTGGAGTCTGTGACTGGGGTGCTGGAGGGTGCTCCTCTTGGAGACTCCATTGTCCTACTGGGGGACTTCAATGCGCACGTGGGCAACGACAGTGAAACCTGGAGGGGGGTGATTGGGAGGAACGACCTGCCCGATCTGAACCCGAGTGGTGTTCAGTTATTGGACTTCTGTGTTAACCACAGTCTGTCCATAACGAACACCATGTTCAAGCATAAGGGTGTCCATATGTGCACCTGGCACCAGGACACCCTAGGTCGCAGGCCGATGATCGATTTTGTTATCGTATCATCAGACCTGCGACCGTATGTCTTGGACACCCGAGTAAAGAGAGGTGCAGAGCTGTCAACTGATCACCACCTGGTGGTGAGTTGGATCCGATGGCAGGGGAGGAAGCCATTCACTCCTGGTAGACCCAAACGTATAATGAGGGTGTGCTGGGAGCGTCTGGCTTAGGCCCCTGTCCGGGAGGTCTTCAACTCCCACCTCCAGAAGAACTTCAACCACATTCCGAGGGAGTCTGGAGACATGGAGTCTGAATGGGCCATGTTCTCCACCTCTGTTGTTGAAGTGGCGGCCCAGAGCTGCGGCCGCAAGGTGGTCGGTGCATCTCGTGGTGGCAACCCCCGAACCAAGTGGTGGACACCAGTGGTGAGGGGGGCCATTAAACTGAAGAAGGAGTCCTATCAAGCTTGGTTGGCTTGTGGGACTCCCGAAGCAGCTGAGGTGTACCGACAGGCCAAGCGGAGTGCAGCTTGGGTGGTTGCTGAAGAAAAAACCTGGGTATAGGAGGAGTTCGGTGAGGCCATGGAACAAGACTTTCGTTCGGCCTCAAAGAGATTCTGGAAAACTGTCCGGCGGCTCAGGAGGGGAAAACAGCTCCCCGTCCACACTGTGTATGGTGTGGATGGGACACTGTTGACTTCGACTGGGAATATCGTCGGGTGGTGGAAGGAATGCTTCGAGGATCTCCTCAATCCCACTGATACGCCTTCCACAGAGGAAGCAGGGTTTGGGGACGAGGGGGATGACTCGCCTATCACAGGGGCTGAGGTCGCCAAGGTGGTTAAAAATCTCTTTGGTGGCTGGGCCCCGGGGGTGGACGAGATTCGCCCTGAGTACCTCAAGGCCCTGGATGTTGTTGGGTTGTCATGGTTGACACGCCTCTGCAACATTGCGTGGAGGTCGGGGGCAGTGCCTTTGGCATGGCAAACCGGGGTGGTGGTTCCTCTCTTCAAAAAAGGGGACCGGAGGGTGTGCTCCAACTTTAGAGGGATCACACTCCTCAGCCTCCCTGGGAAGGTCTATGCCAAGGTACTGGAGAGGAGAGTCCAGCCGTTGGTCGAACCTCGGATTCAGGAGGAGCAATGTGGTTTTCGTCCTGGCCGTGGCACATCGGACCAGCTCTTTACCCTCTCGAGAATTCTTGAGGGTTCGTGGGAGTTTGCCCAACCAGTTTACATGTGTTTTGAGGACTTGGAGAAGGCATTTGACTGTGTCCCTCGTGGATTTTTGTGGGGGGTGCTTCGGGAGTATGGGTTATCGGGCTTGTTGTTACGAGCTATTCGGTCTCTGTAGGACCGTTGTGAGAGTTTGGTTCGTATTGCCAACACTCGGTCGGAGTCATTCCCAGTGAGAGTTGGACTCCGCCAGGGCTGGATTTCTAGGCGCAGCCGGGGAATGGAGGGTGTCATGCTTGGTGACCACAGGATCTCATCTCTGTTGTTTGCAGATGATGTTGTCCTGTTGGCTTCATCCAGCAATGACCTACAGCTCTTGCTGGGACGGTTTGCCGCTGAGTGTGAAGCGGCTGGGATGAGAATCAGCACCTCCAAGTCCAAGTCCATGGTCCTCAGCCAGAAAAAAGTGGATTGTCCTCTCCGGGTTGGGGACAGGCTCCTGACCCAAGTGGAGGAGTTTAAGTTTCTTGGGGTCTTGTTCACGAGTGAGGGGAAAATGGAGCGAGAGATCGACAGACGGATTGGAACAGCATCTGCAGTGATGCGGACATTGTACCGGTCTGTTGTGGTGAAGAGGGAGCTTAGTTCTAAGGCAAAGCTGTCAATTTACCAGTCAATCTATGTTCCTACTCTCACCTATGGTCACGAGCTTTGGGTAATGACCGAAAGAACGAGATCGCGGATACAAGTGACTGAAATGAGCTTTCTCCGTAGGACTGCTGGACTCACCCTCAGAGATAGGGTGAGGAGCTCAGTCATCCGGGAGAGGCTCAGAGTAGAACCGCTGCTCCTCCACATTGAAAGGAGTCAGTTGAGGTGGTATGGGCATCTGATTAGGAGGCCTCCTGGACGCCTCCCACTTGAGGTGTTTCAGGCACGTCCCACTGGGAGGAGACCCCGGGGCAAACCCAGGACTCGGTGGAGAGACTATGTCTCCAGCTGGTCTGGGAACGCCTTGGTAAGAGCTGGAGCAGGTGGCTGGGGAGAGGGAAGTCTGGGCTTCTCTGCTTGAACTGCTGCCTCCGTGACCCGGACCTCCGGAAAAGTGGTAGAAGATGGATGGATGGATGGATGTATTTCTCATAAATTTTGCAACTTTTTCACCATAAATTTGTGACTTTTTGTGTAGATTTGCAACTTTTTTCTTACTTTTTTGTGATTTTTCTTTTACAAATTTGCAACTTTTTTTTCTTGCAAATGAGTGTCTTTTTCTTATAAAATTGCTGTTTTTGTCTAAAAAAATTGTTACATTTTTCCCATAAATGTGTTACTTTTTTTGCAACTTTGCAATGTTTTTCTTATAAATCTGCAACTTTTTACTCAAAAACTTCTGACATTTCTCATGTAAATGTTCAATGCTATCTCATAAATTAGCTACTTTTTTCAAAAATATGCTATTTTTCTCTCCCAAATTTGAAACTGTTCCTGTTGATTTTCAACTATTTTTTTGTAAATCTGCAGTGTTCATCTGGATGCTGGATAAATTTTATTCTACTGTATGTACAGTCATGTGAAAAAAACTAGGACACCCCATTGAATATTCAGTTCTTTATTAAGAAATGTTCACATATCTATGTCTAACCTTGTTTTTGATTTTATTTGCATTTTATAACATTTGTTTTAGCCATGTTAAGTGGGAATGAATGTGAGGGTGTCCGAAAAAAGATGGGGGGGGGGGTCCTAATTTATTCCTCACTATTTGTTTAGAATTATATTTTACAGAAAATTTGAAAAAAGTCTCTAATTCATTTTAATTGTTTAGTTGTATTACATGAATCTCTCAGTATTTTAAACACTGATATTAAATATCCATATGTCCAGATATGATAAAACACACACACACACACACACACACACACACACACACACACACACACACACACACACACACAGAGGCTTATACAGAGTTGTCATGATCCTGGAGCACGGGTTTGAGCCATGCCCAGTTTTCCTGCCCAGTGAGCATTTTTCTGTTTGTTTAATGTTATCTAGAGCAGTGTTTTTCAACCTTTTTTAAGCCACGGCACATTTTTTACATTGACAAAATCCTGGGGCACACCACCAACCAAAATGACACTCTATAGCCTAACACAGTAAAAATAATAAAATATAGTTAGCAATACAGTTTCTAAATGTATTTATACTCACTCAGTGTGAACCCTGGGCCTGTTTAGATGAACACAAAGCTGATATCCTGGCAGGAATGGAAGAAAGACACACATGGAGCTCTTCCTCAACAGCGCTCAGTCTTTCTCTGTTATTAGTTTTTAATCACAGTCAAGCTTGAAAAGCTCAGCTCACACAGATATGTCGTGGAAAATGGGAGCAATGTTGAAATAGCTTTGTTGGCCAGAATGGGGAAATCCTTGGCAGCAGTCAACCAAAAACTGTCCAAAGGAAGATCAGCAAAGTTTAACTTTAAACCATGATCTTGTTTCAGTTCAATGAGCTCCTCTTGCTCCTGTAAAGTCATGCCGTTTCCAACAACTGATGCTGAGCTGTATGGGTTCCTAACCCAGTCAAGGCATTGTGTGAAGTCTGAAGAGAAATAAAATAACAACTTCTCCTCAAGAGTTTTCAAATGTGTGCCAATCACCTGGCACAGTGCAGCAGTGTTAACATAATTCCGTTTCTCGGTGAGTGGGAACATCTCAAGGTTGCCACGCTGCACATGTTTTTGCCAGAGCTGCACCTTTAAATTCATTCACTTAGCTTTTCCCCTTGTCAAAAACTTCTCCATCACTGTCACTGTGACCTGTCACGTGCAGCTCTAATTCTATTGTCTTTTTACAGGCAATTAGCCGTCTGCTGCCATCCAGTGACATAAAAGAGTATTACTCTGACACTGGCCACAGTTACATGGGCAAAATTTCTTCAATCTGATTACAATTCAGATCAGAATTTTACTGTTTACATGGATCCTGAAAAAGCTGATCTGATTAGTACGTGCGTTTTCATGTGTCACAGGTTTGAACGGAATAAATCATTTTGACATGCGCAGGTCGACATTTCGACATTCAAAAAATAGAAGAAGAAGCAACTTCAGGTGTTAGCGAACCCCGCTTCGTGTTGAAATTGACCTGTATCGTGTTATTCAGACTGTACTTTTGTTTCTGCTAGTCTCTGTAATGAAGCTACAAGTACATACTTCTGCATATGATGAAAAGAGGGAGACAGCAGGACGATACAGAACAGTTTTGTTTTACTCCCGCTAATGTTTTCCGCTAGCTGCTGCTAAGGCGGAAATACGTCACGTCGACGTGCGGCTGGTGTACAGACATGCGCAGTAAACATATTTTCTGCCCTGTGTTCGGAATAAGTGTTTTCATGCGCACCATTCGGATTAACAATTGGCATAACCCACCCTTCTCAATCGGAATGAAATTTTGATCCGAATGAGTGTGATTGGGTTAGAATATTCAGATTGCCGTGTTTACATGAAGCATTTTTATTCCGATCAGGCTTTTAATCTGGTTACTTGTGTCCATGTAAACATAGCCACTTACTCGAGTAATTAAGTTAAATTGTATAATTTCCCATGGCACACCTAACGATCTCTCACAGCACACTAGTGTGCCGCGGCACATAGGTTGAAAATCACTGATAGATAGATAGATTCGTTTATTTGACAGGGACAGTGCAATAAACATAGACAATCTAGAGTTTATTATTATGATGGTTTTGAGTTCTCTTGTGTTTGTTTCCTTATGGTTTCCGGATTGTTTATTTTGACAGCGCTGTGCAGCTTCCGACTGGCAATTCCTTTGGTGCTGCACAGCTGCTGTCCAATCTTTTACTCATGGATTGCATCTGTCTCTGATTATTGTCACGCCTCACCGCCCATCAGCAGCGCCAGCTGCACGCACACCTGCGCCTCGTCAGCGGCGAGGGATTTAAGCCGCCTCGCCCTGGGCTTCGGCCTGAAGCTGTCTGTCTTCGTTGGCTTCCCTGGTTGCAAGGAATTCCCTTCGCCAAGCAAGAATTCACGTAAGAATCACTTACCTTCTTCTTCCAGTCTGCTCCCCTGTGCACAGGTGGATTTCCCGGCGGCAGACCACTTCCCTCTGCCACCGTCCTCTCGCTGCTGCATCGGACGCTCCAGGTCGCTGTCTCCCGGGCTACGCCCTTGCTGTGCCAGCCATCTGCCATAACCAAGTAAGCCTGTGATCATTGTCTTATCTCCCGTGTTGGTGTGGTGCCCGTTACCCTTCTCCCTTTGCTTCTCCCATAGGGTTGTCCGGCTGTACGGCCTCCTGCCTCCGTGCCTGACGCAGACGCCACCACCAACACATTTACATCTCGCATACACTCACTCATACATACTTGTTGTTGGCTACATAGGGAACCTCTTGGAGGGGCGAGCGCTTACCTGGGCTTACGCCATTATGGCGAAGCCCAGTTACGCCACCCTCACCTATGGCCAATTCGTGAGACTGTTACTGGAAGTCTCTGATCATTCTCGAACAGAGAGCGTTCAGGTCGATCGGCTTCTCAGCCTTCAGCAGGGAAGCCGGTCGGCAGCTGACTACGCGATCGACTTCCGGGTAGCGGCGGAGGAGGTTGGCTGGGGAGAAAGTTCTCTCTGCGGCATCTTCCTTCGCAGTCTCAGTGCTGGTCTGAGGGACGAATTGGCTGGACGGGACATCCCGGAGACTTTAGCGGAGCTAACGTCCCTAGCCATCAGCTTGGATAACAGGTTGCGCGAGCGTGCCTCGGAGCGGAAGTCGTCTTCTTCTCGCCCTCGAGGTGCCTCGCCATGCCTGTCCCAAGCTCGCCCCCTGGCGTTGCCGTCACCGTTGTGCTCCGAGGAGTCGGAGCCGATGGTGACAGGCCGGACAAAGCTCCCTCCTGCGGAGAGACAACGCCACCGTGAGTTGGGTCTCTGCATGTATTGCAGAGACAGCCAACACACGGTGGAGCTTTGTCCACAGAAGCCAAATGGGGAGGTCCGCGAGTCACTGTAGGGGGCCTCGCGGACGTCAATCGGTTAAATCCCCTCTCTCAATTGAAGCTGCCCATCCGGTTTTGTCACAACCCCACTGGGCACCTCACCCATGCACTGGTGGATTCGGGCGCGGAGGGCAGCTTTATTTCACAAAGCCTGGAAACCCGATTGGGCATCCGTTGCCAAGCCCTCAAATCTCCTCTCGCCCTGGTCAATCTCTCCCATGTCTCCCTGGGGAGAGTTACACACCAGACCATCCCTGTCCCTGTGATCATCTCTGGGAACCACTGGGAGGAAACCTCCTTCTACGTCCTACCCAACTCTGTGTCACCCATCATCCTGGGGTACCCATGGCTCCGCCTCCACAACCCTGTCCTGGACTGGAAGTCCGCCAGGGTGTCAGCGTGGAGTTCCTTTTGTTTGAGCACCTGCCTTCAATCCGCTGCCTGCTCCCCGTCCTCTCCTCCTACTCCCAAGGACGCCGCGCCTCCGGATCTCTCCCTGGTGCCATCGGAGTTTCACGACCTGGGTATGGTATTCAGCAAGTCCAAGGCGATGTCTCTTCCTCCGCACAGGCCTTACGACTGTGCGATAAACATCCGCCAGGGGGCACCCTTACCCTCTGGGCGACTCTACAGCCTGTCTGTGCCGGAGAAGGAGGCCATGAACTCCTATCTCAAGGAATCGCTGAGTGCTGGAATTATCCGTCCCTCGTCATCACCATTAGGCGCTGGATTCTTCTTCGTAGGCAAGAAGGATGGTTCCCTCCGTCCTCGTATTGACTACCGTGCCCTGAATGATATCACGGAGAAGGATCGCTACACCCTGCCACTAATGGACACCGCCTTCCACTCCCTCCAGGGGGCGACTTGGTTCACCAAGCTGGATCTTCGCAGCGCATACCACCTCGTCCGGATCTGGGAGGGAGACGAGTGGAAGACAGCCTTCCGTACCCCGAACGGCCATTTCGAGTACCTGGTGATGCCGTTCGGGTTGACCAATGCTCCAGCCGTCTTTCAGCGCCTTATAAATGACCTCCTCCGGGATTTCATCAGCCTGTTTGTGTTCGTCTACCTGGATGACATCCTCATCTTCTCCAGATCCAGGGACAAGCACCAGGTCCATGTGAGGCGGGTCCTCCAATGGCTGCTGGAGAACCGGTTATATGTCAAGGCTGAAAAGTGAATTTTACGCTAAAACCACGTCCTTCCTCGGGTTCGTCATCTCCCACGACCAGGTGCTTCCGGATCCAGTGAAGGTGAAAGCAGTGGTGGAATGGCCCACACCTACATCAAGGAAACAGGTGCAACAATTTATTGGGTTTGCCAACTTCTACCGCCACTTCGTCCCGAACTTTGGTACCGTCGTCGGCCCTCTGACCTGCCTCACGTCCCCTAAGGTCCCGTTCCGGTGGACTGAAGAGGCCGCAGCTGCTTTCCAGGTGCTGAAGGCGGAGTTCTCCTCCTCCCGGGTCCTCAGCCAAGTCGATCCCTCGCTGCAATGCATCGTGGAGGTGGACGCTGGGGGCAGTTCTATCTCAGCGGTCACCTGATGACGGAGTCAAACGGCCCTGCGCCTTCTTCTCCCGGCGCTTGTCCCCGGCAGAACGTAACTACGACGTGGGGGACAGAGGGCTCCTCACCATCAAGCTCGAGCTGCAGGAGTGGCGTCACTGGCTAGAGGGGGCGGACCTGCCGTTCGTGGTTCTAACTGACCACAAGAACTTGGAGTATTTAAGATCTGCCAAGCGTCTGAACGCCCGCCAGGTGCGTTGGTCCCTGTTCTTCGCCAGGTTCCGCTTTAACATCACCTTCAGGCCTGGCTCTAAGAACGGCCTGCCTGACGCCCTCTCTAGGCAATTTGCCCCTGAGGCATCTGAGGACGCAGTCCACACCATCTTGCCCAGGTCGTGCATCATGGGAGCCGTCACTTGGGACATTGAAAGTAAGATCCGGAAGGCACAGGAATCGGAACCTGACCCTGGCGGCGGACCGGAGGGGAGGCTTTTTGTGCCGTCCACGGTCCGGGGGGAGGTCATCCACTGGCTGCACACATCTAAGCTCACCTGCCACCCTAGTTCCTCCCGGATGATCGACCTACTTCAACAGTCCTTCTGGTGGCCGGGTTTGTGGAAGGACGCTGCCCGCTACGCCCGGGCCTGCCCTGTCTGTGCCACCAGTAAATCAGGTAATGCCCCTCCAGCGGGTTTGCTCAAGCCTCTGCCCATCCCTAGCAGGCCCTGGTCGCATATCGCCCTGGATTTCGTCACCGGACTCCCAGCCTCTAACACCTTCGACACTGTCCTGACCATCGTTGACCGGTTCTCCAAGGCCGCGCACTTCATCCCATTGCGTGGACTTCCATCTGCCCTGGAGACGGCGGACCTCCTAATCCAACACGTGGTCAGGCTGCACGGGATTCCGGTGGACGTGGTCTCGGACCGGGGTCCCCAATTTTCTTCTGAGGTCTGGAGGTCCTTTTGTAACGCCCTGGGAGCCAAGGTAAACCTCTCCTCCGGCCATCACCCCCAAACCAACGGGCAGTGTGAGCGGACCAATCAGGAGCTGGAGGCTGCGCTCCGCTGCATCACTGCATCCAAGCCTGCATCCTGGAGCAACCATCTCGCCTGTGTTGAATACGCCCATAACACCGCCCGCTCTTCTGCCACTGGGATGTCTCCTTTTAAGGCATCCCTGGGCTACGACCCCCCTCTGTTCCCAGCGCAGGAGAGTGAGGTAACTGTCCCTTTAGTTCGGGCGCACCTCAGGCGGTGCCGTTCCATCTGGGCGTCGGCGCGCAATGAGCTTTTACGCACGGCGGCACAGAAGACCTGCCCCAGCGTACCAGGTAGGCCAGCGTGTCTACGTGTCAACCCAGGACATCATTTTAAAGGGTGAGAGGAGGAAGCTGGCACAGCGTTTCATGGGCCTATACCCCATCACCAGGATTATAAACCCGGTGGCTGTGCGTGTGGCTATTCCCCCCTCCCTCCGCATCCATCCCACCTTCCACGTGTCCAAGGTGAAGCTGGCAGTCTCCGACCCCCTTTGCCCTCCTCCTGCTGTGCAGCCCGCACCCCGGATGATTGATGGTCATCCGGCCTGGCCTGTCTCTTCCATCCTGGACTCCCGGCGCCGGGGTCGCGGGTTGCAGTACTTGGTGGACTGGGAGGGCTATGGACCTGAACATCGGCAATGGGTACCCTCGTCGTTTGTGTTGGATCCGTCCCTTATTACTGAGTTCCACCGAGCGCACCCGGAGAAACCATCGCCAGGAGGCGCTGCTAGAGGGGGGAGTACTGTCACGCCTCGCCGCCCATCAGCAGCGCCAGCTGCATGCACACCTGCGCCTCGTCAGCGGCGAGGGATTTAAGCCGCCTTGCCCTGGGCTTCGACCTGAAGCCGTCTGTCTTCGTTGGCTTCCCTGGCTGCAAGGAATTCCCTTCGCCAGCAAGAATTCACGTAAGAATCACTTACCTTCTTCTTCCAGTCTGCTCCCCTGTGCACAGGTGGATTTCCCGGCGGCGGACCACTTCCCTCTGCCACCGTCCTCTCGCTGCTGCATCGGACGCTCCAGGTCGCTGTCTCCCGGGCTACGCCCTTGCTGTGCCAGCCACCTGCCATAACCAAGTAAGCCTGTGATCATTGTCTTATCTCCCGTGTTGGTGTGGTGCCCATTACCCTTCTCCCTTTTCTTCTCCCATAGGGTTGTCCGGCTGTACGGCCTCCTGCCTCCATGCCTGACGCAGACGCCACCACCAACACATTTACATCTCGCATACTCACACTCATACACACTTGTTGTTAATAAAGCTATTAAGTCTACCCTGAGCCTGTGTGTGTGTCTCCTGAGCCGTGCATTATGTCAATTATGTGTGTGTATTTAAGGGACACGACAACCTCTGCCGTTGCTGTATCCTTCTTCTTCTTCTTCTTCTGTGAATTCCTGCCCTCTTGACTGCTACTGTGGGTCTAGGTTCCGCTGTCGAGGTGAGTTGGAGTGCTCCGTCTTAGTGCCTTTTTTTCCCTCCGTTGTCTCAGCCGTCGAGCCCCATAGCCCTCGGGGTCCTCTGGGGCTGAGCTTCTCCCCTGGTCAGGCGTTCCCTGACTTTGTTCTTCTGACATTGAGCCCCACTCTCCTCCAGCGTTTGTATTTAATATCGTCTTGCGCTTTCATTTGTTGTTTCTGTTTGAAGTGTTCTTGTTTGTGTTTTAAAGGTCTGATGATATGTTTTTGACTTCATCTATTTTTTCAACACATAATACAATATGATGAAATAGGTTGGCCTGTGCAGTTCTAAGTGAAACAGTTTTTTGTTTTTTTTTTTCACGAGAATATCCAACGTTTTCATGACCGCCACGTCACCAATTGCATCAGTGGTAGGAACCCCCCCGGCCATGTTGTAACATCATCAACAGAACACAGCGCTTGGCTGCCCATTGTACACACAGGATGGAAGTGGTAGAAAACATCGACGATGGTTCCAGCACATGTAGTCTGGAATTGGTTTGTGTTGCCCAATCTTCAGACGATTATAGTTCCGAAGAATGGGATGACAATGAAGAATCTGGGGGCATCAGACTGTATAGATTTGAGCCGTGCCAAGCGAGCATCGTGCCTAGTGATTCAGACTCAGAGAGTGACGGTGGAGAGGCACACATGGCCGGCGCAGCAGCAGCGACAAACACACGGCAGGGGAACACTGAGTGTTTTGCTTTTGTTACAGATATTGCAACAAATTATTTGTTCATAAATATAATTTATTTAAACCCAATTTTTCAATAAAATCATAGCAGTGTATTCTCTGTGGCTCAGGCATCGGGTTTATTATGTATTAACTTTATGCATTTATGTATTATGTATTATCTGGTGAATTCTGCACTTAAATCCATTCATCATGACCCTCCGTGCGCTCTTAGGCAGGACATGGAGAGGGAGGATGAAATAATGAGGATTTACGTGCAGGGTTCACCACAGCACATTTAATACAGAAAGACAGACAATTCCCAAAAAGGTGAAGATGGACAAAAAACACAAAAACACTTACTGATGGTGTTCAGGGGCCAGCATCGCCCAGAGAACAAATGAGAGGAGACGTGTTTGCCACAGGTGCGCCCCAGAGCCAAAATTGCTTCAAGGATGTACGAGAACCACGGCGAACATAGAGTGACTAACACGTTGTGAAACTGCTGAATATAATGGCAGACTAACAGCACAGATGACAATGCTATGGACCAGCAGTGCACGACTGGCAAACGGCCGCTAAGTACAAGCACTGCTGGTGATGGTGTGATGAGAAGCACCTGGGCAAGGACCGGGAAAGATGATCAGCGGGATTTTTAATCAGCTGGTGATAATGATAGAGGGGACATGGCCAGACTAGCCTCTCAACTATAGTAGTTGAAAGGCTCCTGCAACAATTTGATTTGAGCAATAATCTGGTGGGTTGGATTCTGGATTTCTTAACCAACAGGATGCAGAGAGTAAGGGTCAATGGTACATTGTCTGACCTAAAGTGCTCTTCTACTGGCTGTCCTCAGGGGTGTGTGTTGTCACCACTACTCTTCATCCTGTACACAAACATGTGTCAGAGCAGACATGACAACAGACACATTATAAAGTATGCTGATGATTCAGTTATTGTCAGTCTCCTCCAGGATGGTGAGAGTGGCCACGGCCCAGTAGTTGATGATTTTGTTCACTGGTGTGAGGATTCCTACCTGCAGCTGAATACGACAAAAACTAAAGACATGATTATTGACTTTAGGAGGAAAACTCCCAGGCACAAAGTTACCGTACTAAAAGGCCAGACCACCGAATGTGTACAATCCTACAAATATCTTGGGACGATTATTGATAATAATTTAAACTTTGAAGAGAACTGTGAAAGGGTGTGCAAATAGGGTCAGCAACATTTGCATTGCTTGAGAAAACTTGCACGCTTCCAAGTTGACCGAACCATAATGACAATGCTTTATCGGGCTTTTATTGAATCTGTTTTATCCTTTTCTTTAGTGTCATGGTTTGGTCAGATAAAACTGAAACAGAGGAAATCCTTGGATCAGGTAGTTAGATGGTCCAGTCGTTTGCTTGGTGAGCCACAGCTGAGCCTGACATCCCTGTACACCAGACAAGTACAGAGGATTGCTACCTCCATTTTAAATGATGTCTCCCACCCTATGCACTGCAACTTTCAGCTTCTTCCCTCAAGACGGAGGTTTGCTGTCCCAAAAAGTAGAACCCAGCGCTACAAAAACAGCTTTGTTCCTGCTGCTGTCAAAGAGTTGAACAAGCTGTAACAAAATATTGCACACAATTTAGGTACCTATTTATTAACTCCATTTTATATTTACTTATTTTTGTAGGATGTTACTTGGGTTCTAAATATTTTATTGGATTTTAGACCTTTGAGTTTTTAACCTCTTTGACTAGTTTTTAACTTTTAATATGACCCTTCTCTCTTACCTCTGGTTTTTCTCCCATCTCTTTGTTTTTTTATACCCTGATTGATGGACCCTTGAGTATTTTTATCATGTTTAGAGTCAGCTTCATGTGTGCCTGTGTTTGTGTCTATGTTGAATGTAATTTGTGGCTTGTAAATATGGATGTCACCAGACTGCAAAACAAATCTACCTACAGGTACAAATAAAGTAACCTGAACCTGAACCTGAACCTGAACCTGATGCAAAAAAATGTCAAAATTGTGTCATCAGACCTTTAAATTAATAAACGTGCCAACTTACAAAGGGCGTTTGGTGTCCTATTTTTGGACCAGTGTGGACACAAGCTGCTGTAGGTTTTGGTGATTTTTCTGTTTTCCTCTCGCTTTTTTTTGGTCGAGCACGCGTGCATTCATCATGCCACCAGCGCACCGGGGCCTCGCTAATCAAAGGAGATTTTAAGCGGCTGGTCCCACTATTGATGAACTGTGGGTAGCGGCCTTTACACAGCAGTTTGTGGACGCAGCTATCACCTCCCACTCGCTGGAGGAGGTTTTCCAGAATGTGGAGGCAGCTGCAGGCATCATGGAGGCACATTCTGGAATAGGGAACTACCCCAGGTATGCGGAGCTACTTTATTCCATCACAGACCTCCAAACGGACCCCTGCAGCCTGTTGGGAGATCTGTCGTCAAGAGTATCCAGGACGAAGCAGATGAGGAGACGCGCTCCATGAAAGACGCCCTGCCTCATCTCCAACACGTCCACTCCTACCCCTGCTTCATCAGCTCCACAGGAACAGTGTCATCCAGCTTCGGACAGCCGAGAGAATACTCTCACCTCTCGGAAAGCTCATTCTACACCGCCGATACAGAAGCCCCCTTCAGCAGTGCGGAATCAGTGTCTTTTTTGTCTTAGGATGAATCGTCAGCTCCTCCCCTTGGTGCAGCTGCTGATTCCTGCTTCTCCCCGGCGCACTCATCCACAGTCGAGTGGTCACCTGCTCTTTCTCCGGCCCCGTCCGCCTCCGTGCCAACGGGGGCTGCCCCTCCACGATCTTCTGAGGGGCAAAAATCCATTGTAGTCACGGAGAGGGAAGACGCCATGCCAGCTGCAGCAGAAAACATCACAACCCAGAAATACAGGCAAGTGTCATATTATTGTCAGCTTTTTGAGAAGGTTGCTGGCATGTAACAATCATCTTATATCAGCAATTGTCAACTCGTCACTCACACTTCATTCCAGCATTTGGAAGTGGTGGCGTTCCATTTTATACTGAGCCCATTATTGAATGTTATTGTTGTTACAAGAGCGCCGAGTGTCTGCTGATCTGTATATACTTTTATTTATTTGTTTATCTATTTTCTACTCGTTTTAGTTTTTGCTCTTAATATGAACCCTGAGTTTGAAATAAACGTTTGAATTTGAATTATTCGCCTTCATTTTATGATAATATGCCTTGTCTGATTTCCGGTAGTGAGACTCAGGATTTGCAGTCCCCTGAGCTCTCCCCACCTGCTACAGCTACTAATTTCTCACCTGCCCTCTACATGTTCCCTCCTGTTACCCCTGACTGCCCGCCGGCCCCGGAATTGAGCCACCAGGCGATGGAGTAGCCTGTGGGTCCGGAGGACCAGGTCCTAGCCCCGCAGCCATGGACCAGACAGAGGGAGAGCGCTGCCTCTGACCCTAAACCTGCACGGAGGAGAGAGAGTGTCCCCCGGTTTCAGTTTCTCAGGATCCAGTGCCAACAAGGAAGTCACCTCCAGAATCCACATTGGATGGCCCACCTGCCTGGGTCACCTCACTGGAGGAGATAAGGACTGCATTAACCACCGTGCCTGCTGAAGGAGCCTCTGCAGCAGAGTCGGAGCTGGACCTCAAGAGGACTGGGCTTGAGACACCATCGCTTGGATCGATAGAATTCTTGACGGCGGTGGAGCTCGAGCTCAGGCAAGTGCTCTCCTTTGTTTTTTCTTGTATCTGTGTTGGAGAGATCTTGTCTGGCCCTTGGTGAGGAGAGCCAGGTGCAGCTGTCAGCTGGACCTGCGGTCACCTCTCTGGGCTCTGCCGCTGCCGCTGCCGGTGACCCTGACCCTGTTTCTTTGCCTGTATTGTTTGAGCTCTCCCCCAGGGTCACAGAGGATGTGCCATCCTTGCCTGTTGTCTCTGTGGGTCTGGATTTGCCGCCAAAGATCGCCATGGGTCCAGATCCCCCCTCTGAGGTCGTCGAGGACCCTCCATCCCAGCCTGGGACCTCCGTGGGGGCAGCTCCACCTCAGTCCGGGTGTCCATGGGAGCTGAGCCGCAGTCAGGGACCGTCGTGGGTGCTGTGTTCCAGCCTGAGACCAACTTGAGTGCTGCGCTCCAGTGTTGGTCCAGCATGGGCATTATGCTCCAGCCTGGGGTCCACCGTGGATGCAGCTATGGCCCAGTCCGGGTCCACCACAGGTGCAGCTTCACTCCAGCCCAGAGCCAATGTGGGTGAAGCTTCACTCCAGCCTGGAGCCACCGCAGGTGCTGCTTCACTCCAGCCTGGAGCCAACCGCAGGTGCTGCTTCACTCCAGCCCTTAGCCACAGCGGGTGCAGCTTTGCTCCAGCCCAGAGACACCGCGGGTGCAGCTTTGCTCCAGCCCGGAGCCACCGAGGGTGCAGCTCCGCTCCTGCCCGGAGCCACTAAGGTTGCAGCTCTGCTCCTGCCCGGAGCCACCAAAGGTGCAGCTGCACTCTAACTCGGGGTCACTGAGGGTGTAGCTCCGCTCCTGCCCAGAGCCATCGAGGGTGAAGCTTTGCCTCAACCCGGGACCACCGTGGGTGCATCCCGAGAGATTCCAGCTGAACGGCTGCCCATTGCTGGAGGATTCCGCCTACTTGCACCCGTGGCTTGTTGGCCTAGGGATACTGGGAGGCCACCTGACAGACTGCTTCTTCTGCTTCATTGGTTCTGGGTCACAGGGAAGCCACCCGACACGTGTCCCAGCACAGATGCCGGTGGTCACGGGACTCAGGGAGATCGCCTGAACTGCTCCTGCTGATTCATTGGTTCTGTGGCACGGGGAGGCCACCCAACATATTCCAGCACAGATGTCGGTGGTCACAGGACTCTGGAAGACCACCTGAACTGCTCCGTCCACTGATCAGTTGGGCTTAGAGTTCTGTCTTGCCGCCTGGTGGACAGCGTGTGGTTCATGAGTGTTTTCTTTTGGCTTTCATTTTGCTTTTTTCTCTGGTTATGGTCCTTCCATGCTTGGGTCCCCCCCCCCCCCCAAGGGTGGGTCATTTCTATGTTTGTGGGAGATTTTGTTTTTCTTATCTTTCTCTGTGATCTTACCCTGGGGTGTCTGGGGTCCACCCCTTGAGGAGGGGGCTCTGTCATGATCCTGAGGAATGGGTTTGAGCCGTGCCCAGTTTTCCTGGCCAGTGAGCATTTTTCTGTTTGTTTACTGTTATCTAGAAGATTTTTATGATGATTGTGAGTTCTCTTGTGTTTGTTTCCTTATGGTTTCCGGTTTGTTTATTTTGACAGCGCTGTGCAGCTTCCGGCTGTCAAATCCTTTGGGACTGCATAGCTGCTGTCCATTCTGTTACTCATGGATTACACCTGCCTCTGATTATGTGTGTGTATTTAAGGGAGACGACAACCTCTGCCATTGCCGTGTCCTTCGTCTACTTCTTCTTCTGTGAATTTCTGCCCTCTTGACTTCTACTGTGGGTCTCGGTACCACTGTTGAGGTGAGTTGGAGTGCTCCATCTTAGTGCCTTTTTTTCCCTCCATTGTCTCAGCCATCGAGTCCCATAGCCCTCGGGGTCCTCTGGCTGAGCTTCTCCCCGGTCAGGCATTCCCTGACTTTGTACTTCTGACATTGAGCCCCACTTTCTTCCAGCATTTGTATTTATTATTGTCTTGCACTTTCATTTGTTGTATTTGTTTGAAGCTGTCATGGACCGGGTTGGACCTTTTCCAACCAAAGCACCATAGCATTGTGGCTGCATGTTCTCCTGTGTTGTTTTGGTTCCCTATTTGCCGTCAAGCAGCTCTCAAGGAGCCTCCGGGGTTTGCTCGGCTCCCTGTCAGCTGACAGCCACACTTCCCTCTCCTGCCAGTGCCTGCCATGCTTTTTACTATTAACATTTGTGTGTGCCTCTACACACACACACACACACACACACACACACACACACACACACACACAAATGCATTCACCCTCACCTGCACTCACTCAGCTCTGCACCCCCCCCTTTCCTGTGCGCCTGCACACAGCCACACACACAACTGTCTCCACTCAGCACACACCCATACGTTCCTACACACACACGCACTCACGCTGTCACACCAGCAGCCACTCAGCTCATTATGTGTTGTATTATTTAAGCTCTGGGTTCCCACTGGTGTTTGCCGGATTATTGTACTGCTTTGTGTACAGCATTGTCTGTTGCATTGTTCTCCGCACTCTGGATTGTTCACTTGGACTGACTTGGACTGCTCCAGCCCTGTGAGTACTGGTTGCTTCTCCCTTGCATACCAGTTACATCTAGAAGGGCTTTTGGCTCTCTCGTCCTCCCCCCCCACCCACCCACCCCCCGCAATCAGTTACGCCTGTCTGTGCCTTGGGACATTTTCTCCTGTGTTGTACTCGCCCGTGTTCTGTAGAGCGTCCTGAGGAATTACCCCGTGCATCCTGTGCATTTGTCTGTTTGTTTATTTGGATTGTTCTCACCCTTGTTTGTGCAATAAATACACACAGCTTCCTCCTGCATTTGGGTTTTCGTCTCTCCTTCCCCAGAAAGGCAGGAATTCATGACAGAATAATCCGGCCAATTAAAACCCAGCGGAGGTATTGTGTGTGTTCTTTTTTTTTCTTCACTTTTGTGTTTTTCTCACCATTTGAAAGAGCACAGTGGCAGAGGGGTTAGCACTGCGGCAGCACAGCAACTCGCCCTTGGCCGGGGGATCCTGGGTTCGATCCCAGCCCCCGACCAACAGTGATCTATGTGGAGTTTGCTTGTTCTCCTCGTGTCTGCGTGGGTTTACTCCGGGATTTCTCCGGTTTCCTCCCACATGCCAAAAACATGCAAGTTAGGTTAACTGGCATCAAACTGGGGATTCTAAATTATCCTTAGGTATGACTGTGATAGTGAATGGTTGTCTGTCTCTCTGTGTTGGCCCTGCGATGGACTGGCGATCTGTCCAGGGTGTACCCTGCCTCTGGCCCAAAGATGCTGGGATAGGCTCCAGCCCCCCCCCCCCCACCCCCCGCGACCCGAAAAGGATTAAGCAGAAGAAGATGAAAGAAGCTTATTCACCATGGACTTTTTGTTTTTTGGACTGAGCCTGGAGGAGTGCGTTGCGGCCGAGCGAGTTGTGGACTTCGCTTCTAGGGCTTGTGCCACCCACCCTCCGGAGATAGTTTTTTTATTTATTGGATAATGATGTCAGGGTGGTTCAGGAGTGCCCCAGCCCTATGGAGATGCCCGGGGCTAACGTCGCTTCTCACCATGGTGTTTGAGTCTCATCAGCCTCTGGAGGGAGTGTGGAGCGAACCACTCCCTGTTCAACCCTGACAGCAGAGGAAGTGTTCCCGGAGGCTGGGAGCCTGTCACCTTCATCCCGAGCCTGACTCCTCTCCTCCACCACCCATGGAGGGGAATTACAGCCCACCACCTACAGCAAACATCCAGACCCGGGTTGCCAGGCAAGTGTTTTTTCATTCTGTTTCTCCTGATAATGATAAACCTTGTCTGTCACCTGGGACAGAGATGCAGGCTGAGCAGTCACCTGTGTTCTCTCCTTGAGCTGCAGCTGCTAAAACCTCCATTTCCTCTGTGTCTCTCCTGTTTATGCCTGAGTGTCTATCGGATCGCCCGAAGGAGGACCAAGCCTCTCTGACAGGTTCAGGTTCAGGTTCAGGTTCAGGTTACTTTATTTGTACCCGTAGGTAGATTTGTTTTGCAGTTGGTGACATCCATATTTACAAGCCACAATTACATTCAACATAGACACAAACACAGGCACACATCTTACAAAATAGGTAAATATAAAATATGTACAATATAATTTTTATAGCTTGTTCAACTCTTTGACAGCAGCAGGGACAAAGCTGTTTTTGTAGCGCTGGGTTCTACTTTTTGGGACAGCAAACCTCCGTCTGGAGGGAAGAAGCTGAAAGTTGCAGTGCAAAGGGTGGGAGTCATCATTTAAAATCAAGTCAGCCATCCTCTGTACTTGTCTGGTGTACAGGGATGTCAGGCTCAGCTGTGACTCCACGGGTTGTGGTAGGAACTCCCCCGCTTCTCAGCCTGCCAATTCATGCTCACCATGTCTGGGAGGAAGTCCTAAAGCTCCAGCCCCCTGGGACTCTTCTCCTGCTGTCACGTCAGCTTTCCTCCCCGTGGCCATCACAGCTGAAGTTCCTTCGCCCACGGCGCCTTCATCAACTGCTGGGAGCTCAGCCAGTCCTCCCTCGGCCCCGCCCATCATCCAGTTGGCAGGGGCAGCTCCCTCAAGTTTTTCTAAGGGGCCTATGTTCACTGCAGACATAAGGATGGAGGAGGGTGGGCTTGCCACAGTGGAGACCATCACACCCGGAGAGAATAGGCAAGTTTTTTTTTTTCATTCTATTCATCAATCAGACAAATTACCTTGCCTGACTCCCGGGAGTGAGACCCAGTTCATGCAGTCCACTGGGTCCTCACCACCCTCTGCAGAAGTTATTAACCTACCAACCCTCTCCATTTCTCCTTCTTTCTCCTCTGAGTGTCTACTGGCCCTGGAGCTCAATCACCTGATGAGGGGGGAGTTCGTGGTGCTGGAGGACTCCACCCCAGCCCCACAGAGTCTCTATGGTCAGAGGGAGGGCACTGAGGCTGACCTGAAGCCTGCGCTGACGGAGGATCATCCCCTGGCTTCAGTCTCCTGGGGTCCAGCACAATCTGGGACTCCACATCCAGAATCCGCGCCGAGAGAGTCACCCGCATTGGAGACTTAACTGGAGGAGGCCAGGACTGCCAGTACCATCACGCCTTCTGCGGGGGCCACCGCAGTAGAGTCAGCATCCGAGCCATCATCACCAGCCAGATCAACAGAGTCCTGGATGGCGGTGGAGCTTGAGTTCAAGCAAGTGATTTTTGTTTTTGTCTATTCTGCTTTGGAGAGATCTTGCCTGACTCATTGTGGGGGGAGTCAGATGCAGCCACTCGCTGCACCTGATCTTGCCCTACCGGGCTCTGAGGCTGCCGGTGATCCTGACATTCCCTCTCTGTGTTTTCAATCCAAGCCTCCTTTCAGGGTTGACGGAGATGTTTCAACACAACTGGAGGTCTCCGTGGTTCCAGGGGATTCATCCATGGCCCAGCCGGGGTCCGCCGTGAGTGCAGCCGTGGCAAAGCTGGGATCCACCGTGGGTGCAGCCGTGGCCCAGCCGGGGTCCACTGTGGGTGCAGCCGTGGCCAAGCCGGGATCCACCGTGGGTACAGCCTTGGCCCAGCCGGGTCCCACTGCAGGTGCAATGAGGATCCAGACTGGGACCACCAAGGGTGCAACTATGACCCACCTGGAGTCTGCCGTGGGTACTGCTATGTCTCAGACTGGGACCCCCGCTGGTGCAACTAAGTTCCAGCCTAGAGCCTCCGCAGGTGCAGCTATGTTCCGGACTTGGCCCTTCATGGGTGCAGCTGCCCCCCAGCTCGAGGCCACAGGGGCCGGGGTGGTTCTCCTTTCGTCAGTGCCCAACCACAGCGGGGCTCCCTCTTCCTGGCTTCCCCTTCCTGCTTTGGGTTTTTCCGTGGGGAGGCCGCCTACCTCATCTCTTCTGAGCTGGTGGCTGAAGGACCCAGGCCGTCTGCCTGGTGAACTGTGCCATTTGGTTGGGTGGCCAAGTTTCCCTGGTCGGCCACCTGACTCGTTCTTCTGGGCTGTCTGACTGGTTGGGGACTTTGAAAGACCACCCGACCAGTCTCCTCTCGCCACCCTTTGGTTCTGGGACTTTGGCCGGCCCCCTGGACTTCTGGAATCCTTGGTGTTGGGGCCTTTGCCCTAGGTTTTTGGGGATTTGGGGAGGTTTACTTTGTTTTCATGTATGGTATTTTTGTGTTGTATTGTTTTTTGATTCCCTCCTGACCTGTTTTCCCCCACCTCCCGCCCTGGTTAGTTGTGGTAGTTCCTCCAGTGGGTGATGGTGGGGGGGCAGGTTTCCTTTTTACTTGTTGTTCTTTTGATGGTATGGTGGGTGTCTGGTGTTGACCCCTTGGGGATGGGGGGGGGGGGGGGGGGGCTCTGTCATGTACCGCGTTGGACCTTTTCAAGCCAGGCTCCATGGCATTGTGGCTGCATGTTCTCCTGTGTTGTTTTGGTTCCCTATTTGCCAGGATTCAAGGGAAATTTTTGAAAACAAAAAACTTGCAACTCTATGAGGGAAAAAAATGATTTTTTTTTCAGAAAAATTTTGACATTTTTCAATAAAAAAAAATTGCAAATTTATGAGAAAAAAAATATGAGAAAAAAATGCAAATTTAAATGTGTAAAGTTTTAAATATTTGAGAAAGTTTAAAATTTACCAGACAAAAAACTATGTAAATTCATAAGAAAAAGTTGCAAATTTATTAACTGTTTTGTTTTGCATTCCTGCATAGAATTGGTGCTTAAATTCCTTTTACTCAGTTTTGTTACTACAGCACAGGAAGCGAGCGGCCCCTGACTGCAGTGAGTATTAAAGCAGCAGTGATCATAACGAAGCCAAACTGCTGGTTATCGTTATCGACGGTGACAAAGTGTTACATCAAACCTGTCAGGAGACTGAAACCACTCATAAATGCATCTGTAGCTCCATTATTCTCATCTGCCTGATTATCTTAGCATTAGCGGCTAAGTGTCATGAGCACTCCTGTGTGTTTGCGACATGGCACCGTGACTGATGGGCCGATGATGAGCACGCCGATCAGTATGGACGGGATCATCTCCATCAACAGATGGCGGGGGGACACAGACTGATGTGTCTACGTCTATCCCCGGCTCTCATTTTTCTCCATATTCATTAGATTCAAGAACAATTTCCACCGTGATTTTTTTTTTTTTTTAATAGCCTCCAGGTGCTTTAACAACAAAATCAATCTTAGTAATGTGGAAGAGAATTTTAGCATCTAATTTGTAAATGTTCTTTTTTTTTCTGACACAGACACAGAGGAGTCAGACCTGTTTTCACTTTAATGGCTTTTCTTTCGTTCATACAAATTAGACTCTTAGAGCAACTGTTTGTTTTAATCATGTTTTAATGATTATTTTGTTTTAAGGTCGTTTTCACTTTCACACTCATGTAATATAAAGTCGATTTTGAAGGCAGAAGAGAAGCCAGAAGCTACTCAGATAAATGTAATGATACTTTATGGTATTAAGTCATGAAACAGTTAGTTGAGTAAGCTAACAATGATTTATGCAGTAGTGAGTAACTCCAACCAGTTTCAGAGTTTTTTTCTCTCAAATATGTCCCTCTTCTTCAAATTCTGCACATTTTTTATTTATTATAACTTTGGGACTTTTCCCCTCCTAAAATTGAGATTATTCTCTGGAATTTGGCAATTTTTTCTCTTAAATGTTTGAACCTTATTATTTAATATACTACCTTATCAGTTATTTTTCCTTGTATATATATGAGGCTTTTTGCATACATTTTTATCCTTTTCATTTACATGTGCATGTTTTTTATTAATATTATTTGAAACTTAATTTCTGGAGAAATTGCACATTTTTATTATCTTAGTTTTACCTGAATCAGAATCAGGTTTATTGCCATTGTTCATGTAGTACACAAACTAGGAATTTGTCTCGGTACAATGCTGCAACATTAAAAATGATAAGATAAGAGAAATAAACTATACACGTAATAAAGTGTAGGATAAGATTAAGTGATACTGGTCAACAGTTAAAATATATATTAGCCAGCAGCAGATACTGTGGAGAACTATATAGTGCAGTCGGTAATGCAGGAAGAAAACAGTGATGATTGACATGAGTCTGGTTGAGCTGCTGTACATGGTGCACGAGAGTCACTTAGTGTTCAGCAGTCTAATGGCAGAGGGGAAGAAGCTGTTCATGTGACGGGAGGTTTTAGTCTGGATGGACCGAAGTCTTCTACCAGAGGGGAGGGGGGCAAACAGTACGTGACCAGGGTGTGAGGGATCGGCTATGATCCGGCCAGCACGCCTCCGGGTCCTGGAGATGTACAGATCCTGGAGAGATGGGAGCTTGCAGCCGATCACCTTCTCAGCAGTGCGCACGACGCGCTGCAGCCTTAGTCTGTCCCTGGCAGTGGCTCCTGCGTACCACACGGTTATGGAGGTGGTGAGGATGGACTCGATGATGGCTGTGTAGAACTGCACTACATCTTGGTGGGTAGCTTGAGCTTCCTCAGCTGCCGCAGGAAGAACATCCTCTGCTGGGCTTTTTTGATGAGTGAGCTGATGGTCAGCTCCCATTTGAGGTCCCTGGTGATGGTAGTGCCTAGGAAGCGGAAGGAATCAGCAGTGGTGATGGGAGAGCCTGAGAGGGTGAGGGGGGGCAGAGGAGTAGTGACTTTCCTGAAGTCTACAATCATCTCCACTGTCTTCAGAGCGTTCAGCTGCAGGTTGTTATTGCTGCACCAGGACGTGCAGCAATACCTGATAGATTTAACATTTTCTATTGTGGGCGGAGGGGCATTGCCTCTATATCATGTTACATAACTGAATAACATGACTTTGAATTACCAATTCTAAGCAGGAATGGAAAAAAAAACCCAACATATATTTTGAACTTTTTCCTCAAAAATTTGTCACTTTTTATCATAAATTTGCATTTTTTTTCTTGTAAATTTTCTACTTTTTTCTCTTAAATCTTCAGCTTTTCTCAATAATTTGCATTTTGTTTCCTCTAAATTTTAAACTTTTCTCTTAAATGTCTTTTTTTTTCCTCAAAAATCTGCATTTTTCTCATAAATTTTCAACTTTTTCCTTGTAAATTAGCATTTTTTTTTCCACTGTAAATTTTTGACTTTTTTCTAGTATATTTGCAAGTTTTTCCTCAAAAATTTGCCTTTTTTTCTCAAATATTTCCAGCTTCTTCTCATAAATTTGATTTTTTCCTCTAAATTTTCAACTTTTTCTTAATTTTTTTTTTCTCAAAAAGTTAGAACTTTTTCCTCAAAAATTTCCAACTATTTCTCATAAATTTGCAACACTCATGTGGATGCTAGTTAATTTTTTATTCTGTGGAATTAAATTGTAATTTGTGATTTTTTTTAAGTTGCCATCTTTTATCATGTCTCTGTCCCTTTATTCTTGTAGATTTGTACCTAATTTGCATTTATGCATTTCTACACCATGCTAAATTTATGAATACTCCCTCCAACCCCCATTATGACAAAAGATAATAAATCGCCTGCTGACCAGGACGTTCAAACGATCACGGAGCAGAGGATCACCCCATGCACATCTGTGAGGGCTGAACATTGAGACCGTGGCTAATTGATGTGTTCTGTTCTTACCTGTGTTGTCCTGTTCAAACGTCCGCCGAGCTGAGGTGAGGTGGTCAACGATCCACGCTGTCATGATCTTGACATGGTTTCAGACCATGTCCACGCCTTTTGTTCACTTTGGGTTCTATTACTATTTTTAGTTATTGTCTTCTGTTTCCCTGGTCTGTTGTGTCAGTGCCTGTTTGCCTTTGGTGTCACTATTGTTGTCTTTGTGTTTCCATCCACCTGACACAAACCACTTGCAGGGTCAAATAACAGAGTAAACTGGCATCTTACTGTTTTTTTTTTTTTTTTTCAGCATTTGAATGGGGCTTCACACTATATTCATGGTGAACAGTGATTGGTTGGGGTCCACAGTCTATGATTATTGGCTGCTGTTATATTAAGATTATGGTTTAAGTGCAAGAATTAAAAACATGGCAGAAACATGAGAATAAGACAGACAATATTCACAGAGGGCTATCACTGTTCCACCTTGTTGTTCTGACAGTTGACATTCAGCGGCTCTGATAAACATCGCTGCCGCCACTGCTACACAGCTGAAATTGAAGAACCACGAGGCGTGTAGAGCCACTGCGTCTCCTGCATTCTGACCCACAGCCCAGAATCCCGCTTCACATTTAATGTGGCTGTAATCCATCAGAGCCTCCATCTGTTCTCTGTCACCCTGTCATCCATCCATCCATCCATCAGAACCCACCCTCTCCAATCACAGCACTATGGCTCCTTTTTCTTCCTAATGGCGCCACTCATGCTTCATTATTATCTGATTGTAGTTTTCCAGCCAATTTGCACAATTTTCCTTCAAATTTAGCTGTGGATTAAATTTTCTTTTCCAATAAAGTCCTTCACAGTATCGTGCCAATTATGAAGCAAATAGAGAGCAGGGTTATTAAGCAGGAGCTCGTTAGTGTTTACAGAAGGAGATAGAAAACTTCAGTCAGAGATTGAAGTGTGATATTTGTGTTCCATCACTACTGTCAAGAGGATTAGAAGTTCTGAGTTCTACTGCTCAGTTTCACTACTCAGTTCTAATACTGAGTTCGATGGTCCAGTCTGTGAGAATATGAAGGTGTAATAAATAGCTACAGTTACTCAAGTCAGTTTTTCACCAAAATTACACTTTTGCGGTAGTTTTATTGCCATATGCTTTTACTGTTGTAACAGCCTGTGTTTGAATGAAAAGTCCCCCTCTTGTCTTTTTGTCAGCGCCACCTTCTCCAAACCATACATCACAGCAGGTCTCCCCGCTGTCTTGTAAATCTTTCCTTTCACTCTTGCTGCTATCCTTCTGTCACTTGTCTTCACCCTCTCCACCCTGCCTGCACTCTTTTCCTCACCTCTCTTGTGCATTTTTCTATTGCTTTGGATGGTCAACCCCAGGTATTTAAACTCATCTACTCCTTGCATCGTCACTGTTGCATCTGCCTTCCTCTCATTCACACTCATGTATTCTGTCTTGCTTTTACTGACTTTCATTCCTCTTCTCTCTAGAGCATACCTCCACCTCTCCAGGTCCTCTTCCACCTACTCCATACACTCACTACAGATCACAATGTTGTCTGGAAACATCATGGTCCACGAAGACTCCTGCCTAACCTTTTCAGACAATTGATGTATTTAAATATAATTTTTGTTTATGATTTCTTCACCTATTAATTATATGATGTGGTTAACCCAGGAACTGCTGTCTACTGCAGTGACACTCAACCCATCAGCAGCAACTCTGTCCAATCAGTCGGCATGCTCTATAGCTGGTTAACAAGAGCTGCATATGGCAGGGAGAACATTTGGAGATTTGATGGATCTGCCTAGCTCCTCTGGAGGGAAAGTGTAGCGATGCGTTAATCTGCAGCTGCCAATTATAAAAGAGTTTCTGTTTTGTCCAGAGGCCTCACCAGACTGAGAACTTTACACGAGATTAGCTCCTGCTTGTTCGGGGCGGGGTGGGAGCATTGATGCTAATGAGTGAGCTGGGGGCGCTTGGAGGGTCACTGACTCGGGATAAAAAAAGTAAAGAAAAAGAAATTCTACCTGTGTTAATACTTCAACTATCCTTTTTTTGGACAAACCAAAACAAAATAGCCTCTCTGATATACGTTGATTTATATTTTTACTTTTCTTTTTTACTTTTTTTTAAAATCTTCTCTGACAGATTTTTTTATGAAGGAAGATATGCTTGTTTATTTTTCTCAGCCTGGAGACAATCTCCGCCTGATCGTTCCCCGAAGAGCTCAAATGTAATATCAGTGAGGTTGCTCTTGACTCATATTACTTTGCTTTTAAGGCACCTGGAGATGACGGTTGTAATTTGGTGCTATAAATAAAGTTTGATTTGATTTGATGCTACCAAAGAAATAACCAGGAAACAAAGATAAAGAGACAACTTTGTCACCGTGATAATTTTCCTTTAATAACAAAACTAAACCTGAACACACAGCCTGGTGTCATTTTCATGTGTGGAACTGGTCATGTTGGTCCACTATACAATATTGTGGAACTGTCACGGTTTCTCCCTCCAGTGTGTAGCCATTGCACGTACAGTGTGCCCTACTGTCACTTTGGCCACTCTCTCTCCACTCTTGTTACTGTAACAGGTTTAAGGTCATGGTAGCCTGAGACGCTCACTGTAAAACATTTTTAGCTCATTCAGGCACTACTGCAATGATGCGGCGTCTGTTGTCTGTTCTCATAGGCAGTTTCTCCGATGGTCACCAAGCTCACCCACAATGATCCTCAGGTGGTCCCACATCTAGGCTGTGCTCATGGTCAAGGTCAAACGTCAGGAGAAGAAACGTCATTTCTTCTGTGGTTTCAGAAAAAAAATTGCCACTCCTCCAAGGAAATTGGCCTTATTTTCACCAAACTCACACTCAGTGGTCCTGAGGTGGATCTGCATCCAGACTGTGTTCAGGGTCAAAGGTCAGGAGATCTGAGCCCTCAGATGATTTCATAAGGACAGAATGCACTTCTCCATCACCATCAGTCTGGTTAAAATCCTTCGTCTTTCTGTTTTCTTTGGATAAAGTTATTTTACTACCACTAACAGCTGCTGTTTGTACTACTTTTCTTCATGAGCTTTAACTTTGCCCAGAAAAAAATCCATGGAAACAAACTGATTTTCCATGCATACACTACTCACAAAAAGTTAGAGAAATTCGGCTTTCAGGTGAAATTTCAGGATGCACCTAAAATGCACTATACACTTTAAAGGGGAACTTAATTTGACCGTCGCTAACCTTTTGAAGGCACATGTTCAACTGTCCAGTGTTTCAACACTTTTAGCATAACTTGCTGTTCTCTAACAAGGTGCTTAACAGAAAAATTCACAACAGGTGTTTGATCCACGAATCAACCAGTAAATTTTCTGGTTCAGTTAGAATTGGTATTTAAACAGTCATCTTCATCCTGCTGTTCACATTTTGACATCATGAGACCAAGACGACACTTAACAATTGATCAACAGTACCTTGCCATTGCGAGGCTTCAGACAGGATGTGGGGAAGTGGCCACTGACATTAAGAGTGTCACAGAGTGTCATCAGTAGGTTGCAACAGAGATACAGAGAGACCAGAAAGGTATAGAAGTGGACATCCTTTCGCCATATCCCATGCTGATGACCGCTTTATTGTGAACAGTGCCCTGCAGAACTGGATGATGAATGCTATTCAACTCCAGGCACATTTAAGGGAGGTGAGAGGCACCCATGTGTCACGTCAGACAATTCAAAACCATTTCCATCAGTGGGGTCTGCATGTTAGACAACATGCAAGGGTACCTGACCACACCATCAGGCACAGGGGTCATCGTCTTGCTTGGGCCAGGGAGCATTTATGCTGGACTGGACAAGGAACAGTGGGCCTCAGAGGTGTTCTGTGATGAAAGTCAATTCATGTTGAGCAGAAATGATGGCCATCAACGATGTTGGAGACGTCAAGGAGAGCACAATGCATCAGCCACTGTTGTCACCAGACGGGCCTTTGGTGGTGGTTGTGTTACAGTCTGGGCAGGTGTGTCTAGTCAATAGAGAACTGCCGTACACTTTGTGAATGGTATAGTGACAAGCCCATACTACATGAATAACATCATTAATCCAGTTGTGCCGCTGCATTAACAACACAGGCCTAATTTCATCTTCATTGACGACAGTGCGCCAGCTGATCAAGGTCATATCATTAGGGAACAGCTGCTGGAGCTGGGGTACCTCAAATGGAGTGGTCTGCACTTTCTCAAGACCTGAAACCCATAGAAAACCTATGGGATCAGCTGAGTCACCGTGTAGATGCTTGTAACCCTGCACCCCACAACCTCAATAACCTGAGGGCCACCCTTCAAGAAGAGTGGAATGCAATGACTCAGCAGACAATAAGTTGACTTGTGAACAGCATGGGACGTCGTTGTTAATCTGTAATTGATGCTCAAGGGCACATGACAAGTTATTGAGAAACTGACATTTTTTTGTTGTGGTGTACCCACCACTGTTGTTGGCTTTTGTATCAATTAATTGTTTGAGATGAGGAGATCACCACTGTATGCTGCTATTTAAATGCCCTACTTTCATGATATTATATCACTGTAGCAATAACTTTTTTACATTTTCCATAAATTTCAACCAAAAGCCAAATATCCCTACCTTTTTTTGAGTAGTGTACGTCATCAGCTATTATCAGTGCGCTGACAGGTATTTTAGGGTCCTCTTGTGACTTCAGGTTTATTTTTTCTTCTTGTCCAATGTCAGCTCTAGCTGTGTTCAAGCTTTGTGCAGATCCTAGTTCATCAATGAATGCATGAGGAAATTGCTAAAATTTTTACAAGCAGTGTTCAGATTGGAAGGGATTTGCGTATTTCTTCTTCTACAGTGCAAAACATAATTTAACGATTCAATGAATCTGAAGGAATTTCAGTCCATAAAGGGTAAGGCACAAGCCTCAGCTGAATATCTATGCTCTCCAGTCCCTCAGATGGCACTTCATCAGGAACATTACTTCCTCAACAGCTGGCAGCCCCACATGGGCAAAGGGTTACTGCGGGAAGTCTTTGTCAAGCTTAAATCTACAAATATCACTTAAAACTTTACTGTGCAAAAAAAAAAAAAAGAAAGAAAGAAACCTGATGTTTACGTCAGTGTCTTTGGACTTGGAGGGTTCTGGGATGGACCATCACACACTGTGGTCACATGAATCAGTAGTCCACACCCTTAGAGGCAGAAGCACAGCATAGAATTGTTGCTCCTCACATCAAAAAGAGCCAGCTGAGGTGGATTGGGCATCTGGTCAGGATGCTTCAGAGTGGAGGTGGTCCAGGGTTGCTTCGCTGGAGAGAGGCTCCAGGGAAGACCCAGGAAATTCTAGAGAGATAATGGATGGATGGATGGATGGATGGATGGATGGATGGATTCTTCCCCATCTCCTAAAAGCTCTGCACACCCTCATAGAAAATTTGCCAATTCAGATAAACGGCTGCTTCGTTGCTCCTCGTTTTCCCCATGCATTTTCATTGGTGTGACATTATGGTTGAGTCACATTTCTGTGGAAGCATCATCAAGTCATCCACCAAAACAGACCATCTCGTTAAATGTGTTTATCCAGTAAAACTGTTACTGTATGATCTAAGACAGCGGTCGTCAGCTGTTTCTGTTTTATTGACCATCT
Organism: Pholidichthys leucotaenia; assembly: GCA_020510985.1. Taxonomy (NCBI): domain Eukaryota; kingdom Metazoa; phylum Chordata; class Actinopteri; order Cichliformes; family Pholidichthyidae; genus Pholidichthys; species Pholidichthys leucotaenia. The sequence goes on from CM035840.1 coordinate 283,611,756, forward strand.
TTCATCTAAGGACCTTTTAACATTGTTTCTGACTTCTGCTGTTTTATGACTCATTCTTTTGTGCCACTAGCCTCTTTGATAATCACATTTATTTTCTTCTGCTGCTCTTTCTTCTTTGTAAGCCACTTTATTTTTTGTTCTGTGACCACTTACATAAAACACAGCAGCAGAGAGGCATGAGGGCCACAACCCCCATCTAATCTGATTTATTCTCTGGGATCTTCTTGATATGGCTCTTAAATACAGAGCATTGTTTTCAATAAGGGAAACATTACATATTAATTTGGTCCATAAAGGAAAGGAACTGGTGTTGTTTTTGGAACTTTGGTGCTGTCCTTAAATGCTAACTAAAGTCAAATTCCATTCCTCTTCTTGGCCCTCAGTGGCTGGAGGTTACATTACAGAGACTAGAAACAGCATTTCTCACCAAAGCAGAGCCGTGAAGCCACCCAGATTCAGTCATGAATTTATACAGAGCAAAAAAGGCAAGAAATGCTGAAGCCTGAGGTCCAACTGCTATTTGGGCCTATAGAAACAAAGCTAAGGGGTGTAAGGCTGCTTTAACTCTGTCAAGAAGTTTGAAACTCTAAATTTAGAGGTGTTAAAAGAAAGTTTAGCAGAAGTGGTAAGAACAATTATTCCTGTGAACCGTTCCTTTGTTTCAATGAGTCATGTGTTTGGTTTTCACCAAAAGGTCCGGCATCTAGACACCCACTGTGTTCATTAAGGATGTTCAATAATCTCTTACAATTTCCGTGTTCTGCTAGCAGGAACTTTGAAATTTTCTACTGCCATTCGGTGAAGAAACAATTTAATTTTCTTTGTATATGCTAAATTTAGGCAAATTGGCTGGAATGATAAGGGGTTAAAAGAAAAGTTTCATTTCTTCAAGAAAAAAGTTGCAAATTTACATGAAAGAAGTTGCAGATTTACAAAAAAAAAAAAATAGGAGCAAATTTTTAAGAAAAAGGTTGCAAATCTGCAAATCTGCAAAAGTTGCATATTTGCACGAAAAAAATTGCAAATTTACATGAAAAAAGTAAAAAAAAAATTGAAAAAATAGCAGCAAATTTAAAAGAAACGTTTCAAATTTACAGGAAAAAAGATGTAAATTTTTAAGAAAAAAAGTAGCAGATTTGCAAGAAAATATTCCAAAAATTTGAGAAAAAAGTTCAATTTACAAGAACAAGTTGCAAACTTACAAGAAAAAAGCTGCAAATTTTTAAGAAAAAAAGATACAAATTTGTAAGAAAAAGTTGAAAAATTTTGAGGAAAAAAGTTTCAGACGTACAAGAAAAAAGTAGCAAATTTTGGAGAAAAAAGTTGGAAATTTTAAAGAAAAGTTTCAAATCTACAAGAAAAAAGTTGGAGATTTTTGAGAAAAAAGTAGCATATTCAGAAGAAAAAAGTTTCAAATGTAACCTCTTAAAATTCTGATGTTCCGCCGGTGGAATGTTTCAAGTTTTCTGCTGCCACTGAGTAAAGAAAGAAATTGACTTGCTTTGCGAATACTAAATTTAGAGAAATTGGCTTGAATGCTAAGGAGTTAAAGACTTCCCCTGGTGCACTTCCTGTTATTGTAGGAGGCTAACATTTCCCCTGTATAATGATCCATATACAGTATGTGAAGGTCAGGTGGTAATTTGCAGCTCTGAACTCCTCAGAGTTTCTCTTCTACAGGTTCTAGCGTGGAGTAAAGTGTGATGCCTCACACCACGGGAGACGTTTGATGAGGTCAAAGAGACTTATGGGAAGGATGACCCATCGTATGATGCAGTCAAGAACTGAGTTCAAGTGTGGTAGGACGTCGATGGAAACGAGGCCCATTCGGAACCCAAAATGATTATTGCAATATTGTGGTCTAAGCATGGGAATTCTATCATATCACGGGGCTTCTGGCATTTGCTGTCCCTTAATTGCATAATATTAATTAATATTTGTATCTTGCTCAAATAACTTTAATTAAACAATTCCCTGTAGGTTTTCCTGGAGCTTTGTGAAAGCTTTGAGTTCTTCCACTCCGTCATAAATGCCGATGTCCTCCACACGGTTCTCTGTTCTTTTCCCCGCCAAAAACCGGCGTTCTGGGATTGCAAGAAAACGCCATATAACCGGAATAGATGTGATGAGAAAATTACTCAATAAAATAAGAGCAGATGTGAGTATAATAGAAGAAGATCAATGGAGAAAGGTTCCCGATAGCACGCCTAATAAAGGGAAACGATCTCAGAAGAGACAATAGTATGAAAGAGTGGTTTCTTTATTACTGCTGAGCCTGATGCCATGCTGTTGTTGTTGAGGAGATGAATGCAGCCCCGTCATCTGGCGCCGTGTTTTTTGGAAGAAACTCTCCAGGTGATGTTTGTGGAGTAATGAGCAGCATTTTGTTTGCTCGGTAATAAAGGACATTACAATATCCAGCGAACATGGATTACAGCACATATATGTTCACCGTGCCAGGAATGATTATTTCCTTTGTGCTGCAGAGAGGAGGACTGCTGCGCCGCATATTAAACAGCCTCAGCACTGATGACTTGCCCTCGGCGCTGCTCACCCTCCACAGTTAAGTAAGCCAAAGCATTTATGTGTTTTTTTTGAGCTCTGAGTGTCATTACTGCTGCTTGTGGTGGGATATAAATATTTTTTTTTTAAAAAACAATAGCTGAAGATATTTTCTAAACAGCATGCTATGGACTGATGTGATGAGGGACAGTGGAGAGTCGTCCTTTGCCAGGAGGAATAAAATGTCACCCCCTTCACGCCAAATGCCGCTCATAACTCCCCCCACATTTTAACAAGACTGTGGACGGACATTTTCTCCGAAGAAAAGGTCAGGACGATCCTCACTTTGACTTCCTGAGGACCGCAGTCCATCTAATGATGCTCGGCTCCGCTGGTCCAAATAACAGCCGAGAAAATTACTGTCATCCCAGAGAACCTTTACGCCATTGGTCCTTTTTTCAATTAAAGTTTGACAAGTTCAGTGACTTTGTCCTCTCGAGACTTGAGATTTATGAAGGTGACGATACGTGTTACCATACTGTAAATATGTGCATCAGCTGAGGGGAGAGCAGAGGTTGCTGAACGGATTGTTGTAAATCCACAGTGATGCGGTTGAAGAACTGACATGATAATACCTGATCGCTTTTATTTTGGTGACTGGAAAACAAAAGCCTTGCCGGTGGTGTTTGGGACAGGGTCACACGCCTGGACTCCAGCATCTCAATTAAGTGGCAGTGACCTTTGTTTTCCATGGCACTCTGTACGGGTCTTTGCACATGAAGAGCATGGTGTACTTCGGACCTTCTAGTGAAAGACAAACTAAGATTGGTTAATTCAGGGGTGTCAAACTCATTCCATGGAGGCCAAGACCCTGCATGTTTTATCTCCACCCAGTGGCTTCACCAGGTGTTTTCGATGATCAGCAATCAGTGGGAAGTAATTCAGTGAATTTACCTGTTGAAGGCACTGGCTGGAGGTAAAACATGCACTGTCTTGGCCCTCCATGGAATGAGTTTGACATCCCTGGGTTAATTGATACCCCAACAGCACACATATGTCTGGCCTACCTCTGCCCAATGTACAAAGTTTGCATCCAGAATACATCTTATAGAGGTCATTTGCACATTGGCAAGACATTGACTAGACATTGGCCAACATGCACACGACCTCTGTAAGATGTATTCTGGTTGCAAACTTTATGACATTGGCCCAACATATGTGTGCTGTTGGGGTACTAAACAGTTTATGACAGTCACACACACACACACACACACACACACACATAGTATATAATTAATAAAAGATTGGTATGTGCATTTAGCGATTGGTGCATCATTGCTAGTGTCAAGTATCGTGATATTACACACACACATACTTAGATCGCATTAGTATTTTATCTATTTATTTATTATTTATTACTATGATGATTGCATTTTAAGCTCCTAAACAGTTTCATTGTATTTTTGTGTAAAATGACAATAAAGATTCTATTCTATTCTATTACACCGTATTAATCCCCCCCCCCCCCCATGGACTTTTCAGAATTTAAGTGTTTTGCTTTGTTTTCTGTTTTGTTTTGTTGTTTTTTTTACACATTTTTCATTTCATTTAGGTATATTTCTTTAAATGTCCATGTGTTAAATGACCAGTGTCTACATCTACAACTGGTGTCTTTGCCAGGTGATTTGACTGATTTTTGTTTTTGTTTTTTTCCCTCTGATTGCTGATGAGTGAAAGAAGAGACTGGGTGTAGTGTCACAGGTGTGTGCACTGCTGACTACATGATGTTGTCCAGCTGCTCAAATTAACCACCTGCGTATAATGAGCTGCAGCCTTTATAAGGGAGGCAGTTCTCCTTTCTCTGCACGGGAATGTTAGCCCCTTGTACCCGTGATGTGGTGTGATGTCTGCCTTCCTCCTCAACTTACTCCTAATGCTGGAAACCATAAGAAAGACCAGTCAATTTTTTCATCTCCTCTTCTAACCTTTATCTCTCCTTGGACTTGTTCTCACCTTTTCTCTGGCAGACTGGAATTCCTACATAACCCAGAAATCCACCACTCCCCCAAGTAAGTTAGAACTCAAATCAAATCAAATCAAATCAAATAGAACTAGAAAAGCACTCAGAGAGCACAGACCTCCGCCAAGAGCAACAGCCCCCCCCCCCCCCCAGTATTGTGATTTATAGAATAAATATTCTACACTAATTTTGTTATTGTTCTTTCCCTGTATCATGTGTTTCTGTATGTCATATGATTGGTCAAGAAAACAAAAAAAATGTTATTTGAACTACACAAATACAATTTATTTAATTTAACAAGAGATATAACATCAAATCAAATCAAATCAAATCAAACTTTATTGTCATATTGCTGTACATACAACTGTAGTGCAGGCAAGATGAAATTGTGTTTCTCTCGGCATCCATATAAGAAGCAGCATGATTTAAGACACATTCCCACATAGCTCCCCCCCACCCCCACCCCCACCCCATCCATTCACACATCCCTGAGACATACTTGGGGAAAAAAAAGAATAACTAACTATAATATACAAAATGTCGGTAGGTGCAGTAGTGTGTATGAGAGATTCCGGGTCAACTGTTCAGCATCCTGACAGCTTGTGGAAGGAAGCTGTTGATCAGTCTGGTGGTTCTGCCTCTGATGCTCCGGAATCGTTTACCAGATGGAAGAAGTTCAAAGTGTTTATGCAGAGGGTGAGAACGGTCTTTGATAATGTTTAGTGCCCTGCTCCTACAACGGTTCTGAAAAAGTTCTTGGACAGAGGGGAGGGAGACTCCAATTACCCTCTCCGCCCCCAACATGTACAAGTCTTTAGTTGGAGAACACATTCATGAAATTTATTCCTAATAATAAGTTCTGGATATTGAAAAGCTACCATTAACATAATTTTTCTAACTTTGTTTCTTTCCAGGAAATTAAAAATATGTACATATACGTAGTGTAAAATAGAACAACATTAACTCCAATCTTCTTTAAAAAAAAAACAAACCATAACCTCCTGGAGGAGGTAATAAGAAAAAATCAAAATAAAACTAAGCTCGACGAGCTTCAGTAGCATCTGGGGATAGCCCCTCATCCTGTCTATGCTGCCGTGTACTGTCTCTGTCTTTAGCACGGCGAGAAGCAGCAGCCTGTGGGCTCTCATTCAGTCTATGCTCCATTTTAGCGGCTCTGTCATAAGCTCAACGAGCCTGTGGGCTGTCATTCTCATTCAGTGTAGGCTGCATTTTAACGGCTCTGTCACATGCTCGACGAGCTTCAATATGTAGTTCAGTGCTTCCTGCTGGCGGAAGCACTGAACTACACATTACCTCCAGGCCCTATCTCACAATGTTAAAGAATCCTTTAAAAAATTCCTGGATCCAGACGGTGATCCGGATCATCCCCAGAATTTAATCAGTTCTTCCTTGTACCATTTCCAACAATGCCTGAAAGTTTCATCGAAATCTGTCCAAAACTTTTTGAGTTATCTTGCTAACCAACAGACAGACAGACAGACAGACAAACAGACAAACGCCGGCAAAAACATAACCTCCTGGCCTGCGGCCTGGCGGAGGTAATAAGCTTTATTGTCATTGTGGGGTAGTTGTGGCACAGGTATAGTGTGGCCGACTACTGATCGGAGGGTCAGGGGTTCGATTCCCGCTCTGTCTGCAGTCTGCATGTCGACGTGTCCTTGAGCAAGACACTTGAACCTCCAGTTGCTCCTGGTGGGTCAGGCCAGCGCTTGTACATGGCAGCTCTGCCACCATCAGTGTGTGAATGTGTGTGTGAATAGGTGGATAGCAGGATCTGTAAAGTGCTTTGGTCATCTAGAGATGAGAAAAAGTGCTATATACAGTAAGTGAACGCAATTTACCATTTACCATTGTACAGAGCAACAAAACTGTAGGTGCTCCACCAGGCTACTGTACAATAAAGTAAGAGAAGGATTAGAAAAAAACACGGTTAGAGAACACACGATTAAACACAAGACTGAAATAAAAATAGCTTAGGATTATGGAAGTTATACACAGGTATGGTAGTGGCTTAATATATGGAACTGTGTACTTAAGCGTGTGGAGTGCAAAACACACAAACACACTACTGAGTAAAATGGCCCAAGTATTATGGAAAATATACATAGTGGTTTCACAGATAATCATAATAATAATAATAATAGATTAGATTTATATGGTGCTTCTACATGTCGGGTGACATCTCAAAGTGCTCACTCCAGACAGACATTGAAACTGGTAAGCTAATACTGCAGCCACAGCTGCCCTGGGGCAGACCGACGGAAACATGGCTGCCAATCCACGCCAATGGCCTCTCCGACCACTACCAAACATTAATGCATATTCATACCCAGTGTCATGGACACTGGAGGCAAGATGACCAAAGTGTCTTGCCCAGGGACACAACGGCAGGATGGCTGGGGAGAGTGGGATTTGATCCACTAACGCTTTGGTGATTGGACAACTCGCTCTATGTCCTGAGCCACTACTGCCCACATTTCCCTCTTCCGTTCCATTTTTCTGAGCACCAAGCTGGATGGCAGGAAGTTCCATTTTTATATGATCTTTGGCATGAACCAGCTGGTCTGGGAACGCCTTGGTATCCTCTCTGAAGAGCTGGAGCAGGTGGCGGGGGGAGAGGGAAGTCTGGGCTTCTTTGCTTAACTGCTGCCTCCGCGACCCGGACCTCCGGAAAAGCGGTAGAAGATGGGTGGATGGATGGATGGATGGGCATGACCCGGATGGGACTTAAACCCCGACCTCCTGGTTGTAAAATGGTAAATGGCATCCACTTATATAGCGCTTTTATTCTCATCTCTTGATGACCAAAGCACTTTACAGCTCCTGCTATCCACCTATTCACACACACACATTCACAGGGGTGGATGCTAAGTCACCACTCGGGTTAGATGGGTCAATATACATGAAAGTGCAGAGTGCAAAGACAGGTGAGTTATTGTGATAATTAAAAAGGTCCTCAGTTCTGTGCATGTGAGCGTTCGAGGGGGGATGGGGGGGCTCTTACTATTTGCAGTTCGGATGGCTCAGGGGAAGAAACTGTTTTTCACTCTGGAGGTGTTGGACCTGATTGATCTGAACCGTTATCCAGAGGGAAGCAGGTCAACCAGGTGGTGAGTGGGTTGTGAGGGGTCTCCTGTGATGGCCTTGATCTGTCTGAGGCAGGAGGATGTGGAGATGTCCTTCAGGGAGGGCAGAGGGCCTCCAATGATTTTTTTGGGCGATGTTGATTACCCTCTGTACAGCCTTCCTGGTCTCGGCCAGGGAGCCGGCGTACCACACACCCAGCCAGTAGGTGAGCACACTCTCCACTGAGCAGCGATAGAAGACCAGCAGCAGCTTCTGGCCAGGTTGTTCTTCCTCAGGACACAGAGGAAGTGCAGCCGCTGCTGGGCTTTCTTCTCTAGGGCCTTGGTGTTGACAGTCCAGGAGAGGTCAGAGGATATGTGGGTGCTCAAGAACCTGAAGGTGTGGATGGTTTCCATACAATGGCGAATTATGGGGGGTGGGGTGGTCCTGTCTGTTCATTCTCAAGTCTGACTGTTTGTGGGTGCTTGGTGAGAAAGTTTCTTTTTTTTTTTTTTTTTTTAATCCAGAAGCAGGTGGTGGGGGATGGGGGGATCTGGGGGAGGTGCAGTTTGTTGATCAGGATGTCCAGGATGATGGTGTTTAGCTGTAGTCCACAAAGAGTAGTCTCACGGTGCTCCTTGGATTCTCCAGGTGGCTCAGCGCTCTGTGGAGAGTGGTGGTGATGGTGTCTTCGGTGGACCAGTTCTCCCTGATAACTGGGGGAGGGGGAGGAGGGGGAGAGAGGGGAGGAGGGGGACGGGTTTGGGGGGGTCAGCTCAAATCGGGCAAAGAAGCTCCTCTGCCAGAGTGAGGCTGCTGTCTGATGTTGGGGGGCCCTGGCCGCTGTAGTTGGTGAGGGCCTGGATACCTCTCCACATCTGTCGGGAGTTGCTGTCTGTGAGGAAATCCTCCACCTTTCTCCTATAGGCGTTCTTTGCAAGTTTTATGCCTCTCCTCAGGTTGGCTGTGACGGTGCTGTACAGAGAACTGTCCCTCTGTCTGAAGGCTAAGTTGTGGCCTCTGATAAGAGCCTGGACTTCACTGTTCATCCAGGGTTTGCAGTTTGGAAAGACCCGGATGTGTTTGGTGACTGTCACATTTTCTACACAGCATTTGGTGTAGAAAAGGACAGACTCGGTGTAGGAGTCCAGGTCCTAGTCCTGCTGTTCAAAGATGCTCCAATCAGAATCAGAATCAGAATCAGGTTTATTGCCATTGTTCATGTAGTACACAAACTAGGAATTTGTCTCGGTGCAATGCTGCAACATTAAACATGATAAAATAAAAGAAATAAACTATACATGCAATAAAGTGTAGAATAAGAGTAAGTGATACTGGTCAGCAGTTAAAATATATTAGCGAGCAGCAGATACTGTGGAGAACTATATAGTGCAGTCGGTAATGCAGGAAGAAAACAGTGATGATTGACATGAGTCTGGTTGAGCTGCTGTACATAGTGCACGAGAGTCAATAAGTCACTTAGTGTTCAGCAGTCTGATGGCAGAGGGGAAGAAGCTGTTCATGTGACGGGAGGTTTTAGTCTGGATGGACCGAAGTCTTCTACCTGAGGGGAGGGGGGCAAACAGTACGTGACCAGGGTGTGAGGGATCGGCTATGATCCGGCCAGCACGCCTCCGGGTCCTGGAGATGTACAGATCCTGGAGAGATGGGAGCTTGCAGCCGATCACCTTCTCAGCAGTGTGCACGACGCGCTGCAGCCTTAGTCTGTCCCTGGCAGTGGCTCCTGCGTACCACACGGTTATGGAGGTGGTGAGGATGGACTCGATGATGGCTGTGTAGAACTGCACTAACATCTTGGTGGGTAGCTTGAGCTTCCTCAGCTGCCGCAGGAAGAACATCCTCTGCTGGGCTTTTTTGATGAGTGAGCCGATGGTCGGCTCCCATTTGAGGTCCCTGGTGATGGTAGTGCCTAGGAAGCGGAAGGAATCAGCAGTGGTGATGGGAGAGCCTGTGAGGGTGAGGGGGGGCAGAGGGGTAGTGACTTTCCTGAAGTCTACAATCATCTCCACTGTCTTCAGAGCGTTCAGCTGCAGGTTGTTATTGTTGCACCAGGACGCCAGCTGGGCCACCTCTCTCCTGTAGGCGGACTCGTCGCCGTTGGAGATGAGCCCGATGAGGGTGGTGTCGTCCGCAAACTTGATCAACTTGACAGACTGGTGGCTGGAGGTGCAGGAGTTGGTGTAAAGGGAGAAGAGTAGGGGGGAAAGTACACAGCCCTGGGGTGATCCGGTGCTGATGCTAGTAGAGTCTGAGACAGTCTTTCCCAGCCGCACATGCTGCCTCCGGTCCGTCAGGAAGTCGGTGATCCACCTGCAGAGGGAGTCAGGCACGTTGAGCAGGGACAGCTTGTCCCGGAGCAGAGCGGGGCGGATGGTGTTGAATGCGGAGCTGAAGTCCACAAACAGGATCCTGGCGTAGGTTCCCGGGGAGTCCAGGTGCTGCAGGATGGAGTGGAGGGCCAGGTTGACCGCGTCGTCTACAGACCTGTTGGCTCGGTAGGCAAACTGCAGCGGGTCCAGGAGAGGGGTGGTGATGGACTTGAGGTGGGGCAGGACCAGGCGCTCAAAGGACTTCATGACTACAGAGGTGAGCGCTACAGGTCTGTAGTCATTAAGTCCAGTGATCCGTGGCTTCTTGGGGACAGGGATGATGGTGGAGGATTTGAGGCAGGACGGCACGTGGCATAACTTAAGGGAGGTGTTAAAAATGTCTGTGAAGACAGGAGCCAGCTGTTTTGCACAGTGTCTCAGGGTGGAGGGAGACACGCCGTCCGGACCGGGGACCTTGCGCGGGTTCAGTCTGGAGAACTGTTTGAGCACGTCCTGCTCACTGATGATAAGGGCAGGGGGGGAGGAGGGGGGGTGCCTTTAATGAAGTAGGGATTGTGGAGGCTGTGGAGCTAGAGGGAGGGGGGGAGTTGGACACAGATGACGAGGTGTCAAAACGGGCATAGTGTTGGGACAGTCTTTGACAAAGGGCTTTGTCATCCTGACCTTTAGGAGCCTGAGGCCGATAGTTGGTGATTTGCCTCAGTCCTCTCCACACGGAAGCCGAATCATTAGCAGTGAACTGCTGCTGGAGTCTCTCAGAATACACAGATTTAGCTCTCTTCAGCTCTCTGTTAAACCGGTATTTAACCTCCCTGTAGCAGTCCCTGTCTCCACTTTTCAGCGCTGCTTCCTTCTCCTTCCTGATCTGTCTGAGCTTAGCTGTGAACCAGGGTTTGTCATTAGAGTAACTCACCCTGGTGCGTGATGGAAGAATGTCCTCTTCACAAAAGTGGATATATGAGTTCACAGTGTCCGTATATTCATCCAGATCATGCGTGGCTCGTTTAAACATGCCCCAGTCAGATATTTCCATGCACGTTTCCAGCTTCTCCTCAGCTTCACTGGTCCGTTTCTTCGTAGTGCTCACAACATGTTTAGTGAGCTTCAATCTCTGTCTGTATGTGGGAATGAGGTGGACCATCACGTGATCAGATAATCCCAGCGCAGCGCGGGGAACAGCGCGATATGCGTCTTTCACTGTGGTGTAACAGTGATCCAGTGTGTTTAATCCTCTGGTGGGGCATTTAATAAACTGTTTGTAGCGGGGGAGATCGTGGCTCAGATTGCTCTGATTAAAGTCGCCAGCCACAATAACCAGAGAGTCTGTAAAAATCCGCTCTGTGTGTTGAATGTGATCCGCGAGCACGCGCTGAGCTTCGCGCGTGTCCGCGTCGGGAGGGATGTACACAGCGATGAGTATGAAAGAAGCAAACTCCCGCGGGGAATAAAAAGGCTTGCAGTTAATAACAAGAAATTCCAGGGCGGGAGAACAGTGTTTGGAAATTACCGTTACATCAGAGCACCAGCTGCTGTTGATGTAGAAGCAGACTCCGCCTCCTGTGGTCTTGCCGGAAAGCTCTGTGTCACGATCAGCACGAAAGAGCTGGAAACCCTCGAGGCGCAGCGCGCTGTCCGGTATATTTTCCCGGAGCCAGGTCTCAGTAAAACAGAGGGCAGCCGAGGAGGAGAGGTCCCTAAAACGCATCAGCAGTCTCAGTTCATCTACCTTGTTAGAGAGAGAGTTGGTATTGGACAGAAATATGCCAGGCAGCGCCGTTCGCATGCCTCTCCTGCGAAGCCGCACGAGAGCGCCCGCTCGTCTTCCTCTCTTTCGCCGTCTCACTTTTCGAGCCAAGCAATGAACCAGATCGGCGGCAGGAGCTAAAAAAACTGGGAGAAGGTCCGTGGGAGTGAAAGTCCTGATATTTAGAAGTTCTTCACGGGTATAAGTGCAAGCAGACACACAATTGACAAACAAAAACAAACAAAGGGCGCAGCAAAGCACCATGTCGACCACTGTGGGCGCCATCTTGCAAAGGACCTATCTATGCAGGCAAAGCAGTCTTGTAAATGGAGGAGAGCATTTTAAGGCCAAGTTTTGATTGTTTGTTTGGTTGGGGGGGGGCACTTCCCAAGGGGGATGTAAGCAGGTTTTAGAAGCAGAGAGAAGTGGTCTAATTGTCCAAGGTGGGGGAGGAGGTGGCTCAGTAGGTGTGCTTAATGTTGCTGTAAACATGATCCAGTGTTTTTTTTCCCCTCTAGTGGAACTCTTAACATGTTAGTAGAATTTGGGGTGTACAGTCTTGAAGCATGCTTTGTTAAAATCCCCTCCTATAATTTGGGCTGCGTCAGGGTGGATTCTGCTGCCTGCTGGCAATGTGCTGGAGGTGACTGAGTGCTAAGCTAATGTTAGCGTCTAGAGGAAGGTAAACAGCTGTTACAATCACTGCATTTAGCTCACGGGGAAGGTAAAACAGCCTACACAGGAAGGACATGGCCTCTAAGTCCGGAGAACAGTGGCTGAATTATTCTGCTATTATTACACCAAATCTGAAGCACATAATCACAGAGTCCTCCACCCCTTCCCTTACCAGAATCAGCGTTGCGGTCAAAATGGTGTGTAGTCCAGCCAGGTATTTCCACAGCAGCAGCAGGAATGCCTTTGTTCAACCATGACTCAGTCAAAATCAGTATACTGTACAACAGTCCCGGACGTAGCAATTATAAGCAATCTCCGTTCGTAGCTCATTCATTTTGATGGTGAGGGATCTGGCATTGGTGAGAATAATTGAAGGTAACAGTGGTTTGGTGCATAGTTTTCACAGCTGGGCACGAAGGCCAGCCCTGCGGGCTCTCTCCAGCTTCCTTTCCCGTCATCTACGCCGACTGCAGGGCATAACAAACCACAGAGCACCCAGGGGTCTGGCGATCTCCTCAGGGGTGTGATGGAAATTACTGGAATAGGTGGTGGAGATGTTGGAGGAAAGTTGGCAACCAATGCCTATAAGTTCTTGGCGACAGTAGGTAATTAGTCCGTCACAGAAGGAGCACAGAAAAAGGCAGAAAAGACACAAAAATGAACGCAGTAGTCCGGAACGTCTAGCTGCTGCGTTCATATGCGCTACCATGATCAGAATCTCCTGGATGATCGTGTTGAAAGCTGTGCTGTAGTCCACAAAGAGCATCCTCACATAGCTCCTTCAGTTCTCCGGGTGGCTGAGCACTTTGAGGAGTGTGGTGGTGATAGCATCTTCCGTAGACCAGTTCTCTCTGTAGGCAAACTGGTGGGGGTCAAAAGAGGGGCGAAGACAGTTGCTGATCTGCTAGGACACCAGTCGCTCAAAACACTTCATGCCTACAGACGTGAGTGCTATGGGTCTGTAGTCATTCAGGCTGTCAATTGTGGACTTTTTGGAGATGGTGATGATGTTGGAGGCCTTGAGGCATGTGGGGACGGTGGCGTGTGTCAGGGTGAGGTTGATTCTTTTTTGATTTTGATTTTATATACTTTATTAATCCCAGAGGGAAATTCAGGGCATCCACCTGGATGGATGAGGCAGCCACATTGCGGTGCAAATCCCTTCACCATTCACAGACACATTCACACCTAGAGCCACTTTAGATTCTCCAATTAACCTAACTTGCATGTTTTTGGCCTGTGGGAGGAAACCGGAGTACCCGGGGTAAACCCACGCAGACACGGGGAGAACATGCAAACTCCACACAGAAGGGTCATTGATGGTCAGGGGTGGAATTGATCCCGTGACCTTCTTACTGTGCTGCCACAGTGCTAACCACTGCGTCACCGAGCTGCCCAAAATGAAAGGCTTCACGCTATCAATTGCAGACTTTTTGGAGACGGGGATGATGGTGGAGGCCTTGAGGCATGTGGGGACGGTGGCGTGCATCAGGGAGAGGTTGAACAGCTTGGTGAGGCCCTCTGCCAGCTGGTCTGCAGATGCTTTAACCACCACACCTGGGAAGCCATCAGGACCAGCAACTCTGCAGGGGTTCACTGCTCTCAGTTGCCACCTCATGTCATGCACCTGTAGAGAGAGAGGGGAGGGGTGCGGAGAGAGGGGGAGGAAGGGGAAAGGGGGGAACGAGTTGGGGGGAGGTGAGCTCAAACCGGGCAAAGAAGCTGTTAAGCTCCTCTGCCAATGTTCGATGCTGTCTAATGTTCTGGGGCATTGGCTCCTGTAGTTGGTGAAGGTCTGGATGCCTCTCCCCATCTTTCTGGGTTGTTGTCTGTGAGTTAGCCCTCCACTTTCCTCTTGTAGGCGTTCCTAGTGTGTTTTATGCCTCTTCTCAGGTTGGCTCTTGCTGTGCTCTACAGAGAGCGGTCCCTCTGCCTGAAGACTGAGTTGCGGGCTCTGATCAGAGCCTGGAACTCAGTGGTCATCCAGGGTTTCCGGTTTGGAAAGATCTGGATGTGTTTGGTTGTCACATTTTCTATGCATTATTTAATGTAGAAGAGGACAGACTCGGTGTAGGAGTCCAGGTCCTGCTGTTTAGAGATGTTCCAGTCTGTGCAGCTAAAGCAGTCCTGTAGCTGAAGGACAGCACTTTCAGGCCCGGTTTTAATTGTTTGTTTAGCTGGGGAGGAACTCTTCCTAAGGGGGGTGTAAGCGGGTACTAGAAGCAGGGAGAGATGAAAGAGGGAGAGATAGAAGAGCGGGAAATATTGCAATATCCAAGCCAGCATGTCCATATGGGACCCACCAAAGATTAAATCTGAGCTATCTCATACAGTGCATCCGTAAAGTATTCACAGCGCTTCACTTTTTCCACATTGCGTTATGTTACAGCCTTAATCCAAAATGAATTAAATTCATTTTTTCCTCAAAATTCTACACACAATATACCATCAGGACAATGTGAAAAGTTTTTTTTTTGGAGATTTTTGTGAATTTATTAAAGAAAAAAAACAAAACAAAAAAAAACAACTAAGAAATGACATGAACATAAGTATTCACAGCCTTTACCATGAAGCTCAAAATTGAGCTCAGGTGCATCCTGTTTCCACTGATCATGCTTGAGATGTTTCTCCAGCTTAATTGGAGTCCATCTGTGGTAAATTCAGCTGATTGGACATGATTTGGAAAGGCACACACCTGTCTATATAAGGTCCCACAGTTGACAGTGCATGTCAGAGCACAAACCAAGCATAAAGTCAAAAGAATTGTCTGTAGACCTCCGAGACAGGATTGTCTTAAGGCACAAATCTGGGGAAGGGTACAGACAATTTCTGCTGCTTTGAAGGTCCCAATGAGCACAGTGGCCTTCATCTTCTGTAAAAGGAAGAAGTTCAGAACCACCAGGACTCTTCCTAGAGCTGGCCGGCCATTTAAACTGAACGATTGGGGGAGAAGGGCCTTAATCAGGGAGGTGAACAAGAACCCAATGGTAACTCTGTCAGAGCTCCAGCGTTCCTCTGTGGAGAGAGGAGAAACTTCCAGAAGGACAACCATCTCAGCAGCAATCCACCAATCAGGCCTATATGGTAGAGTCGCCAGATGGAAGACACTCCTTAGTAAAAAACACATAGCAGCCCACCTGGAGTTTGCCAAAAGTCACCTGAAGGACTCTCAGACCATGAGAAACAAAATTCTCTGGACTGCTGAGACAAAGATTGAACTCTAGCATGAATACCAGGCATCGTGTTTGGAGGAAACCAGGCACCGCTCATAACCATGCCAATGGTGGTGGCAGCATCATGCTGTGGGGATGCTTTTAAGTGGCAGGAACTGGGAGACTAGTCAGGATAGAGGGAAAGATGAATGCAGCAATGTTCCGAGACATCCTGGATGAAAACCTGCTCTAGAGCACTCTTGACCTCAGACTAGGGTGACGGTTAATCTTTAAGCAGGACCACGACCATAAGCACACAGCCAAGATATCAAAATAGTGGCTTCAGGACAACTCTGTGAATGTCCTTGAGTGGCCCAGCCAGAGCCCAGACTTGAATCCAATTGAACATCTCTGGAGAGATCTGAAAATGGCTGTGCACCGACGCTTCCCATCCAGCCTGATGGAGCTTGAGAGGTGCTGCAAAGAGGAATGGGCAAAACTACCCAAAGATAGGTGTGCCAAGCTTGTGGCATCATATTCAAAAGGACTTGAAGCTGTAATTGCTGCCAAAGGTGCATCAACAAAGTACTGAGCAAAGGTCGTGAATACTCATGTACAAGTGATTTCTTAGTTGTTTTTTTATTTTTATAAAATGCAAAAATCTCAAAAAACACTTTTTTCACGTTGTCATTATGAGGTATTGTGTGTAGAATTTTGAGGAAAAAAAATCCCTTTTTGGAATAAGAATGTAACATAACAAAATGTGGAAAAAGTGAAGCGCTTTGAATACTTTCTGCATGCACTGTAGGGTCCCATGTGGGTTTGTCTGTGAATTCCATGTTGGCTCCATCTGTGACTGCCCACATGGACTTTACCTGTTTGCCTATTTTAAGCTTTTTTTTCGCATTTGCTATTTTCTTGTAAATGTGTGACCTTTTCTCTTAATTTATACATTTTCCTTGAAAATTTGAAACTTTTTCATAAATTTCAAACTTTTTTTTGCCGTAAACTTGCAACCTGTTCTCAGAAATTTGTTAGTTTGTCTTGTAAAATTGTGAATTTTTTTCTTGCAACATTACAAACTTTTTTTCATAATTTTGAAGCTTTCTCATCATGTTGCCACTTTTTTTACTGTAATCTTGCATCTTTTTCTCATAAATTTGTTACTTTTTCCTTGTAAATTTGCTATTTTCTTGTGAATTTCTTACTTTTTGCCATAAATTTGACACAGTTTTCTTGTAAAGTTAGATTTGTTTTTGTTTTACTGTAAACATATAACTTTTTCTCATAAATTTTAAACTTTTGTCTTGTAATTTTTCAATTTATTTGCTCATATTTGCTACTTTTTTGTTAATTTGCAACTTTTTTCTGGTAAATTTGCAAAAAAATTCTTCTAAGTTTGTAACTATTTTCACATTATTTCACATTTTTTTAATTTAAATTTGTATCTTTTTCTCATAAATTTTCTCTTTTTTCTAGTAAATTTGCCTTTTTTTCTAGTACATTTGTGACTTTTTTCCATACATTTTTTTTTTTGTAAATGTCACTTTCTTTTAAATTTGAACTTTTTTCTCATAATTTTCTTACTTTTTTCTTATAAATTTGCTACATTTTTTTGTGAATTTTCACTTTTCTTATAAAGTTTCACTTTTTCTCATAAATGTGTCACTTTTTTCCAGTAAATTTGTTACTTTTTTCTCATAAATCTGCTTCTGTTTTTTTTTTTTTTTTTTTCTAAATTTGTCACTTTTTTCTTATTAATGCTCACATTTTTTTCTCATAAATTTGTGACTTTTTCTTGTAGTTTTGCCTATGGCGCCAGTGTTACTGAAACCTGCTCATCCACATGAAACCCTGGTGGGGCCTAGGTGGTGTCACCATGGGTTGAGATGCCGTCTCGGCACTCAGCCCATGTTTTTCCCTCATCCCTGCTTCCCATTGAGCAGCGTCTCAGCTGGCCCCCAGCTGGCAGCATTATGGACGGCTGGGGCCAATTAGTCTTCATCAGCTGGGGCGCTGCCAATGAGGATAAATAGGAGCAGCCTCGATGACTCGGGGCTGCGACATAAACACATTGCTAAGTTGAAGCCCCTTCGTCTGGTGTCAGCTTATACTCCTCTTGCAGCATTCCTGTGTTTGTATCCCGCTGTGAGTATGTACGTCTTGTTACCCCCACGTCCGGTACGAGCTGCTTACCTCTGCGCTGTGCAACCTGTGAGTGTACCTCTGCATGAGTATCTGTGCTCTCCTCATCCCTTATCCCTTACCCAAAATAAAACATCTCGACTCACTGGCTTGTCCCTGGCTCTGATTGCCCGGCTCCCTAGAGCCGGATATGACAGTATGTCGCAGCCAGAAGAGTTGCCGGCGGCCGTGAGTCGCTGTGGAAATGTACCTTTCTGTCCGGGTGTCAGCGCTGCTAGAATGCCGTTTCCCAGGAGTCACTTCCGGCGCCAGGGCGACGAGCTGAGGTCCATCTCGGAGGCTGTCGACGGGACATTCTTCACCCTGCACGACGCCTCCAACGCGAGACGCTGGCATCCGGGCCGTGCTGAGGAACTCCTGGACTGTCACCCTCACTCTCTGTACCATCTGGAGGACAGTGCCAGGATCGACACTGCAGGTACACAGCGAGAGAAGCTCCACGGGGTGGATGGAAATCCCGGCAGGGAGTCGAAGTGGGCGACGTCTTTCCCCGCTTCGGAGTCCCGTTCCTGCCGCTATTCCAGTCTGGGAGTTCGCGCCAACCAGAGGACTTCCCCCGACCTGCGCCACGTCACTCGGGATTCCCTTCAAGGAGCCGCAGCTGACAGCAGTTATGTCTGGGGTCGAGTGGCTGTCGCGAGCTCCACTGTGTTTCCTGTCACCACCTTCAGGCATGTGGCGGCGGCAGTGAGGTTGATGGAGAGGACTTCAGGGCTACGAAGCTTTCCCGTGCTCGGCGCCTTCCTCGCCTCGATCTCCAATCTGGAGCGGCAAATCCTGGGTTTCCCCCTCGCTTCGTTCCCCGGGAATAGCCGCCATCACATCGCCGAGTCACCTCTGCACGAACCTCGTCCGGATCCAGTTCTGGGCCATCGTCAGGACAGTTCCTCCCACGCAGCTGTCACCTCTTCGCCTCGTCTGTGTGGAGATTCTACAGCCCCGTTCCCTGAGCCTCATTCCCCCGCTGTCATTCCTGGACATTCGGGCTGGCTCACCCCGGCTGTTTTCCCCTCCTCCTCGATGCGCTTCCTGACTACTGTGTGTGCCTGGAATCCCGGCCTGGTGAGCTCTCTGCTGGAGACAACGCGAGCGATCCTCAGACTAACTCCCGGGGGGTCCTCCGTTATCGCCGGGCGGGGAGAGGAAGAAGCAGAATCCACTACAGCAGGCGATACTCAACCTCCAGGGGGCAGGCAAGTCATTGTTTTTTCACACCTGCTTAATGATTTGCTCTGTCACATCCCTGGAGGAGAAGTTCAGGGTTCGCAGCTCCCTGAACTCTCCCCACCTGCTGTAACCTGTATTCCTAATCCCGCATCCTCTGTGTCTCTCTCCGCCGAGCGGTCCTCGGCTCCGGGTCAACGTGGTGGGATATGGAGAGGGCCTGTGGTTCCGCAGCTACATTGCGGACGGAGGAGGGGGACTGACTGCTGCGTGGAGTCTACGCCGACGATTGAGCGTCCCCGGGTCTCCACGGAGGGGCGGTTCGGTCCAGCGGGACGAGATTCTTCTGGCTTCACGTCGAGTGGATCGTCGGCGGGGTCACCGGAGCCGGAGGAATCTCAAGCTGCGCTGACCATCGTGCTGGCTGCGGGGCCCGACGCGGCTAGATGGGAGCCTGACAACGACCTGACGACGGATCCTGGATCTTCGCAGTCCTGGACGGTGTCAGAACCCGAGATCAGGCGAGTGCTCTCCTTTCTTTTCTCTCTTTTTATCTTTGAGCACTTCAGCCTATCTCCAGGGGAGACGAGCAGGGTGCAGCCGCCCGCTGCGTCTGAGCTCGTCTCGCCGGGTTCTGGCGCTGCCGGTGATCCTGATCCCGGTTCTGTTTTCTCTTCTGAGCCTTCTTCCAGGGTCACCGGCAAGGAGTTGCTGTTCCTCGTGGTGCTGGAGGGTCCGGGTTCAACGTTGGAGGTCAGTTCTGGTGCAGTATTCAACGTGGGTTCGCCCGAGACCCAGTCGGGGTCCAACGTGGGTTCGCCTGAGGCCCGATCGGGGTCCGACGTGGGTGCTGCCCCAGTATTGTCCAGGTCCGGTGAGGAGGTGGCCGTTTTCCTGCGGCCTGACGCCCGCCGCCCTTGTCATCGGCTCTCCCCTGAGCCTCTTCCACCGGGATCCGCTCTGATCCTTCGCCCGTCTCAACAGTCCTGGTGGTTGAGTGATGCGGGTCGACGACCCGACCCACAGAACTTTCGGTTCGGTGATCTGGTTCCCCCCCACTGGTCTGTGTTTCCCTCTGGGCAGCCTGGTTCGGCTGCCGGTGGACTGGATTCCTGGGATCTGGGTCCAGAGTTCGCCGTCCGAACACTTCTCTTCCCCTGATTCGCCAGCTGGACAATGGGCGGGGAGATCTCCGGAGCCATCTCGGCCATTTTTGGACTCTGCCTGCCATTCACCTCGGGTGTCACTTTTTCTTTTGTTATTAAGGTCACTCGGGTGTAATGTTTTGTCCTGTTGGTGGATTCGTTTTTATAGTGCTGTGTTTTCCATCGCTCATGCTCAGCATTTTACTTTTTGTGCCATGTTTTTAGCCTTGTTTTTTGTATTGTAGAGTTATGTTTTGTTTTCCGTAACACCATGCTCTGCAGTTATCCATTTATTCCAGTCACTTTCATTTCTTTAGGTGACTGGGTATTTATATATTCGTGTGTGTGGGTTTTTCTTTGCCTGCACTCAGTATTTCTTTTGTCCTGTTGGTTCATTATAGAGTCATGTGCCTTGTTTTCCGTAACACCATGCTCTATAATTGTCATTTGTTCCAGTCACCCTCACTTTTCTTGGTGACTGTGTGTGTATGTACTTAAATTAGCGCTGTGTATAGGTTCCCCTTTATTTAACCGTACTCAGCATTTTTTGCCCTGTACCTTTTTGGTGGTTCTTTTTTCCTTGCTCTGGGTCACGCATGGTTGGTACTCTCTGGGTAGTATGTAACCGGCGTGCTGACCCAGTTCTTCTCCCCATCTGTACCTGGGTTAATTATTCTGTTTTGTCAGTATTGTATTTGGGTTTTTCTTTCCCGCTACCCTACATTGCCCCATTGGTGTTGTCCTTCCCTTGGCTTCTTCCCCTCCGGTCCGCCTCCCACCCTAGGTGTGGGGGGGGGGGGGGGGGGGCTGGGATGTTCCTGGTTGTTCAGGAGCCCGACCTTGAGGGGGGGGGCTCTGTCACCATGGGTTGAGATGCCGTCTCGGCACTCAGCCCATGTTTTTCCCTCATCCCTGCTTCCCATTGAGCAGCGTCTCAGCTGGCCCCCAGCTGGCAGCATTATGGACGGCTGGGGTCAATTAGTCTTCATCAGCTGGGGCGCTGCCAATGAGGATAAATGGGAGCAGCCTCGATGACTCGGGGCTGCGACATAAACACATTGCTAAGCTGAAGCCCCTTCATCTGGTGTCAGCTTATACTCCTCTTGCAGCATTCCTGTGTTTGTATCCCGCTGTGAGTATGTACGTCTTGTTACCCCCACGTCCGGTACGAGCTGCTTACCTCTGCGCTGTGCAACCTGTGAGTGTACCTCTGCATGAGTATCTGTGCTCTCCTCATCCCTTATCCCTTACCCAAAATAAACCATCACGACTCACTGGCTTGTCCCTGGCTCTGATTGCCCGGCTCCCTAGAGCCGGATATGACAGGTGGGTTTAAAGCAGGTAAACAGATTACCTGCTCACCTTCACCACAGGTAAAGTCCATGTGGGCAAACACAGGTGAGGCCAACATGGAACCCGCTGACAAGCCTATACGGGACCCCTAAGGCAGCCCAATCTATCCTTTGGTGGGGCCCACATGGGCATGGTGGCTGTTAAGCTAGCTCAAAAGTCCTCAGGCCAAGGGCACCCCTCCGCTTTCATTCAGACTCAGTATTCACCTTAACCAGACTAGAAGGTCAATACCTGCAGGGTTGCCAGATTCTCTCCCTTTATTGACATTCCTGTATTTAACAAAACATTGTCTGCATGTGGGTCTGTCTCCCCAAACATGTCATGGAGGAAGAGAAAACCAACAGGATCATTGCCCTCCATGGCTGGAGACCGCTGCATTACAGTGTTCAATCATAAAGAAATAACGCTCTCCAAGGCACACTTTTTTTGTGTGCAAAACAGGAAATTGTTCAACTAAAATAAAATGGATGAATGCATAAATAGAAATAAAACCTTCAGATGTGTGTAGCTGTTTCAGAGCGGCTGCATGTGAAATCAATAAATACATACATACACAAATGTTAAAACAGCACTGGCAGTAGTTTGTATTCTGAGGAGCGGTGAGCAATCTCCTGGCTGTAGAAACATCACTTACATAATTTAGAGCCTCCAGGTCTTTTTTTCACAGCAAACACAGACAGAAATATGGAGTTTATCAAACTGGAATGTTTCGATAAATAATGGATGTAAGACTAGTTACACCACAGCTTATGGAGAAACAACCGTGCTTTATTTGTTCTCTGCACTCCTAATGACCTCATTGCTTTAGTGCTTTATTGTTTTATTTAACATTGTTTTGTATTATGATTTATATCTCTTAAAACTGCTTTCCCATGTTCTGGTAAAGGTTAAGAATAACCTAAAGAATGAGAAGAAAGGAAATAATAAAAACAAGTGGAAGGAAATGAGAAAATGCTGTAGGTGTTGAGTGTAAATGCTGATGGATTTTCTAAGATGGTGATAGAAAATGATGAGAGTTTGTCCATGGAGTGACAGGGAAACAAAAACAGAAGCAGAACAAACTCGCATCAGTCTGTGATCGCAAGGCATGACCTTTAAATTCATGTCTGACATTTCATAATCAGCACTAGGAATCACCGGTCGTCACTTATTTTGACCTTCTATGTTACGCTGCACGTTGGTCAGGGGAAGGTTCTCTGTTACTATTAGTGCATTTTTAAATTTGGTTTTGGAAAATCCAGACATTTCTCTGCTCTACAACCATCTACAGCCACCCACATGCATCCAAATCACCAGATCGCTGTTCGTTGTTGAGTCAGTCAGAGATTTTGGTTCTGGTTCAGTTATCAAGGCTGATTTAGTTCACCGTGTGATTGTATGGATGAACACAAACAGAACGGCACTATCGTTTAGCATTCAGTGCCAATGTTTCATGTTACACCTCACCTGTTAGAATAATCTGCAGCTGGCTTATATTTATATTATTTGTCTTTATTTATTCATGCACTGCTTAATACAGACTAATATAGAAAAAAAGCAAATATCAATAATAACTAGAAAAAATTGCATTTGCTGAAGGAAATGCTGCATGAATGCTGATTTGCTGAATGAGCTGGAAAACTTCAGCTAAAATGTTGCCAAACTATGGCCTGAAGTGCATTGACATTAATTATAATGCCAAACAATCAGAAAGCTAAACAATTTTAGCTGAAAGGCTAAAAATGCTCAAATACTGAAATGGAAAGGGAAAACCTGAAAAAGATAAAGCTGAGCATTTCCTCCCAAAATCTTAAAAGTAAAGCAAAAAGAAACTTCAAAGCTGAAAAGTTTTAGCTGAAAAGCTAAAATACCTTAAATTTGAACAAGAGTAGGAAGCCTAATCTTGATAAAAAGCAAAAATGTAGAAATGCGTGCGAGCGTAATTGGAAAAGAGTCTAACTGTGAAAAATGTTAGCATACATTGCAGGAAGTTAAAAGAATAACTATAAATATAAAGCTTAAAAGCTTAAATAGCTCAGGGAAGAGCTGCTAGCATTTAACCGCCACCCGGTCCCACTGGAAAAACTCGACATACCGAGAGAATTGAGGCGAAAGCGTCGCGGCTGCCGGGCTGGAGTAAGGCGGAGGACAAAAAATATAAGGTACAGACCCTCCCTTCCATCTGTTGTCATGGGAAATGTACGGTCGATACTGGGAAAGTTAGATGAGCTAGCGGCTATCTCCCGTTATGATAGCACTTACCGGGAGTGCTCTCTCCTTTTGTTTACTGAGACGTGGCTAACTGAACTAGCAGCAGATGCTAACATTGAGCTGGAGGGTTTTCACATGATACGAGCTGACCGAACACGAGAGAGTGGCAAAACTAGGGGCGGTGGAGTGATAATGTATGTTAACAACAACTGGTGCAGACCGGGACATATCACTGTTAAACAACGACACTGCAGCAAAGACATTGAGTTGCTAGCTGTTAGCATGAGGCCTACATATCTCCTGAGAGAACACTCACACGTGATCTGCATTGTTGTTTATGCAAATCCGACGGCGAACGCTGGGACAGCGCGTGACGTCATCCATTCAGTAACCAGCAGGCTGCAGACAGAACACCCAGATGCTCTTCTCCTCATCTCAGGCGATTTCAACCACGTTTCACTGTCTCCCATTCTGCCCACTTTCACCCAGTATGTCACATGCCACACTAGAGACAATAAAACACTGGATTTGTTCTACGCAAACACTAAGGAGGCGTACACCTCATCACAACTCCCCCCACTTGGGAGATCGGATCACAACTTGGTTCATCTCCGACCGGTGTACAAACCCCTAGTGCACAGACAACCTCCGGCCATGCACACTGTGGAGTTATGGTCTGAGGAGACAATGGACACTCTAAAGGACTGTTTTGAAGCCACTGCCTGGAAGCAGCTCTGCGATCAACATGGTGAGGACATCGATGGCCTCATTCACACCTTCACGGGCTACCTCAGCTTCTGTGTGGACAAATCCGTTCCCACCAAGACCATACGGCGTCACTCAAACAACAAACCCTGGATCAACCCTGAGATAAAAACACTTCTGAGAGAGAAGAAGAGGATCTTCAGGTTGGGGAACAGGGAGATGCTGAAGTCCGTACAGAGGGAGCTGAGGAGAAAGATCAGAGAAGGCAAGGACAGCTTCAGGAAGAAGATGGAGGACAAGCTGCAACAGAGCGACATCAGCGGGGTCTGGAGAAACCTCAAAACCATCTCGGGGCTCCAGAATACCTCCCCCCAGGCCACGGGGGGCAGGGAGTGGGCGAACAACCTGAATCTGTTTTTCAATAGATTTGACCAACCGCCCTCCCCCCTGTCTGCACAACAACCACTGCTGCCTCTAAGAAATCAAGTCCTGCTGCCCACTCCCCACTCCACCGACACCCCCCCCACTCTCAACACACAGCCCCCCATCCTGACCCTGACCAAGACCCAGGTGAGGACGGAGCTGAGGAAGATCAAGGCGAGGAAGGCGTCGGGACCGGACGGCATCAGCGCAAAGCTCCTCAAGTTCTGTGCAGACCAGCTGTGTGGGATTGTGACGTATATCTTCAACATGAGCCTGAAACTGGGGAGGGTACCACAGCTGTGGAAAACATCTTGTGTGGTACCTGTACCAAAAACTTCCCACCCCAAAGACCTGAACAGCTACAGACCGGTGGCCTTGACGTCCCACTTGATGAAGACCCTGGAGACACTGCTCCTTGCTCATCTCCGCCCCCTGGTGGAACCAGCGATGGATCCACTCCAGTTCGCCTACCAGCATGGCATTGGGGTGGAGGATGCGGTGATCTTCCTCCTTCACCGTTCTCTGTCCCACCTGGAGAAGCCCGGGAATATGGTGAGGATCATGTTCTTTGACTTCTCCAGTGCTTTCAACACCATCCAACCGATGATCCTGAAGGACAAGCTGCTGCGCGCAGGGGTGGACCAGCACCTGTCATCATGGATCCTGGACTACCTCACGAACCGGCCTCAGTTTGTGAGAACCCGGGACTGTGTTTCCGACACGATCATCAGTAGCACGGGGGCCCCCCCAGGAAACGGTGCTGGCTCCCTTCCTGTTCACTCTTTATACTGCGGACTTCTCACACAACACAACACATTGCCATCTACAGAAGTTCTCTGATGACTCTGCGATCGTTGGTCTCATCTCCAACGGAGATGAAGCTGAGTACAGAGGGCTTATCCAGGACTTTGTGGACTGGTGCCATCGGAACTGCCTCCAGATCAACGCGAGGAAAACTAAGGAGCTGGTGGTGGACTGCCGCAGGCATGGGCAGCCCCTCACAGCACCAGTAAATATACAGGGAACAGACATCGAGATGGTGACATCCTATAAGTACCTGGGTATTCATCTGAACAATAAACTAGACTGGTCACACAATACTGACGCACTCCACAAGAAGGGACAGCGCAGGCTGTTCCTGCTGAGGAGACTCAGGTCTTTTGGTGTACAAGGGGCGCTGCTGAAGTCATTCTATGACACGGTGGTGGCATCAGCCATCACTTTTGGAGTGGTCTGCTGGGGCAGTGGCATTACTGCAGCCGATAGGAAGAGACTGAACAAACTGATTAAGAAAGCTAGCTCTGTCCTGGGGCAGCGCCTTGATCCGATGGAGGAGATAGGAGAGAGAAGGACGGTGGCTAAACTGTCATCTCTGCTGGAGTCCGAGTTCCACCCTATGCAGGACATACTGGATGCACTGAGGAGCTCATTTAGCAGCAGACTACATCATCCCAGGTGCACAACCGAGAGGTTTCGTAGGTCCTTCCTACCAACGGCTGTCAGACTGTACAACCTAAGCAGGGCTGCTCGCAGAGATAGCAAAAAGACGTAACAAACTAATAGTTTTTTTGAATGCAAAGGATGCAATAGACTTACACAATGGTCCTCTCCGGCATACAACTAGGAACATACCGGTCGCTATGGAGGGTGAGAATATGTATGGGCACATATTCATACCATGTAGGATAACTAAATAGACGGTTATGCTGTTTCATCCCACCTAGCAACAATGCTCTGCACTGTGTGTGTTTATATATTTACATATTTATTCCATCTAGCTACAATGCTCTGCACTGGGTGTGTTTATATTTATATATCTATATATTTATTCCATCTAGCTACAATGCTCCGCACTGTGTTTTTATATATCTACATATTATTCCATCTAGCTACAATGCTCCGCACTGTGTGTGTTTATATACTTGCATATTTATTCCACCTAGCTGCAATGCTCCGTACTGTGGGTGTTTATATATTTACATATTTATTCCATCTAGCTACAATGCTCTGCACTGTGTGTTCATATATTCATATATTTATTCCATCCAGCTACAATGCTCTGCACTGTGTGTCTGTGTGTGTGTGTGTGTGTATATATATATTTTATAGTAATATGTACATATGTATATTAGCTGCTCTTGCTTGCTTGTTTTTTTTCTTGCCTTCTGATTGTTGCTCTGAGTGTTGCTATCCCTGTGCTGTTGCAATCCTGGAATTTCCCCGTTGTGGGACTAATAAAGGCTTATCTTATCTTATCTTATCTTATCTTAAAAAATGCTAGCCTACATGCTTAACCTCTTGCACTCCGGTGTACCGCGGGCAGTCACGTCTCTGCATCCTAGGGCACACGAGGGCGCCCTAGGACGCATACTGTGTGTCCTAGTGCGCACTGAGAAAAAAAAAAAGCTGCATTTTCGTTCTTCCACTACAGACACAGCCGCGAACAGAAAGCCAAAGGAGTGCTTTGATTGGTTTAGATGTGATTGACCTCTCATTCGACTAATAAGAGCCTTGAATTGGGTTTCTGAAACCTTGAAGAACCAATGACTGAAAACCTAGCAAGAAGAACCCGCCTACCAACGGCTGCGAATACAGCGAGCCAATTGAAGCACAGAAGTTCGAAAGCGTGCGTCTCTTACCTAAAATCTGTTTTGTGTAAGCCACTGGGTGACACACACGTGTTCGCCAGTCTTTTTTACTTACTACTGTTCTTATTTGTTTTGAAAAATCGTTCGCCAAAACCGCAATCATGGAAGCGCAAAACCGCAATAATGGAATTATGGTTTGACCGGGTCGCGTGACCAGAACCACGAGTCCGTAACAAGCGGACCAGCGTCATGTTCATCTGACAATGAGGAAGAGAAGTTCGCCAGCGACACTGCTGTTGTGGACAGGTAAGTGTTATAAGGTAAATTATTCTTTATCCCTGAAAATTGTAATCAAAATGACTTTTGACCAATCGGTAAATTACAACTGGAGCGGTCCGGTCCGGACGGCGCACGGACCATGTCCAGTCCGTGTGCCGCGTCCGGACCGTGAACGCCCCCCGCCCCCCCCCCCGCTACTCTTCTGTAACGGATTGCAGATATTATTGCAGATATTTTAGTACAACTGTGCGTAGTAGACCGCGGCGCATGGCCACGGTCCGTCATGTGTCGATGGACGATGTCCGTCCTCTGTAGTGGGGGGGGGGGGGGTTGTTATCTTCTACATTACAGATATTTTAGTATAATTTTTATTGCACTGTAGGTTATTTTTTCTTGTAAAAAAAGCCACACATTTTTTACGTGGCATGCTTCTTTGTGTGTGGGGATTTGTTTGTTCATTCATTCATTCATGAATGAATAAACAACCACCCCCCCCACACACACACACACACACAGCCCTGAGTGTCACCTTTCATTAGAGCCCAACATCAAGCTTCTATATTGAATCATTCAAAAGTTACAGACGTTTTTCCAAACTGTGCCATTTGGCACAATTTGGCACAGTTCAAAAACGCCTGGGAACAACCTAAGAAAAAAGCTGTGTAATATATTCATTTTTTGTGGTATTGTTACAAAATTTTGACCTCAGCTGGATAACACTTGGTTCTACATTTCTGTTGCATTTTCCAGCCCGGATCTGAACAGCTGTGTGTTATTTGCAAGCATTTGTATCCAAAAAAACACCCAGGCGAAATTTATTTTCTTCAAGTTCAGTATGTTTAGATGACTGTTACTCAGTGGCAGGAGCACTTAGAGAGATTATGACTATTTTGCCAAAAAATTCAAAGTGTTTTCTTTTAAATGAGACCAACCCCATGAAGATGCTGCAAAGGGTTGAAGAACAGCTTTTGATTTACTTTGGGTACGTTATTTTTTGGCGTTTTTAGGGAAATTGACCAGAGTGCAAGGGGATAAATAGCCTAATCTTGAAAAACAGCAGAAAAGTCAAAATAGCTTTGTGTTGTAGGTAGATAGCTTAAAATGCTAAATATAGGCCTCAGACTTAAAAATGTTAGCTTTCATGGTTAAAGAGCTTAAAGTCTCTAACAAAAAAATTCAGCATTTTTCTTTTAAACTTAATGTGGTGCTTAAATTATGGTAAAAGGCTTATAAGTATGCAGAGCTAGACAGCAGAATTCAACTACTGAACAGTTTTCTGGCAGTTCTTTTGCCAGGATTTTTTGGGAGGGTCCAAAACTGGTCTGCTCTATGTAATACAGACCTAACTGTGGTGAATGTAAAATGGCGCAAAGCACTACACTGCGGTAACACACACACAAGCTCGGGTGACGTCATGACGCCACAGGGTATATCAGACTGCTGCACGGGGTCAATCATCCTCTTTGGCACTACGCCCTTCCATGCTCCGCCTGTACTGTGTACTGTTCAACTGGCTAACGTTGAGTAAAGTTAATCTCAACACGTGGATGTATCCGCCAATATTTCCAGACATAACATTTGGTGACAAACATGACCCATACAACATCGAGGATGAAGAACCCAATTACGAAACCGCAGTCGTTCCTTGCTTTGCCTGGTGAGCCACTTTTCCTTTGGTCCCGCTTGTATTATGAATCTTTTGTAATGTTCAAAACCGCCACCGGCCTGAGACATGCTAGCAAGGCTAGGCTAAAGGCCATGCTAATCCACTGCCTCATCGACTCATCGAGGGACGGCGTATCTTCCGAATGCTTGGACCCATGGACACCTACAACAACTACGATAAGTGTGCTGCTTTATTAGCCGGACATTTTGATGTCCCACAGAGTGTGATGGCCCGAAGAATTGTGTTTTACCAACGCCAACAGCGACTGGATGACTCGGTCCCACAGTACATAGCCACCCTTCACTGTTAGGCTAGTACGTGTGAGTTTGGCCACTTGGAAGATGAGTTGGTGTGAGACCAGTTAGCGATGCGTACCACAAATCTGAAGCTGCAGGAGAAGCTAATGACAGCATTGGGTGGCCCGCCACTGATCAAAGCAGTGGAATTAGCACCCTAGCTAGAGCTAGAAGCGGCTGCCCAGTTAGCATCACAGCTAGTGGGCCCCAACCCATGATCCCCACATTAAGCTCCGCTGGTATAAGCCATTGCCCTGGCTGCTCAGCCCTTCAACCCCACGTCTCTTCACAACGGCCCTGAAGTAGACGTCTTGGGACAGCAACACACCACAGCCCACCAATCCAGTGGTAAGCTCAGTTTTACAGATGACGGTCCGAGTTCACTGCACTCAGATGTGGAAGCAGCCACTCCCTGCTTTGCAAAACATACCGAGCAGAAACCTGTAGAACCGGAGCCGCCACAGGAGCTCCACACCACATCCACACAGGACCCGGAGCTTGTCCTCACGCAGCACGAGGGTCCTCAAGCTGCTGCCTCACTCCAAGAGCTCTGGTCCACAGTGACGCAGGACCAAGAAGGAGGTAAGGCCTACCCTGTCAATGGCAAGACTGTCCTGCCTCTACGTCTTCCACCGGGTAGCTTATGTCCTTCACCAGACGACACATTAGACGACACTTCAGTAATGGCGCCTTGCTCCGGCAATGGGACGGATGAGCAAGGACAGAAGTGCTTCACGCAGCATGAGCCTTCTCGAGCTGCCGTTATCAGTGCAGGAGTTGCAAGCCATAGCTGAACAGGACTGGCCACATCCTCCATCAGACAACACGCTGGTGGTGGCGCTCTCCACTAACAACAGGGTGACAGAGCAACAACAGTACATCATGAAGAAGGAACGCCGAGTCGAGCGCCCTTCACTCATGGTGCTCAGCTGGATTCGGGTACGTCAACTCAATTGCTCGTACAAGCTGCAGTCCTTCTTACCAGCGCCAATTCAGATCACTGCTCAGCTAGGACCACGCCCCCCCTCCATCTGACTGATTGGCCATGACGGCATGCCAGCCACCACAGAAGGAGGACCTCCCACATCTGATCAAGAGACCATGAACAAGCCGGCCCACCCAGACTGGGACTTCACCAATGAACAGTCTGCAGCTCCAGTGGGGGGCCCGCCGGAACCACCAGAGCCGGTGCAGCCTTAGTCCCACCTGGCACGAGTCTGATGGAGACCTCTGTTGTGACCCGAGCGCCGGTCTTGTCCGCGCTCGGGCTACGTATAGCTCGCTGCCGGCTTTGACAGCTGTGGGTTATATTCTGGCTGCACCGGGCTCTTATTGTGAAGGTGCTTGGTGGGGCTCCTGGCTGTCAGGTTCGGCCAGCTGGCTGTCATTACTGCTCGTTAGCATTCCGCTTTATTAGGCGGACGCTGACGGCAGTTAGATTGCAGGAGTATCGTCGTCAGACATCATCTAAGCCTCGTCAGACATTCATCGTTCTGGTCTGGTCAGGTTCGTGTGTATATTCTCGTGCTTTTGCTCGTTCATGTCATGTTTAGACCGTAAGTGGCTGGGGTTAGCCTTACGGTCCCATGCTCTGTGTTCCGTGTTTCTTCGCCACAGTCATAGTCTTGTATGTGTGTCTTGTGTCCTGTAAATAAATCACCATCATTGCAAACTCATCGGTGGACTTTTGGCGTCTTATGGTGATCCGCGAGGATCACCGCATGACAGTATTCTCCTGCCACGGACGTCTAAACGGAGACGTCACACCGAGACGCCTTTCTTCCATGAGTTTTGCTATTGTGTGGAGTTTTTTCTCCTGTAGTTGGACTTGGTAGGGAGATGCCCACCAGCGAGTGTGATTATTGCCCGGAGTGGCTGGAGGAGATTGACGGCTATCTGGCGGAGGCCGCCGGTCTCATGCCCACAGAAGCGGCTGATTATCACTTATACCTCGCCCAGCAGGCTGTGCACCGTTACCATCTTACCTATATTCCGGAAGAGAAAAAGAGGTTATCATGGATTTTTGCACAGCGCACATTGAGGGAGAAGGCGCTTCAGGAAACCCCTCCACCTCCCGCAAGGACAGCGTCCCTGGCGAGAGTGGAGATTCATCGGCTGGAGGGAAATCCCGGCAGGGGACCTGTGGATCGGAATCCAGTGCCTGTCGCCCGCCCAGTCCTAGCGTCTTGTGTTCCTGGGCCCTTCGCCACTCCATCGGCCAGTAGGCCCCATAGCCGTGCTCCTACCAAGCCCCAACAAGAATCACGTCCAGATCCAGCTCCGGGTCGTCGGAGGGACCCAGCCTCCCTGTTGGCCGCATCATTCACATCACGACAGAAGGGAATCCCCGCAGCCGCCGCCCACGAGTCATCTGTTCCAGCTGCGCTGTCAGCCCCTCGTGCCCGCGTCGCCTCGACTGCCATGTCCTCCTCTGTGACGTCACCCCCTGCGGCTGGGAATACTGTAAGTCGTTCTTCGGCGAGACCTGTCAGCAATCCATCTTGAGCGGTTCCTCCTCGTGGCTCCGAGGAGCCTGCCGTTTTCTCCCGGAGGGATAAAAGGAGAACTCCACCTGCTGCAGCAGGCACCATCTTCTCTCCAGGAGACAGGCAAGTGCAAATTGTTTCTTCCCATCATTATTATGATCTGCCTTGTCTGACTCCTAGGGCCGGAGTTCGGGGTTCGCAGCCCCCCGAGCTTCCGCCACCTGCTGTAACTGTTATTCCTAAACCTGCTGCCTCTGTGTCTTCCCCTGCCGAGTGGTCCGCGACGCGAGGCCTACGTCGCGGGAGGAGGAGGGGGCCTGCGCGGCTGGAAAGCCTGGATCCAGCCCAGCAGCCACGTCATGGACAGAGGAGGAGAGCAGACTGCGGCCCAGAACCTGTGCCAATGGAGAAGCGTCCCCAGGTTTCCTCGCCGGAATGGTCTGAGTCAGTGGGTCGAGTGTCCCCTGCCCCCACGCCATCCAGGTCATCAGCGTGGACATCAGTGCGGGAGGAACCTCTGGCTGCAGAGGCTATCTTGCCAGCTGCGGAGCCCGACGCAGCTGAGTTGGAGCCTGCGGACGAGAGTCGCCGCCCTGAACCTGGATCAACGAAGTCCTGGGTGGCAACAGAACCCCAGTGCAGGCAAGTGCTCCCTCTTGTGTCTCTGTCCTCTGTTTCGGAGCATTTGTGCCTGCCTCTCGGGGAGGCGAGTGAGGAGCAGCCGCCTGCTGCGCCCGAGCTCGTCTCACTGGGTTCTGTTGCTACCTGTGATACTGATCCCGGTTTTCTTGCTGTGTGTGAGCTTCATTGCAGTGTTGCCCGGCATGGAGCCGGTCGGGGTCACTGATGCGGAGCTGCACCGACCCAGTCGGGGTCCGTTGTGGAGGCTGCGGTGGCCCAATCGGGGTCCGACAGGGGGGCGCCTGACACCCAATCGGGGTCCATCGCGGGAGCGGCCTTGGCCCAATCGGGGTCTGACGTGGGTGCGCCAGAGGCCCAATCGGGGTCCACCGCAGACGCGGTTCTGGCCCAATCGGGGCCGGACGGGAGTGTGCCCGAGGCCCAATCGGGGTCCATCGCCGGAGCTGCTTTGGCCCAATCGGGGTCCGACGTGGGTGCAGCCGGGACTCAATCAGGGTCCAGCGGAGGTGCAGCGCTGGTGTGGTCCACGGACGGTGGAGTAGCTGCAGACCCTTCGCCGTCAGATGGAGTTCGGGCTGATCTTTGCCTTCTAGTCCCTCTACTGAGTCGTCACCCCTGTGCATCATCGCCAGGGGCCGTGGGGGTCCCTTCTCGCTCGCCCCGGCTCTCCCGAGCTTGGTCTCTGCCAGGGAGGCCGCCGCGGGCTGTTTTCCCCCGGTACTGGTGGCTGAGGGATGCGGGTCGGCCGCCTGAGGAACTGCTTCGCCGGTTTGCCGCTTCGGGTCGGCCACCCGACGTGTTATGTGTTTTGCTGGGTGACCTGGTTCGGCCACCAGAGGAGTGGACGTGCTGGGCTTTGGACTGTGATGAGCCGCCCGGTCATGTCCTGCCCCCCATGACCGCCCATCGGCCGTTGGACGTGGGGAGACCATCTGAACTGTTCCTGTGGCGCCTGGTCTCCACCGATCTGCATGAACTGTTGGGGGGGTAGAGGTCACTTTTTTGGTGGGGGTTGATCCAGTAATTGTTCTGTTTTTGTTTTTTTTTGTTTTTTTTGTTTTTTTTTTCTCTTGTTATCCCATGTTTTTGTAATGGTTATTTGGGTATCTGTGAGTATTTGTGGTTTACCTTGCAGTTGCCTTATTTTGTTTTATGTGCAGTTAGGTTTGACCCAGTAATTGTTCTGTTTTTCTGTATTTGGTTATTTGAAAATTCACTCGAGCATTCACACAGGTGAGAAGCCATTTTCTTGTGAAACATGTGGGCAAAGATTTAATTTTTTTCTTGCTGTCCTGTGCTGTTTGCTGTAATTGTTATTTTGGCATTTAATCTGATCTGAGTGTTTGGTATATTTTTTTTGTCATTGTGCTGTGTTAGTTTTGTTTCCTTTGCCTGGTCTTGATTGTGTTTTATTGTACTGTTTCTGGGTTTGGTCTCTCTCTCCTCCGGACCTGCCCCCAGCCGCCCACCCTGGAGGGGGTGGGGGGGGCAGGGTGGTCTATGGGCGTTCTGGAATCCCGCCCTCGGAGGGAGGGTACTGTTGTGACCCGAGCGCCGGTCTTGTCCGCGCTTGGGCTACGTATAGTTCGCTGTTGGCTTTGACAGCTGTGGGTTATATTCTGGCTGCACCGGGCTCTTATTGTGTAGGTGCTCGGTGGGGCTCCTGGCTGTCAGGGTCGGCCAGCTGGCTGTCATTACTGCTCGTTAGCGTTTCGCTTTATTAGGCGGATGCTGACGGCAGTTAGATTGCAGGAGTATCGTCGTCAGACATCATCTAAGCCTCGTCAGACATTCATCGTTCTGGTCTGGTCAGGTTCGTGTGTATATTCTCGTGCCTTTGCTCGTTCATGTCATGTTTAGACTGTAAGTGGCTGGGGTTAGCCTTATGGTCCCATGCTCTGTGTTCCGTGTTTCTTCGCCACAGTCATAGTCTTGTATGTGTGTCTTGTGTCCTGAAAATAAATCACCATCATTGCAAACTCATCGGTGGACTCTTGGCATCTTATGGTGATCCGCGAGGATCACCGCATGACAACCTCTTCAGCTTGAGGACTATGTTACTGACTTTAAATAAATTGGTAGTCAGCGCATGGTCTACGCTGTGGCAGAATAACACGCATGACAGTACGGGCACACCGGCAGTCTACCCGGTTGCCCAGTTAGAAATGTTATGGTTTAAATGTACATTAAGTGGTTCTTTATACTGGCCCATTCTGCCCAGTCAGGTACAGTGGGGCAAAAAAAGTATTTAGTCAGCCACCAATTGTGCAAGTTCTCCCACTTAAAAGATGAGAGAGGTCTCCAGTTTTCATCATAGGTATACTTCAGCCATGAGAGACAAAATGAGAAAAAAAAATCCAGAAAATCACATTGAAGGATTTTTAATGAATTAATTGGTAAATTCCTTGGTAAAATAAGTATTTGGCCACCTACAAACAAGCAAAATTTCTGGCTCTCACAGACCTGTAACTTCTTCTTTAAGATGTTCCTCTGTCCTCCACTCGTTATCTGTATTAATGGCACCTGTTTGAACTCATTATCAGTATAAAAGACACCTGTCCACAACCTCAAACAGTCAGACTCCAAACTCCACTATGGCCAAGACCAAAGAGCTGTCAAAGGACACCAGAAACAAAATTGCAGACCTGCACCAGGCTGGGAAGACTGAATCTGCAATAGATAAGCAGCTTCGTGTGAAGAAATCAACTGTGGGAGCAATTATTAGAAAATGAAAGACATACAAGACCACTGATAATCTCCCTCGATCTGGGGCTCCACGCAAGATCTCACCCTGTGAGGTCAAAATGATCATGAGAACGGTGAGCAAAAATCCCAGAACCACACGGGGGGGACCTAGTGAATGACCTGCAGAGAGCTGGGACCAAAGTAACAAAGGCTACATCAGTAACACACTACGCCGCCAGGGACTCAAATCCTGCAGTGCCAGATGTGTCCCCCTGCTTAAGGCAGTACATGTCCAGGCCCGTCTGAAGTTTGCTAGAGAGCATTTGGATGATCCAGAAGAGGATTGGGAGAATGTCATATGGTCAATTGAAACCAAAATAGAACTTTTTGGTAAAAACTCAACTTGTCGTGTTTGGAGGAGAAAGAACACCATACCTACTGTGAAGCATGGGGGTGAAAACATCATACTTTGGGGCTGTTTTTCTGCAAAGGGACCAGGACGACTGATCTGTGTAAAGGAAAGAATGAATGGGGCCAAGTATCGTGAGATTTTGAGTGAAAACCTCCTTCCATCAGCAAGGGCATTGAAGATGAAACGTGGCTGGGTCTTTCAGCATGACAATGATCCCAAACACACTGCCCGGGCAACGAAGGAGTGGCTTCGTAAGAAGCATTTCAAGGTCCTGGAGTGGCCTAGCTAGTCTCCAGATCTCAACCCCATAGAAAATCTTTGGAGGGAGTTGAAAGTCCATGTTGCCCAGCAACAGCCCCAAAACATCACTGCTCTAGAGGAGATCTGCATGGAGGAATGGGCCAAAATACCAGCAACAGTGTGTGAAAACCTTGTGAAGACTTACAGAAAACGTTTGACCTCTGTCATTGCCAACAAAGGGAAGATAACAATGTACTGAGATGAACTTTTGTTATTGACCAAATACTTATTTTACCAAGGAATTTACCAATTAATTCATTAAAAATCCTTCGATGTGATTTTCTGGATTTTTTTTTCTCATTTTGTCTCTCATAGTTGAGGTATACCTATGATGAAAATTGGAGACCTCTCTCATCTTTTAAGTGGGAGAACTTGCACAGTTGGTGGCTGACTAAATACTTTTTTTCCCCACTGTATGTGTTCAGTTTAACATCAGCCAATACGCTAATCGATATACTGGCTCGTTCAGCTCATTCATGTGTGTATTTCAGCTTTGCATTAACATGATAAGCTAACAAATGTGTTCGCATATCAGCTGTTCCACATATGGGTATATGTTCTATTCTCCATTAGCTGATATGCTAATATGTATATGTTTTACTTGCTGTCCTTGCTAAGGGTAATTCGTATGGGTGTAATGTTCTACGCTTCTTAAGAGGGCAGTAAATGTGGTGAATGTAAATTGGCACAATGCACTATGCTGCGGTAGCACGCACGCAAGGGTGATGTCATAACGCCACAGGGAATATCAGATGGCTGCCTAGGACCAGTTGCTCTCTTTGGCACTACACCCTTCCATGCTCCACCTGTAGTGTGTACTGTTCAACTGGCTAACATTAAAATAAAGCTAACCTCAACACGTGGATGTGTCCGCTCTTATTTCCAGACATAACACTAAGCCCACCCTGTCACTGCCCCAGTACCAGCCACACATGCGTTCCAATTGCGGAGCTGTCCTGGAGATATACTGTTTGTTTCATGTTTTAGTAGGCACCCTGTTTTGTTTACCTTTTTGTTATCACACACTGTTTTAATCATTAATAACATAATAATAATGAAAAAATATTTGCCAGATTTTGAAAATTACAATGCTTCTGCAAAAAAAGGGCAAAATAATTTACACAAAAGACATTTTCTTCTTCTTCTTCTTCTTCTTCTTCTTCTTCTTCTTCTTCTTCTTCTTCTTCTTCTTCTTCTTCTTCTTCTTCTTCTTCTTCTTCTTCTTCTTCTTCTTCTTCTTCTTCTTTTGGCTGCACCCCTTAGGGGTTGCCACAGCAGATCATCTGTCTCCATCTCATCTTATCCCTTACATCTTCCTCTGTAACACCAACCCTCTCCATGTCCTCCTTCACTACATCCATGAATCTTCTCTGTGGTCTTTCACTTTTCCTCCTGCCTGGCAGCTCCATCTTCAACATCCTTTGTCCAATATATCCACTATCCCTCCTCTGCACATGTCCAAACCAGCTCAGCCTTTTTTCTCTTACTTTTTCTCCAAACCGCTCAATGTGAGCTGTCCCTCTGATATATTCATTCCTAATCTTGTCCCTCCTAGTCACTCCCAATGAAAATTTTACCATCGTCAACTCTGCCACCTCCAGCTCAACCTCCTGTCTTTTTTCAGTGCCACTGTCTCCAAACCATACATCATAGCAGATCTCACGATCACCTTGTAAATCATCCGTTTCACTCTTGCTGCTACACTTCTGTCACAAATCACCAATGACACTCATCTCCACCCACTCCACACTGCCTGCACTCTCTTCTTCACCTCTCGTGCATTTTCCATTGCTTTGGATGGTTGACCCGAGGTATTTAAACTCATCTACTTTCACTACCTCTACTCCTTCCATCTCCACCGTTACACCTGCCTCCCTCCCCACCTGCATTCTGTCTTGCTTCTACAGACTTTCATCCATCTTCTTTGCAGAGCATACCTCCACCTCTCCAGGTTGTCTTCCACCAGCTCCCTACTCTCACTACAGATCACAATGTCATCTGCAAACATCATGATCCATAGATACTCCTACCTGACCTCATATGTCAGCCTGTCCATCAACATGTCAAGCAAGAAGGGGCTCAGAGCCTAAACCTGATGTAACCCAACACCCACCCTGAACCCATCTTTCACTCCTACAGCACACCTCACCATCTAGCTGTCCTCATACATGTTCTGCACCACCCTCATATACTTCTCTTCCACTTCTGACTTTCTCATACAGTACCGCACTTCCTCTCTTTGCACTCTATTATATGCTTTCTCTAGATCCACAAAGACACAGTGCAACTCCGTCTGACCTTATTTATTCTTCTGCATTAGCACTCTTAGAGCAAACATTGCATCTGTAGTACTCTTTCTTGGCATGAAACTGATTGTCACCTCTCCTCTTAACCTGGCTTCAACAACTCTTTTCCATACCTTCTTAGTGTGGCTGATCAACTTTATGCTTCTGTAGTTACTACAGCTCTGAGCATCACCCTTGTTCTTTAGAATTGGTACCAAAACACTTCTTCTACACTTCTCCAGCATCCTCTCGCTCTCCAAGGGTGTGTTAAACAATCTGATTAAAAAAGTCCACTGCCATCTCTCCTAAATATCTCCATACCTTCACTGGTATGTCATCTGGACAATCCACCTTTCCATTCTTCACCCTCTTAAAAACTGCCCTCACTTCAACCTTGCTAATCCTCAGGACTTCCTTGTTCACCATCGTTCCTTCATCCATCATCCTTTGGCTCTCATTTTCCTTTTTCATCAGCTCTTCAAAATTCTCCTTCTACCTTCTAAACACACTCTCCTCGCTTGTTTGTACATTACTATTTCTGTCCTTAATCAGCCTAACCTCCCCTCATGGATCGTCACCTTATCTTGGTGGGGGGTTTGCATGCCCTCGTGATCCCAGGAGCTATGATGTCTGAGGCAATTTGCCTCTGGTAGGGTCACCCAAGACAAACTGGTCCTGGGTGAAGGGCCAGACTAAGAACAATCCAACAGACTCTCATGATGAATGCAAGAACAAGGATTCAGTGTACCCTGCCAGGTATGGGGTTACCGGGGCCCCACCCTTGAGCCAGGCCTGGGGGAGGGGCTCGATGGCTAGCATCTGGTGGCTGGGTTTCCATCCACGGGACCAGGCCGGGCTCAGCCTGAAGGAGTTACATGGGTCCGCCTTCCAGTGGGCTCACCACCTGCAGGAGGGACCATGGGGGTAAGGTGCTATGTGGATCAGGTGGCAGTTAAAGACGAAGACCTTGGCGGTCTGATCCCAGTCTTCCTAAACTGGCTTTTTGGACGTGGAATGTCACCTCTCTGGTGGGGAAGGAGCCTGAGCTGGTGCATGAGGTTGGAGATACCGGATAGATATAGTGGGCCTCACCTCAACACACAGCTCCGGATCCGGAACCAGTCTCCTGGAGAGGGGCTGGAGCTTGGCCTACTCTGGAGTTGCCCTGGGCAAGAGGTGATGAGCATGGGTGGGTATTCTTCTATCTCCCCACCTTGCTGCCTGTATATTGGAGTTTTCCCCGGTGGACGAAAGGGTTGTTTCCCTGCGCCTTCAGGTTGGGAAATGGGTCCTGACCATCATTTGTGCCTATGCACCAAATGATGGTTCAGAGTAGCCACCCTTTTTGGAGTCTCAGACTGGGGTGCTTGAGGGTGCTCCTCTTGGAGACTCCATTGTCCTACTGGGGGACTTCAGTGCACATGTGAGCAACGACAGTGAAACCTGGAGGGGGGTGAATGGGAGGAACGGCCTGCTCGAACTGAACCCAAGTGGTGTTCAGTTATTGGACTTCTGTGCCAACCACAGTTTGTCCATAACGAACACCATGTTCAAGGATTGGGGTGTCCATATGTGCACCTGGCACCAGGACACCCTAGGTCGCAGGTCGATGATCAATTATATTGTCGTGTCATCAGAACTGTGACTGCATGTCTTGGACACTCGGGTAAAGAGAGGTGCAGAGCTGTCAACTGATCTCCACCTGGTGGTGAGCTGGATCCAATGGCAGGGGAGGATGCCATTCAGACCTGATAGACCCAAACATATAGTGAGGGTGTGCTGGAAATAAGGCTTGGTTCCAAGGTTGTCATAGCCAGGAGCGGAACTGGGGTTAAGCTCCCAGTGCTCATAAAATGCTCCTTACGGCATGCGTCTCGAAAAGCCTCTGACAACTAAGTCCAACTCCTAGCCTGCCCGTGTGGTTTAGTCTCTAAGCCCAGCGGAACTGCTTTTACTAATAGGAGAAGGGGCGAGGGCGGATCTCTGGCGCCTTAAAACCAGATGCTTCGGGCAGATGGTGGCTCGTCAACCTGGGAAGGTAGCCCATCTAGGGGAAGGTAAACCCTGATTTCAAACCCTCGCTGCCTTGCGGCACACCCGGTCACAGGAAAGGCTTCGGGAGTCAACCCTGAGGAAAAATCCGGAGTCGGAGCCCCTAAGGCAGTTCTCTGTTGTGCTCAACATCGTTCTGGCAGCTCCTGCGACGGTGCTGGTGCCAAACTATAGCAGCCCTCCTGTTCCTTTGGATTCATCAGTGACGTGGAGAGGGGGGACATGCTACATGGGTAACAACTTGTCCTCCATATCTTCCTGCCCAGGCTTGAATCCTACCAACACCCAACGCTGGAAGGTAGAACACCGGTGCACATCGGCCTGTTCCAGCAGAGTAGATGTTTAGGATTCTCTTCGATGGTCATCATAGACCGACGGAGGCCACCGCCGCCACCGCTGGAAACATCTGGCTGAAGCCCCTGTCCGGGAGGTCTTCAACTCCCACCTCCGGAAGAGCTTCAACCACATTCTGAGGGAGTCTGGAGACATGGAGTCTGAATGGGCCATGTTCTTCACCTCCATTGTTGAAGCAGCTGCAAAGAGCTGTGGCCACAAGGTCGTCAGGGCATCTTGTGGTGGCAACCCCCGAACCAAGTGGTGGACACCAGTGGTGAGCGGGAGCATTAAGCTGAAGAAGGGGTCCTATCAAGCTTGTTTGGTTTGTGGGACTCCCAAAGCAGCTGAGGTGTACCTGCAGGCCAAGTGGAGTATAGCTCGGGTGGTTGCTGAAGCAATGACTCTGGTATGGGAGGAGTTCGGTGAGGCTATGGAACAAGACTTTTTGTTGGCTTCAAAAAGATTCTGGAAAACTGTCCGGCGGTTCAGGAGGGGGAAGCAGCTCCCTGTCCACACTGTGTATGGTGCAGATAGGGCACTGCTGACTTCGACTGGGATATCATCAGGTGGTGGAAGGGATACTTCGAGGATCTCCTCAATCCCACTGATATGCCTTCCACAGAGGGAGCAGGGCTTGTGGACAAGGGGGATCACTCGCCAATCACAGGAGCTGAGGTTGCCAAGGGGGTTAAAAATCTCTCTGGTGGCCGGGTCCCGCGGGTGGACGAGATTCTCCCTGAGTACCTCAAGACCCTGGATGTTGTAGGGCTGTCATGGTTGACATGCCTCTGCAACATTGTGTGAAGGTTGGGGGCAGTGCCTTCAGCATGGCAAACTGGGGTGGTGGTTCCTCTCTTCAACAAAGGGGACTGGAGGGTGTGCTCCAACTTTAGAGGAATCACACTCCTCAGTCTCCCTGGGAAGGTCTATGCCAGGTAACTGGAGAGGAGAGTCCAGCTGTTGATTTAACCTCGGATTCAGGAGGAGCAATGTGGTTTTCATCCTGGCTGTGGCACATCGGAGCTCTTTACCTTCTCAAGAATCCTCACGGGTTCGTGGGAGTTTGACCAACCAGTTTACATGTGTTTTGTGGACATGGAGAAGACATTCGACAGCGTCCCTTATGGTTTTTTGTGGGGGGTGCTTCGAGAGTATGGGGTATCAGGCTTGTTGTTATGAGCTATTCAATCTCTGTATGACCATTGTGAGAGTTTGGTTTGTATTGCCAACACTCGGTCGGACTCATTCCCAGTGAGAGTTGGACTCCGCCAGGGCTGCCCTTTGTCACCAATCTTGTTCATAATTTTTATGGACAGGATTTC
Organism: Pholidichthys leucotaenia; assembly: GCA_020510985.1. Lineage (NCBI taxonomy): Eukaryota > Metazoa > Chordata > Actinopteri > Cichliformes > Pholidichthyidae > Pholidichthys > Pholidichthys leucotaenia. The sequence continues at coordinate 283,653,821 of CM035840.1, forward strand.
TAGGCACAGCCAGGGAATAGAATGTGTCATGCTTGGTGACCACAGGATCTCATCTCTGTTGTTTTCAGATGATGTTGTCCTGCTGGCTTCATCCAGCAATGACCTACAGGTCTTACTGGGACGGTTTGCCACTGAGTGTGAAGCAGCTGGGATTATAATCAGTACCTCCAAGTCATAGTCCATGGTCCTCAGATGGAAAAAGGTAGATTGTCCTCTCTGTGTTGGGGACAGGCTCCTGCCCCAAGTGGAGAAGTTTAAGTGTCTTGGGGTCTTCTTCACGAGTGAGGGGAGAATGGAGCTGGAGATTGACTGACGGATCGGGGCAGCATCTGCAGTGATGCGGACATTGTACTGGTCTGTTGTGGTGAGCGGGAGCTAAGCTCCAAGGGAAAGCTGTCGATTTACCAGCCAATCTATGTTCCTACCCTCACCTATGGACATGAGCCTTGGGTAATGACCAAAAGAACGTGATCATGGATACAAGCAGCTGAAATGAACTTTCTTCGTAGGATTGCTGGACTCAACCTCAGAGATAAAGTGAGGGGCTCAGTCATCCGGGAGAGGCTCAGAGTAGAACCTCTGCTCCTCCACATAGAAAGGAGCCAGTTGTGGTGGTATGGGCATCTGATCAGGATGCCTTCTGGACACCTCCCACTTGAGGTGTTTTGGGCATGGCCCTCTGGGAAGAGGCCCTGGGGCAGACCCAGGACTTGCTGGAGAGACTATCTCCCAGCTGGTCTTGGAATGCCTTGGTATCGTCTCTGAAGAGCTGGAGCAGGTGGCGGGGGAAAGGGAAGTCTGGGCTTCTCTGCTTGAACTGCGGTCTCCGCGACCCAGACCTCCATAAAAGCAGTAGAAGATGGAAGGAAGGATGGGTGGATCAGCCTAACCTGCTGCACATCTTTTCCAGGTCTATCTTTCTGTCTAGCCAATTGATACAAGTCCTTTTCTCTTTCCTTAGTACAACTCTATATGCTTTTTCCTTTGCCTTTGCCACTTCCTCTTTGCCATGTACCTAGGTTAAAAATGCTCCTGTCTACTTTCTTCATCTCTCTGATTATTCCACTTTTTCTTTGCTACCATCTTTCTTTAAATACTTTCCTGTACCTCCTCATTCAACCACCAAGTCTTCTTGTCTTCCTTCCTCTGTGCACTGGATACACCACATTCAAAGATTCAAAGAAATCGCTTAAATAGGACCATCCTGACAAAGTGAAGTAGCCCAACAGATACTCAAAAGCTAGACATCATGCTGTGATCAAAAGAAATTCATAAATAAATGAGAAACAAAGTAATTGAGATCTATCAGTCTGGAAAAGATTATAATACAATTTCTAAAGCTTTTGGACTCCAGCGAACCACAGTGAGAGCCATGATCCACAAATGGTGAAAACATGAAAGAGTGGTGAACATTCCCAGGAGTGCCCGGCCGGCCGAAATTACCCCAAGAGTGTAGCGACAGCTCATCCAAGAGGTCATAAAAGACCCCACAACAGCATCCGAAGAACTGCAGGCCTCACTTGCTTCAGTTAAGGTCAGTGTTCATGACTCCACCATAAGAAAGAGACTGGGAAAAAATGGCCTTCATTTCAGAGTTCCAAGACAAATACCACTGCTGAGGAAAAAGAACATAAAGGCTCATCTCAGTTTTGCCAGGAAACATCTTGATCCCCAAGACTTTTGGAAAAATAGTCTGTGGACTGACAAGACAAAAGTTGAACTTTTTTGAAGGTGTGTGTCCCATTACATCTGGCGTAAAAGTAAAGCCATCTGTTCGTGCCCTCGAGCTGAAGCGCACTTGGGTTCTGCAACAGGACAATGATCCAAAACACACCAGCAAGTCCACCTCTGAATAGCTTAAGAAAAACAAAATGAAGACTTTTGAGTGGCCTAATAAAAGTCTTGACTTGAATCCGATTGAAATGCTGTGGCATGACCTTTGAAAGGCTGTTCATGCTCAAAAACCTTCTAATGTGGCTGAATTACAACAATTCTGCAAAGATGAGTGTACCAAAATTCCCAAAACGCTTGATTGCAGTTGTTGTTGCTAAGGGTGACCCAACCAGTTATTAGGTTTAGGGGGCAATCAATTTTTCACACAGGCCCATGTAGGTTTGGATTTTTTTTCCCTTTAATAACAAACACCTTCATTTAAAAAATGCATTTTGTGTTTACTTGTGTTATCTTTGTCTAATATTTAAATTTGTTTGATGATCTGAAATATTTAAGTGTGACAAACATACAAAAAATTGAGAAATCAGGAAAAGGTCAAACACCTTTTTCACACCACTGTATAAGACAAGAAGGAATAAGGATGGAAAACAACAAGATGAATCTATATACAGTAATGCTACTGTGGTGATCCTGCACGCGGGTCTGCTCTGCGCTCGAGTCACCTTTTATTTTCTCTTTTTGTCCCTTTTTTCTGGATTTGCTTTGAGGGTGTGTTTTGGTGCTTTTTTTTTTGACAGCACAGTGGCAGCACTTCCGCCTGTCAGCTGGCCTGCGGCCTGTCACAGCTGTTCACCCTTTATTCATTATCTGTCTCACCTGTGTGTTATTAGTTTATGCCTTATTTAAGATCATGGCTGGGAATTAGTCCTTGCTGTGATCTCACACCCATCCAGGCTGGAGTCCCCACATCTATCTCCAGTCTCTTCCCAGCGTCAGGTTTCGCCCTCGCTGTATAAAGTGTAAGTGTCTCCTTTGATTCTCTGTATTAGTTTAGTTATTTTGACCCATTGTGGTCGAGTGTTAGAGTTTATGTGTTTCGCCCCTCGAGGCACATTATTTTGTACTTTATAATAAAATAACAAAACTCACTGCTGGCTTGTGGCATTACATCTTTGCCCTTCAGAGGGCAAGTCATAACAGCTACCCATAGTGCAAATCACAGTAAAAACACAGATATCCTATGTACAGTAAACCGTAATACCAGTAATTTGTGAGTTCAGTGTGATAACTGGGGTGCTGATAGTTACAGATTTGTCTGTGCATAATCAGTATTGCACTTAAAGATGGCAGCAGGTATGGCATTTGTGCAACTGGTTCCAGTAAGGTGCAAGACACAGCAGCAGATGTGGTACTGTGCCAAGTCTTTCTGTGCAAACAGCTGAGGTAAAGTTGTTGTGTTGGTGAGTATGTTACAGTCCAGGGGCAGGAGGTGGAGGGGAGGAAGTGAGCAGAATTCAGGGTCCTGATGGCCTGGTGAACAAAGCTGTTTAGCAGTTTACCTAGTTTCACAGTACATTCACACACACACACATCACACATTATCAGCACCATGAATGAAATACAATATTAATTATCGGCAGCATGATTAGCAGTATACAACAGGCTTTTTTTTTACATTGTTCTGGAGTGTGAACGGGTCATCCCAAATAAGCTATTTAAAGCTTTTAGTAGGGAGCCCAATTCTACTATAAAATGATGACGGAAATCAGTCTGATGTCTTTGTGTACAGGAACAAACAAACATATGAAAGACATCCATCCATCTTCTTCTGCTTAATCCTTTTTGGGTCGCGGGGGCGGGGGGGGAGCCTATCCCAGCATGTTTGGGCGAGAGGCAGGGTATACCCTGGACAGATCGCCAGTCCATCACAGGGCAAACACAGAGAAACAGACAACCATTCACTCTCACAGTCATACCTAAGGACAATTTAGAATCCCCAGTTTGATGCCAATTAACCTAACTTGCATGTTTTTGGCATGTGGGATATAGCACATAATCCCAGCATTTGTTTATGTTGAATTAGTAGGTGATTTCAAGATACATAGTCAAGTTATTAAATACTACTGGATTGAATCAACATATAAAACAAAATTACAATGGAGTGACAACTCATCAGTAAAGTTTGTGTAACAAATAGCAGATTAATTATGATTGGAGCTGCATTTTTAGTTTTTTTTCTTGAAGATGGCGATGGAAGGTGACATTTTTATATTCCCATCAAGCTCATTCCAAATCTGCGGTCCTCTGCGCACAATACTAAACCTGTTGGATTTTAGTTTTCGTTTTTTCCCAGTAATTTGTTTTTTATTTCTGGTGGTATAGATGTGTATGGGAAGGAAGGTTGGAATGAGTTCACATAATTTATGGTTGAGTTTGTGGACAACCTGATACATTATACAGGCATTCTGGAAGTAATTATGCTCAGCAAGTCTTAGAAGATTATGACGATGGAAAAGATGACTAGTAGGAGAATTATATTCAGCCCATGATAAGGCATATATGACATTCTTTTGGAGAATTTATAGCTTTTTTAGGTGAGTTGGAAATGTGTTTCACCATGTGATATTGCAGTAATGTAAGTGAGGCTCAAATAAAGTTTCATATAGAGGGAGAAGTGCTGAAAGTGGTAGAAAATGTCTCACTTTAAAAAAACAGAGCAGCATATTTGACCAGTTTCTTGGTTAGATCCTTGATGTGACATTTGAAACTGAGAAATTCATCAATGAGGACCCCCAAGAATTTTATAGAGCTAACTCTTGTAATATTCTGCCCATTAATTTTGGGGCAAAGTTCCTTGGTGTCTGTCTTTTTATTGGAACAGAATACAATATAATTAGTTTTACTGATATTAAGTTAAAGTTTGTTACACTGAAGCCAGGTGTCTATTTTCATAAGTTCACTATTTGTTATCTGTTCAAGTTCATTTGGATTTTTTTTTTTTTTTCCTGTCAGGCAGCTAGGCAAACAGAACAGGGATCTGTCACCCTACTGTGCCAAAACAGATTTACTTTGCCAAGAGGAGCCTATACAGTGCCTAACTTTGCACTGTATATTGTTGTAAACTCCTCCTGTAATAACTTTTAATACTTTATTTTAATTGTTTTACCCATGGAAGACCCAACAGGATGGGGAAGAGGGAAAGGAAGTGTGTGAAGGGGGGAAAGAAAAGGGAGGAGAACAGACAAAAAAACAAAAAAAAAACACAAAAACAAAAAAAAAACAAAACAAAAGACAAACTGCTTCTTCCACCGGAGATGTCTCAACACGAGTCTCATTTCTGCACCTGTTAAAGGAGAGACACTTGTACATGTATGTATGTGTGCCTATATATGAGAACGCGTGCAAAATAAGTGTGAGCATGTGAGTGGTTTGTCAGGAAACATACGAGCGGAGGGCCGGTCGCAGCAGCCCTCCCCCCGAGGACCCAGAGCAGGCAAGGCAGCGCCACCAACCCCCAGCCCCGAGGTCAGCAAGCCCCAGGAAAGCCAAGCATCCACCCCCGGAGAGACGATCAAGGGAGGGCAGGCCGTCCGGCGGCCGGCGTGGTGAGCCCACACCCCTGGATCCGCCCAACCCCCACCCCCCCAGCGGGGCCAACATCCGCCCCCGGGCCCCAGGCACCAGGAGGCCAGCGACCCCACCCCCCAGGACAGAGGCCAGCCAGCGCCCCCCGGCGCGAGCCCCCCCAGGTACCCCCACAGCGGTCCCGCCCCAGCGCCTCGGCCACACACCCCGGGGACCCCCACGTCCAAAGAAGTCCCCTCGCCCAGGTGAGCCCACATTGCCGAGAGGCACTACCCCCCTAATCCAGCCCCTCCCGACTCGCAGACACAGCCCTCCCCATACCTTCACACCCACATGTTCCCATGCACACCCCTCTCACTCAGCCAGACCGACCCATTCTCTCTCACTCCAGTACCCACTTAAATTCACTCCTCATTCACCTTTATTTCAAAAGCCGACTGCGAAGCAGATGCAGTGAGCCTGAACATGCACCAGTGCCCGGCAGTGACCAGGGAGGCCACTGGCGCAGGCCACAGAAGCAGACCCCCACCCCCCGGCGCCCATCTGATTGAACAATCAGCAGACCACCGCAGGTGCCCCAAGATGCCACCCGGCATGCAAAGCGCCACACAAAACCGATCCACCATCACCACCTCCATTCATCACCCTCTCACTCACACTTAAACTCATATTCAGCCCCCCGTCACTTCCTTGGTTGTATCTATATATTAGTAGCATCCAGGGATTTTTACAACATGATAGGTCCCAGGCTCCCCACCAGGCCCCCACGCCCCCAGCAAGACAGGGCAACAGGGGTGGGGGAAGACCCCCACCTCCTCCCCCCGCACAGAACATGGTGGGTGTGTGTCGGTTATATGATATAATTGTGTATAAATGTGTGGACTACTAAAGTGCAATTAAAATTGGGGGGATAGTAATTGAAGCATCGTTAGCCACTGTGATGGGCAGCAGAGCCCCCATCCCCCCAAGCCCTCAGTGTCTAAAATGCAATTAAAATTGAGGTGAGTGCAGCCCCACCACGCGGCAAAGGTATCCCCTTCACCAACACAGTGCGGCACACCCCCACCCCAAAGCCCTAAATGTAACAAAAAAGATCAGGGGAGGAGGAGGGTGGGAAATAAGACTGGGAGGTAGGCGGTCCAAAAACAAGGCCGACCCCCCCCCCCCCCCCCCCAGAAGCCAGCTTGCAGACCGGCTTGTGAGGCCACCCACTACCCCCAAATCCCAACCCAGGGCGAGGGCCGCCAGTGGAAACAACCCAGGACCCACCAGCATCACGTCCCGGCGCTCCAGCACCACTAACATGACGGGGCAGCCAAACATACTACCACTCATCTTACACACACGAACATGGACAACAACAGTCACAATAGTGAACAATGGGCCGGACCCACACAGCGCCCAACACGCCAGGCGACACACCCGAGCACCCACGCAGGCCCACGACCACCCACCCCAGAAACACACCGACAGCTGCAGGCCGCCCTGCAACCACAGCCACCCCGGAACAACCCAATGGAAACACAGCCAACAACCCACACCAATGACCCCCCAGCCACCCCCAAGCACCAACGCACACCCGCTGCCAATGACATCAGGGGCGATGTAGCAAAGTGCCTCACCCCCCAACGCAACAGCAGGGCGGCCGGGACAAGCAAGCCCCGAAACGCCAGCCCCCATGCCACTGGATGGACTGTCCAACCCCTGCCACCCAACAAAGCTCTCCTACCCATACACGCATCCTCCGTCCCCTAGACATCTACCCACAAGTAACTGCTTCCATACACACACATAACTCCACCCACCATCACACATACCCACCTACACAAACACACAACCCCACCTGCCCACTCAACACACACCCACTTCCACATCCGCTCATACACAAGCCTACACTCACACACCCCCTCCCCCACCCGCAGACCCCCGTGAACGGGGAGGGCAACCCAGGATGCGGGCACCAGCCCCTGGGTGGCACCCGGGCCCCAGGAAACACACGACCCCACCACGCAAGAATGCATCAGGGACAACCCCCACCGCCGGCACACACCCGACCCCGGCCCGGGGTGGGGGGACGCCCCCCCAGCACCAGGGGCCCAGGGCCAGACCCAGACCCCCACGACGGGCGAGGCCAGCCAGCCAGGGGCCACAGCCCAACCCCCCCGGCCCACCCCACAGCCCCCCCCACCAACCTCCCCCCCCCCCCCCCCCAGGGCCAGACAGACGGCCACCCCGGAGCAGGCCCCCCGGACACCTGCGGTTGGGGCGCAGCCAGCCATCAGAGGTGCCAAGGAGAGTGAGTCACTGCCCGCCACCCCTCAGATTATAGAATTAATAAGCGGGGACCAGAGAGAATTGAATTCCGCCAATTGATTATTTGAGGAGGCTGATATTCTTTCCAGGCTAATATAATCCAATAGTAAGTTATTATAGTAAGTCGTGCATAAGTTATTTCTTGTTTTCCAGTTCATGAGGATAGCTTTCTTTGCGATGCATAAGGCAGTGAGAACCATGTGTGACATCCTTGCATCTATATTTATTTCACTTAAATCACCTAATATGCAAAGTGTAGGTGAGGGTGGGACACTATACCCAAGTCATGCCGACAGGTCTTCATGTCTTCTGCCAGAACCTTTGAACCGGTGCACAGGACCACATAACATGCATATAGCTATCTGGGACATTGCTAGTACAGTGAGGGCAGATATTTGTGTGACTCAGGCCCATTTTGAACATCCTTTGTCCTGTATAATGAATTCTATGTAGAACTTTATATTGTATAAGTTGTAAGTTAGAGTTTTTAGTCATCTTAAAAGTGTTTAAACATATTTGTGTCCAGAAACTTTCCTCCTTATTAATCGATAAGTCTGTCTCCCATTTTGATATTGGAAGAGATATGGACTCATCCAACTTTGATAATAGTCTATATATTTTCAATATCAATTTTGGGGAACGGAGATTTAGAAACTCTGCCACCTTAACTGGTACTTCAAAATCTGTCTGATTAAGATTAAATCTTGCTTTTATTATGGATTTAAGCTGTTGGTATTCAAAATACTTTTTATCACTGATTTCGTGTTGTGACACTAGATCCTGAAATCGGATAAAATTTCCACCTTGAATAAGATGTTCTAAGTTGTTTATTCCCTTCTCTTGCCATAGTGGAAATTTTAATGTCCTCTTTTGTTGCAGGATATCAGGATTATTCCAAATGGGCGTGAGCTTACAGGGGACAAGTGAAGACCCTGTTATTTTTAAAAATTTCCACCAAGCCATCAAAGAGGAACTAATATTAATACTTTTAAAACACTCATGGCGTTTAATAGAGGGACTTATAAAAGGTAAGTCAGAGATATTTAGTGACCCACAGAGAGCCTGTTCAGCATCTTACCATGGGTTCCCTAATGGGGTTGATTTTGTCCATTTTGAAACGAACTGCAATCTATTGGCTAAAAAGTAATTAAAAAAAATTGGTAAATCTAAGCCTCCACACTCTTTCGCATTTTGGAGGGTTTTTAATCTAATCTGTGATGGTTTATCCTTCCATAAAAATGTACTTATATTTGAGTCTAGAGACTTAAACCAGGCCATTGATGGTTGGGTAGGGGTCATTGAGAACAAATAGTTAATTTTAGGAAGGACCATCATTTTAATGGTTGCGACTCTTCCCATTAATGATAAAGGTAGAGTCCTCCAGCGTGTAAGATCGTCTTGTATCTTTTTTAAAAGTGGGATATGATTTAGTCGCAATAACTCTGAGAGCCTGGGAGAAATATCTATTCCTAAATATTTAACATTCCCTGATTGTATCGGAATAGTAGATGTATTTGGGAAATTGCAATTTATGGGTAAAGCTATTGATTTTACCCAGTTAATAGAGTAGTCTGATAATGATGAAAATTTATCAATGAGCGCCACTGTCTGAAGAAGAGATCTTTCTGAGTTTTCAAGGAAAATCAATACATCATCAGCATAAAGACTTATCTTATGTTCCTTTTCTCCAGTTTGAATACCTCTGATATCAACATTTTGTCGTATGGCTGCTGCTAATGGTTCAATAAAGATGGTAAAAAGTGAGGGAGAGAGTGGACACCCCTGCCTAGTACCTCTCTGAAGATTAAAGCTTCGGGAAGTCTGATCATTTGTTCGGACAGATGCAACTGGACATCTATATAGTGTTTTAACCCAGTTTATGAAAGATGAACCAAACCCAAACTTGTTTAACACCATAAAAAGAAATTTCCAGTTAACCCGGTCAAAGGCTTTCTCTGCATCCAGGGACAAGATTGTAGTTTCTACATTATTGATCTTGCAGTAGTCTATTAAATTAAATAGCCTGCGCGTATTATCAGCCGAGTGCCTACCCTTGATAAAACCTGTTTGATCTGGGTGTATAATAAACGGAATTATCCTTTCCAGTCTTTTGGCGAGAGCTTTGCAAATTATTTTGAGATCGACATTCATAAGCGAGATGGGACGGTAGCTGGATGGAAGCGTGGGTTCTTTTCCAGGTTTAAGGAGCAGGATAATACTAGCCAAATTCATATCAAATCAAATCAAATCAAAATCAAATCAAACTTTATTGTCATATTGCTGTACATACAACTGTAGTGCAGGCAAGATGAAATTGCGTTTCTCTCGGCATCCATATAAGAAGCAGCATGATTAAGACACACTCCCACATAGCTCCACCCCCCCCCCCCATTCATTCACACATCCCTGAGACATACTTGGGGAAAAAGAATAACTAACTATAATATACAAAATGTCCATAGGTGCAGTAGTGTGTATGTGAGATTCCGGGTCAGCTGTTCAGCATCCTGACAGCTTGTGGGAGGAAGCTGTTGATCAGTCTGGTGGTTCTGCCTCTGATGCTCCGGAATCGTTTACCAGATGGAAGAAGTTCAAAGTGTTTATGCAGAGGGTGAGAACGGTCCTTGACAATGTTCAGTGCCCTGCTCCTACAACGGTTCTGAAAAAGTTCTTGGACAGAGGGGAGGGAGACTCCAATTACCCTCTCCGCCCCCTTGACTATCCTCTGCAGGGCTTTTTTGTCTGACATACTGCAGCTGGAGTACCATGTAGAAAACTAAAAACTTTGAGTTGCTAGCTGTTAGCATGAGGCCTACATATCTCTTGAGAGAACACTCACACGTGATCTGCATTGTTGTTTATGCAAATCCGACGGCGAACGCTGGGACAGCGCGTGACGTCATCCATTCAGTAACCAGCAGGCTGCAGACAGAACACCCAGATGCTCTTCTCCTCATCTCAGGCGATTTCAACCACGTTTCACTGTCTCCCATTCTACCCACGTTCACCCAGTATGTCACATGCCACACTAGAGACAATAAAACACTGGATTTATTCTACGCAAACACTAAGGAGGCGTACACCTCATCACAACTCCCCCCACTCGGGAGATCGGATCACAACTTGGTTCATCTCCAGCCGGTGTACAAACCCCTAGTGCACAGACAACCTCCGGCCATGCACACTGTGGAGTTATGGTCTGAGGAGACAATGGACACTCTAAAGGACTGTTTTGAAGCCACCGCCTGGAAGCAGCTCTGCGATCCACATGGTGAGGACATCGATGGCCTCATTCACACCTTCACGGGCTACCTCAGCTTCTGTGTGGACAAATCAGTTCCCACCAAGACCATACGGCGTCACTCAAACAACAAACCCTGGATCAACCCTGAGATAAAAACACTTCTGAGAGAGAAGAAGAGGATCTTCAGGTCGGGGAACAGGGAGATGCTGAAGTCCGTACAGAGGGAGCTGAGGAGAAAGATCAGAGAAGGCAAGGACAGCTTCAGGAAGAAGATGGAGGACAAGCTGCAACAGAGCGACATCAGCGGGGTCTGGAGAAACCTCAAAACCATCTCGGGGCTCCAGAATACCTCCCCCCAGGCCACGGGGGGCAGGGAGTGGGCGAACAACCTGAATCTGTTTTTCAATAGATTTGACCAACCGCCCTCCCCCCTGTCTGCACAACAACCACTGCTGCCTCTAAGAAATCAAGTCCTGCTGCCCACTCCCCACTCCACCGACACCCCCCCCACTCCCAACACACAGCCCCCCATCCTGACCCTGACCAAGACCCAGGTGAGGACGGAGCTGAGGAAGATCAAGGCGAGGAAGGCGTCGGGACCGGACGGCATCAGTGCAAAGCTCCTCAAGTCCTGTGCAGACCAGCTGTGTGGGATTGTGACGTATATCTTCAACATGAGCCTGAAACTGGGGAGGGTACCACAGCTGTGGAAAACATCTTGTGTGGTACCTGTACCAAAAACTTCCCACCCCAAAGGCCTGAACAGCTACAGACCGGTGGCCTTGACGTCCCACTTGATGAAGACCCTGGAGAGACTGCTCCTTGCTCATCTCCGCCCCCTGGTGGAACCAGCGATGGATCCACTCCAGTTCGCCTACCAGCATGGCATTGGGGTGGAGGATGCGGTGATCTTCCTCCTTCACCGTTCTCTGTCCCACCTGGAGAAGCCCGGAAATATGGTGAGGATCATGTTCTTTGACTTCTCCAGTGCTTTCAACACCATCCAACCGATGATCCTGAAGGACAAGCTGCTGCGCGCAGGGGTGGACCAGCACCTGTCATCATGGATCCTGGACTACCTCACGAACCGGCCTCAGTGTGTGAGAACCCGGGACTGTGTTTCCGACACGATCATCAGTAGCACGGGGGCCCCCCAGGGAACGGTGTTGGCTCCCTTCCTGTTCACTCTTTATACTGCGGACTTCTCACACAACACAACACACTGCCATCTACAGAAGTTCTCTGATGACTCTGCGATCGTTGGTCTCATCTCCAACGGAGATGAAGCTGAGTACAGAGGGCTTATCCAGGACTTCGTGGACTGGTGCCATCGGAACTGCCTCCAGATCAACGCGAGGAAAACTAAGGAGCTGGTGGTGGACTGCCGCAGGCATGGGCAGCCCCTCACAGCACCAGTAAATATACAGGGAACAGACATCGAGATGGTGACATCCTATAAGTACATGGGTGTTCATCTGAACAATAAACTAGACTGGTCACACAATACTGACGCACTCTACAAGAAGGGACAGCGCAGGCTGTTCCTGCTGAGGAGACTCAGGTCTTTTGGTGTACAAGGGGCGCTGCTGAAGTCATTCTATGACACGGTGGTGGCATCAGCCATCACTTTTGGAGTGGTCTGCTGGGGCAGTGGCATTACTGCAGCCGATAGGAAGAGACTGAACAAACTGATTAAGAAAACTAGCTCTGTCCTGGGGCAGCGCCTTGATCCGATGGAGGAGATAGGAGAGAGAAGGACGGTGGCTAAACTGTCATCTCTGCTGGAGTCCGAGTTCCACCCTATGCAGGACATACTGGATGCACTGAGGAGCTCATTTAGCAGCAGACTACATCATCCCAGGTGCACAACCGAGAGGTTTCGTAGGTCCTTCCTACTAACGGCTGTCAGACTGTACAACCTAAGCAGGGCTGCTCGCAGAGATAGCAAAAAGACGTAACAAACTAATAGTTTTTTGAATGCAAAAGATGCAATAGACTTACACAATGGTCCTCTCCGGCATACAACTAGGAACATACCAGTCGCTATGGAGGGTGAGAATATGTATGGGCACATAATCATACCATGTAGGATAACTAAGTAGTCGGTTATGCTGTTTCATCCCATCTAGCAACAATGCTCTGCACTGGGTGTGTTTATATTTATATATCTATATACAGTATTTATTCCATCTAGCTACAATGCTCCGCACTGTGTTTTTATATATCTACATATTATTCCATCTAGCTACATTGCTCCGTACTGTGGATGTTTATATATTTACATATTTATTCCATCTAGCTAAAATGCTCTGCACTGTGTGTTCATATATTCATATATTTATTCCATCCAGCTACAATGCTCTGCACTGTGTGTCTGTGTGTGTGTGTGTGTATATACTATATATCTTATAGTAATATGTACATATGTATATTAGCTGCTCTTGCTTGCTCGTTTTTTTTCTTGCCTTCTGATTGTTGCTCTGAGTGTTGCTATCCCTGTGCTGTTGCAATCCTGGAATTTCCCCGTTGTGGGACTAATAAAGGCTTATCTTATCTTATCTTATCTTATCTTATGTAGCAATGCAGTACGTCAGAACACTCTCCACCACAGCTCTGTAGAAGGTCCTGAGGATGCAGATGGGGAGAGAGGCCTGTTTGAGTTTCCTCAAGAGGTGTAGTCTCTGCTGAGCCCGCTTCCTGATCTCCAAGGAATTCTTGCTCCAGGTCAGGTCCTGCGAGATCTGCACTCCGAGGAAATTGATGTTCTCTACTCTCTCCACTAAACGGCCGCCGATGCTGAGGGGGACGTGCTCAGGCTGTGACCGCCGGAAGTCGATAATCATCTCCTTCGTTTTGTCCACGTTGAGCACCAGATTGTTCTCCCTGCACCAGCCCTCTAGGTCTCTCACTTCTTCCCTGTACATTGATTCCTCATCCCTCTGAATAAGTCCCACCACCGTGGTGTTGTCTGCAAACTTAATAATCTGGTTCCCCTCGTGTTTGGATACACAGTCATGTGTTAGAAGTGTAAACAACAGTGGACTGAGTACACAGCCTTGAGGGGTTCCGGTACTCAGCGTGACAGAGTTGGAGATGTTGTTTCCAACCCGGACAGACTGAGGTCTCTCAGTCAGGAAATCCAGGATCCAGAGACATGTGGCGGTGTTCAGACCGAGAAGGAGTAATTTCTCTATCAGTCTCTGGGGAATAATGGTGTTGAATGCTGAACTGAAATCAATGTACAGGAGTCTTGCGTAGGTGTCTTTCTGGTCCAGGTGGGTGATGACAGAGTGTAGGGTGGTGACTATAGCATCCTCCGTGGAGCGGTTTGAACGATATGCAAACTGGAGCAGGTCGTGTGATGCAGGGAGGCAGGCTGTGATGTGTGGTTTGACAAGCCGTTCAAAACACTTCATCACAATTGGTGTAAGTGCAACAGGACGATAGTCATTCAAACAGGACACCACTGGTTTCTTTGCCACCGGTACAATGATAGAGGTCTTGAAGCATCTGGGAACGATGGCCTGACTCAGGGAGATGTTATAAATGTCAGTCAGGACATCTGCCAACTCGCTCGCGCAGTCTCGGAGCACACGTCCCGGAATGTTGTCTGGAGCTGCAGCTTTGCGTGGGTTGATTCTGGATAGGGTCCTCCGTGTGTCCGCTGTGTTAATGGTAAAAGCTGGTCCGACCGATGGTGGGAGTGGGCCGGCCCTACCTCTGATTGTCGAGTTTGATGCTTCAAAATGTGCAAAGAAGTTGTTAAGCCTGTCTGGAAGCAAAGCGTCGTCATCATCGACCCCCTGCCTAGACTTAAAGCCCGTCAGTGTCCAAACTCACTGCCACATCTGCTTGGTGTTCCTAGTGTCACAGAGGTGTCCCTGGATTTTCTCCGCATAGGCGCGCTTTGCCGCCTTAATTCCCTTTGAAAGCGCAGACCTGGCTGAGCGGAGGTCAATCCTGTCCTTCGCTCTGAACGCTGCATCTCTGGCTGTAAACAGCGAGCGCACCTCTGCAGTCATCCAGGGCTTATGATTACCCCGCATAGTGATGGTCTTCACTGTAGTGAAATCCTCTGTGCACTTCGCGATGTAGCTGGTGACCGAATCAGCATACTCCTCCACATCTGTCCTGTCTTCCTGGGAGGCTGCTATTTTGAAGATCTTCCAGTCTGTGTGCTGAAAACAGTCTTGCAGTGCAGAGGTTGCACTCTCTGGCAAAATCCTGATTTGTTTCACTGCTGGCCTGCTGCGCTTCAATAAAGGTTTGTAGGCAGGAACCAGCATCACAGACATGTGCTCAGAACGGCCGAGATGGGGGCGGGGTATTGCTTTATATGCATCTGTGTTTGTGTACACTAAGTCCAACATATTCTCTCCTCTGGTCTTAAAGTCTACACATTGTTTAAACTTGGGGAGCACAGTCTTTAAGCTGGTGTGGTTAAAATCCCCCGCAACCACCACAAAACTGTCCGGGTGTGACGTTTGGATTTCACTGATCGCATTGTGCAGTACCCCGAGTGCCTTCTTTGCATTAGCTTTAGCGTTAGTGCTCGGCGCTATGTAAACACCAACTACAAACACATTGCTGAATTCCCTCGGCAGATAAAATGGCCGACAATTAACAATAAGGAACTCCGCCAACGGAGAGCAGTGTTTAGACACTAACGTGGCATTAACGCACCAGTTCTTGTTAACATAGATGCATAGCCCACCCCCCCGGCTCTTACCGGAGCTCGCCGTTTCCCTGTCGGCACGGAACATCACCATATCTTCCAGCTGAATGGCCTCGTCAGGAATGTTGTCGTGGAGCCATGTCTCGGTGAAAACAAACACACAGCAGTCCCTCCATTCTCTCCGGGTTTCTCTCAGCAAACGCAGCTCGTCTACCTTGTTTTCGAGGGCGCGGACGTTTGACAGAAGAAGCGACGGTACCGCTGGTCTGGAGGGGTTAGCCTTTAGCCTAGCATGGATCCCGGCCCTTTTTCCTCGCTTTTGCTTGCGTTTGCTCTGCTTCCGCTTCCTCCTCTCCTGGGTAGCTTCCAGCGGGGACTCCGCCAGAATTCCATGCTGGCGTAGAATGTCCAAATCACAACCGATCGCCGCGATTCTTGCAGCGTGCAGTACCTTGATGTTTAATAAGGTCTCACGGTTGTAAGTTTTACAGAATGTACGTCTGGGATGATTAAAACTCTCACACTCGCTGATGCCAAGAGGGGCCGCTGCGTCTAGGCGCGCCGCCATCTTTTTTTTTTTTTTTTTTATATTCGGAGGAATTACATTATCTTCTTTGATTTGGTTCACCATTTTAAAAAAAGTAGGTGCCATCACGAGCCAAAATTCTTTATAAAATTCTACTGGAAAACCAACTGGGCCTGGGGCTTTGTTGTTTGGGATGTGCTTAAGTGCCTCCTGGAGTTCAAACACCTGAAGAGGTGCATCCAGAGCCGCAATCTGTTCATTATTTAATTGTGGTAGGTTAATATTGTCCAAAAATGTATTTATCTCTGAGTCAGATGGGTTAACCTGTGATGAGTAGAGATTTTCATAAATCTTTCTGAAGGAGTTATTTATTTCTTCAGGCACATGGGTAATATTTCCAGTCATATCCTTGATAGAATGGATAGTTGTTTTTTCTTTATTCAATCTAAGCTGCTAAGTTCATTTGGATTCTGGTGAGCAAAAAATAAATTAGTGTCATCAGCAAACCGTACTTTATGTAGTAGAGACAAGGAGTTAGCAATGTCATTTATATACAGAATTAATAGAACTGGTCCTAAAATGGAACCCTGGGGAACCCCGTGATCGATGGATTTATATGAAGACTTGTGATTATTTATATAAACATATATACCTGTTTCCTTCAATACTTTTGCTGTACTTTCCCAGTCATCTGGTAATTCTTTCCTGCCACCCAGAGCCTGTTTCAACCCCTTCCTGAACTCAGTGAGACCTTCTTCCTTCTGTAACTTCCCCCACTTAATCTTTTGCTCTGCCTTCACTCGCTTGCTCTTCTTGCTTTCCAAAGTCATCCTACAGACTACCGTCCGATGCTGTCTAGCTACATTCTCCCCTGCCCCCACCTTGCAGTCTCCTATCTCTTTCAGATTTCTCCTTCTACATAAGATGCAGTCCCCCTGTGTGCACCTACCTCCACTCTTGTTAGTCACCCTATGTTCTTCTCTCTTCTTAAAGTATGTGTTCACCACAGCCATTTCAATCCTTTTAGCAAAATCCATAACCATCTGTCCTTCCACATTTTTCTCCTTAAAACCATACCTACCCAGAACCTTCTCATCACCTTTGTTCCCTTCACCTACATGTCCATTAAAGTCTGCTCCAGTCACCACTCTCTCCCCCCAGGAACACTCTCTACCACTTCATATAACTTACATTATAATTCCTCTTTCTCTTCTACCTGACATCCAACTTGTGGGGCATAAGCACTGACAACATTCAACATCACACCTTTGATTTCTAGCTTCAAACTCATGATTCTGTCTGACTCCCTCTTCACCTCCTGGACACTCTTCACATACTCTTCCTTCAAGATTACTCTTACTCCATTATTCTTCCTATCTACACCATGGTAGAACAGTTTCAATCCACTTCCAATGCTCCTAGCCTTGCTTCCCTTCCATCTGGTTTCTTGAACACAGTATATCAACCTTCCTTCTCTCCATCATATCAGCAAACTCCCTGCCTTTACCAGTAATAGTCCCCACATTTAGTGTCCCTACTCTCACCTCCACACTTCTACCCTTCCTTTTCTCTCTCTCCCTCTTAACACACCTTCTCCCTCTCCTCCTCCTCGATCTTTCACCCTTTTCTGACACATTTATTGAAAAAAAAGCAGGCGACCTGTCATAATTATAGTTCTAAAACAGGTTGCTCGATCATGCTTGTCTATGATGAAATGGATGAGCTGAGTTTAAACTTTTCATCCTGATCAGCTGTGGTTCCTGTGTGGTGACGACATAATGATTGCTTTATAGGCCAGATAACCAACGTTAGTCCTGATGTTTCCTCAGCATCAGTGTCATTAAATCCTGACCACTTTACATTCCAGTAAGTCACACTTCACTGGTTTATTGAAAGTAGCTGTTTATTATGTTTGGACTTTCTTCCTCTACTTCTGTAATTATATACAGACTAAACTCAATTTTAGGTTGGATTCAAAAAGTTTCATTATGAGCAGCAATAAAGGGAGCTATTTTAGACTATTGTGGGGAACTCATTAAGAACTTTTATTCCTGATTATCCTGTGTGAATCTCACTGAAAAATGGAGTGAAAATGTTATTCTTGTTCTCCCTGTGTGACCAGTGTGAAGCAGCGGCAGTGGCAGTACTCAGACGGTGAATATGCGGTGTGAGTCAGCGTTACTGTCAGGTTGAGTCGATCAGGTCACCGTTGCTCTGCTGCTGTCATCGCCGTCCTTGAGAGGGGTGTTGCCTCTCGTGTGGCATCTCGGCACATCAACAGAACACCATTCTTCATAAAGCAGAGAGCTAATATCCATGGCATCAAGCGGCGGATTCTTTTATTTTCAAACCACGTCCTCGCCATCTCTGCAGCAGAGTGCGCGTGTGAGGGAGAAAATTGAATTCCCAACTTTGCTGCCTGGTGCAGGAAGGCATGAATGAATAATTAGAGGCCTGTAGGCAACAGATAAGAAAAATAAAGAGTCACTTTGATGTCGATCACGAATTGTTTCACATTTACAGCCTGCGCACACTCAAAACACATGCACGCATCGCAATTGCCACCTATAGATACACCCACGTGGATTCAAAAATGTGAACCAGAGTTTATCTTTTAGTTTTACATCTACACATTCACAGCTGATGGGACGACTGACAGTCTCTGCTGCTCTGTCTTATTCTGGCATGTTCTACTTTGTGTTTTTTTTCTGTTCGTTTTTGTGTTTTCACAGTTGTCCAAGCAGAGTAGCCCAGGCTGCTGCTGGGTTCACGCAGCATTATAACCCCCATGATCCCTCCTGCAGGTGCTGAGCCCACTGGAGGGTGGACCCATGCATCTCCTTTGAGGACACTGGAACCTTCTCTCATAGGGATCACACTGGATCACTCAGAGTTATTTTTTTTTGACTTATTAACGCTGTATTTAAATGTCCCATTCACTGAAAAAAATATTTGTTTAGGTTTTAACTTTCTGAGATGTCTATTGGTCACTTGATTATAAAAAAAACAAAACAAAACAACAAACAAACAAACAAACAAACATGAAGACGTTCACTTCTCTTAAAAAAACAACACTTTTCTTTTTGTTTCCCATCAGCCATTTTAACTCTTCAAGGTTTCTTCCTCCACCTTTGAGTGTGAGAATTTGTGTACCCCTAGTGGCAGAGCACGGGACACCGCCTGCCTTCTCACTCTGACTTCGTCAAAAGTAAGTGAGAAATTTCTGGGTTGTTTTAAATGTATTGCTTTCTTGTTCATATACTTTGAAGATAAGATGACGAGGTAACTCTGTACAAAAAATGGTGTCAAAAGACTGAACAATTTTTTGTGTAAATACGTCCAAAGTCCAGTTTTGACTGAGTTATGGAATTTAAAGAGGTGCTACAACATTATGCAAACTAGATGCATAAATTTATTCCTATCTGAAATTTTGGATCATATTTTACATCTTTCTAATTGACAGTAAGCCATTATCTCTTACCACTTTCAACTTATAGCCTTGGAAATCTGAACTATTTTGGCAACATACACACTCAGAGGGTTAAGGAAAGGTAAACCCAGCCTTGACATGTGCTGCTGCTCTGTCATTGGCAAGTCTGTCTGCAAACATAGACAGCGGTGGAACCCAGCCAAGGCATTAGCTTCAGAGCTGGGGATATACTGTAGCTTACTAAGTGTAGTCTGTAGATTTCAGTCACCCTGATAGACACCCCTGTTTACACCTGGGCACTCCTACTAGCTTATTTTGTTATATTTCCACTGTGATTCTGGCCAGCATTGGCTTGGCTAGGTGGTCATTGTCGGTCAGTCTAACAGCATTAGTGCATGTGTCAGCTCAAGGTGGCTAGCTGAAGCTAACAGTTTACTCCAGCAACTGGTCATGTCTTATTAACCACTGAAACCACACACTCCTGTCCACCACTGATGCTTTATTTGATGCATTCTTTCAGACAGATTTATGTTTGCTTGCTCAGGCTTTCTATCTGAGCAATATTGACATAAGAGGGAGGGTGGCATTAACTGCAGTTCTTGATCATGTAAAGGGACGTGCACTGAAGTGATCTGTACTGAGGAAGTATTATGGATTTTTTTATTTACTGTCCGTTCATTCTGTCTCCTGTAATCATAAATGACATTACACTCATTACTTTTCCCATAATATAATGAAGATCCAGCCCCAGACTTGAGCACTCCCGACTCAGCATTCTCAAAACAATGCTTATCTGTTTGGTCTATTGTATTAAAACTCTCTGCTCTGTCCTGAGACTTTGGATCACATGTGGTACTCACTTGCCAGCAAGACACAACACTTTCTCTTCTTGGCCAAGATGCAATAATAAAAATCCAGAAAAGGCATATTTGATTTTGCGCTCTATTTTATTCATGAGATCAAAAAGTTACATTTATTAATATAATGAAAATCCACAACAGAAGGCTGAAAAATGTTGTTGCAATTTGACTAAAATATGTCACTGACATTTTTTTTTTTTTTTCAGATCTGTGGGAGCTGCCAGAAAATGAGACCTTTAATGTCTGGTTTGCTCACCGTATTATTATTATCAATGGGGGACAACAGCTACAGAATCTACAGAGGACCAGTGATGTGGTGGGTGAGGATGTTAAGTCCTAATGACGGGACAGAGTCGTTGTGATGAGTTCAGTGACCACGCCTCTGCAGGTGTAACCATTACTGTCAGTAGCTAAAAGAGTATATACTGTATATATTAATATGCAAGTTATTATTGGGATACTCAAGGTAGCATATTCAAAATTCTCACAGAAGGGATGTGGGTGTATCCTGAATTCTAAATTTGGTGCTCATGTATTGTAAATGCTGTCAGTTTTATTCATGTATTACTGCCTATGTGTGTGTGCAATGCTAATTTGTCTGATGAGGTTCTAGTTTTAGAGGCCGTGGGGATAAAACTGTATGAATGTCTTCATTATACTCCTCAGTGCAGCTGAATAAATTCTGAACACTGAATCAGAATAACTCCTATACGTCTGTCCCATAAAAACATCTCTGTAAATCACAACGTCGATTATTTCTTCCTTCAGGTCGATGATTTGAGAGAACAAAAACTTCATCTCCAAGGGTTTATTCTTGCTGCGTCCCACTGGGTGAATTAAACTACATTTTCTATTAATGGTTTCTATCAGAATGTATGTCTGCAAAGAAAACATGTGATTGAATCAAATGACTTTGTGAACTTGAATTATTTCAGTTTAATCTACACAACAAAAACTGACTTCATTTGTCAGTATAAACTGAATATTTGCAGGAATGATTTCTTATTCAGGGACAGCGGTGTCTAGCAGCTGAAGGTTCCCGACCCGTAGATCACAGGCAAAGTAGGGTTTGTTATGCTGAACTTTACAATCTTTACTGTTCATTTCTGAGGCAGAGGTGTCCAGGTGAGAGTTCTTCAGGGAGGAGGTATGCAGGTAATCCAGAGGGCCTGAGGTGGTGGTGGTGGGGGAGGTTAATTGATTTTGTGGAAAGGTTTTGAGTTCCTTATGTAAGTTCCCCCTCCCCCCTCTGGTATAGTGAATCCAGGCCGCAACTGTCATTGTAGATGCATTCATTGAGATGTCAGCGTTTGGTGAACTGCCCACTACTTTGGTCTCTTTCTTCCATCATTCTAAGAAAGTGCAAAGAATCAAGGGAGAAAAGGCTGGAGGAGAAATGCAAGGAAGTGGAGAAGTTGCCATTCAATACAAGATTAAGGAGATCTCAGGGTCCAAATCTTCAGTCTCCTTCAAGTGCATCAAATCAGTGGGCAAGATGCGAAAGACATCACTTCCTGCTGGGAATAATACATCCAAGACCTCTTTGAGGATGACCAAACAGGCGAGAATATAATCCCTGTCACTACAGAGACAGGCCCACTTATCCTGAAATCTGATTAAAGGTGAGGTCTTACATGGGAGAGAGGCAAGGCAGCAAGAGCCCAGCAGGAATGGGGAACAGGCTAGCAGGTAGGAAGGTTTGACCTAGGGGACAAGGAAAAGCAGTTTGGTGTGCCGGAGTCAGAATACTGATGCAGGAGCTGAGGGTGATCACCCAGATGCCAGCAATTAACCTTCCAGCTCCTGACGAGAGAGCTATGTCACAACAAGTCATGGTGCGTGTCCAGTGGACATGTCATTTATTCGTTTCCCATTCACTGTGTATGTGAAACGCAGCAGAAAACATTCGGCTCCAATGCTTTAAGATTCAGGCTGCGGTGTGTTGAGTAGCCTGTACTTCCCCCTACCTCTCATTTGCATAAAGTTGAAGTTTTCTAACCTTATGCAAATGAGTTCCGACACCCAGCATGCGTTAGCCGCAGTGATGTGGTGCTGAACATTTAAACCACTGGGTTTTGATGTCAAACAATGACAGACTCATTAAATCCTCTGACTATTTCTCACACAAAGTGTTGTTAGAAACATTTTAGGTGGTTTGTTTCAAAGATGGGAGACTCGTAATCTGCCATGTTGCCCAAGAGCTTCAGTCTGTGGAAGAC
Organism: Pholidichthys leucotaenia; assembly: GCA_020510985.1. Classification (NCBI taxonomy): domain Eukaryota; kingdom Metazoa; phylum Chordata; class Actinopteri; order Cichliformes; family Pholidichthyidae; genus Pholidichthys; species Pholidichthys leucotaenia. The sequence goes on from CM035840.1 coordinate 283,676,347, forward strand.
CACCCACGGCTGGATCCATGAACCAGTCAGGAGCAGCCTGTGTGTCCTCAGCAGCAGGGCCAATGAGAGTCTTCCCCCTTGACAGAGCTCTTTGACTACTGGTTTTCCAAAATATCACTTATTTTCTGTCACTCCACCTGGTTATGCCTATCCCCACACTGCACCCCCCCCCCCCCCCATGCAATGCCTTCTGACAAAAAAAAAGGACCAGTTGACAAGATGGTGCTGTGCTTATCCAGCTACACAACATTACTTTTGTCAGCTTAAATAATTTCAAATACAGAATTAAACTAGAAAAGAACTCAGAGAGTGCATTCCTCCGCCAAGGCTCCTTCAGTCCCTCATGGATCACCTCCAAAATGTAATGGGTTTGTGTGTAGCTCATGAGCCAGTTCTGGTGAAAATTGCATCAAAGTCTATCCAGTAGTTTTGGAGTACTGCTGCTAAAACAGTGTGAGAAGAGCCTTGGTGGAGGCACGCATCCCTGGATCATTTCCAAAAGGGATTCATCCTTGACCCAAGGGCTACCTCTGGTGAAAATGTCATCAAAATCCATACAGCAGTTTTTGCATAATCCTGAAAACATATGTAACCTCCTTGGTAGAGGTAATAACATTCAGCACTTTTTGTCTGATTATGGTGGGGAAGGGGTAGCTCAGGGGGACATCCCTGTGGGCAAACAGTCCAGGGGGAGTTGACACAGTTCATGCACACCAAGCACATGCACTGATAGAACCTAGGTGGTGATCTTTGCCCTCTGCACTCTGAAGTACCAGTCTGCAGAACACTAATTTTTTTAAGGTATTATAGATTTTTTTTCCCACCACAGACACAGCAATGGCCCATCAAAAGTGTCTCACTGGAGTGGTGGCCTAGTGGTAGAGCATCAGCCCCACAACTGGGAGGTCATAGGTTCAAGCCTCAGCCGGGTCATACCAAAGACCATGTAAAAATGGTACTTCCTGTCTTCTAGCTTGGTGCTCAGCTTAAGACGGGGTGGATTTTGAGAAAATGTGACACATTGAGGCATTTTTTGTTACATGGTGTTTTAACACAATATGAGTATGCTGAACATGAATGGGATGGTTACCAACCTCAATTTGGGGGTTTAAGCACTGAAAAAGAACATTTAAAATAGACCCCTAAAATTTCATAGTTTTCATCTTGAATTAGCTTAAATTCCAAAAAAGCAAAATTATTAATTTTCTGTGATACATTAAATAACAATTTTAATACTACCCACTGGTTTTAGAAAAAAACTGAAGAGAACAAAACATATAAAGACCTCACTGGTCTACTTTTAACCCCTTGCACTCTGGTCAATTTCCCTAAAAACGCCAAAAAATAACGTACCCAAAGTAAATCAAAAGCTGTTCTTCAACCCTTTGCAGCATCTTCATGGGGTTGGTCTCATTTAAAAGAAAACACTTTGAATTTTTTGGCAAAATAGTCATAATCTCTCTAAGTGCTCCGGCCACTGAGTAACAGTCATCTAAACATACTGAACTTGAAGAAAATAAATTTTGCCTGGGTGTTTTTTTGGATACAAATGCTTGCAAATAACACACAGCTGTCAGATCCGGGCTGGGAAATGCAACAGAAATGTAGAACCAAGTGTTATCCAGCTGAAGTCAAAATTTTGTAACAATACCACAAAAAATGAATATATTACACAACTCTTTTCTTAGGTTGTTCCCAGGCGTTTTTGAACTGTGCCAAATTGTGCCAAATGGCACAGTTTGGAAAAACGTCTGTAACTTTTGAATGATTTAATATAGAAGCTTCATCTTGGGCTCTAATGAAAGGTGAAGGGCTGTGTGTGTGTGGGGGGGGGGGGGGGTTGTTTATTCATTCATGAATGAATGAATGAACAAACAAGCCCCCCACACACAAAGAAGCATGCCACGTAAAAAATGTGTGGCTTTTTTTAACAAGAAAAAATAACCTACAGTGCAATAAAAATTAGACTAAAATATCTGTAATGTAGAAGATAACAACTCCCCCCCCCCCCGCTACAGAGGATGGACGTCGTCCATCGACACATGACGGACCGCGGCCATGCGCCGCGGTCTACTACGCACAGTTGTACTAAAATATCTGCAATAATATCTGCAATCCGCTACAGAAGAGTAGCGGGGGGGGGGGGGCGTTCACATTCCGGACGCGGCGCACGGACTAGACACAGTCCGTGCGCCATCCGGACCGGACCGGAGCAGTCCGGGTCCGTCATGTTGCGATGAGGCACAGTTGTAATTTACCGATCAGTCAAAAGTCATTTTGATTACAATTTTCAGGGATAAAGAATAATTTAGCTTATAACACTTACCTGTCCACAACAGCAGTGTCACTGGCAAACTTCTCTTCCTCATTGTCAGCCGAACATGATGCTGGTCCGGTTGTTACGGACTTGTGGTTCTGGTCCCGCGACCCGGTCAAACCATAATTCCATTATTGCGGTTTTGCGCTTCCATGATTGCGGTTTTGGTGAACGATTTTTCAAAACAAATAAGAACAGTAGTAAGAAAAAAAGACCGGCGAACGCATGTGTGTCACCCAGCGGCTTACACAAAACAGATTTTAGGCAAGGGACGCACGCTTTCGAACTTCTGTGCTTCAATTGGTTCGCTGTATTCGCAGCCGTTGGTAGGCGGGTCCTTCTTGCTAGGTTTTCAGTCATTGGTTCTTCAAGGTTTCAGAAACCCAATTCAAGGCTCTTATTAGTCGAATGAGAGGTCAATCAAATCTAAACCAATCAAAGCACTCCTTTGGCTTTCTGTTCGCGGCTGTGTCTGTAGTGGAAGAACGGAAATGCAGCTTTTTTTTTTTTTTTTCAGTGCGCACTAGGATGCACAGTTTGCATCCTAGGGCACTCTCATGCGCCCTAGGACGCAGAGACGTGGCCGCCCACGGTACACTGGAGTGCAAGAGGTTAAAGTGACCCTCCACCAAAAATTGATTTTTTTTTTCCTGTTAACATATCTGTAATATGTTTTTTTTTTTTTTTTTTTTTTTAATGACTTAAAAGAAATACAAGGGCAGGGGGGTGCTGACAAGTTCATAGGCTGAAAAGTTCATTGTGGCATGGCAAGGAAAGTTTATCTGTATAGAACATTTCATGTACAAGACAATTCAAAGTGCTTTACATAAAAACATTAAAACATTACAGCAGGTTGCAAAAGGAAAATATTAGAAGTTAAAAGCAAACTAAGAAGTAAGTTAAACAGAAACAAAAACAAGCTAAAATAGAATACGACAGAAATAAGATTTACAGTGCATTTTAGGAGATTAACTCTTGTTCTACTGAAAGGCCGCAGCAAATAGGAGAGTTTTAAACCTGGAATTAAAGCAGCTGAAAGTTTCAGCAGCCCTGATGCTTTCTGGGAGTTTGTTCCATATGTGAGTGGCATAAAAACTAAATGCTGCCTCACCGTGTTTGGTTCTAACTCTGGGCACGGATAGTAGGCCTGACTCTGATGATCTGAGCATTGTGGGTGGTTCATAATGGACCAGCAGATCTGAAATATATTTTGGCCCTAAACCATTCAGAGCTTTAGAAACCAACAGGAGCATTATGAAATCTACTTTTTGACAGACAGGAAGCCAGTGTAAAGTTCTGAGAACTGATGGACTTTTTAGGGAGACCTGTGAGGACAGCATTACAGTAGTCAAGTTTACTGAAGCTAGATGCATGGACAAGTTTATCTAGATCCTGCTGAGACATCAGACCTTTAATCCTCGCTATAAGTTGTAATAGGCCCCTTATAAGTTATAATAGGCTTATTTCACTTCATTTCATTCTTAATGTGGCTGTTAAAATTCAAGTCTGAGTCCAGAACCACATCCAGATTTCTGGCTTGGCTGTTGGTTTTTATCATCATTGATTGAAGCTGAGTACCAACTTTGAGGCTTTCTTCTTTGGCTCCAAAAAACTATTATTTTCAGTTTTGTCTTTGTTTAACTGAAGAAAATGCTGACATATTCACTCTTTAATTTGACTAATGCGTTTGATCACAGTTTTAATTGGACCCTAATCTCCTGGTGAGACTGTTTTGTAGATTTGTGTATCATCTGCATAATTATGGTAATATATTTTGTTGGGTTTTTTTATGATTTGAGCTAGTGGGAGCAAATAGATGTTGAAAGCGAAAGTCCGAAAATGGGACCTTGGGGAGCTCCACAGGTTATTTTTGTTAGCTCGGATTTGTAGTTACCTATAGACACAATGTAGTTACCTCTACCAACTGTGGCCTACTTGGTAGATCATCCACCCCACAACTGGAAGGCGGGGGCTCAAGTCCTGGTCAGGTCATACCAAAGACCTGGTAAAAATGGTACTTTTGTGGTACACATACTTGAGATGCTTAGGCTGCATATGTATATTACTGTTACCTCACGTCTTAGAAGGAACAATAAGTCTGGACCTCCTGGGGATAACAGGAGGGTGTGAGATGTGTCTTTAGAAATGGTTCTGAAAAGACTTCCTGACCACCAGGGTTTTAGGTGGAGAGGAGAAGACCTGGGGGGTGATGTATTGTCTCTGGGGATTGAATGACAATGTGACTCTGTACTTTGATGTCCCGGGTATAAAAAGGGGAGATGTGGGAAGTTGGTTCTCTTTTCTGTTTGAGAGGATGTTGGAGACATGTGATTGTTAATAAACCTAAATTGAGAAATAAATTCAGCCTCTTCATTTCACGCTCTCCACACTGGTGACCTTAAGACGTATAATGAGCAGAGACAATTCCCCTGAACCAGACTCGCCAAGGACCAGCCAGGCAAACGCAGTCTCAGTCAAGCTACCAGAATTCTGGCAGGACAACCCGGACTCATGGTTCCTCCTGGCCGAAGCCCAGTTCGCTCTCGGGGGAATAACAGCAGATGACACAAAGTTCTACCACGTCATCGCCAAACTCGACAGCCACACAGCTCGACATGTGCGGAGCCTGGTGCAGCGCCCACCCGCTGGTGACAAATACGGCGGGTTGAAAGCTGCACTCATTCAGCGTTTCACTCCCTCAGCCCAGGAGAGAGCTGAGAGACTCCTGGCCCTGCACGACTTGGGAGAAAGCACGCCTGTTGACCTGATGGAAGACATGCTGAGGCTGAGAGGCTCAGACGACGATGATTTCCTCTTCACTCACATCTTCCTGAGAACTCTACCGTCGGAGACGAAGGCGACCCTGGTGGGCTCTCAGTTTGTTACCCAGCGGGACTTCTGCACGCTTGCCCAGGGGGCGCAGCGGATCCTCAATGCCAGCAGACGGCACACGGCCACTGCAGCAGCGGCAGACCTCGGCGCGACGACCGGGAACAGCAAAGGGCCAGAGGCGACGGAGGCAGATACACCAACAACGGCGGCGGCGAAGCCCCGACACTGCGGAGGAGACGACCTCTGTTTTTACCATCGTCATTTCGCAGAGAGGGCCCGCAAGTGTATACAGCCGTGTCAGTTCAAGAGCTCGGGAAATGCCAGGACCGGAAGTCGGTAGCAGCTGCGGCCCTCGGTGAACGGAACAAGCTGCTCTACCTGACGGATGCGCATTCTGGGAGGCACTTCCTCATGGACACAGGCTCCCAAGTGAGGTTTCATCATGCCAACCTACGCTGACCGGCTGGCAGGCCCCAGGAGTCATGGAGCATCAGTGGCGAACGGCTCGAGCATTAAGACCTTCGGTGAAAGGACTCTACTTCTGTCCCTGCACGGCCGCACATATGAGTGGACTTTTATTATCGCGGCGGTGAGTTTCAACATGTTAGGTGCTGATTTTCTGTGCTCACACGGGTTGTTGGTTGATCTTCCCAATAGACGCTTGGTTAATGCACTCTCCTTTTACTCTATCCCTTGTGCAGCTCGAGTGTCCCCGCCCACAGCACAGGCCAACGTCGCCACAGCAGGCAGTAAGTTTCACACACTCCTCACTCAGTTTCCAGCACTCACGGTTCCCACGTTTTCAGCAGCCGTCGCTAAACACGGGGTGGAGCACTTTATCACTACCGCTGGTCCCCCCATTTTTGCAAAAGCTCGGCGCTTGGATGCAGCTAAACTGACCATAACGCGCGAGGAGTTCGCCAACCTTGAAAGGTTGGGCATCATATGGCGTTTGAACAGCCCATGGGCTTCCCCGCTCCACATGGTCCCTAAGGCTGACAGCTCGTGGCGGCCTTGCGGTGATTTCCGCAGGTTGAACAACGCTACAGCGCACGACCGCTACCCAATTCCCCATATTCAGGATTTTTCGGTTCATCTTGCGGGGGCGCGCATTTTTTCTAAAATAGACTTGGTCCGCGGTTACCATCAAGTCCCAGTACGCGCTGAGGACATTCCCAAAACAGCGGTAATAACTCCGTTTGGACTTTTTGAGTTTTTGCGCATGCCTTTTGGGCTTAAAGGCGCTGCACAAACTTTCCAGCGCATGATGGACACGGTGTTACGTGATCTCTCTTTTGTGTTCGTCTACCTGGATGACATTTTGGTAGCCAGCGCATCCAAAGAGGAACACGAAAAACACCCCACGGCAGTTTTTCGGAGGTTGGGAGAGCACGGGTTAATAATCAACCCAGCGAAGTGCCAGTTCGGGGTGGCGCAGATTGATTTTTTGGGGCACCGCATCTCCCCAGAGGGGGCAGTCCCGCTGCCAGACAAAGTGCGCGTAGTAGCAAACTTTCCCCAGCCACAAACGGTCAAAGCACTACAGGAGTTTTTGGGAATGGTGAATTTTTATAACCGTTTCCTTCCCCACACAGCGCAGCTCATGCAACCATTGTATGTCGCGCTTAAAAAACAAAAACCCTCAAATGCAATCGAATGGTCCCCGGAGCGGGAGCGCGCATTCTCGGAGGTAAAAAAAAGCCCTCGCAGACGCTGCATTGTTGGCTCATCCAGACCCAACGGCCCGCATAGCGCTCACCACTGATGCGTCAGACATGGCCATAGGGGCGGTTGTAGAGAAGCATGTTGCCGGGGCTTGGCAGCCGCTGGCCTTTTTCAGCAGGACCTTGCGCAAGGCCGAGCGAAAATACAGCGCGTTCGACAGGGAGTTGTTAGCGCTCCACTTAGCCATTCGTCACTTCCAGTTCTGGCTAGAAGGTCGTCGTTTCACCGCGTTTGTAGACCACAAACCGCTCACTTTTGCGATGGCCAAGGTTTCGGAACCATGGTCGGGCTGGCAGCAGAGGCAGCTGGCTGCAATTTCAGAATTTACTACTGATATTCAACACGTAGCAGGTAAACTTAATGTAGTGGCAGACTGCCTCTCTCGCGCCGTAACCGCTCCAGTCCGCGCAGAGGTAGATTATACTGCCACGGCCGCAGAGCAAAATAGCAGCGCGGAAGCGTACGCGGCCCCAGTACACGTGGGGATAGATTACGCAGCCATGGCCGTGGATCAGGGTAGCGATGCGGACGTGTGCGCGCTCCAGTCTGGACCAACAGGGTTAAGGCTGGAGAGCAGGAGGCTGCAAGAGTGCATGCCCCCCCCCCCCCTAATCTGCGATGTCTCTACCGGACGACCGCGTCCGGTAGTCCTGGCCACGTGGCGCCGCCGTGTTTTTGACTCGATTCACTCTCTGGCACATCCGGGGGTGCGCGCGTCAGTTAAAATGATAGGAGAGAAGTTTGTTTGGCCGAGCCTGTGCAAGCACGTTAAAGAGTGGGCAAGAGCCTGCATGGCTTGCCAGCAGGCCAAAATACACAAACACACTAAAGCCCCCTTAGAGCCGTTTCACATCCCGGCCAAGAGGTTCGATCATGTGCATGTCGACCTCGTAGGCCCCCTACCGTCATCGCAGGGGTGCACGCATCTTTTAACAATGGTGGACCGCACCATGCGTTGGCCTGAAGTGGTCCCACTGGCATCAACCACAGCTGCAGAGGTGGCCCGCGCATTTTTAACGGCTTGGGTAGCGCGTTTTGGGGTCCCGTCGGATATTACATCCGACAGGGGGCCTCAATTTGTTTCTGAGCTTTGGTCAGCGATGGCCCACAGCCTGGGGGTAACAATCCACCACACTACCGCGTACCACCCCCAGGCTAATGGTTTATGTGAGCGTTTTCATAGGTCATTGAAAGCAGCCCTCAGAGCGTCGCTTACGGATGCAAATTGGGTAAACAGACTACCATGGGTTTTATTAGGGTTGCGTTCTGCACCTAAAGAGGACTTAAAAGCCTCCCCAGCTGAGTTGGTGTTTGTGCAACCACTCCGGCTGCCAGGGGAGTTTCTTCCTGATAATCCGGCGCCAGAGCGTCCCCCTGCTCAGCGGTCATTGAACGACACGGGAGCGGACATGCTTCCGGGCCCCGTTCATCACACTTTTCCGCGTGTTTTTGTACCTAAATCTTTAAAAAATGCCGAGTTTGTTTTTGTCAGGCACGAGGCTCAGTGCCCAAACCTGCGACCACCTTACGATGGCCCATATAGAGTGCTGGAAACAGGTGATAAGCATTTTTTGCTAGATTTAGGGGACAGGAGGGAAACAATTAGCATAGACAGACTTAAGCCTGCTTTTGTGATGGTTGATGAAACTGTGCAAGTGGCGAGGGCTCCTCAACGCGGCAGACCTCCCAGGGAGCATGCTCCAGAGCCCCCACAGGGATTGACTAACAGTTCTCATCCTCAGATAGCGGATTCACAGCAGGATGGTGCCACCGGAGCGGCGAAGCCCGCTTACAGCAAGTTCGGAAGACGGTTGAAGCCCAGACAGCATATGGACTGATGTTTGTGATTTTATCATGTTGTGTAGACTGTGTTGCATTGTTTCATCTTCGACGTTTGGGGGGGTCATGTGGTACACATATTTGAGATGCTTAGGCTGCATATGTATATTACTGTTACCTCACGTCTTAGAAGGAACAATAAGTCTGGACCTCTTGGGGATAACAGGAGGGTGTGAGATGTGTCTTTAGAAATGGTTCTGAAAAGACTTCCTGACCACCAGGGTTTTAGGTGGAGAGGAAAAGACCTGGGGGGTGATGTATTGTCTCTGGGGATTGAATGACAATGTGACTCTGTACTTTGATGTCCCGGGTATAAAAAGGGGAGATGTGGGGAGTTGGTTCTCTTTTTTGTTTGAGAGGATGTTGGAGACCCGTGATTGTTAATAAACCTGAATTGAGAAATAAATTCAGCCTCTTTATTTCACGCTCTCCACACTTTCCACATTCTAGCTTGGTGTTCAGCATAATAGATTGGAGAAAGGAAAGTTAACACGCAGAGCTACAAGAGCATTGAGCCCCCCACTGTAGCTTTCACTACTACTTACAGTAGCTGTGTGGCTTAGGGTCATGAAATGGGGATAGCTTAACTTATAGGCACAAAACAGTCCCTGTCTATTAAATAGGATTCAAACCAGCTAAGTGCTGTACAAGAAAGTCCCACCCAGTTATTCAGCTGATCTCATAAGATGTTATGGTTGACCATGTCGAATGCAGCGCTGAGGTCAAGTAGAACCAAGACTGAAATGTTGCCATTATCTGTATTGGAGTGGATGTCATTAAGGACCTTAACTAGAGCTGTCTCAGTGCTGTGGTGTGGCTGAAAACCTGACTGGAAGACATCAAAACAGTTATTTAATGTCAGGAAGTGGTACAATTGTTGAAATACAGCTTTTTCTATTATTTTACTAAGAAAGGGGAGGTTTGATGTGGGCCTATAACTGTTCATGAGTGAGGTGTCTCGGTTGCTCTTTTTTAGAAGTGGCTTGATAACAGCTGTTCTAAGGCACTGAGGGAAGACACCTGAATGCAGAGACATATTTATGATCTGTAGCAGATCTGAGGTCATACAATATGAAATGTAAAAAAAAAAAAAAAAAAAAAAAGTGGGAGGGTTTGAAGGCAGCCGGTAGTGGATTTTAGGTGACATATGATGTCATCCAAGATTTTATGATTGATTGGAAAAAAAAATTGTCATGGTGTTTACATCTTCTCCATGTGGACACAGAGGAAGCACAAGTCCACCACCTGTCATAGGAGCAATGACTGTCTAATTTTCTGAATTTTGTCAGTAAAGAAAAAGGTAAAGTCATTGCAGGCACAGTAGGATAGAAGTTCAGGAGCTACTGACACAGGGGTTTGTTAGCCTGTCAAGACTAGTGAACAAGGCATGTGCATTATAGTTGTTTTTAGCAATGATGTCAGAAAAAAATGCTTGCCTTGCATTTCTCAGCTCCAAATAATAGATGTTCAATCTCTCATTATAGATTTCATAATGAGCCAGTAATTTTGTTTTTCGCCACCTGTGTTCAGCTTTGCGACACTCTCTTTTTTCAGCTCTTACTAGTTTGGCATTTCTCCATGGAGGTTTCTTTTAATTGTGACCACCTTCATCTTGATGGGAGCAATGGCATTGATAATATTTGTACCATTGAAATTTTCCACAAGCTCATTTACTGAAGGTGTGTGTATGTGTGTGTGTGTGTTGGGGGGGGGGGTGAGGAGGAGACAGCTTTGATGAATATTTCACTGGTATTATCACTCATGTACCATTTTTGGATGACCTCTGTTGACATTAATAGCACTCTCAAAGAAAACACAAGAATGGTCAGACAGAGCAACGTCCATCACCATAACTTCAGAGATGTTCAGACCCTTGGAGATGACCAAGTTCAGACGGTGTCCTCTGTTGTGTGTTTTTCCATTACATGCTAAGTCAGTCCAAAGTTATCAAGGACACAACACAATTTTTTGGTCCCCCTGTCCTGAGGGTTGTCAACATGGATGTTAAAATCACCAACAATAACTACACAATCAAAGTCAACACAGATAATAGACAGCAGCTTTGTAAAATCATCAAAAAAAGGTTGCATTGTGGAGGAATATAAGTTCAGGCGAGGTACGACGAGCTGGAAGGTTGCAGAGTTTTATTTCCTCCATCAAAATGAGACGCACTTGTAGTGCTGTGCGCTACAGTGGTCTGTGTGTTGTCTGTTGTGTTTGCTGTGTTGTATCTTTTATATGTTATACAAACAGAGAGAATGCATGGCACATTAGCATATTGATATACATATCAGTCAATACATATGATTAGCATGACCACTGGCACCCAGATGTCTTCTCCTTAATCCGGGGATGTATAAACAATAGTCCATTGTTCTGGTTGTCCCCCCAGGGGTTCTCTGTCCGTATGTGAATGGTCCTTTGCTTCCTCCGGACCTGTTGCTGAGTGTGAGGATTGAGTGTCCATGTAGATTGTGGTGGGTTACCATCGTCATAGCAGTCTGTCATGGGTGACAATGACTGTTTCATTTAGGTTTGATCAGATTCCTCCACACAGCTCTGTCCTTAGCCTTCCGCTGCCAGGAACTCCTGTCTATGTCCAACTTCTTCAAGTTTCTTTTTACAGTGTCTTTAAATCTGAGCCTTGGTCTACCCTGATTGCGTTTGCCCTCGCATAACTGTGAGTAGAGTAACTGCCGAGGGAGACGCTGGTGGTCCATCCTTTCAACATGTCCGAGCCATCTCCGGTTCATCTGTATTAGCATGTCCTCCACTGATGGTAGACCAGCTCGTTTCAACACTTCTATGTTGGTTATCTTGTCTTTCCATGAGATGTTCATTATGGCTCGAAGGGGTCTCATGATGTATGCGTGGAGTTTCTTCACCTGCACTCTGTAGACAGTCCAAGTTTCAGCACTATACAACAGAGTAGCCAGTACTGTCGCTCTGTACACTTTGCATTTGACACGAATAGACACATGTCGATTGTTCCACAGTGTCTCCCTCAAGTTTCCAAACACAGGGCTCGCTCTTCCCATTCTGAGAGATAGTTCATCCTCCAGCCTAGCATTCTCTGAAACAGTACTCCCTAGGTGCTTGAAAGTCTTGCACTTGACTAGTGGCTCTGTACCAATGCTGATCTCTTCTGGTAGTGATGTTGATAACTGGAACTTTGGTGGTTGATAAAGGCACTCTGTCCTCTTGATGTTGATTTGGAGGCTGCACAGCATGGTATTTAGATGGTCTGTAAACATTAAGAAACAACACACGGGAGGAGGAATTCAGTTGAAGAGCCACATATTCACAGGAAGCAAACTTATCATAAGACATCTGCTTGCATTGGAGGGAATCATTAAACAAAACAGCTCCTCCTCCTCCTCCTTTCTTATGTAGCCTTGGATCATTCATAAAGCTGTAGTTGGGAGGGGCTGCTTCGATAAGAAGAGATCCACCATTATCATGTAACCAGGTCTTTGTTAAAAACATAAAATCCAGTTTGTGTTTTAAATAGTGGTCCAGTTTGACCAAATGTGGTTTATTTTTCAACATAGTCTCCCTTTCAGTCCACACACTTCTTCCGTTGGTGTTGCAACGCTTGGATGCCCGGCGGTTGAAAAATAAACCACATTTGGTCAAATATGACCTCTATGAACTTTTCAGCTCCCCCTCATAATTGCATGACAAAGTGGGACTATATTTCATCAGATTTACAAGGTTACATCCTGTAGAGTTTCAGGACTTCGACGATCATGTCTTTATTACCCCCGCCAAGAGGAGGAGGATATGTTTTTTCTGTGGTTGGTTGATTTGTCTGTCTGTCTGTTAGCAACATTACTCAAAAAGTTATGAACAAATTTTGATGAAATTTTCAGGAAAGATTTGTTATGGCACAGGGAATAGATGATTAGATTTTGGTGATGATCTGAGTGCATTCCTCCACCAAGGGCTTTGATTGTATTTGTGCAGCAGGATTAAACAAAACAATACTGGATGGATTTTGATGAAATTTTCACCAGAGGTGGTCCTCGGGCTAGAGAGGAACCCATTACATTTTGGTGATGATCTGAGAATGCATACCTCCGCCTAGGCTTTTATCTTCACACAGAATGTTAGCAACAATATTCCAAAACTAATGGACAGACTTTGATGCAATTTTCACGAGAAGTGGCTCTAGGCCTACACACAAACCCAGTACATTTTGGAGGTGATCCATGAGGGACAGAAGGAGCCTTGGTGGAGGTGTGTGCTCTCTGAGTTCTCTTCTAGTTGAATTATGTTTCAATCTATTTCAGAAAGTTGTTCATTTGCTCAGTTTTCACTAAACTTTAAAATGTCTGGTGTTTTAAACAGTCACTTAAGAATGTTACACATCAGACATTATTTCAGCTATACTTTTGTGCAATTAGCTTGAATGCAAATTGTGGTTCCAGAACAGTTTCTCAGGACACTGAATTCCTTGTGACAATCATTCTTTTCTACATCAGACAATTAAAATGGTCTAATATCATCGGAATATAAGATAAGATAAGTTAAGATAAGCCTTTATTAGTCCCACAATGGGGAAATTCCAGGATTGCAACAGCACAGGGATAGCAACACTCAGAGCAATAATTTAGAAGATAAGAAAATAAGAGCAGTGAATATACATATGTACACATAAATATATAAATATATATACACAGTGCGGAGCATTGTAGCTAGATGGAATAAACAGCATAACCGTCTATTTAGTTACCCTACATGGTAAGAATATGTACCCATACATATTGTCACCCTCCATAGCGACTGATATTGTCCTAGTTGTATACTGGAGGGGACCATTGTGTAAGTCTGTTGTGTCTTTTGCATTCAATACTATTAGGTCGTCACGTTTTTTGCTATCTCTGTGAGCAGCCCTGCTTAGGTTATACAGTCTGACAGCCATAGGTAGGAAGGACCTGCGAAACCTCTCGGTCGCGCACCTAAGATGATGTAGTCTACTGCTAAATGAGCTCCTCAGTGCGTTCAGTATGTCCTGCATGGGGTGGGACTCGGACTCCAGCAGAGATGACAGTTTAGCCACCATCCTTCTCTCTCCTATCTCCCCCACTGGGTCAAGGCATTGCCCCAGGACAGAGCTAGCTTTCTTGATCAGTTTGTTCAGTCTCTTCCTATCGGCTGCTGTAATGCCGTTGCCCCAGCAGACCACTCCAAAAGTGATGTCTGATGCCACCACCGTGTCGTAGAATGTCTTCAAGAGCACCCCTTGTACACCAAAAGACCTGAGCATCCTCAGTAGGAACAGCCTGCGCTGTCCCTTCTTGTAGAGTATGATAATATGATGACATGTGTGCTTTAATCTGAATATAGATTGTTGTTTTAACTTATGTGGACTGCTTTTTTTATTTACATTTCAGATTGTATAATTTGAGGGAAAACATAGTCTAAGTTGTCCATAAACGAATGCAAAAACTATGAAAATTTAAAGTAATTATAAATAACTTATGCTACACCATTTTGCATTGAGAACAATTAGTTCCTGCAACTCTTATTATGATAATATCTGTATGTCATTCATGAATTGCCCATTTTAGCATCATATATGGGTAACCATTTCCAAGTTAATTTTCTTGACTTAAAGCTAAAAGCCGTGAATGGTAACCACCAAATTCATGATCAGCACACCCAAGTTGTGTTAAAATACCTCATTACCAACTTTTAACACAAAATGCCTCCACCTTCCTTCAAATGGCCCTTTTCTGATTTCCTGTCTTGTCTATAATAGAATGGAGGAAGGAGAAGTTGTTTGTGGTGGTGCCTTGCATGACAGCGGCTCCTGTGATTCTAGATGTGAATAACATTGTAGATAGAGGAAACGTAATTTCGTTCTACTGTACACAATAGGCTGGATGGACTGAATGACAATAAAGTTGGCTTCTTCTTCCTTAATAATCAAATATTTTGAAGTCCAATTAATTCACGAGTTCATCAACCCCGCCCGCTCCCATAGGTATTAAAATAATAGATATACCAAGTAGGTACAGTAAAATTTATGCTACTGTATGTGACTTTATGTTTATTCAGTATTTAGGAGTGCCCCTTTTTGTGGTTGAGCCCCCTACCTTCTGAAATGTCTGCACATGTCACCGATGGACACCCACAGCTGTGACCTGGTGCCAGTATGCACACCTACACGCACACCTACACACACAGAAGAAAATGTCTCTAAAGGTTAATCAGATGTAGAAAATGAGACACCAGGTTTCTTTTTTTTTGAGAGTTTTCTATTCTGAGCTTCAGTTTCATCATGAGATAAAGAAAAGTAATAGAATCGGGGCATTTGATAGGACTTCTGCTGTTGGATGTGTGGCTGCGTCACACTCACGGCGTGACAATTATCCTACACGAACACACCCGTGATGGCGGCAGATTGGACGGTGCTGCCCACGGGGACGTGGCAAATCCTCACCATTTCCATTCATCAGCCGTGGAGCCGATACTGCTCTCGGCAGATCATGGCCCGTCACTTCTAACAACGTTTGAAAGGCTGTCGACCTGTTTCCCGACAAAACAACACCCCCCTTCCCTGCTCCCTCCATTAATAGCATCTTCTAAGGCCACGGGCCGGCGTGTAATGCCTCCCAAACATATTCAATTTCATCATAATTAAGAATAGATTATCCATCCAGCTAAACACAATTTATCATAATCATCGCTCCAACCTTTTAGGGGTTTAAATAATCCGAAGCAGGGATCCATAACTCGTTCCGACACCACAATAATTTGTTTGCAGCCACATTTATTTGGTATAGCATCCTTTAGTCAATAGCAATGATTCTAAAGTCCGTTTCAACGCTGGGAAACAAATAAATAAAAATGAAAAAAGGTTTTGAATGGAGCATCTCTGGCCTCAGGAATCGCATGTTCTCATGGCTCATAGGCGCACACTAGTGTGATGATATTAGGCCGGTAATTGTAAACAGCATGGGGTATTACGGGGCGGTCCATGGGGCATTGATGGATTAAGATAAGAGCAGTGAGGGTGTCATAGCTGAAGATAATCAACTGATTCATTAAGATAGGAGAAGGAGCTACCAGGGAACTTTTCCGCAGCACTTGTACGCAGCTTGTTTTCCATCGCGCTCATTAAATTGAAATGAAGCAAGCTGTTGTATCCATTTGGCGTTCCACTATTAAACTTCCTGGGTGTTGACAGGCTGTCCTTAAGCTGCTAAACATTCAGTGGAGCTAGGTAAAGAAAAATGGCAGCTGTCAGCCCGCGGAGCAGAGCTGAGAGAGTTCTGCCGGTTACACTGAAGTGGCTGTTGGCACTCACATGCCAGAGCTGGAAAGTGGCCTTTTAGTGGGAATTCATATAGAGCTGATAGGAACTTATTTAATTTTTTTTTAGAAACAGACATTCTGAACTGATCTGAGGGCTGAAGAAACACGTGAAAGTTCTTTTGGAAGCTCTTTGTGGTACAGATTGAAAACTGTAGGGACAACATCAGGGAAAAATTATACCTCATCTGTCATCTGACAAAATTAGGACTCAGCCAACAAATAAAAAGGTGTTTTAAGATTACAGTTAGTGCCATTGTCATCTAAACAACACCAGGACCAGAGCATCAAGGCCAAGACTTTAGGGGTCAAGATATATACAGTGGTCTTGGACTTGTTCTTGACTGAGTCTTGACCTCTTGGAGTCTTGGGGCCATATTGTGATGATAAAATCATCAATGTATTGTCAATGGTGAAAAAAAACAAACTTTTTTTCTGGCGGGTTATCCTAACTTTCTTAGATAGATAGATAGATAGATAGATAGATAGATAGATAGATAGATAGATAGATAGATAGATAGATAGATAGTTTACTTCAAACACAAAAAATATAACAAAAAACAAGCAAATAGCAAATGCAATAAAGTTACAGTATACACTGTTCGAAAGGGAGAAGGAAGAAGTGAACACTTATTAATTCCAACTCCTCTTTTCCATCGATACACCCATGTGAATTTTATACAAATTACCACCTTTAAGACCCCAAGTAAACAATTTACTGTATTTTTTACAGATCAACATTAACACCCATCCATTCTAACATACAATGAAGTCCATATATCAAAACCAGTCTCAGACGACACAGATACACACAGTGCTGTCCCACCCACCATTCCATAGTGTCCCATAATGTCCCAGAGTGAACATAATGAATCGGACATATAAATTCTACCCTTCTAACATATATCCTTTCAACAAATGGTGCTTGTACCTCTTTTTAAATTGATTTCTGTTTGTACATAGTTTCAGTTCCGGCTCCAGACTGTTCCACAAATCCACCCCACAGACAGATATGCACATACTTTTCATGGTTGTACATATCTTGGGTTTTGTAAAGTTTAAGTCTCCTCTCAAATTATGATCGTTGTCTCTTTTTTTTAAATATTTTTTGTACATTAGTTGGGAGTTGATTGTTAATCGCCCTGTACATTACTTGTGCTGTCTTAAATTTAACTAAATCGATGAACTTTATGACATGTGACTTCAAGAACAACAAATTGGTATGGTCTCTATATCCTGCATTGTTAATTATCCTTATAGCTCTTTTTTGTGATATGCATATTGCTTGTAGGTTGGTCTTGTAGGTGTTTCCCCAGATTTCTACACAGTAGTTAAGATAAGGTAAAAACAGTGAATTGTACAATAAGACCAATGATTTATAGTCCAAGATGTGTCTTGTCTTCCCCAGTATGCCTATACATTTTGCTAATTTAGCCCGGATGTGACTGATGTGAGGTTTCCAGCAGATTTTACTGTCTAGCGTCACCCCCAGAAACTTATTTTCCTGTACTGTTTGTATTCTGGTATCATCTATGGTTACCATTATTTCATGATTTATTTTATAATTTCCAAACACCATAATCTTTGGGGTTTTTTTTAGATTTAGAGATAATTTATTTTTGTTGAACCACTGCGTTAATTTTTCCATTTCAGTTGTGACCACCTCTAAAACCTCAGAATCAGAATCAGAATCAGAATCAGAATCAGATTTATTGCCATTGTTCATGTAGTACACAAACTAGGAATTTGTCTCGGTGCCATGCTGCAACACAAACCTGCTGCAAATTCTCACCAGTGCAAAGTATATTTGTGTCATCCGCAAACAAAATAAATTTCAGAATTTTTGATACTTGACATATGTCATTTATATACAAGATAAAGAGTTTGGGTCCCAAAACTGACCCCTGGGGCACACCACAAGCGATGTCCATGCAGGGTGATTTGTGCTCTCCAATTTGTACAAATTGTTGTCTGTTACTTAAATAACTTTCCACCCAACTCAGTCCTACCCCTCTTATCCCATACCTTTCCAGTTTCCTTAGTAGTATTCTGTGGTCAATGGTGTCAAAAGCTTTCTTTAAATCTATAAATACTCCTGCAGCAACCTTTTTTTTGTCTATACAACTAGTAATTTCTTCTATAAGTTCGATCAGTGCCAAAGATGTAGATTTATCTGCTCTAAAACCATACTGGCTATCTTTAAGGAGGTTGTGTTTTTCAATGAAATCATCCAGTCTCTTAGTGAATATTTTTTCAAGTATTTTGGAGAATTGTGAGAGTAAAGAGACTGGCCTGTAATTTGTGAAGCGATGACTGTCTCCTGTTTTGTAAAGAGGTGTTACTTTTGCTATTTTCATTTTGTCTGGAAATGTACCAGTTTGAAATGACAGGTTACAGATGTGGGTGAGTGGCTTAACAATTCCCTCAATTACTTTTTTCACTATTGTCATGTCAAATTCATTCCAGTCCGTTGATTTTTTGTTCTTAAATTTACTCACAGTCTCGATAATTTCCTTTTCAGTAACTGCACCCAAAAAGATTGTGTTTGGGTTTCTATCCTCTATTTCATTCACAGACCCACTGTGGTTTGTTTCCGGAGTCACTATTGATTTTGCTAATTCAGGACCAACGTTTACAAAAAAATTATTGAAACCACTGACCACATCTTCCATATTATTAATCAAACTGTCGTTTTCGATAAAATATTCTGAATAATTTGCATACTTAGGACGATAACTAATAATCCCATTGAGTACTTGCCATATTCCTCTTATGTTATTTTTGTTATCCTCTAGTATTCTGTTGTAATATTCTTTCTTACAGGTCCTCATTATAGTGGTAAGCTTATTTTTATATCTCTTATATTTGATCTCAGCTTCCACCATTCTGCATTTAATGAATTGTTTATAAGATAAGATAAGATAAGATAAGCCTTTATTAGTCCCACAACGGGGAAATTCCAGGATTGCAACAGCACAGGGATAGCAACACTCAGAGCAACAATCAGAAGGCAAGAAAAAAAAACAAGCAAGCAAGAGCAGCTAATATACATATGTACATATTACTATAAGATATATACAGTATATATATATATATATATATATATATATATATATATATATATATATATATATATATATATATATATATATATATATATATATATATATATATATATATACGTATATACACACACACACACACAGACACAGTGCAGAGCATTGTAGCTGGATGGAATAAATATATGAATATATAAACACACAGTGCAGAGCATTGTAGCTGGATGGAATAAATATGTAAATATATAAACACCCACAGTATGGAGCATTGCAGCTAGGTGGAATAAATATGTAAGTATATAAACACACACAGTGCGGAGCAATGTAGCTAGATGGAATAATATGTAGATATATAAAAACACAGTGCGGAGCATTGTAGCTAGATGGAATAAATATATAGATATATAAATATAAACACACCCAGTGCTGAGCATTGTAGCTAGATGGAATAAATATGTAAACATATAAACACACAATACATTATTATATAATGTATTCTTCTTTTTACATGCATGTATTAACCCCTTGGTGATCCAAGGAATATTTTTGTTTCTTGTTGTCTGTCACTGTATTGTTTTATAGGACAGTATTTATTGTACAATGATTGAAATATTTGTAAAAATTTATCATATGCTCTATTTATGTCATTTTCATCATAAACTATCTTCCAATCTTGTATTAATAATTCCTTTGTCAGTAAATACATTGATTCTTCGGTTCTTATTCTTTTATATTTAATATATTTGGTATACTTTTTCTTCCTATAATCACATTGATAGACAACAAAAATCGGCAGGTGGTCACTGATATCATTCAATAAAAGCCCACTCCTGATATTATTTTCCATAATGTTTGTGAATATGTTATCTATTAGTGTGGCACTGTGTGACGTGATTCTGCTAGGTCCTGTAATTGTTGGATGTAAGCCCATGCTGTACATTGTGTTGATAAATTCTTCTGTCAAACTATGTTGTTTTGAGTTCATCAGATCTATATTGAAATCCCCACAGATGAACATAACTTTATGAGTTAGTTTTGCGTACATTTTTTCCATCCAGTCCTTAAATAAGTCAATGTTTGATCCAGGTGTTCTATATACACAGCTCACTACTACATTCTTCACATTGTCCAGACAGATTTCTATTGTAATACATTCAAATAAATCATCCACAGTTACTGACAGATTTTCAACAACCTTGTATTTCAAGCTCTTGTCAACATAAATTGCAACTCCTCCTCCTTTTTTCACTTTTCTATTTATATAATTTAATTCATAGCCATCCATGGTAAAATCCACTCCTTTCTCTTCAATGAGCCACGTCTCTGATATTGCCACAATATTGAATGGCTCTTTAAACTGATTTAAATAATCTTTAATGTTATTAAAGTTTGCATAGAGACTCCTGCTGTTGAAGTGGATCATACAAATATTGAAATCAGTTGTGATCATTGTGTTGAACTGTTCATCTGTGTAATAATTACAGTCATTATTGATTGAATTAAAAAGATTATTATCAGGGTCTATGTCATATTCTACGTCCTGTGGGTTGTGCTCTGTGTATTCAAAAACTTTCAGTTCCTGTTGTTCCTGTTTGTTGATTTTTTGATTCATGCTGTAGAATGTTTTGTTGCAGATTAGTAAAATCCTTCAGTGTCCTATATTTGTCTGAATTGTTGCTGTGCCTCCAGTTCATCTTTGTCCAGTTCCATAATATTACGGATGTTAATGACCTTGGCTTCTTCAGGCGATCCGTTTAATTTGATGAATATTTTACAGTTTGATGTCCAGGTGTTTTGAATTTTTTTCTGCTTTTTCATGTATCTTGCTTTCCTGGCTATTTCTGCGTTCTCTTTCGTGAGGTGCTCGTTTATGTAGATGTTGGTTCCTTTCAGCTTCTTACCTTGTTTCATTAGTGCCGTCTTGTGTTTTCTGTTTACAAACCTCATGATCACAGCAGGTTTGTTGCCGTTTTTCCTGGGCAGAGGGTGGCAGGACTCGATGTTGGAGCAGTCCAGCTGTATTCCTTTCGACTGCATGAAGGCCGTCACCTGTTGCTCAGCGGAGTCCTCATCCAGCTGACTTCCACTGCTGTCTGCGGCAACTGCTCTCGCGTATGATTGGGGTTTGATGTGGAGCCCCGTGATGATCACGTCGTTTGCCCGAGTGTTCTGGTCCATCTCAGCCAATCTGCTTTCCAGATACGCCAGCCTCTTGTCTTTCTCAGCGTTCTGGCTGCGCAGCGCTTTAATTTCCTCCACGAGGTCCAGTATACCTCTTTGCTGTGTCCTCTTTAATTGTTCAGAAGTGTGTTCTGGGTGTAACTTGCAGTAACCAAATCAGAATGGCTCCACTCCTCACCTTTATCAGGCAAGGCTGTATGATCGTAGATGGATCATGTTGATGTGTTCACTTCACAGATCAATTCTGGGGGAGGGACATGTTCGAAGAGAAAACCCACATGAACATTATCAGTCTGTGCTGTTTGGCATTAAACCTAGAATTAATAATTGTTTTTGCCCAGATAGTTATCTTACGGAAGAGGAGGAGATGATTGAACTGAACTTGGGCTGAAGTTGAAATAACTTAAATGCAGTGTACCATGGACGGATACGTATATTCCTGACTCTTTCTGTTCCTAGTTGTGCAACACACAAACACAAACAGGTTTGAAACTTTGGTGCAAAGAGAAGGATCTGCTTAAAAAAAATTTTGAACCCACACACCATTTTCTTATTTTTCCTATGTGCAATGGACAACTGCAAGAGATGCAGCCATGAGATTCACTGAGCTCTGACTGTCTGCTTTTTCTTAAGACGATTTGGGTTTTATTACAAGGAACATGTGGATAGCTTGTATTAAACTGTCCTCAGATTAACATGTTTAACAGAAAAACAATTGCTGATGTGCCCAGGATGGGACATGTGAATGGACACGTAAGATCTAAGAAGGCAATGATGTTCCTATGACTTCTAAGACATAAGAGGCTATGTCAGTGTGTGGACAGAATACTTTGTCACAAAAGAGAGGTTTGATGGTCCCATCCCTTCACGTATAGTATGTAATTAGCTTCTCTGTTCAATGGGGGAGATGGGTGAAAACAATCCATGTATGTTCACTGGCTACCACTGGGGGCAGCAGTGGCTCAGGAGGTAGAGCAGGTCGTCCAATAACCACATGGTTGGCGGTTCGAATCCCACTCTCCCCGGGTATCCTGCCGTTGTGTCCCTGGGCAAGACACTTCACCCCAATTGCTCCTGGTGGGCCTGGAAGCGCCATGTTAGGTAGCATGCCGCCATCAGTGTGTGAATGCGTGTGTGAATGGGTGGATAGCAGGATCTGTAAACCGCTTTGGTCATCAAGAGATGAGAATAAAAGCGCTATATAAGTGAATACCATTTACCATGGACACTAAAGGCCCTTTTCCACTAGCCTCACTTAGCCCTACACCGCACCACTCAGCCCGCGTTTGAGCATTTTCCATTAGCCCCAGCACCAGTTAGCAGGTACTTTTTTAGTACCTGATCCAGGGCAGGGTCTAACCGAGCTGAGTAGGGCTGAGTATGGGTGTGATATGACTTAAAGAGACTGGTCACCACTGATTGGTCAGGTCGTAACGTCACGAAAGCGACTTTTTCTGCTGAATTTACTCCACGACCGCCATTTGTAGTTGTTCAGCCAGTGAACACAGTGTGCCCCTTTAATACAGTATATTATATTAATATACTGTATAATATACTTATATAATAATATACTCCTAATATTATATATTAGGAGGTGCGCAATTTTCTTTCTATATTAGCCGACGATCGCATCCAGCGCGAGTTGGACGGATCTACTCGAAATGCAGGTGTCCGAGCAGATGGGTTCCCAAGGGCACATCCGTGCTGCCAAACAGTGTTGGGAGAAGCTGAAAAAGCTGAAAAGCGATTACCGAGCAGTGAAGGACCACAATGCTCGAAGTGCAGCGTATCGGAAGGAGTGGAAGTGGTTCACTGAGAGACATTGGGCTCGACACGGCCACAGTCATGGCCACAGTCACGGCCTTGGAAACCGTGGATGGTGAGTGTTGTTTTGATATTGCGCATCTTTTTGCCACTTTATCCTTTCTGTTCCAAGCTCACTGTTTCTAAGAAATAGGAAGGTTGTTAGATTGTGGGTAATGGTTGTAACTGAGGCTTGCCTATTATTTTGCAGGAAACTGCAGATTCATGCTTGCTTTGTGTTAAGTATTAGCGCAAACAAAACGCTGAATTACGCTTATTGTATTCCGGTTAAAAACTTTAGAGTGTTGTGTACATGTTGCACTTTGGTGTTAAGTTTTAAATTGCGTGCATTTTCTTTCTAGAATCGCAGTTCATATCACAGGGGTCCACCTCAGTGGACATGATGGACACAGCGGACTCTCCTGGCGCTGCGTCTGCATCTGGCGGCGCGCCAGCTGGATCGGCTCCGATGTCAGCCACATCACCAGCTCCATCTGGATCACGTTCAAGTGCCGGTAAGGCACAATAACCACAATTTTTTTTTGGTTGAAACAGGTCCAGCGGAAACCAGGGTCGAAAATCCATCCATCCATCCATCCATCCATCCATCCATCCATCCATCCATCCATCCATCCATCCATCTTCTACCGCTTAATCCTTTACAGGTCGCGGGGGGGCTGGAGCCTAACAAGTTATGTACCAAATTGATTAATGCAATTTCCTGTAGCTGCATATTGATTAATTGAAAATGTCTTTTTAAATGTACAAAAAGGTTATTCTTTGGTCTTCACTTATCGGTGTTCCACAACCATTTTTAGGTGTGGTGATTGAAGTGCTGTTGTAACTCCTGTTTTAGAAAAACAAATAAAGCGCATGAACTGCCGTTGAAATCAACATGCTTCATTGAAATGTTTCACGTCAGCTGACTGTATTAACCCATTCAGATTTCTGTGGCCACACTACAAGCAACTAGTTTAAACATTACCCATCCATCCATCCATCCATATTCTTAATCTAATCCTTTTTAGTTTTGCAGGGGGGCTGCAGCCGAAGACAGCACCCTGCGTGTTGCAAAATCTGCTCTACTGAGGGGCAGCAACATGACAGTTCAGCTTATATACAGCAATGAAGCATAATATAATAGTGACATTCCACCACAGACTTTCACCTGTGTAATTCCATAATATATGTAGTGATCCAGCTTTAACGACCATGCCTTTCTGTCTTTCCATCTACATTAGTGATGGTCAACATGCATGACGAAGAGATGCGGCTCTTGGAACGGCAACATGACCAGCGGCAAGAACACCATCAGGAGTACATGCAGCATTTGCGACAGGTGGCCGCAGATGTGCGGGCAGATGCGCGTGAAGCCCTGGAGCAGGACGCTGTGTTACGAAGGGAAGAGCTCGCAGAGATGTCATCATTCAACAGAGATTTCCTGACCCTATTTGGCAGGCTTGTGGACACATTTAGCAGTCGGCTTGTCTAACCATGTCTCCCCACGCCCAGTCTGTTTTTTTTGTTTGTAAATTTTGCTTCTGGAATAAAATTGTATTGTTTGCATCAAAAGTCTGATTTATCTGTTATGACACCGTATGAGAAAAGCCAATAATTACATACACATTCCATTCTCTGTTCACTCCACATGCTGCTGTTCATCAGGTCAGGTGTATAGCCTTCTAATAGTAATTTAATTTTTAACAACACAACGAAACGTAATGTCTTGGTAGTTTTTTTTTTTTTTTATTTTAAACAAATTTGCAATGCGGAATCCATTTCTCTTTAACGGGTGCATTTTTTATAAGTACAGGTGTGCTTGAACTTGTACAGTAGACACTGATAAAGGTAAGTACGTGTAAGTTGAATGTTGCATCACCAGTCAAAATTTAATAAATTAAGAAGGAATCTAGCAAAAATTTGGCACTAATAACAGTAGACAAATCGGACAAGGATACACAACTGTGTTTTTGTTGCACACAACTGTTGTTACCAACAAGTGCAAAATTTATATTCCCTTTTCCCAAAAATTAAAAATCAATTTGTAAGTAAAAGTGGGAGACCTTGACATGGGAATATGACATGTATCAACACATGATTTATAGTTTAATTTGCATTTCCACCTAAGCAAAAGTGGCTTGTCGAGATGGATTTTTGTGAAGAAGGCCTGTGTGGTGTTTCTGCATGTAATTACATACCTGTCAAGTGATACGGTTTTGCCGTATTTTAATACGGGGAAAATGCAATTTTAGCAAATACGGGCGTATTGCCATTTCTGTACGCCAAAAAGAATCTCTGACCACTGCTCATCTGACTAGACGCATCCACTGTCTGCTAGGAGAGCCTTCGGGCTCGCTCTGGCGCGCTGCACGGCACTGGAGTGAGTTCCGTGATGGCGGTATGAATAATAAATAAACGCCCTTAAAAACTCACAGTTCGCTGCTTATTATTCCATGCCGCCACATTGCATGGGAATATACGGGAAAAAAAATTATTGAGAGTGTTGAGGAACACATCGTGTGTGACCCCCACAGCGTACGGGGCTGTCAGAGCGCTCAGCGTGAGCAATTATCACAACAGTGAGAAGTGTAGACATCATAAGGCTGATGGCTTCGCACCTTCTAAACAGATAAGCGTTATGAACAAGAGGACAGGTAGATGGACCATGCACAACATTTTATTTACAAAAAAACATTTTTGAAATATGTATGCACATAAATGTGGGCGAAATAGGCAAGTACTGCATCACAGCACAGCATCTCGTATATCGGCTCCCTGCTCCTCTGCTCCCTGGGTCACTGCCACCACTGGTTCATCTACTGCATCATCCAGTGTAGTGTCATACGTCTCTCCATGACTCTCACACAGATTAGGCAAAGCACAAGAAGTCGGCACCATAGATTTCACCAGTTTCATGTCACAGTCATTCCTCTCTCCTTCCTCCTTCCTTCTCTCCTCGTCATCAGCCATTTTCTTTGTTGTGGAGGATTCGGTCGCGTGTTTGACGTCACGAGAGTGTGGCGCCGCCTGCTGTTCAGGAACTCCCACTCACTGCAGGTGTGTCAGCAGGTGCGCCAGCAGGTGCGCCAGCAGTAATGTTGAAAAGCAACCGAGGCCGAACCGAAGTGAGTAGAGTCGGGTTTTCAATCGGGGCTGGGCTGGGCTAGTGGAAAAGGGCCTTATGCCTCTGGTTTGTGCATCCATTACCTTTCACTGAGACATGTACATCTCAGTATCCATGCTGAATGTGAAAAGTGAAACAATCTATTCTATAGGCTATACACCTGCTGTAAGTTCCTGAATAAAATGAAAATGTAAATGAAAACAAAAGCTGTTTCGTGTCTTGTCATATAAAAATTAAAATGACAGGTAGAAATTCTTATAATTAGAGTACAACTTGTACAACTCTGTGTCATGATCCTTGGGCACAGCTGGGCGCCGTGCTCAGTTTCCAGTCAAGTTTAGTGTTTTTCTGTCTGCTGTGGTTGGTTCCTGTTTAATTCTTGTATTTTTGTATCTGGAGTATTATTATGTACATTTTGGGTTCTGTTGTGTTTGTATCTTTATGGTTTCCGGTTGTGTTTTATTCTGACAGCGCTGTGCAGCTTCCAGCTGTCAAATTGTTCAGAGCTGCAAAGCTGCTATTCATTCTGTTCCTCATGGATCCACACCTGTGTCTAATTATGCACTGCCTATAAAGGCATGGCAAACCTCTGGGTTTGTTGTGTCCTTCTTCGATGTTACCCTGTCCTCAGGAGCAGAACTGTCTGTCCTGAGTTTGTTTGGGGCCGCTGCTGAGGAGAGTAGGACAGTGCCGTCCAGGTATGTGTTTCTCTTATTTCCAGCTGTGAGCCTCCGCAGCCTTTGGGAGAAC
Organism: Pholidichthys leucotaenia; assembly: GCA_020510985.1. Classification (NCBI taxonomy): domain Eukaryota; kingdom Metazoa; phylum Chordata; class Actinopteri; order Cichliformes; family Pholidichthyidae; genus Pholidichthys; species Pholidichthys leucotaenia. The sequence continues at coordinate 283,703,297 of CM035840.1, forward strand.
TCTGGCTGGATTCCGCTCCTGGCTTGGTGTTCCCGGCTTCATATCCCCCTGGATGTCAAGTCCCACTCTCCTCCTGCGCTTGTCATTGTGTACTTGTTAGCGCCACACACTCCATGCTTTAGTTTTTGTATGTTAATGTTGTTGTCTGTTTTTATGTTAATAAATGTGCAGAAACCACAGTGTGCTTTTGGTGTCCTTCAATAGCCCTTGAAAAGGGCCGTTCATGACACTCTGTCCATTTAGATAATGGAAAATTGAGTTCTAGGGAGCCTGTTTCCTCGCGTGCTCACTGCAGTATGTGTGGGTGTACTATTTTAAAATGTGCCTCTTAATTAGCAATTGATAATGCACTACTGACTTCAGACGTGGTTTTTGTTGGTTATAAGCGCATTGTCAGAAAATGCAAGATAACAACACATTGACTTTGCGGCCATGCTTCACCTCTTTTAAATGAGTCCCCACCTTTGAGCATAAAGCATGCATGCAGTCAATTAGTTTTTTTTTTTGGTGCAAAGCATAAAAATTAAGACAATGCACTGACAGAAAATAACAAAACCAGTGGTGTTAGACACAGTATGAAGGTAACAATCAGCTGGATGATGGCTGGGAAGACTGAACTAGTGGACCCCGCTGTTTGTCCTTAGAAAGCTATTGATACCTAAATCAATATGTACTGTGAGGCTAAGCAGGAGGTTTTCCAGGTGATGCAGAAAGCCTCCACATATATCCCACTCATCCAACCTCCATACATGTTTGGACTGGTGTTGTTAGTGTTTGCCCATCCGGCTGCTGGGCTCCACTGGGCTCTGCTGGGCTCTGAAACCTCCTAATTGCCTGTCACCTGGAAAGCTTTGTCTTCTGCCATCACGGATCAACTGGAGATCAATACTGCCAACAGACAATTGGGGCTGTGTCTGTGGGGAAGGAAGCTTTGAAGGCTCCAGCAGTGTTACTGTCAACGTCGCTTAGCATGCACAGGAGAAAAGGCTTATTACACACACACACACACACACACACACACACACACACACACACACACACACACACACACACACACACACACACACATCCACAAGTGCACTAATATTTACCATCTTACACATGTACTTTGGCATTTTTGTAGTGTGCGACACACTGCCTCACAGCCCAGCCAAGTAGGGTTAAAAGTGGGTGGACTCAAGCTGGAAAACCTCATTAAGTTTTAATTCCTTTCTGTATCCTATTTCTATAATGGGGAATTGATTTTTACTTAGTGCAGTGGACCAGAAATAATTCTATTTCAAATCATTTTATTCTCCTCTGTTTGTCTTTGTGCGCGTCAGAGTGTGTGTTTGTTTTCTCACATTTAGTTTTTTTTTTTTTTTCCTTAATCCATTTGGAGCGAGGAAGTGACTGTGTCATTTCTGTGTGAACACACACTGTTTAGCTTTTTAGCATGGATGCATGAAAAGAGCACATGCCTCTGATGTCTTCAGAATTATATCAGGTGTTCCTCTGAGGATGATAGCCGGCTATTATCAGTTAATAACAGTGTGTCATTTGCTTCACATGGTAATATCACTGCTATTTCCGCCTTAACTCAGCTAGTAATTTATAATTGTGCTGGGATCCCTTGAGATGAACGTCCGTAGATAGCGCTGTCAGAGTCTGTGGGCTAATGAGGCCTGGTCAAGCCACAAATAGCTTATTGATAGACTGTGAGGTTGAGATCAGATTCCTGCACATGACCCGGAAACAACACCTTGTCTTTGTTTTTCAGCCACAACATCCAAACTGCCTGCTCAATATCGTGTTGTCACATTGGCCCCAAGCATTCGGGATGTGGTCGTGGCTCCTCTGGAGGTGTCTTGTGGTGTCCGGGACCTTGTCATACTCTGTTAGACTGAAATCTACAGGAAGGGAACAGACCTCGGAACTACAGCAAATGATACCCAAGGATTACAATAAATCCTACACAATTCCCATCAGTCAAAACATATGTCTCCAGGAGGATGGGCACACATGAGCACACTAAGCATTAGCTCCATTTCTGAACTAACACCACAGTCCATTTTCTGTGGGTTTCAATGGGAACACCACTTCATTTTAATGGGTAAAGGAAGTTATTATTGGTTTAAAATTTCACAAGTCCAACAAAAAGAGTAAATGCATTGCTGAGAGTCAGACAAGCAGTCACCATAGTGAATTTGATGCTAATCGGACGATCTGTTTCATGGCAAGACATCAAAACACGCAGGCTGCAATGGAGATAGATCTATACTACATGCATCACCCAGCCACTGTAGGACTACAGAGAACAGTGTTAACGTTTTCCTTAATTTAAGAATTAATATGACATGGTATAAGGTATAAAAACTGTCCCCACCATTTTGACTGTGAACATTTCTGCTCAACTGCTGCATGAAATCTTCCCCTTTGTCACGAGCCGAGCCTACTTGGCTTTCCCCGGCTTGGCCCAGATCTCTCTGTGGGTTTTGGTTCTTCGGTATATGTGCATTATGTGTATTTTGTACTCATCTCCATATTCATAGCCACTGACTGATGGGCAGCTGTTAGTCAGTCTCGGTTACCTACTTTCTCTCACGCTGCTGACAGTCTGTCGGTCCAGCCATGCCCCTCGTGCTCCATCTTATTTCCATCAGCTGTTCCCAGCCCGGGTAATTATTTTTCCCACGCCTCGCCCAGGTGTTCCCAATTTGTGAGGCCAGCGGTGTTTGTATTTAAGCAGCTCTTTGCTAGACAAACACCGCTGGACCATTATACGCGTTAGGTGGCTGTTCTCTGCCATCTAACCGTCATGTCGCCAAAAGGACTATTTCTGTGTGCCCTTGGACTTACGTGGATGTCTAGGACCGCTCCAGTGGTGTGAGTACAAACTGTTGGTGTTTCCTCCGTACTTGCAAGCTTTGGAACTTTGCCAATTTTCTACCCGAACTGTTGAGCGCCCTGGAGGGCTTCACTGTAATTCTGAGTGCAAGTGATATGTTGAACTGCATGTGAATTATCCATCTGTTCAAATAAATGTGTGTATGGTGTTAACCCAGCGCGTAAATCCTCATCCTTTCTCCCCTCGCCGTGCACATTGGAGAAGCGCATGGGAGGGTTGATGACAGAATGGTCCAGCCTGTAAAAAGAATTTAGCGGATTCACTCACACATCCCTTTTTCCCTTTGTGTCATTTTGAGAACTGTTTTTTCACCCACCAGTCTTCCAGGATCCATTATGCCTCAAGCAGGTGAAGTAGTATGGAGGAGACAATGGAGTCGGGAGAACCACCGAGACATCGTGGCGATTGAGGGTTTGGCAGCCAGCGCACGCAGCTGTACCTCCCGGAGGGACGAGATGAACTACCGGGGCAGAATAACCAGCTTGGTGGAGCTGAGACCTTATCTGCGCCTTCATCCCCGGATGATTGCTCTCTCACTCCTTCCGCTGCCGCCTCTGTCTCCACCTGTTTCCTCGCTGTGTGTTACGAGGCCTGCATCCACACGTGGAAGAATTCGGCGAGAGAAGCCCAGTCTCATCTCCTGCGTCTCGGCTCTTGGCCCACTGGCTTCGTCTCTTCCACGGCACCGTGATCCAGCGTTGGACAGAAGGAGGAACTCTTCCGCTTCTCTGCCTCTCTCCCAGTCAGAATCAGAATCAGAATCAGAATCAGAATCAGGTTTATTGCCATTGTTCATGTAGTACACAAACTAGGAATTTGTCTCGGTACAATGCTGCAACATTAAACATGATAAGATAAGAGAAATAAACTATACATGTAATAAAGTGTAGGATAAGATTAAGTGATACTGGTCAACAGTTAAAATATATATTAGCCAGCAGCAGATACTGTGGAGAACTATATAGTGCAGTCGGTAATGCAGGAAGAAAACAGTGATGATTGACATGAGTCTGGTTGAGCTGCTGTACATGGTGCACGAGAGTCACTTAGTGTTCAGCAGTCTAATGGCAGAGGGGAAGAAGCTGTTCATGTGACGGGAGGTTTTAGTCTGGATGGACCGAAGTCTTCTACCAGAGGGGAGGGGGGCAAACAGTACATGACCAGGGTGTGAGGGATCGGCTATGATCCGGCCAGCACGCCTCCGGGTCCTGGAGATGTACAGATCCTGGAGAGATGGGAGCTTGCAGCCGATCACCTTCTCAGCAGTGCGCACGACGCGCTGCAGCCTTAGTCTGTCCCTGGCAGTGGCTCCTGCGTACCACACGGTTATGGAGGTGGTGAGGATGGACTGTCTGTGGGGATGGCCCCCTCTGGATTTCCCAAGGGACCGAGGAGCGCCACAGATAAGATAAGATAAGATAAGATAAGATAAGATAAGCCTTTATTAGTCCCACAACGGGGAAATTCCAGGATTGCAACAGCACAGGGATAGCAACACTCAGAGCAACAATCAGAAGGCAAGAAAAAAAAAAAAAAAAAAAAAACAGAATAAGAAGCAGGAGGCTGGGTGTACTGCAGCTAAGACCACTGCTCCTGGGATTAACAGGCAAGTGTGTTTTCATTTGATTAATTCTTTTAATAAATCATCTTGCCTGATGCCCGGGAGCGAGGCCCAGTCTGTGCAGTCTGCTGGGTCCTCACCTACCGCTGCAGCAGAAATTAACCCCCCTACCCTCTCCATATCTCCTTCCACCTCCTTTGAATGTCCATCGGCCCTGGAGCTCGATCTTCAGAGGAAGGAGGGGACAGCGGCGCTGAAGAATTCTACTTCAGCCCCGCAGAGCCACCATGGTCAGAGGAGGAGTGCTGTGACCAACCTGAAGCCTGCGCCAACAGAGGAACGTCCCCTGGCTTCAGCCTCCCAAAGTCCAGCGCGATGTGGGACTCCACCTCCAGAATCCTCACCGGAGGAGTCACTGGCATTGGAGAGCTCTCTGAAGGACAATAGGACTGCAATCATCATCTCGCCAGCTGCGGAGGCGTCCACAGTGGATTGGGAGCCAGAGCTGGACCTCTTGGAGGCCGGGCCCGAATGTTCATCGCCAGGATCGACCGAGTCCTGGACAACGGTGGAGCTCGAGCTCAGGCAAGTATTCTTGTATTCTGGAGAAGTGCATGGGAGGGTTCATGACACACTTGATCAAGAATAAATACACAGAAAAGGCACCTCTTACTCTGCACCTTTCCAGATCAACAAAAGACATTTATTAATATAAAGAAAGTCCACAACAACAGCCAATCAGAACTGTGTGCAAAGTTTCATGATTTCTTGTCCTTTCTAAAACTCCAAACCTAATCACAAGTTCAACAGTAACGAATGCATTCCCATAGCAATCCTTTGGCATGTAGCAGCAGCCTGAAAAAATATCTAATACACCTCAGAAAACTATGTCATTCTGGTTAACTGTCATGTGTTTGAGATCATGTTTCCTCTTGTTCTTCTTCTCCTGCCGTTCTGCCAGCCTCCTCCTCCTCCTCTGCTGCTGCTAGTCCCGTCTCGTTGATGTATCCTCCCACTGCTGAAGGTCAGTCTGTGTCCATCGCTTCACCCACGGAGAGGGGTGACAATGCAGCAGACAACATCAAAATCCGGGATGACAGGCATTTCATTGTACACCAACTTATGATGATATGCCTTGCCTGCTTCCCCGTAGAGGGACTCAGGTTGTGTAGTCCCCTGAGATCTCTCTATTTGCTGTAATTAACAAAAACCTCACCATGTCATAAACCTCCGTGCACCATAACACGGCGCATGAGAGAGAGAATAAAAACCCAGTTGCAGGAGTAGAGAGTGTCATGTTTTTTTTTAAGTTCACCACAAAAACACAGTTCAATAATCACCAAGTTTCAGTTCAGTTTAAGCACACAAAAATACAGAGAGGTGTAATGGCAGAATGAGGCCACCAAACATACAGGGCGCCTACTGGATGCTCTACAGCCCGGTCAAAGGAGCGTAGTGCTGCAGGACCATATAGCACAAAAAGGAAAGGCGATAAGCCTCGCGCTGCATGGTGCAAACAGCACGAAATAGAAAGGCGGAACAAAATGACACTTACAGGGCTGGAGCAATCCGAGGCAAACTGAACAGTCTGGAGGAAGAGGATGGGAAGCAGGGCCAGGCGAAACACCAAGGGAAATAATCTGACAGAAGTGACGGGCTGGAGAACAATGAAGGTAGTGGAAAAATATGGGGACAACTGGCTGCCGCGTATGGAGGCGAATGCCCCGACAATCTCCTTCCTCTGGAGCGGCCAACAAATACTCCTGAAGCTAACGAGGAAAGAGATTGCCGGTGTGGGAATGCGTGGGCAGAACTGATTGGTAACCGGTATGTGAGAGAGCGTGTGAATGAGTGAATGGAGCATGTGCATGTGTGTATGTGTGTGTGTGGGTGTGTGCATGTGTGTGAGCACCCATGACAGTGCAGCTGACGGCGCTTGACAGGAGGACGGGGCAGGCCAGAGCTGTCAGGAGGAAACTAGGACAAATCATAGCAATAAGTCAGAACCGGGTTTGGCCTCCAAACCTGGATTCATGACACACCAGTCCTCTCCGAGTCTCCTTTGGCTCCTGAGTGTCCGCCGACCTCAGGATCAAGCCGTCTGATGTGGGAGGAGCCCGTGGCCCTGGACAACCAATTTCCAACGCCAATGGTGAGCCGAGCCCCAGTTGCCATGCCGGAAGAGCCACGAGTGTGGGCTATGTCGCCTAGGGAGACAAGGACTGAAAGCACCATCATGCCTGCTGTGGAGACCACCACAGCAGAGTCCGAGGCTGAGCTGGACTTCAAGAGGACTGATCCTGAGTTGACATCATCGCCTGGATCGACGGAGTCCTGGACAGTGGTGGAGCTCGAGTTCAGGTAAGCGCTCTCTCTTGTCTTCCTCTTATCTGTTGTAAAGCAATCTTGCCTTGCTCTTGGTGAGGAGAGCAAGGTGCAGCCGCCTGTTGCACCTGAGCTCACCTTGCTGGGCTCTGCCGCTGCCGTTGACCCTAACCCCCCTTTCTCTATGTATGTCCGAGGATTCCTCCCGGGTCACCGGGAATGACCCAGCACAGACAGAAGTCTCTGTGGATCCTGGCTCTCCCGCTGAGGTCACCAGGAGCCCAGCTCCCCCAGCGGAGGTTGGCACCGGTGCTACGACCCAGCCTGGAACCTCCGTGGATGCAGCTCCTCCTCTGCCTGAGGCTGTCATCTGGGTTCCTCCTTAGTCCGAGTCCCCATCGGTGCTGGGGCCCGGTCAGGGATCTTCGTGGGTGCTGTGCCCTAGCATTAATCATACATGGGTGCTATGGTCCAGTTTTGGTCTCCATGGGCGCTACGCCCCAGCCCAGGGTCCACCGAGGGTGCAGCATTGGCCTAGTCTGGGTCCCCTGAGGGTGCAGTTCTGCTCCAGCCCGGAGCCACCAAGGGTGCTGCAGTGCTCCAGCCCGAAGCCACCACGGGTGCTGCAGAGATCCAACCCAGAGCCACCGCGGGTGCTGCAGAGCTCCAGCCGGGAGCCACAGAGGGTGCTGAAGTGCTCAAGCCCGGAGCCACCGAGGGTGCTGCAGAGCTCCAGCCCAGAGCCACCGCGGGTGCTGCAGAGTTCCAGCCCGGAGCCACCGTGGGTGCAGCTATGTCCCAGTCCGGGACCCCCCGTGGGTGCAACCATTCCTCAGCTCAAGACCATTGAGGGTGTCATGATTCCCTTTCCTCCTCTGCCAGACACTGTCATGGTCCCCTTTCCTCCTCCACCACCAGAGACCCTCATGGTCTCCCCCTTCCAGCCCTGCTTTCCGTCATTGGGTCTCCCCGTGGGGAAGTCACCTCCTGGGTCACCCCTCCAGTTGTGGTTGTTGAAGAACTCAGGCCGGCTGCCCAATAGACTGAGCCGCTGGGTTGGGTGGCCTATGTTCTTCAGCAGTCCACCCGACTCATACCACCTGGCCATCTGGCTGGTCTGGAACTTTGGTCAGCCACCCGAACTGTTTGGTTCTCTTGTCTATGTTGAGGGGCCCAGGGGCCTTGTGTTGCACAGGTGCAGGTCCTGAGCAGGTTTGTGTTTCCCTCCTAGCCTGTTTCCCCCACCTCCCACCCGGGGTGGTTTTGTGATGTACCTATTTCTCTTTGGGGGTGGGGGGGGTTCTTTTGGGTGTTACCTGGGGGTGTCTGCTATCCACTGCTTAAAGGGGGGGGGGGGCTCTGTCATATGTCTGAGCTCATGTTTTCACTGAGCTAAGACCCTCACTTTATTCCTAAGTATTGTATGACTGATTAGTTTGATTTTGTTAGTTTCCTGTATATATTTTTGGGTTTGTTTACATTTGGGCCTCCCCTTCTCCCAGACACTCCCTCTAACTGCTTACAGTCTGTTCCTCTCTCAGCTCAGCTGTGGGCAGTTGGTCTAATTAGGTTACCTGCTCGCTCAGTGACTCACACCTGCAGCTCATTTACTTCTGTAAATTTAAGCACGGTCTATTCACTGTGTTATTGTGGCAATATTGGATCAACTTCTGATCACTCCACTTCTCCCAGCCTCTGAAGTGTCTTTAACTTCTCCAGAGCACTCCTGGGCCTGCCTTGCTGCCCCGTAGGGGCGTTCATGAAACTAACTTTCTATGAATAATAAATAAAAAAAATTTAGTGCTGTACTTATGGTCACTATAATGTTTTTGAATATTAATACATACAAATGCTCAGAGTCAAAATTCAAAATCTGGCACAAATTGGACAATGTGTGTCTGAGTTATTGCTGTTATCAAATATCATCATGTTGCCATGGAAACACCTTTGAGCTTTTATGAAAGATTTGAATAACTTTTAATGACATGCCTTTAGATGATCATGAAAATGAAGACAATCAGAGTATTTACCAAGGACGAGTTTGTCAGAATATGAGAATAGGAAAGAGTGAAAACTGGCCACCACTGTGACTTAAATGCAAAATGGCAGACTTCCTGTGGGGTCTAGGTCATGAATCTGATGGTGGTTTTTTTATGCCATGAGGAGCTGCACGTAAGTGCCTATTTTGGACCTATTGAATATAATTTGTCACGTTAATGTAACTCAACAACATAATTCACCTAACTTCTCTCTCCCCATTTCCTCTCCTGCTGTTGCTCCTACAGCAGCTCTCTCTCCAGACACGGTCAAGGCGTATGTTAAATAAAAATAATAATACAGGGAGTTCTGGGCTGAAAACTAACAGGTACGCTGTAGACTAATGTGGGATTCAATGATAAACAATTGAGCCTCACCCAACCTCCAGAACCCATAACCCTAACCCTAATTCTACCCTTAACTCAGGGTCACCCAGAAGCTCCAGGTTAGAGGTGGGGGAGTTCCAGGCGGAATTGACAGGGGAGAGTGCTGGGGCATGTGAGATAAAGGGATAAAAAAAATTGGGGCTTATCCGAGCTCCAGAAGCAGGTGGACCGTGACCTGAAGCAGCTCCAGGCTAGAGGCAGGGAAAGGCTGAAATTTTGGCCAAAAAGATAAGATAAGATAAGATAAGCCTTTATTAGTCCCACAACGGGGAAATTCCAGGATTGCAACAGCACAGGGATAGCAACACTCAGAGCAACAATCAGAAGGCAAGAAAAAAAAACATGCAAGCAAGAGCAGCTAATATACATATGTACATATTACTATAAAATATATATACACACACACACACACACACACACACACACACACACACAGTGCAGAGATGCACTACTTTTGACCATCCTTGAACCGAGTCCCAGTCCTCTGGAGATCATGAAATGTTAAACTGCAGCTCAGGGATGTCTTTCTTCAGAAAATTACTTCTGCATATCCACGCTTTAAAGCATTTAAAGTTAGAAGTGCTTTATTACACTGACTTAAGAGGCAGCGGTCAGACATTCCTGTGTCCGCCATCAATCATCTAAATTTCTGAACAACCGATACTTTTGTTTAGCTATATCACCAAGCCCTTCCTGCATTATGCGGCCTAACACAATGTTTAAAATGAAGAAAAAACATGCAGAAAATTACATTTAATGAAATCTCTGGTGCTGGTGACCAGTGGTGGGAGTAACGCGTTACTGTAATGCCACTACTTTTGCAGAAAAGTGCTGTGTAATGAAATGATTGTTTAAAAATTCAGTAATGCATTATAGTTATTGAAATTTGATCAGATGCGTTACTCATGTTACTCATTTTATTAATATGGATAGATATTTTTAGCGGGAAAAAAAACTGACCCTACCATAGCTGGCACAGCTGTCAGTCTCCTCCGTGGGTCGGTTTCCTGTCCTGCCCCAGTTCACGCCACAGTCAGGTAGGAAGAAATGCGGTGGCAACTTCTCATATTGAGCCCTGATCGCCTGTTGTCCGAGCGGTGAGTAGCCGCCAATAGCTCCAACCTCTGTGGTTAAAACATGAGTATTTTTTGAGCAAGAAGCTCGCATTTAATGTCCGCATTAAATACATTTAAAGTTTTCTTACACACAGAGAAAAAGTGACTGTGATTTGTCGCAGTAAAGAACAGCTTCTTCTAAGCAGTAAACTTTCATTTATCTGTACTTTCTGTTTTATTTGATCTAATTTATTTACACTAGTACATACCCGTGCATACCCGTCCATGCCCGTAGAAACCAAGTATAAGCAAGTATTTCTGCATACCCGTTGCTGAAGGGTCTCCTCCTGTCTCAGACGACTGTGTTGTTCACAGTTATGCCTGTGGTGTACTGCTGGAACCTGAGGTGTTTCATGTTCTCGACATCTTTTCTGATGTGCAGCAGTTCTCCTCATTCTATTGCTCTCCATCTGGTGGATCTTCTTCTTCTTCTTCATTCAGACCACTGGTTGAGGGATAGGTGCGTCATAATTCTAGTTCATGGGCAGGATCATGAAAATAGATCTGAGCAAAAAGTGGCTTTCGGCCCTGTTCAGGAAGGCCCCTGCATGCCCGTAGAAACCAAGAAACCAGAGCACCCGGAGAAAATCAGCGCTTTGCTTGGCATTTTACACATTTGTAATGTAGACTGGCATTCTTCAAGGTTACACATTTTTACTGTGTCAGCACCTCTTTAAATACGACATTGCTGAGAAAGTGAAGAGAAGAAGAAGAAGATTGGGACCACATTTATGTCTGTGTTCGGCCGGCGGTATGATTGATTTGTTTGTGGCAGATAGCAAAAACTGTAAGCAGTCTGTAACATTATGGCATCTAGCTCTGACGGGTATGACAAAGATGAGGTGGGGTGGACACTATCCAGGCCTGGGGGCCAGAAAAGAGCAGCTAGGGGGGCACCAATACTTAGAAGCGGGTCAGATGAGAGTGATGCGGGAGGAAGTAACAATGCGAAGAAAACACAAACTGGCCAAAATGGATGGCAGTTTGAGGATGTAGTGAATGACTGCAAGGTTGTCATTGAGTTCAGTCAGGGTGGGGGGCACTATCACCCAGTTAAGCTAACAAAAGCAATTGAGAAAGAAATTGGGAGAGTTAAGTTTGCAAAGTTCTTGAAGAATAACCGGCTGTTAATTCATGGCACAAGTAAACAACAGCAATAGAAAATACTGACAATTACATGTCTAAACGGAGAACAAATGAAGGTGCATGTCCCTGGTGTGACAGCTAACTTGAGGGGAGTTATATCAGGTGTCTCTTTGTGCATGTCTATGGAAGAAGTGAAAAACGAGATCCAAGGAGGAAAGGTATAGGATGTGAAAAGGCTACAGAGTAAAAAAGAAGGTTCGCTGAAGGACACACAGTCTGTCATGATTCATCAATTCATCCATTTTCTTCTGCTTAATCCTTTTCGGGTGGTGGTGGGGGGGGGGGGGGCTGGAGCCTATCCCAGCATCTTTGGGCGAGAGGCAGGGTACACCCTGGACAGATCGCCAGTCTATCACAGGGCCAACACAGAGAGACAGACAACCATTCACTCTCACAGTCATACCTAAGGTCAATTTAGAATCCCCAGTTTGATGCCAATTAACCTAACTTGCATGTTTTTGGTATGTGGGAGGAAACCGGAGAAATCCCGGAGTAAACCCACGCAGACATGGGGAGAACATGCAAACTCCACACAGATCACTGTTGGTCGGGGGCTGGGATCGAACCCAGGATCCCCCGGCCAAGGGTGAGTTACTGTGTTGCCGCAGTGCTAACCACTCCGCCACCACGCTGCCCTATTCAGTTTGAGGAAACACTCCCTAAATCAGTCCTGGGCTGCACGGTGGCACAGTGGTTTAGCACTGTGGCAGCACAGTTTTACCCTCGGCCGGGGGATCGCGGGGATCATGAGATTGTGGGTTCGATCCCAGCCCCCGACCAACAGTGAGCTGTGTGGAGTTTGCATGTTCTCCCCGTGTTGCGCGGGTTTACTCCGGGATTTCTCCGGTTTCCTCCCGCATACCAAAAACATGTAGGTTTAGGGCGCTCGCGCACGCAGCGACCAGCAGCCGGTGGCTTGTCACCAGACTGCAAACCAAGTCTACCTACGGGTACAAATAAGTAACAAAAAAAAAAAATAAATAAATAAATAAATAAATCAGTCCTGAAAGGATAAATGCATTTCAGTGTCAGAGAATACGTCCCAAAGCCACTCAGGTGCTACAAATGTCAAAGGATGGGTCACACTGCTAAGCAATGTTGGGGAAAGCTAAGATGTGATCGATGTGGAGGGGAGTATGAATATTGTAAATGTGATAAGGACGCCAAAGTAAAGTGTTGCAACTGCAGGGGTGAGGACAGTGCTGCGTATGGAGGATGTGTTGTGCAGAGGGAAGCTAGACAAGCCCAGGAAATCAGAATCACTAAGAAAATCTTGTATGAGGAAGCTCTAAAGACAGTTAGAGAGGCAGGAATAGTCAGAAACACAGCAGGCCTTCCTCAAAGAAGTTCAGTTCAAATGGAAGCCCAGCTATCAACGGGTCCCACACAAGCACAGGATCGTGCAGCTGCAAGGAATGTTTGTGTTCACAAATGCAAAATGGATGATGACACATTGATAGTTAAGAGGACAAACTTTATAGCTTTTATCTGCCACAGAATGTTGCTGCACAGCTACAGAAGAGAAGTGCCATTGTGGAAGCAGCAGAAAGCTTCCTAGATGTGAAAGATATTGCAGCTGACCAGATTCATGCTTTATTGAAAGCTGAAACTGGGGAAACTGCACATGCTGAAACAAGACCTTAATTATGGTACTACACATACGATGGTGGAATGCGAGGAGTCTTATAGCAAACGGACAAGAACTCAAGAAGTATCTTTACGAACTAGAAGTTGTTCCACAGGTAGTGTGTGTACAGGAGACATGGCTTCAACCTCACTTAGATTTTGTTATTCCAGGATACAGTTCAATCAGACAGGATAGAATTAACACTGTAAATGGAGGAGGATGTGCCACTTTCATTAAAGATGGTCTGGCGTATAGGGTGATTCCCTCCCCTGAGGATATAGAGTGTAATATTATTGAAATATGTAGGCCAAATGGACAAGGAAATATTAAGTTGATTAATTATTACAACCCATGTAGGAAGTTAACAGCAGATATTTTCAGTGTTAGGGCAGGGGAAGGGCATATGAAAGAGGTATGGTGTGGAGGTTTTAATGCCCACAATAGCTTGTGGGGAAGCACACATACAGATAACAATGGAAATGTTGTGGAAGAGATGTTAGATGAAAGATTATTAATTTGTCTAAACAGTGGTGAAGGCACCAGGGTGGATGTGCATAGGGGCACATTATCATGTATTGACCTGACTCTGGTATCTGATTCTTTAGTGAGCACATATGAATGGACGGTTATGAACAGGACAACTATGGGAAGTGATCACTTCCCAATACTTACAGTCATTAAAACTGAAGTATGTGTACAAGAGGGAAGATATTTTACAAGATGGTGTTTTGATAAGGCAGATTGGGAAAAATTTAGGCAATACTGTGTTCAATCATGTCATTTGGTAACATTAGAAGGTGGCATAGAAGAGTGTTCCAGTCAGGCAACCAATCATATTCTGAATGCTGCAATAGCAAGTATACCTAAGAAAACAACACAGGATAGGAAGAAGGTTGTACCCTGGTGGAATGACAAATGTAGTATTGCAATAAAAGAGCAAAACAAGGCATTCAGAGAGCTGAGGAAGAATATGACTAGTGAAAACTTAATAGAGTATAAAAAGAAAAGGACAGTAGCTCAAAGGATTATTTAAAACAGGAAAATGTCAACATGGAGAGAATTTAGTCCCACCCTTGGTAGGAAAACAGAACTAGGTGATGTCTGGGGTATGTTTAAAAAAAAAATGAGTGGGAAAAGGGTATCAGTTAAAATTCCTGTTTTAGTGGATGGAGACAAGATGGCTGTATCAGACAAAGAAAAGGCAGAAGTCCTAGGTAGAGCATTTGCAGCAGTGCATAGAGGAGACCATCTTGGTGAGAGTCATAGACAGCAAAGGGAGCATAAACTCAGAGAAAATGCAAACTTAAAAAATGAAGAGAAAGAGGACATGACTGTGTTAGACCTTGAGCTCACAATGTCAGAGCTTACGAGACTTTTGCAAATAGTGGATACACAGCTCCAGGATATGATCAGTTAGGCTACGCTATGTTCCGGCAGTTGCCTGTGCAATCAATGCAACTGGTGCTGAAATTGTTTAACAGGATATGGAAGGAGGGGGTTACCCCAAGTGGGTGGAAAAAGGCTGTAATTTTACCATTTAATAAGCCAGGGAAAGATCCAGCTCATCCAGGCAACTACAGGCCAATAGCATTAACGTCACATTTAGGGAAATGGATGGAGAAGGTGTTAGTTTACAGACTCTCATATGTATTAGAGCAAAAATGATTAATAAAGGACTATCAGAATGGTTTTAGAAGAGGAAGATCCATAGTGGATGCTCTAGTTAGGGTAAGTGATGATATTGAAAAGACTCTCAAAATGAAAGAAGTAATGGTTATAGTTTATCTGGATATTGAAAAGGCTTATGACTCACTGTGGAGGGACGATCTTCTTATGAAATTGAATAAAAAGGACATTGGTGGTAGGATGTGTAATTGGATAATGGATTTTTTAACACAGGACAATTAGGGTTAAAGTAGGATTAGAAGTTTCTAATGACCATGAAATAGAAAATTGTGTTCCTCAGGGGAGTGTGGTAAGCCTTGTTTTATTCAATATAATGATTAATGACATGTTTGAGGATCAAGAGGGATCCATCAAAACAGCACTATATGCAGATGATGAAGCCATATGGGCGAAGGGAAGAAATGAGAAATTTGTGTTCAAAAACATCAGGAAAGCAATGGACAAAGTGGAAAAGTGGTCATATGACTGAGGATTTAAATTTTCAAACAGTAAAACCTACTATATGACTTTCACAAGAAAATGCAGAACTGGTACAGAACCATTAACATTATATAATCATCCAATAGAGAAAGTCAGTGAGATCAAATATCTAGGATTGAGTCGTGGTTTGAGCACCGATTTGGTCTGCGCTTGGGCCATGCAGTATTTTCCTCCCATCTGGTGTGTGTGTGTTCCCTATGGCTCTCCAAGCTTTTGTTGTGACAGCGCTCGGAGGGGCTTCCGGCTGTCAGAGCTGAGCCTTCTGACAGCTGAACTGCATTATTGATTGCCTCATCAGCTGTTCCATCCTGAGCCCTATTTAAGGGAGCAGCTGAGGGCTAAACCTTGCTGCAGTCTCATCGGACAA
The DNA here is from genome assembly GCA_020510985.1 of Pholidichthys leucotaenia. Taxonomy (NCBI): domain Eukaryota; kingdom Metazoa; phylum Chordata; class Actinopteri; order Cichliformes; family Pholidichthyidae; genus Pholidichthys; species Pholidichthys leucotaenia. The sequence continues at coordinate 283,718,914 of CM035840.1, forward strand.
TCCCTCGTCTGATATCGTCGAGCATTCCTCGTCAAGCTTCCCCTGGTCAGACGTGAACAATCCTTCATCTTCATCTCACCGAGCTTTTATTGTGACATGGCTCGGAGGGGCTTCCGGCTGTCAGAGCTGAGCCTTCTGACAGCTGAACTGCATTATTGATTGCCTCATCAGCTGTTCCATCCTGAGTACTATTACTCAGGATGGATTACTATGGACTCAGGATTACTCAGTACTAGTCCATCCTCACCACCTCCATAACCGTGTGGTACGCAGGAGCCACTGCCAGGGACAGACTAAGGCTGCAGCGCGTCGTGCGCACTGCTGAGAAGGTGATCGGCTGCAAGCTCCCATCTCTCCAGGATCTGTACATCTCCAGGACCCGGAGGCGTGCTGGCCGGATCATAGCCGATCCCTCACACCCTGGTCACGTACTGTTTGCCCCCCTCCCCTCTGGTAGAAGACTTCGGTCCATCCAGACTAAAACCTCCCGTCACATGAACAGCTTCTTCCCCTCTGCCATTAGACTGCTGAACACTAAGTGACTCTCGTGCACCATGTACAGCAGCTCAACCAGACTCATGTCAATCATCACTGTTTTCTTCCTGCATTACCGACTGCACTATATAGTTCTCCACAGTATCTGCTGCTGGCTAATATATATTTTAACTGTTGACCAGTATCACTTAATCTTATCCTACACTTTATTACATGTATAGTTTATTTCTCTTATCTTATCATGTTTAATGTTGCAGCATTGTACCGAGACAAATTCCTAGTTTGTGTACTACATGAACAATGGCAATAAACCTGATTCTGATTCTGATTCTGATTCTGACTATTTAAGGGAGCAACTGAGGGCTAAACCTCGCTACAGTCTCGTCAGACAATCCCTCATTGGACAATCCCTCGTCTGACATCGTCGAGTATTACTCGTCGAGCTTCCCCTGGTCAGACGTGAACAATTCTTCATCTTCGTCCATTATTGTAAGTGTGTTTCATTGTGAGTCTGTTCTTCCTTGCCATAGTCTGAGTTATAGTTATTGTGTGTTTTAGCCCCCCGTGGCTCATTATTTTGTCGTTATCCTTCTTTAATAAACTGTGCAAACTCACCGGCTGGCCTATGGTGTCTTATTGATGGCTCGTGAGGGCCATCCGTGACAGATTGTGGTTTGATTGTGCATACACAGGGAGAGTTTATGTTGAAAATTTGGAGACAAAATGCAAAAAAGTCATTAATCTCATAAAAGCTGTAGTTGAACACAAATGGGGTGCAGATAAACAGGCATTAATTGACATTTACAGAGCACTACTGAGATCAACAATAGACTACCGATGCATGATTTATGGAGCAGCGGCAAAGACGACTCTGGAAAAAATAGACAGAATGCAGCATAAAGCGCTTCTCCTGTGCATTGGAGCTGTCAAAACAACACTAAACAATGCAGTTTTAATAGAAGCAGGAGAAATGCCAATGGATTTGAGAAGAGATAAACTCACATTATCATACTGGGTCAAGCTGAAAAGAAGTGACAAAGCAAATATTTCAAAAACAATACTACAAGACTCCTGGGAATACTCTAATTTCCATGGACATGGGTTTGGGTGGACAATTGAAAGTAGGACCAGAATGTATGGGCTGCACACTATTGATATAGCTAAAACCAGTCCAGTGAATAATGTTCCCCCTTGGCTGTTTCCGGGAATAGAAGTAGATACTACTCTGCTAATGAGGAAAAAGGATTGGCATATGAGTAAAGTTGGTGTTAAAACAAGCATGTACCTCAGGAACAATTACTATAACTTCTTACAGCTCTATACTGACGGTTCAAAGAATGAAGAGGGCTCTGTTTGAGTTGGAGTATACATCCCAGAATTTAAAGTGACCATCGCAAAAAGACTGTCCAACAATACTTTCGTGTTTAAAGCAGAGATTGTGGCAATAATTATTGGTTTGCAGTGGGTGGAGGAGGTCAGAATGGACCGGGTGGTGATGTGCACAGACTCACTTGCAGCGCTAAAAACCATACAGACACTAAAATTTACAAGGGAAGACTTGGTGATTGAGCTATATCACAGTTTATTTAGGGTACACAGGGGTGGTGGAGAAGTTCAGTTTTGTTGGGTTCCTGCACATGAAGGGTTGAAAGGGAATGACTGCGCAGACAAATTAGCAAAAATCGCTCTTGGAAAAGAGATAACTATACCATTGTCTCTTGGAAAAGGTGAAGGGAAAGCAGTAATCAAGAAAAAGGAACTGAGCTATGGCAAAAAAAAGATGGGATGAAGATCATAAAGGTAGATCGTATTACAGAATACAAAAATCTAATGCAATAAAGAATTTCATAACTACCAAAAGGAGGGAAGACATCATATGGCAAGACTCAGATTGGATCACACAGGTTTAAGCGGCACTTTATTCACCATGGGGAAAAGCGAAAGTGACAAATGTAGAGACTGTGGAGTAAAAGAAAATGTCGACCACATCTTATTGCACTGTCACAAATACGGAAATGAAAGACAGATAATGGAAAATGAAGTTGAGATTGAGATTGAGATTGAGATTCAACTTTATTGTCATTACACATGTATGAATACAAGGTAACGAAACGTGACTTGGCATTTGGGCACGCTCTGCAGAGTGCATCCAAGGCCGGGGCAGCCGCTAGGCGCCAGTCATAAAGAAGAAAGGAAAAAAAGAAAAAAAATGATATGACACAATAGGCGAGAGAAAAAAAACATGTTTTATCAAATTGACGCTTAATGAGTAAGCGAAATTTTGATTGCAGGCAAAAAAACCCTCAATGCATATTTAGCAGACATTTAGTGGACAGTTCAAGTTCAAGAGGCCGGTAGGGAATAGGATTTAACTGGGATTCTGGGAACAGACGGAGATAGAGAGGCAATAAGAATCACGAGTAAGGCTCTTTTCTCTTTTTAAATAACACAGGATTAAGTCATAGAATTTAGAGGTCGGGTTCAGATGACGTAATGTTACACACTCTTGTACAGTAGGTGGTGGTATGCACCTTTCAGTTGTTTGCTATCCACCAGTAACCGAGAGAAGAAGAAGAAGAAGAAGAAGAAGAAGAAGAAGAAGAAGAAGAAGAAGAAGAAGAAGAAGAAGAAGAAGAAGAAGAAGAAGAAGAAGAAGAAGAAGAAGCGACACTTTTGCTTAGTTTCTTCATCTTGAACAACAATACAAAGACCGCTTGATCTGGCAACTCTGCTCGTGGCAACGTAGAATTGGCCATGGCTGCAGAAATCTGTTGTGCAGAAAACATGAATGCGTTGTAAAGACTGGCCCTATGACTTATTGACCTTTCTAATTTTGAGCCATATGACATCATACAGACACATTAGTCTAGGCATTGTGAGTGATGGTCTATATGACATCATAAAGACACATTTGTCTATATGACTGCATCGCAAGTCCTATGTTGCCTGATATCATTGGATCATCATAGGACATCATGCAGATGTCATAGGGCATTGTATGATGTGCTATGTCTATATGACGTCATATAGACATATCTTTTAGGGTCATCATAGGACATCATGCAGACATCATGCATCATAGGACATCATGCAGACATTATGCATCATAGGACATCATGCAGACACCATAGGCCATCCTATGATGTGCTGTCTATGTGCCATCATATAGACATCTTTATGACGGCATTCCAACTCCTATGATGCCTATCTGTCTATGTGCCGTCATATAGACATAATATCTTTTTGACGGCATTGTGGCACACATATGTGAGTTGCTTAGGCTGCATATGTACAGTATATTACTGTTGCCTCACGTCTCAGAATGAACAATAGGTCTGGGTCTTCTGGGGATAACAGGAGGGTGCGAAATGTGATCTTTAGAGATGGTCTTGAGAGATTTCCTGACCACCAGGGTTTTAGGTGGAGGGGAGAAGACCTGGAGGATGATGTATTGTGTCTTGGGATTTAAAGACAATGTGACTCTGTACTTTGATGTCCCGGGTATAAAAAGGACAGATGTGGGAGGATGTGTCTCTTTTTCTCTTTGGAGGATGTTGGAGACAAGTGAATAAATCTGATTTGAGAAATAAACTCAGCCTCATCTTTTCACGTTCTCCACAGCATTGTGAATATCTTTCTGATGGCATCCATGTAGACATCATAGGCCGTCCAATAATGTGCTCTGTCTATGTGCCATCATATAGACATCATATCTTTATGACAGTATTGCAAGTCCTATGATGCCTATCTGTCTATGTGCCGTCATATAGACAGTCCTATGATGCCTATCTGTCTATGTGCCGTCATATAGACATCATATCTTTATGACGGCATCGCGAATATCTCATATAGACATCATATCCTTATGACGGCATTGCAAATATCTTTCTGACGGCATCCATGCAGACGTCATAGGCCGTCCTATGATGTGCTCTGTCTATGTGCTGTCTTTCTGACAACATCGCAAATATCTTTATAATGGCATCGCAAGTCCTATGATGCCTGAGATCATAGGACGGCCTATGATGCATTATAGGACATCAGGCACAGCCTATGATGTCCTATAAACGTGACAGACACACAGAGATTTCTTGAATTTATAGATTAATATTGTTGTGATATGCAACTATTTCATGGAAGTAAATCCTCTAAATATGTGTTTTTTATAGGCTGATCCAGGGGTGTCAAATATATAGCTCATGGGCCAAAAACGGCCCACCAGGGGGTCCAAAATTTTCTCTGTGAATTTACAGCTTTATTTCTAGTAAATTTCTGACTTTCTACTTATTACAATAGTTTGTTTAAATCTGAGACATTTTTTTTTTCTCTGTAAGATGAGACTTTTTTTCTCATCAGTTTTCTTTTTCTTCCTTTTTCTGATGAGAACAAGGGGCCCTTGATCTTGCTATGTGTGCAAGATGATTTAAGTATGCATTTAAAAGTAACGTGAAAGTTACTTTTCCAAGTAACTAGTTACTTTAATCATGCAGTAACTCAAAAGTAACTCAGTTACTTTTGAAAAGAAGTAACTAGTAACTGTAACAAGTTACTATTTTTTTAGTAACTTGTCCAACACTGCTTATGACCAAATGGAAACAGTACCTGAAGTGTAGAACCTCCATCAAGGTCACTCTGATTATTCAAACCATGACTCCACAACATTACCGCTGCTAATTCTAATATGAATGGTCAAATAAACAGGTGAATCCTGGCCAAGAAGACCAGAAAGCTGTGAGGGATTGTTGCTCTGTAAAGTCACATTTAATTAAAAAAAAAAATAATAATCATCAAAACAGACAATATATATTCAGACAGGGGAGCAAAGTAGAAATGCAGCACTTAGTTCACGTTTACATCTTTGTTTCATTTGTGAGTAATTCTGATCATCAGGATCAGCTGCCCATTGCCCACTAATATTCATTTGTCAAGATAATGCACATTTCAGAGCCGCCTTTTACTGCAGACCGACCATAGCACACCTGTGCAGCAATAAACCTCAGACAGATGAATCCTGCTGGCAAAGAAGAGCTCTAAGTAAGTAAATAATTCAAATACACAATAAAACACTCTCCACCAAATCTGATGTAAAAGCAATGAAACACCAGAACACAGCAGCCTTGATTTAATAAGAACAGCAGGACCAGGCTGGCCTTCTCACTCTAAGACCCTTAAAAATCCTCCAGGACAGAGAGGACAAATGCAGAGGTTACTCACCACTTTAAATGTTTGAGAGTTGTGAGGAAGAATTTAGAGTTCTCTTTCAAACGAGACCAAAACCATGTTTACTCTCCAAAGTAGTTCCTTTTGTTTTCAAGTTTTTTTTTTAGGAGGAAAATGACTGGTACAGAAGGTTAACAAATGTAGAAAGTGTTAAAGTGAAACCATCCTTTGGTGTTATCTATAAAAGCCTTTTTTTTGTGTTTGTGTGCCAGCTAAGCACTCCTTAAGTGACACGCTACTGAAATGCTTACAGTACGCCTATCATAGTGGCACCTTTTACTGGTATGATGAAGAGGATCACTGACACAATCAATCGTGATAGAGTTAAGGAGGCTTCCAGCTCCTCTTCAGAGTTTTACTCTCTGTGGGTGTGAAAGTCTCCACAGACAAAGCTCAGCCTCTGCTGGCTTCACTCACTAAGACGACTAATAAGCTGCTGCCCCTGATCATCCTATTATGATCGATTGGGACTCATGCGGTGCCGTTGGATCAGATTCACTTTCTTCTACTGTGCTGCCTTATTTCCCCTTTGACATGAAAACTGTTCGGGTTACAACTATATATTACCATATCATTTTCTCAGCAAATCAAGCGGTTGTGATTTTTCATGTCGGCTTTCTCGTTGTCTCTTTGCGCCAGTCCGATCCGGTACAAACCCAGATGCTCTTATTAAGGCTCCGTTTTTTTTCTGTTCCTGCCTTCACCTTGCCCTCATCTGCTCCTGCAGCCTTCTTCATTGCCGCCCAATTTTACCAACCCGAGTTTCTGAGTTCCACCTTTGGTGCGGTGAGCCCTTCTCTGGGGATCTCAAAGCAATAACACAACATCAGAGGCAAAGACAATAATCAAATCCAAGGCTCCAGTGGATCTGACTTCCGTAACCCCGCTTATGCCTTAATTTATTAGACATGGGAGAGAAGCCAGATTGAGGAATTCACTGCTTGTCTGGCCCCCGAGATCCCTTCAGAAGATATATTGTTTATTGCTCTGGGTTTGTAATGTGGCATATGGCCCCCAATCTGTTTGAAAAAGTAGCACTTTTGAGGATCTTTCTGAGAGTACATATTGTTTCTGGCTGGACTTTTAGGTAGTGAATAATGCTCCTACTCCTCATTTCATAAACATTTAAATGTTTGGGAAAGATGGATGTGACTTGATTCTGATGATGGATGGACGTGGACATACAGTATTGTTCTCCTCATTTTACATGAAACAGCATGACAGTTTTTAAAACAATTCCTTCCCATATTATTGGGGCCGGTTATAAATGTATTTAATCTTTATTTAATCAGGGAATATCACTGAAATATGAATCTCTTTTACAAGAGAGGTGTGAGAATAAGAAACAGCAGACATGAGTAGGCAACAACAGACAAGAAAGTCAAAAATAATTGCAAGAGTCATTAAAAAGCACCAAATAATAAGGTTTTAAACTGCTCAAGTGGAATGAAAAGTGTCAAGTTTGAGAAACTTTTGAATTTTATTCAATTTAGAAGGTACACAGTAACTGAAACCGGTTCTGCCAATGTCAGTTTGTGCACGAGGAATATCTAGGGTCAAGTAATTGCTGGATGGTGTATGATACAACGTGTAGTGATGTGTACAAAAAATATGTAGGGTGTCAGCATGACACTAAACTATAGTCATGTGAAAAAATAAGGACACCCTGTATAAGCTTGTGTGTTTTTTAAACATATTTGGACATATGAATATTTAATATCGATGTTAAAAAATACTGGGAGGTTTATGTAATATAACCAAACAATTAAAAGTGAATTAAAAACTTTTCTAAAAATTTTCTGTAAAATGTGTAATTCTAAACAAATAGTGAGGAATAAATTAGGACACCCCCCCCCCATCTTTTTTAGGACACCCTCACGTTCATTCCTACTTAAAAATGGTTAAAATAAATGTTAAAAAATGCAAATAAAAACAAAAACAAGGTTAGACACAGATATGTGAACATTTCTTAATAAAGAATTGAATATTTAATGGGGTGTCCTAATTTTTTCATATGACCGTATATTTCCGTAACCTAGGAAAGACATCAGAGTAAACTGTACAGTAATTCTATGTTAAAAGGAGTCACAATTTGAGTGCAGGGGGAATTCCACCGTGCTCTGTCTCCTTATCCTTTCCCCCTGTTTGTATAAAGTTGTACTTTTCAGTTCTAATTCTTGTTACTTTATCTTTAGTTGGTTGTCACATATTGTGTATTGTTTCATTGTATGGCTTTTTTCCTGTTTACGCTCACTGTAGTTTTGTTACTTGTTTGCGAGTTACTTGTCCTTATTTATCATCATCACTTATTTGTTTCCTTTTTCTTCTCTCTCGGAGCCGACAGCTGTCAATGGCCTATGGATTTTGCTCGGCGGGGCGTGGCCCTGTCAGCTGCCAGCAACGACTGATCTCTCATCTTCTCCAGCTGACCGAAATTGCCTCTTTGCTTTTCTCTCTCAGATTGTGCACACCTGTCACCACTTATTTTAGTGTTTTTGTGGCCCTATTTAAGGGGCCATGCACCATTGTTGGACGCGGCACCCTACTTGTTACTATCTCCTGCAAGACGTAAGTGTTTTTCTTCTTGCTTCATTATATTGCTTCTAGCATGTATTCCATGGCTAGTGATCCCCAGGTTTAGCGGGTGCTTATTCTCGCCGTAGCTGGGCTATTTTGCATGCCTGTTTTTTGAGATTTGTCTCCAGGTTTTGCAGGTGATGCTCTCGCCTTAGCCTCGGTTATTTTGCTAACCTGCGTTTCTTTTCCTTCACAAGTTGCTTGTTAATCAGTTCTGTTCTATTAATAAATCTGCAAACTCACAGCCGGCGTTTGGTGCTTTATTTCCGCCTTGGGAGGTGTTTATGACAATAGGTCCAACTTGATCTTCAATTTTTGATCCAGATGGAGAATTTGCATTTTAAATGTAAAGTCTGTTGTCAAGCCATATACCGAGGTATTTATATGATTCAGTTTGTGCAATAGAAGTTCCAGATAAGGTTCTAATAGTAGGAAAGACTATGTCTCTGGTGAAGGTTGAAAATACCAAGAATTTTATTATGCCTTGGTGAAACTGAGAGGCATACAGTGATAATTTAGTGCATGTTTGTAGCTGTGTGTATCTGTCCATCCGTCTTTTCTGTCCGCCTCTCTGTTTCAGCTCGCTCGGTCAAAATTAAGTGGAACTAAAGGCATTTATCATTGTATCGCCATATTTTCTCGACTTTTATTTAGCCAGAATTGCGAGAAAAGGCTTTGTTTTCAAAATAAGCACAAATTTAACTCACCATTTCTGTCATTGCAGCAACAAAAAAAGGTATTGTAATAACTATGCCGGGCCACTAGAGACGGAAGTGTGACTTTTTTTTTAATGATTTTTACAGCACATGATACTCCACTTCCCCGAAATCACTAGGTTAGTTAATATGGCACTGGGTTTGTTCTCAGAGGTCTACACTAGCTACTGTGCAGAGTTTTTACAAACACCGGGTTAACGGATGATTTTTACACCAAAATTACAAACAGATGTAAGGGTGGTAATTATTATATTTCCTCGACTGTAGTGTTATATTTTACATGGTCAAAACGAGGAGAGATTGCCCACTTTATTTTATAACATCTTCAAAAGCTGACTGATATCTGTATTGAAATGCTCAATACAGATATCATTTAGCAGTAGGCTGTGCCATCCTAGGCGCACGACTGAGAGGTTCTGCAGATCCTTCCTACCTACGACTGTCAGACTTTAAATCTAATCAGGGCTGCTCATAGAGGTCGTATTAAATGTACTAAACGTAACAACTTTGCACCACAGAGATCGCTCCCCTCCAATACACAACTAGGACAATATCAGTTATTACTGAGGGTGGCAACAACACTATTGATTCAAATGCGAAATATACTGTCTGCGTAGATATTCATATTCTGTCAGGTAATTTAACAAACCATAATGCTGTTTATTCCATCTAGCTGCAGTGCTCCTGCACTGTGTATATATCTGTGTACGTATGTATATTCACCTACTGCTTTGGATAACCAGTTCTTATTATCTTATTAACTATTATGAGTGCTGCTATCCCTTTGCTGCTGTAATCCTGGAATTCCCCCAATATGGGACTAATAAAGGCTTATCTTATCTTATCTTTTTGTTCCAGTATCATTAATCAAGTCATGATGGTGAGACAGTAAAATATTACACGTGTCAATAAAAAATGAATGCATGTTGTGTAGTAAATCTATATTATTCGGAATGAGACTATGAACTGCTGATTCACTATATAGGGCACTTTGGAGGTACTGAGCGGACATTTTAAAAACAGCAAGAAAATGACAGCGGACAACACCAATGAAGAAGTGAAAGATGAAGAAGAAGTAGACAAAAAAGCAGATGAAGATGAACACAAAGATGAAGAAGACAAAGAAAAAATGAATGAATGAATGAATGAATGAATGAATCTTTATTTCGGATAGTACAGGTTAAAAGGAACTGAATAGTATAGCAAAAGGGGGAAATACAATCCAACAAGGTCAAATTAGACAGTAACTCCTCTGATTATACAGTTCAACAAAAGTTATCCGAAATGGGTGATGGCTGAAGCTGCAGCTTATATTGCCCACCCATATTCCATCCAAGAATTCAAAAGAAAAACAAAACAAGAGTGATTACAATTCAGAACAAAGCTAAGACAAAATGTGACAAAAGAAAACAAACAAACAAACAAACAAACAAACAAAAACTAGGCAACAACACAGCACAGGCTGGATATGACAATCCTTATGTGATGTTACATGTCATCTTCCATATACGGTATGTTTGGAGTATTTCTTCCTTTAGTTTTTGTTTAAATTGCCCAAGCGTTGTACATGATAAATAACAAAGACAAATAAGATGAAAAAAAAATGAAGATGATAAAGACAAAAGAAAATGATGAAGACAGAGAGGAAGATGATGAGGAAAATAACAAAGGTGAAGGAGTAGAAAGAGGTGTACTGTTCTTGAAGTCTTCATAAAAGAAAAAGATGAAGATCTCTGACATTTATTTCAAACAAATATATTAAGAGAAAAACACATTTGTAGGAAAGACCAACATAACAAAACACAGGTTAGACATCAGCAAATTAAAATGCTATCTTAGCTGGAATGCAACAAAACAAACTCATTTAACTGCAACAGTTCTTTTATTCCCACAATATTATTATTGAAGTTTGTTCAAATGGTGTATATAAACAACAAACACACACACAAACTATGCTCCTCTCTTTAAATCAGGTAATCCATACAAATGGAATATGACTTCTTGAAAATAAGAAATGATTTGGCAAAACAAAGCAGAAGAAAAAAAAAAGTTACAAGCAAGGAAACTGCATGGTCTACACAAATCATTCACCTTCTTCTTCATGCATTAAACAGGTTCTTTACATGTTCAGTAAAAGGTCACCATGTATTCTTAAACACGTTTTTTTCAATTTTAATTTGTATGTTATTTTTTTCGAGAGGGAGGGTGTTAACATCTGCCTTAACCACTGTGTCAAATCTGGTCTCTTTTTCCACAGTAGTGCAATGCATCTGAGGCCTATGGATGTTCTTTCACTGTTGTTGAAGTTATGCTTTTCTGTATTTTGTTTTGAAATTATTTTTTTAATTGTTCTTACCTCGTCCCCAAAAATTCTGATTTTCCTACATTCCCATAAACAATGAAATAAGAATCCTGTCAGGATTTTGAGCATGGTCAGGGAACCATGGTCACGCTTTAAGTTTATTTTGCTTATTTTCTGTATTTTCCCCACCTCAGCTTAGTTTGGTTATTGTATTTAGATTCATGGTCATGTCTTAAATTATGTTCTCTTGAGTTTGACATTTATTTCTGTTGGCTATGTATATCTTTTGAGTTCTGTCTTGTTATCAGTCATGATTTTTCCCTAGGGGCAGAGAGACAGACCCAGACGCTGAACTGCAGTTTGTGGCATTTATTAACAAAACACAAAGTTCCAAAGTGCATCAACACAAAAATCCAAACAGATAACAAGATAAACTTACAGCTGGAGTATCAGAACAAATTCACCAGAACGGGGAAGGGTTCTGGTGGTGAGGAGGAAGTTTCCCTAAGACTGAGGCAGTGAGAAGGCAAAACAACAGTCTTTAAATAGCTGAAAACATAATTGATGGCAGGTGAGGATTCAAAAGAGCGGGCAGGTGACCTAATTATTAAACACAGAGCACATGGATGAGATAATGATAAGGTGGGAGTGACTGGAACAGGTGCAGAGCTCATGCCACAATAGAGCAAAATGTAAACACTGAGAGCAAAATAAAACAGGAATCTAAAAATCCTGACAGAAACATGATCATAGTAATAAGGGCAAGAAAACATCACAAAACAACTGACAGCAAAGAACACATCTAGAATCAACACACAGGAAAATAATCCAACACTGGAAAAATACAGAAAATACTTAAATATAAATAATAGCCTGAGCCTGGTGACACAATGCGCTCAGTCTCATGAGAGCTCCCCCCCCCCCCCCGAGGGGTAGATTTGAGACACTCTAAAGCCGCTTTTCCACTAGCCCAGCTCGCCTCGCCTCGTTTCGTTTTGCTACTACTCGGTTCGGCTGCGGTTGTGTCTCCATAGCAGCCGGGTAAAGCGGGGTTAAGCTGGGGTGGGTGGGATTTTATTTACAACAAGGCAGCACCACACTCCAGTGAAGTAAAACATGCGACCCAAGCCAAACATAACATGGCGGCTGTACAAGGCGACTCCTCGGTCTGTGGCTTTTTTCACCGTAAATGCCAAAAAGGATCGCCAGACAAGGGTACAGGCAGTGAGACGAAACACTCTGGAATAATTCTGCAGCTTCTGGGAGAGCCGAAGACGTGAGGATACAAACTAGGTCATATATGACGGTAAGCTAATGTTACTAATGCTAGTTTGCTATAAGTACGTCGTACTACACTGTAATCTCTACAAGTTATCGCTGTTAGGTACTAAAATATGTACACTGTGTGTGTGTGTGTTTCAGATGGCTCTGTTGTGGGAAAATTACCGCTTCAAACGGTCTGTCTGGTGTTCAGCACAGCTTGTCACTGATGTCAACACAGCTTCACAAACGATCAGTGGTTGTAGAGCTTAAGAATGTCTGTAGAAACGTTTATTTCCTTTGCAACAAATTGCTCTGATCTGCGTGAAAATCATGGAGAGACTGTTCAGACATGATGGGACGTACCTGCTCCAGCTGCACTGTGTCTGAGGTGGTGTAATAGCAAAAAATGATCAGCTGACACAACTTGATCCACATGTTAATAACTATATTAGCCACAAAATATATATTCAAAAAGTAAACAGTACTGAGTTAGGTATAATAAGATATATTTGACTGTTATGATGCATTTTAGGCTAAAACAAACTTGATCTAGGATTAAAAGCAATTAAAATAATGCAGTGACAAGGTTACATGGAAAATGCTTGATTTACTAGATACATGTACTGTAGAAATATATATTCTCTGCTTCAACAATGTACTATACATGCATTCATGTAGTACTGCACTGGTTAATTGCACTGACAATAAACCTCTGAAATTTTTGCAGATGTCTCTTTTTTTTTATATGTGAAGGTTACCACCATGTGACATAAATTTAATACTGACAGATTGGAAAAGCTGTCTAAGAACAATCCAGCAGTTTGAGAAATCACTTTTGGTTTGGTGTAAGTCTGTCAACAGGATTATGAACCATAAAGCAGTTTGTGTTAAAATGTTAAATCCCATTAAACTCTAACCCACAGGTGTCCAATCATGTGTCATGGAGGGCCAAGACCCTGCAGGTTCTCTCTTCTACCCAGTCTCTTCAGCAGGTGTTTTCACAGATCTGCAGTCAGTGGAAGAAGTTCAGTGGAATCTGCTGTTGAAGACACTGGTTGGAGGTAAAGCTTGCAGGGTCTTGGCCCTCCATGGCACATGATTGGACACCCCTGCCCAAACCCATTATGATGAAGAGTAGATGCTAACATGACCCAGAATTCCTCCATATACTGGTACTATCACTAAAGTATGCAGGGTCTTCTGCAGTGGCACATCCAACAATACAGTCTTCAGTTAATAAAATAATTGTTTTGGTTATTTTTCTTAAAAATGAGCCATTATTTTCAAGGTCACCCATTAATGGTTTGTACTATTGACTCTTTTCCCACCAGTGTATTAACAGACAAAAATAGAAATCATGATGCAAACACATAAGTCACTAAATTGTTTATTACAATCAGCAGCAAATTCCAGATTATTCAGAATGTGCAAAATTCAAACTGTAAGACTGGATCACTCAGCAGCTGGGATGTGCAGCTCACGCTGGTCCCAGTTCAGCAGATCTTGGGCCTGCATCTCTGTAAATAGTGACGCAAGGTCCAGTTTGGGGTGGATCGTTTACCTCTTGCCTAGACAAAAGACAAAAATGGGTGGTGGTTTTATTAAAGGAAGTTTAAAATATATTTGGGAAATACACTTGTTGCTAAAAGCCAGTGGTGGAATGTGAATGAATGAATCTTTATTTCGGATAGATTAAAAGAAAATAGAATAATATAACAAAGGGGAAAAAAAATCTAACAAGGTCGAATTAAACAATAACTCCTCTGATTATACAGTTCAACATAAGTTATCTGAAATGGGTGATGGCTGAAGCTGCAGCTTATATTGCCCACCCATATTCCATCCAAGAATTTTAAAGAAAAACAAAACAGGAGCGATTCCAATTCCAATGTGACAATAAAATACTTCGTTTTTGTATTTAACCACAATTTTCATGTAGCTGCACCAATGTAAAGTCGATTTTACAAGGGCTGGGTTACATTTAAAATCATCTGTTTTTACTGTGGCCTCAGCAATCAGAATGATTTAATACATCCACTTGAATGGAATCTAGTACTTTAACTGAGGGTGTGCATCACCGAGTATGGAGTCGCTCAGTCAAAATATGGAATTTTTATCAATAAAAGATTGTCTTGAGTGTAAAAGTGTCTCTTCTTGCCCTGGCTTCAAGTGTGGGTGATGTTTTGTACTTTTATTGCTAAAATATAAAAGGATGCACAACAATGGGTCTCAAATATTTGTAATGTGTCCTGTTACTGCATGAGTTTATTGATGATAGACTATAAACTACGCATATAAACTAAATTATATTGATGACTGAACAACTGCCATTCCCCAAAAGATACAGTTGTGAACATAACTCACAAAGGATCACACAAGTGATCTGACAAAAAAATAAATACATTAACAAGCAGTTTATTTTACAGTTGATGCGCCATTCTTTTTCAATTATTCTGTAATTAATACTCACACAATCAAATAAATCTCAGTTCAGTCCCTTTTATATTAAATGGAAACTGTGCTACTTTGGTTTTGACACTTTACCTAAAAAAGCAAATGATTTCAGTACGTTCCACAGTGGCGAGGTCTATTGTGAGGTGGCTGCTTTCCTCTTGCCTAGACCAACGACAGAAATGGATGGTGGTCAGGTTCAAGCAAGTTCAACACTTATACAGGCACATTTCAAAAATTAGAATATCATAAAAAAGTTCAATATTTATGTCACTCATTTCAGAAAGTGAAACCCATATATAGATTCATTACAGGGACAGTGATATACTGAAAGTGTTTATTTTAATATTGATGATTATGGCTACAGCCCATGTTAACCAACACCTCAGCGGCCAACATTTATATTTAAAAAAATATTTTTTAAAGTTAATTTATGTAATATTCTAATTTTTTGCCAAATTGAATAATCATCCAAATTAAAATAAATAAACACTTGAAATATACCACTGTCTGTGTAATGAATCAATATAATATATGGATTTCTCTTTCTGAAATGAGTGTCAAAAAATATTGAATTTTTTCATGACATTCTAATTTTTGGAGATGTACCTGTGTTAGGAAAATACACTTGTGAAAGTCAGTGGTGGGATGTGACAAAAATGCTTTGTTTCCCTGACAAGCACCACAGGATCCACTCTGTACAGGTTCAAGTACATTATCTATCCAGGGATGTATAATGGAACCACACAATACTGTCCCAGCACCTTTTATGGAAAATCCACAGAATAGGTGTGTGGGTCTATTCTGACGCTTTAGAAAATTATATGAATGACTTTATAAATCACTGGTTTGAAAAAGCACTTTTATATTGTTGAGATTTCGGCTCCTGTGGTCCATTTCACCTGTATCCACAATATAAACACTGAGGGAGGCTAAACCCTGGCATGTGGAAACACATTCTAGCATTAAATTGCACACAATTTAATGTGCAGCACCAAAGTACAATACGTACACAAACCAGGACTTTAACCAGGATTAACATATTTCATCGTTTTGCTCTCACAAGCAAATACTTAGGACAAAACAAGCGTGAATCAGCAGTTGGTACTAGCTAGCTACTAGCTAACACTTCGTTAGCCAGACCAGGACGGCACTGTATGGCTCAAAAAAAGTGAGCTTACCACCAACAGGATAAATAAGCGAATAGATGCACATTATTACAAATCACTCACCATCGACAGTTCTCTCATGTTCGTCTTCAGCTTGTCCGTAGTCCGGTTCTATGCTGGGCTGCATCTGTATCGTGCGGGTCGCTCCTCTCACTGTGGATCTGGCACCAAGCAGAGAAAACCCCGCACCTCTTCGTTGGACCACGGTGTAGATTTCTGCAAAACCTACAACCCTGTCTGTATTAATATCGTATTTACTCCGTGACCGAGTTAGTCTGTGAAATATTGCAAATGGCGGTCGTATAGATTCCACTGAAGACGGACATTTTCGTGACGTTACGCCCTGACCAATCAGTGGCTCGCAGTCTGACGTCACATCTCGGCTCGCTTCAGCACGGTTGTACCCTGCCCTCGATCAGGCACGAAAATAGTGCCTGTTAAACCGTGCTGGGTACAGTGGAAAAAGCTAGAAAGTGAGTTGAGTAGAAGTGAGTAAGCCAAAAGCGATACTAATGGAAAAGGGCCATAATGTAACACCAAAAAAGGAACCCCCCCACCCTCCAAAAAAAGGTATAACAATAAACCACCACAGGAAGGAGGTGGAGGGAAAAGGCTTGGAGGGAACAACAAAAACACAAACCCCACTCAGGACCCGCTCCCACGCAAAACCAGGCCCCCAAGACCAAAGAACTAAACCGTTCAAGTGGCCGGCTAAAGTCCCAGGCTTGACAGACGGCAAGGTCGTACGAGTCGGGTGGCCTGCCGGAAAATATGGGCTACCCAACCCAATGGCCCAGTCCATCAGGCGGTCGACCAGAGTTTTTCAGCCTCCTAAACAGAAGGGGTTGCCCTGGAGGCGGCTTCTCCATGGGGAGGCCCAATGAAGGGAAGGACAACAGAGGAGGGGGAACCACAGCGGTGTCTGACAGAGGAGAGGGGACCACAATGACATCTGGCAGAGGAGGGGGAACCACGATGCTGTCTGGCAAAGGAGAGGGGGCCATGATGGCCTCGGACTGGCCAGCAGCACCCTTGGTGGTCTCGGAGTTGGACATTGTAGCACCCTCGGCGGCTGTGGACTGGAGCGAAGTTGCACCCATTGTGGTCCCTGACTGGAGCAAGGTTGCACCCGCGGTGGCTCCGGGCTGGAGCAAAGTAGCACCTATGGTGGCTCTGGGCTGGAGGAAAGCAGCATCCGCGATGGGACGGACTGGGCCAAAGCTGCACCCGCGCTGGCCCCCGGGCTGGAACGTAGTGTCCACGATGGGCCCACACTGGAGCACAGTACCCTAGTTGGTTTCAGGCTGGGGTGCAGCACCCACGAAGACCTGGACAAAGGAGGAGCTGCACCCATGGAGGTCCTGGGCTGGGACAAAGTGCTCGCAAATGACCTTATCCGGAGGGGGAGCGGCTTCCACGGAGGACCCAATCTGGGACGAAGCTGCGGCCACAGAGGTCCTGGGCTGTGACGGAGTGCCCACAACGACCTCAGTGGGAGGGGCTGGACCCATGATGATCTTGGGTGGCGAGCCTGGACCCACAGACACATCTGGCAAAGCTGGAACATCATTGGTGACCCTGGGGGAGAGCTCAGACAGGACAGGCAGAGAAACAAGATCAGGGTCACCGGCAGCAGTGGAGCTCAGCGAGGTGAGCTCAGGTACAGCTGACGGCTGCACCCGGTTCCCCCCATGAAGAGCCAGACAAGATCTCTCCAAAATAGACATAAGAAAAATAATGGAGAGCACTTGCGTGAGCTTGAGCTCCACCGCCATCAAGGACTCCATCAGTCCAGGCGATGGTTCCTCGGGCCCGGCCCTCTGGAGATCCAGCTCCAACTCTGGTGCGGCGGCTCCTGCAGCAGGCATGGTGATAGGTGCAGTCCTGGGACCCTCCAGTGAGGTGACCCATGCAGGTGGCTCATCCGGCATGGATTCTGGAGGTTGGCTTCCTGCTTGCATTGGATCCTCTGTAGCTGAAGCCAGGGGACGCTCTATTGTCAGTGTAGGCTTCATCTCGGAGGCAGCACTCTCCCTCTGTCTGGACCATGGCTGCGGGGCTGGAACCTGGTCCTCCAGACCTGCAGGATCCTCCATCGCCTGGTGGCTCAACCCTGGGACCGGTAGGCACTCGGGGAAAATAGAAGGAGACACAGAGAGAGCAGGAAAAGTGGTGTGAGCTGCAGCAGGTGGTGAGGACTCAGGGGACTGCATAGACTGAGCCTCACTACTGGGAATCGGGCAAGGCAAATCATCATAATTTGTGGGAAAATTAAAAGACACTTGCCTGTGTTCCCGGGGCGTGATGTTTTCTGCTGCAGCTGGCATAGAATCTGCCCTCTCTGTGGCTGCAGCTGTTATGGGCCCCTCAGCGGAAAGTAGAGTAGCCAGCCCTGCAGATGTGGTGATGGGCGGAGCCAAGAAGGAAGCGACCAGTCTTCAGCAGCAGGAGGAATCGCCAAGGAGGAGGGAGAGGCAGCAGTAGCAGTGGAGTTGGTTGAACAGCCGGAGAAGAAAAATCAGAAAAAGTAACTGCTACAGGAGTTTCCTCGGTGAAGGAGGGGCTGCTGATAAGGAGGTGGAGGCATTCCTCCGGCAGTCTGGATGGCGGTGTCAAGGAGCTGGTGATGCGAGATCTGGAGCCGGAGCAGGCGAACCAGGAGAGGAGAAGGACATATGCCGCAGAGAGCATCTCCGCGATGGCTTCAGTCCTGCTGGAGGTGACCCCGTCGTCAGCCTGGGAAAAGACTGTCAAAGCGAGGAGACCGTGGACAGCAGTTCTGTGAAGTGGGAATATTTCCACAAGCCAGGGTGTGCCTCTACAATCACCATCGCTCCATTTACGCTCTCCCAGGTCTTCTTTGGTCCGAAGGGCGGTGAGAACTTCATCCACAAAAATCTGGATGAATTCAGTAGCCCACTCCTCCTCCAGGTTCAGGGATCCCACTGCCGATCTCCTTTTAATTGGCAGAGGCCAGTGTGCCGGGTACACGATGAGCTCCACAGAGACAGGTGAGTGAAAACAAACAAGGCAAAAAAATCCACAAGCTGCAGCAGCTGGGACTTTTACTGGCCGCAGTCTTCTGTCATGATTTGCCCCTTGGGGCAGAGAGACAGACCCAGATACTGAACTGCAGTTTGTGGCATTTATTAACAAAACACAAAGTTCCAAAGTGTGGCAACGCAAAAATCCAAACAGATAACAAGGTAAACTTAAAGCTGTAGTGTCAGAATGAACTCACCAGAATGTGGAAGGGGTTCTGGTGGCATGGAGGAAGTTTCACTAAGACTGCGGCAGTGAGAAGGCAAAACAACAGTCTTTAAATAGCTGAAAACATAATTGATGGCAGGTGTGGATTCACAAGAGCGAGCAGGTGACCTAATTAGGACAAGATAATGACAAGGTGGGAGTGCATGGAACAGGTGTGGAGCTCATTCCACGAGGGAGCAAAATGTAAACACTGAGAGCAAAGTAAAACAGGAATCTAAAAATACTGACAGAATCATTATCATAATAATAAGGGCAAGAAAACACCATAAAACAGCTGACAGCAAAGAATACATCTAGAATTAACACACAGGAAAATAATACAACACTGGAAAAACAGAAAATACTTAGATATAAATAAAGAACCTGAGCCCAGTGACACACCGTGCTCAGCCTTGTGACATTATCTTAGTCTTATTTTAATCCTTTATAGTGCTATTTGTTAGTACTTATTATTGGTATAATGGTTATGGTTACGTTTTTTTTTTTTTTTTTTTATGTCTGTCTGTTTTTAGGATTCGTATCAGGCCATGCCCTCACATTAAGTTCACCTTTAAGCTGGGTTCACACTATAACATTTGGACCAACTTTTTCTGATGTTTTGAAAAATCAGAGAAATCAGTCCAAACGTTGGTAAAATTACATTTGTGAGCACACACCAACTTTTACGACCTTTTACAAATTTTTACAAACTTTTGCTAGCATTTCCCAGCATTGCATTCAGTGTTGTAAAACTTTTGCAAACTTAGGCTAGTGTATGTGTAGCTGTTGCCAACTTAAGTTAATTTCAGCAAACGAATACTCAACGAAGTTCAACTGACATCAGTGTCAGGTGACGCGCATATAAAGATCAGCGTTTGTGGAGGCTTCTTTCCATCCTTGACCTTCTTTTTTGGGTGGATTCACACTACAACATTTGGACCAACTTTTACTTTGCCATTGTTTTGGCAAACATCTGACTCTGCTGGCAAAAGTTGAAAAAAGTTAATGATAATTGGTTTGTTGCCAAACGCTGGCAAAAGTTGTATTTGTTGAAAATTTTCAGCATGCTGAAAATCTGGCAATATTTTGAAATAAACATTTGTGAAAGGTGTGCTCAGTTTGTAAAAGTTCCTGAGTGTTGGGCTAACTTATGCAGAGTTCGCCTGAGTCAGCCTAAATTAAGCTCGATTGGCAAACACTGACTGAAATGCTGGTGAAAACTGATCTTTTCAGATTAAAACTCAGTTCAGACATGCAGGAATGAAAACGAAGGAAGATGGGTAGCTTGGTCCCCGAGGCTGGAGGAGGAATGGGTTGGTGACTTCATCTATAGTTTTGTGGATGAAGCTCTCACCTCCCATGGACCTAAGAAGACCTGGGCAAGCGTAAATAGTGCGGTGGAGATAGTGGAGGCACATCCCAGATTAAGGAGGTATCCCCAGTTTGCGGAACTGTTGTTCACGGTCTCCTCACTTCAGCAGCTGTTTTCCAGGCTGACGATAGGTCCACTTCCACCGAGCCTGAAGCCAACACGGAGGCATGCTCCGGAGCAGATGTCCTTCTCCACCTCCAGTTTGCCCATTGTTGCTACTGCTCCGCGGGCTCAAAAATGCCACCAACCAGCTTTGAACCACCAGAGAAACACTTCCGCCTCTCAGGAAGCAGTTTTCCCTCTGCCGAGTTAGACAATCCCTGCAGCAGTTCCTTCCTATGGCTCTCTTTCTCCGGCTGTCCCATCAGCCTCCTTCTCCTCCTTTGCTGCTGTGACCCCCATCTCCTAGGCATCTCCTTCTGCTGCTGAGGGCATGGTTGTCTCCCCTCCCGAGGGGGGGCTCCTCCATGTTCCTCAGAGGGGCCCACAACAGCTGTAGCCACGAAGAGGCTGAATCCAAAACCAAATGCAGCAGAAAACATTATGCCCCAGGAACTCAGGCAAGTGTTTTTTTCATCCTCATTCTCTAAAACATTAATTTTCTTTCCTGATTCCCAGTGGTGAGGTGCAGTCTGTGCAGTCCTCTGAGCTCTCACCACTTGCTGCAGCAATAGATTGTTCACCTGCCCTCTCCATGTCTCCTCCTCTTCCCCTTGAATTTCTGCCGGCCGCAGGATCAAGCCGCCGGATGGTGGAGGAGCGTACGGACCTGGAGGACCTTGTTCCAGCCCCGCAGCCATGGTCTGGATGAAGGGAGAGAGCTGAGACCGAGCTGACGCTTGTGCCAATGAAGGAGTGTCCCCGTGCTTCAGCTGAGCAGGATCCAGCACCAGCAGAGAGCCGACCTCCTGTCGCCACGCCGGGTGAGCCACCTGCATGGGTCACATCGCTGGGCAGTCCCAGAACTGCACCAACCACCATGCCTGCTGCAGGGGCTGCCGCAGCAAAGCTGGGGTTGGACCTCCAGAGGGCCAGGCCCGAGATGTCGTCGTCTGGATTGATGGAGTCCTGGACGGCGGCAGAGTTTGAGCTCAGGCAAGTGCTTTCCTTTGTTTTCATTGTTTCTATTTTGGAGAGATCCTGTCGGGCTCTTGGTGGGGAGAGACAAGTGCAGCCATCAGCTGCACCTGGGCTCACCTCGCTGGGCTCCACTGTCGCCGATGACCCTTACCCTTCCTCTTTGTCCATCCTGTCGGAGTCTTTCCCCAGGGTCACCGAGGTTTGTCCAACTTTGTTAGAGGTCTTCGTGGGTCCAGCCTCACCACCTGAGATCTTCGTGGGTCCAGCTCCTCCTGCTGAGGTCATTGCGGGTGCTTTGTTCTAGCATGGGGCCTCCGTGGGTGCTGCTCCCCCGTCAGCTGAGGTCAACACGAGTGTTATGTCCCAGTCGGGGAACATCGTGGGTGCTGCGCCCTAGCCTTAATACAATGTGGGTGTGGCACTCCAGCCTGGGTCCACTGTGGGTGTTACGATCCACCCCGGGGGCCACCATGGGTGCTGCTCCAGCCCAGTCTGAGTCCACCGAAGGTGCAGCTCTGACCCAGTCCGGGTCCGTCACGGGTGCAGCTTTGCTCCAGCCAAGATCCACTGTGGGTGCAGCTTTGCTCCAGGCCGGAGCCGCCGAGGGTGCTGCGATGTCCCAGTCCGGGATCACTGAGGGTGCTACAGGCAGTCCAAGGGCGTCGTGGTTCCCCTTCCTCTGCCTGATGCCATCGTGGTCCTCTCTCCTCTGCCAGACACTGTTGTGGTTCCCTTTCCTCCACCTGACAATGTTGTGGTTTCCCCAACCCCTCTGTTCCCTTCGATGGGCGTCCCCGTGGGGCAGCCACCTTCTGGGCCACCCCTTCTGTTTAGGTGGCTAAAGAACTCTGGCTGACCTCCTGAGAGACTGTGCAACTGGGTTGGGTGGCCCACGTTCTCCGGCAGGCCACACAATTTGTACCATCATGCCATCTTCCAGGTCTGGGACTTTAGCCAGCCCCCTGAACTGTCTAGTTCTTTGGTCCAGGGGGCCAAAGTTCCTGGTCCTGCATAGGTGTGGGTCATGAACGGGATTCTTTGTTTTTGTTTTCTCTTAGTCTGAGTTTTGCTGGGGTGTGAGGTCTGAGAGTTTTTTCTGGTTTGTTTCAGTCCCTCCATGCCTGGGTCCCCGTCCTCCCACCCGGGGTGGTGTTGTTTTCTTGTTGGGGTGGGTTTTTTTTTTGTGTGTGTGGGGGTCTTTTTCTTGCAATGTTGCCCGAGGTGTCTGGTCTCCACCCCTTAAGGGGCGGGGGGGGGGGCTCTGTCATGATCTGAGCACCGGGGGTTCCCACCATGTTCTGTCTCTTTGCCTTTTTCCTGTATCTGTATGTTGTTGTATTTTTGAATTCTTGTTTCTGTTTTTTTTTTTTTTTATCTTTGGTTAATTTTCACATATTCTGTATGGAGTCTTAGTATGATTTATTTTCCTGATTACATTTTTGTCCTTTTGTCATTTAAATATTTTTACTTGTTGTTATTTGCCATTGTATTATATTCTTATTCTGTTGTGTTCTCTCTCTTCCCGGGGCTACGGCTGTCAGTGGCACTTACGTTTTTTTTTTGCTGTGTTGTGGGGGGTGCTCCTTCTCATTGCTCCGTCAGTCCCGTCTTCTCCCTCTCATTGTTTCCAGCTGACTCGAGTCTATAATTATTGTTTCCCCCTGCCTGCTCATGGTATCCACACCTGCCATCATTTGTGTTCAGTTGTCCCTAGCTCTATTAAAGGATTATGATTTCTCCCCTTTATTGCTGGAGTCTCAATTAATCATCTGCGTCTGAACCCTGTCCCCGTTCAGACATTTATCATCCATATGTGTCCCATTTTCTTCTCACCATTCATGTTTGTAAGTTTTCTTTGTGCACAGTTTGGACTTTTTGTGTTGTCATTAAATATCACAAACTAGCAGTCCAACATCTGGGTCTTCCTTTTTGCCCCGAGGGCACTTCATGACACTGACTAAAAATGTCACTATAAAATCTTTATTCCATGGACCAAGAAAACATTATTTCAGACAGAAAACAAAACAAAACAAAACAAAACAAAAAAAAAACAAAAAACAGCTGTTGTTTCCAGGGCAACCCGTAATCTGTACTGGCAAAAAACACATTTGGGCAACAGCACAGCTTAGTGGTAGAAAATTAACACTGCAAAGGTAAAAAAAAAAAAAAAAAAAAAAAAAAAAAAAAACACCCACCAAACCACACCCATCACCTGCAAACAACTCAACCCCCCCCCCCCCAAAAAAAAACCCAAACACACACACACACAGTGGTGTGAAAAAGTGTTTGCCCTCTTCCTGACTTCTCATGTTTTTGTTTGTTTGTCGCACTTAAATGCTTCAGATCATCAGTCAAATTTAAATATTAGACAAAGATAACACAAGTAAACACAAAATTCAGTTTTTAAATGAAGGTGTTTATTATTAAGGACAAAATAAAATCCAAACCTACATGGCCCTTTTTGAAAAAGTGACCCCCCCCCCCCCCACTGGTAAAACATAAATTAACTGTGGTTTATCACCTTTGGAAACTGAGTTCAATTTCTCTAGCCACACCCAAGCCTAATTTCTCCCACGCCTGCTCTCAGTCAAGAAATCACTTAAATAGGACCTGCCTGACAAAGTGAAGTAGACCAAAAGGTCCTCAAAAGATAGACATCATGCTACGGTTCAAACAAATTCAGGAACAAATGAGAAACAAAGTAACTGAGATCTATCAGTCTGGAAAATGTTAAAAAGCCATTTCTAAAGCTTTGGAACTCCAGTGAACCACAGTGAGAGCCATAATCCACAAATAGTAAAAACACGGAACAGAGGTGAAACCTTCCTAGGAATGGCTGGCTGACCAAAATTACTCCAAGAGTGCAGCGACAACTCATCCAAGAGGTCACAAAACACCCCACAACATCGAAAGAACTGCAGGCCTCACTTGCCTCAGTTAAGGTCAGTGTTCATGACTCCACCATAAGAAAGAGACTGGGAAAAAATGGACTGCATGGCAGAGTTTCGAGATGAAAACCACTGCTGAGCAAAAATAACATAAAGGCTCATCTCAGTTTTACCAGGAAACATCTTAATGATCCCCAAGACTTTTGGGAAAATACTCTGTGGACCGATGAGACAAAAGTTGAAGTTGTTGGAAGGTGTGTGTCCCCTCACATCCATGGTTAAAGTAACACAACATTTCAGAAAATTAACATCATACCAACAGTAAAATATGGTTGTGGTAGTGTGATGGTCTGGGGCTGTTTTTCTGCTTCAGGACCTGGAAGACTTGTTGTGATAAAGGGAACCCTGAATTCTGCTGTCTACCAAAAAATCCTTAAGGAAAATATATGGCCATCTGTTCGTGACCTCAAGCAGAAGCACACTTGGGTTCTTCAGCAGGATAATAGTCCAAAACCAGCAAGTCCACCTCTGAATGGCTTAAGAAAAACAAAAATAAGACTTTGGACTGGCCTAGTGAGTCACGAATAATCCAGTATGGATTATTGGTTGCCTTTGAAACAACAGCTGTTTTCTGTTTTGTTTTGTTTTTTGTCTGGAAAAAAAATTTTCTTGGTTCATGGAATAAGGATTTTTTGGTGAATTTTTTTGTCAGAGTCTGTCTACTCCCTGCCTGATATATATATATATACACACGTGGACAAAATTGTTGGTACCCCTCTGTTTATGAATGAAAAACCCACAATGGTCACAGAAATAACTTGAATCTGACAAAAGTGGTAATAAATAAAAATTCTATGAAAATTAACCAATGAAAATCAAACAATGCTTTTGAATTGTGGTTCAACAGAATTATTTAAAAAAAAACAAACTCATGAAACAGGCCTGGTCAAAAATGATGGTACCCTTAACTTAATATTTTCTTGCACACTGCAGTCAAACTGATTTCTGTAACTGTCAATGAGACTTCTATACATCTCAGCAGGTATTTTGGCCCACTCCTCATGAGCAAACTGCTCCAGTTGTCTCAGGTTTGAAGGGTGCCTTCTCCAGACGGCATGTTTCAGCTCCTTCCACAGATGTTCAATAGGATTTAGATCAGGGCTCATAGAAGGCCTCCAATGTTTCGCTATTAGCCATTCTTCAGGATCAGGTAGTTAGATGGTCCAGTCGTTTGCTTGGTGAGTCACAGCTGAGCCTGACATCCCTGTACACCAGACAAGCACAAAGGATGGCTACCTCCATTTTAAATGATGACTCCCACCCTTTGCACTGCCAATTTCAGCTTCTTCCCTCAAGACGGAGGTTTGCTGTCCCAAAAAGTAGAACCCAGCGCTACAAAAACAGTTTTGTCCCTGCTGCTGTCAAAGAGTTGAACAAGCTGTAAAAATATATTGTACATAATTTAGGTAACTATTTACTAACTTCATTTTATATTTACTTATTTTTGTAGGATGTCACTTGGGTTCTAAATATTTTATTGGGTTTTAGACCTTTGAGTTTTTTAACCTCTGACTAGTTTTTAACTTTTAATATGACCCTTCTCTCTTACCTCTGGTTTCTCCCTCATCTCTTTGTCTTTTTATACCCTGATTGATGGAGCCTTGAGTATTTTTATCATGTTTATAGTCAGCTTCATGTGTGCCTGTGTTTGTGTCTATGTTGAATGTAATTAGTGGCTTGTAAATATGGATGTCACCAGACTGCAAAACAAATCTACCTACGGGTACAAATAAAGTAACCTGAACCTGAACCTGAACTTTCTTGGGTGTTTTTAGCTGTGTGTTTTGGGTCATTATCCTGTTGCAAGACCCATGACCTGCGACTGAGACCAAGCTGTCTGACACTGGGCAGCACATTTCTCTCTAGAATACCTTGATAGTCTTGAGATTTCATTGTACCCTGCACAGATTCAAGACACTCTGTTCCAGATGCAGCAAAGCAGCCCCAGAACATAACAGAACCTCCTCCATCTTTCACAGTAGAGACAGTGTTCTTTTCTTGGTATGCTTCATTTTTGCGTCTGTGAACATAGAGCTGATGTGCCTTGCCAAAAACTTCCAGTTTTGTCTCGTCTGTCCATAGGACATTCTCCCAGAAGTTTTGTGGCTTGTCAACATGCAGTTTGGCAAATTCCAGTCTGGCTTTTTTATGATTTGTTTTCAACAGTGGTGTTCTCCTTGGTCATCTCCCATGAAGTCCACTTTGGCTCAAACAACGACAGATGGTGCGATCTGATACTGATGTGCCTTGACCTTGGAGTTGACCATGAATGTGTTTAGAGGCTGTTTTGGGCTCTTTTGTTCCCATTCGTATTATCCGCCTCCTCCTGCGGCCACGTCCAGGGAGGTTGGCTACAGTCCTGTGGATCTTAAATTTTGGAATAATATGTGCAACTGTAGTCACAGGAACATCAAGCTGCTTGGAGATGGTCTTATAGCCTTTACCTTTAACATGCTTGTCTATAATTTTCTTTCTAATCTCCTGAGACAACTCTCTCCTTTGCTTCCTCTGGTCCATGTTTAGTGTGGTACATACCATGTCACCAAACAGCACAGTGACTACTTGTCACCATTTAAATAGGCTGACTGACTGATTACAAGTTTGTAGACACCTGTGATGTTAATTAGAGGACACATCTTGGTTGAACATGTCCCTATGGTCACATTATTTTCAATCTTTTCTAGGGGTACCATCATTTCTGTCTAAAGACATCGAGTCCTGCTGCCCACACCCCACTCCACCAACACCCCCCCCCCCACTCCCAACACACAGCCCCCCAACATGACCCTCACTAAGACCCAGGTGAGAACGGAGCTGAGGAAGATCAAGGCGAGGAAGGCATCGGGACCTCTTCTTCCGGCTTTCAGAGAGAGCAGACGCATTTCTCCCCTCTCCCCACTCCTCTCCCCTCCTCACTATCCCAGCTTGCTGTGTCCTGTCTATGTTCGCTCTTCTTCTGGCTGAATCTCGATCCAAATGGAAAATTATGGAATTGATGAGCGGGCTTTAATACTATTGACACCATTTTACAAAAATTCAGGCCAGGGGGAGCCCCAACGGAGAGACTCATCGATTGGAACTCATGTGTCTGCGTGATTCGACTGAAGATGTGGAAGACATCTACCTGTTTTGACTTCATGATCACAGGATTTTCTGCTGATTGGCTCTGGAGTTTTCCTGGTGTATCGGAAATTTAACTGGAAGAGCTAATCAAAATGCAGCTAATCAAAATAATCGTAGCTGCTTCTTCAACAATTCGACCAGCTGGGGAAAGCACTGATAGCGGCAAATGACTGTGGAAGGGGAAACATCTGGAGTCGCTGGGTGCTCTCCAAGGAATGATTTTAAAGCCTATGTAATTGTAATTATGATGCTCAGAATCGCATGAAGAGAGGAAATTTCTGCTCTAAGTGAACTGTGCTCATTTGGCCTTTATTCGGCGCCCTTTCACTCATTCCTCCAGGGGAGAGAGATAAGGCAGAAGAGAGTTGGCTTTGCTTAACCCAAACAACTGCTGCTGTACAATAATCAGAACTCTCCAAGGACAGCGTTGTCATGGGACTAACATGAATTTTACCATCTGGCATGAAGAAAGATAAACTCTGGGACATGTCTATCTGTGTTTACAATACATGAATATAAAATCTAGCCATTGCCTAGGAGACGATTTTTGTTGTACTCCAGTAACTGATACACTCACACTGCACCCACACTGATATCACAAACTGATATACACACACTGGTCTCTCTCTGCTTTGTTTTTGTGTGGATTTGTTTTGTCTGCTCTGTGCAATAGAGAGTTTTTTTTTTCAATGTAATCACAATCCCGCTTATACAACGAGCTGTATTTTGATAACGATGTTTTTTTCTCTCTGCCCAATGTGTCATTCCCTCCCTCTTCCCCTCTTATCCCCCACTGTTTTGACGAGGCGCCTTGTTATGGCTGCCGTGTCATTGTGATGCACTTACATTAGCGCGCCAAAGTCAAGTCAAATTCCTTGTATGTTTTTAACGTGCTTGGCAATAAAGCTTTTCTGATTCTGATTCTGATTCTGACCGAGACGGCATCAGCGCAAAGCTCCTCAAGTCCTGTGCAGACCAGCTGTGTGGGATTGTGGAGCTCATTTTCAACCTGAGCCTGAAGCTGGGGAGGGTACCACAGTTGTGGAAAACATCTTGTGTGGTACCTGTACCAAAGACTTCCCACCCCAAAGACCTGAACAGCTACAGACCAGTGGCCCTGACGTCCCACATGATGAAGACCCTGGAGAGACTGCTTCTTGCTCACCTCCGCCCCCTGGTGGGACCAGCGATCAATCCACTCCAGTTCGCTTACCAGCATGGCATTGGGGTGAAGGATGCAGTGATCTTACTTCTTCACCATTCTCTGTCCCACCTAGAGAAGCCCGGGAATGCGGTGAGGATCATGTTCTTTGACTTCTCCAGTGCTTTCAACACCATCCAACCAATGATCCTGAAGGACAAGCTGCTGTGTGCAGGGGTGGACCAGCACCTGTCATCATGGATCCTGGACTACCTCACTAACCGGCCACAGTTTGTGAGAACCCGGGACTGTGTGTCCGACACAATCATCGGTAGCACGGGGGCCCCCCAGGGAACGGTTTTGGCTCCCTTCCTGTTCACCCTTTATACTGCAGACTTCTCACACAACACAACATACTGCCATCTACAGAAGTTCTCTGACGACTCTGCGATCGTCGGCCTCATCTCCAACGGAGATGAAGCTGAGTACAGAGGACTTATCCAGGACTTTGTGGACTGGTGCCATCGGAACTGCCTCCAGATCAATGTGAGGAAAACTAAGGAGCTGGTGGTGGACTGCCACAGGCAAGGACAACCCCTCACAGCACCAGTAAACATACAGGGAACAGACATTGAAATGGTGACATCCTACAAGTACCTGGGTGTTCATCTGAACAATAAACTAGACTGGTCACACAATACTGACACACTCTACAAGAAGGGACAGCGCAGGCTGTTCCTACTGAGGAGACTCAGGTCTTTTGGTGTACAAGGGGCGCTGCTGAAGACATTCTATGACACAGTGGTGGCATCAGACATCACTTTTGGAGTGGTCTGCTGGGGCAGTGGCATTACAGCAGCCAATAAGAAGAGACTGAACAAACTGATCAAGAAAGCTAGCTCTGTCCTGGGGCAGCGCCTTGACCCAGTGGAGGAGATAGAAGAGAGAAGGATGGTGGCTAAACTGTCATCTCTGCTGGAGTCCGAGTCCCACCCTATGCAGGACATACTGAACGCACTGAGGAGCTCATTTAGCAGCAGACTACATCATCCTAGGTGCGCAACTGAGAGGTTTCGCAGGTCCTTCCTACTGACGACTGTCAGACTGTATAACCTAAGCAGGGCTGCTCGCAGAGATAGCAAAAAAAACTTGACGACCTAATAGTATTGAATGCAAAAGACGCAATAGACGTACACAATGGTCCCCTCCAGTATACAACTAGAACAATATCGGTCACTACGGAGGGTGACAATATGTATGGGTACATATTCATACTATGTAGGATAACTAAGCAGACGGTTATGCTGTTTATTCCATCTAGCTACAATGCTCCGCACTGTGTGTATATATATTTATATATTTATTCCATCTAGCTACAATGCTCCACACTGTGTGTTTATATATTTATATATTTATATGTACATATGTTTATTCGCTGCTCTTGTTTTTCTTGTCTTCTTGATTGTTGCTCTGAGTGTTGCTATCCCTGTGCTGTTGCAATCCTGGAATTTCCCCATTGTGGGACTAATAAAGGCTTATCTTATCTTATCTTATCTTATTTTTGTCCATGCGTGTTTCATGAGTTTGTTTTTTTTTAAATAATTCTGTTGAACCACAATTCAAAAGCATTGTCTGATTTTCATTGTTTGTTTTTTTTTTAAAGATTTATTCAAAAGCATTGTTTGATTTTCATTGGTTAATTTTCATTGAATTTTTATTTATTACCACTTTTGTCAGATTCAAGTTATTTCTGTGACCACTGTGGGTTTTTCTTTCATTAACAGAGGGGTACCAACAATTTTGTCCATGTCTGTAGAGGGTTTAATATTTGGTACTCCATCAGGTCACCTCGGAAGTGGGCCTCTTGTTGACGGTCGATGATTTCCACAGTCTGCCAAGAGATCCAAGGTCATTTTAGGGAAGACTGTGAAAATCCCAGGGCTTTGTGGGCAGACTGGATGATGTTTTTTTTGAAAATCTCCCAGTTGCCCACTTTGTCCGTAGCCATGGCACTGAAGCGGTTGTTGATAAAACATCAGAATTCAGTGGTGATGTTGGGATCACAGAGCTTGGAGGATCCAGATGGGACTGGTACTTGGCAGAAAGATCAGCCCGTAGTGTCAGCTTAAGCTGCATAACCAGCATTTGATGGTCAGTGTTACCAAGTTCTGCTCCTCTGAACACACAGCAGTTTGTCACAAATGACTTCCAGCAATGGGAGATGATGATGTGGTCAAGGGCCTTTCGAGTTCTGCCATCTGGGCTGTACCAAGTCCAGTGATGGATGAGCTTCAGAGGAAACCAGGTGTCGGCTATGTAGAGATTGTGGGAGTGACAGAGCAGAAGGAGATGGTTACCATTGTCTTTTGTAGATGGTTCAGCAAAGGTATTGCCGACAGGTGGACCGGGAGACTGAGCTGGGAGCAAATCTCTGGAGGAGAGGGTAGTGTTAGCATTGGTAAGAATGATGGTGATGTGTGGTAGAACCTGTCCAACAACCTGATGAAGCTGGTCGAAGAAAGCATCCTTCTCTTCCTCATCTGCAACGTCGATGCGGGCATAGGCGACAATAACTTTCATCTTTCTGTGCTGGTGAAGAAAGTGGGCTGAAAGTAGTCTATCGCTCACTGGTATCCGGTTGATGAGTGACTTCCGGATGGGCTTTGACATGGCAAGTGCCAGACCATAGGGGCCCGTCCACTTCTCAGGGCCGCTTCAGATGAAACAGTTATCGCCTACAATGGTTTCACAGCTGCTTTGCCACCGTGATTCGCAGAGACCCACCAGGATGATGTTGTAGTGGGCGAGATCTCAGGACAGCAGTATGGCTGCTCCGGTATGAAGGAGTGTCTGGACATTCCACGTGGCAACACGGGTGGTGTGGCAAATGTCAAATCCATACTCATTGGTCGGGAGCATGCTGGGGTTCAATGTTGATGTCAAAGAACTCATCTATCTGTTTTTCTATGTACCTAACAAATTTCTAATCCTGAAGCTATTTATGTTGAACATGCCACCTAGCTGGCTTCCTTGTCAATTTTTTTATCCACATATATTAAACAGCAGGGTGTCATGGTCTGGTGAGAGCACTCCTCCCCCGTCCATTCGGTTCAACCTTCAACTACTCCGCGGGTAATCATCTCCACCTGCGTGATGAGACGCACCTGCTCCTCTGACTCTCCAGCGCTTAAATAGATCTTCTCTTCAATACCTTGGCGCTGGCTCATTGGGTAAACTACCTGCTTCAGCAGTGAATATCTATTTTCCTTAAACTTGAAAAACCCTTTAATCATTTGCTTGCCTCTTCACAGACTGCTACCTTCCTTTGTGGTGCGTCTCCAGGGTTGTTGTGTGCTCACCTTCCCCGTCTTCATCACCACATCAGTGACCGTCATCACCTGGTCAGACACCTCACCCAGGTCACCCTTGCCATCCTGCGTCATCAGGAGGTTCGCTGTAAGTGCTGGGTTCTTCTGCCGGGTCCTCTAATACTCCCATGGGAGTGTTGTCCTATTTTCCCTTGTTTTGTCTACAACCTCATTCATCTGCTCTCGTCTCTCATTACAGGCTGTGTGCTTCCCCTGGCGAGTGACAGTTTTTCTCTTGCGGAGGCATTCTTTTGCATTACTAAAATTCAACCAAACTTGTTACTCTGTGTCATTGTGTGTTTCATTTGGTGTCATTCCCTGCATGCGAGCTGTCTAATTATTGTCAGTCATGACACAGGGTGCATGATCTGAAATCACAATGTTGTCATAGAAACATCTTTGAATCTTGGACCTTAATTCTGTAGAAATCAAAAAAATAGTCAATACACAAATATGTTTTATGGGTACTTGAATAACACGAATAAGCTTTGACCTGTAGTTTTAATTCTCTCCATATCTGTCAGTCTCAATTCTTACATAAAATGATTAATGGTCGTTATACACCTGTTGTGTGTTTGATTTAGTCCTGTTGATCTATCAACTTTAGGGTTCAAGGTACAATTAAATTGCCCTGCTATTATGTATTGTCCTGTAAGTGATAGAGCAAGAGTACATTAACACAGAAGTTATGATCATCAGTGCTGGGGCCGTTTAAGTTCACCAATTTTATATTTTCTGAGAGCAAAGAACCTTGAATGATTAAATATCCTCCCAGTTTGTCCTTATTTATATTTTTCACTTAAAATGTGACTGTTTTGTGTATAAGAGTAATAACTCCCCTTGCTCGGGAAGAGATTGACTACGTCAATACACTGCCTGTCCATCTTCTCCTAATTTTTTTTATCCTCCTCTTCTATTAGATGAGTTTCTTGTAGAAATACAATTTTTGAATCAATATCTTTTAATTTATCCGTAACTTGTTTAACTTTTTTAAGCTTCTGTAGACCTCTGAAGTTAAATGAAATTAAATTAAGACTAACGCTTGACATAATGCACGGCTCAGGAGACACACACGCAGGCTCAGAATAGGTTTAACAGTTTATTGAACAACAAGTGTGTGTGATTGCGTGTCTGTGATATGTGGATGTATTGGTGGTAGCGTCTGCATCAGGCACGGGGGCAGGAAGCCGTTCAGCCGGACAACCCTATGGGAGAAGCAGAGGGAGAAGGGTAACGGGCACCACACCAATACGGGAGATTGAAGTAATAATAGCTGGCTTACTTGGTTTGGGCAGGTGGCTGGCGTAGCAAGGGCGTAGCCCGGTAGACAGCGACCTGGAGCGCCTGATGCAGCAGCGAGGAGATGACGGCTGGAGAATGTTGTCCGCCGCCGGGGAATCCACCTGTGCACAGGGGAGGAGAACTGGAAGAAGAAGGTAAGGGATGCTTACTTGCAATCTTGCTTGATGAAGGGGGTTCCTTGCAGCAAGAGTAGCCGATGAGAACAGACGGCTTCAGGCCGAAGCCCAGGGCGAGGCGGCTTAAATCCCTCGCCGCTGACGAGGCGCAGGTGTGCGTGCAGCTGGCGCCGCTGATGAGCGGCGAGGCGTGACAGTACTCCTCCCTCTAGCAGCGCCTCCTGGTGATGGTTTCTCCGGGTGCGCTCGGTGGAACTCAGTGATGAGAGATGGATCCAACACAAACGACGAGGGTACCCATTGCCTATGTTCAGGTCCATAGCCCTCCCAGTCCACCAAGTACTGCAACCCGCGACCCCGGCGCCGGGAGTCCAGGATGGAAGAGACTGGTCAGGCCGGATGACCACCAATCATCCGGGGCGCGGGCTGCGCAGCAGGGGGAGGGCAAAGGGGGTCGGAGACTGCCAGCTTCACCTTGGAAACGTGGAAGGTGGGATGGATGCGGAGGGAGGGGGGAATAGCCACACGCACAGCCACCGGGTTGATAATCCTGGTAATGGGGTATGGGCCCATGAAACGCTGTGCCAACTTCCTCCTCTCACCCTTTAAAACGACGTCCTGGGTAGACACGTAGACATGTTGGCCTACCTGGTAGGCTGGGTCAGGTCTTCTGTGCCGGTCCGCCGTAGATTTGTTGCGCTCCGCCGTGCGTAAAAGTGCATTGCGCGCCGACGCCCAGATGGAGCGGCACCGCCTGAGGTGCGCCCGAACTGAGGGGACAGTTACCTCACTCTCCTGCGTAGGGAACAGAGGGGGGTCGTAGCCTTGGGACGCCTTAAATGGGGACATCCCAGTGGCAGAAGAGCGGGCGGTGTTATGGGCGTACTCAACCCAGGCGAGACGGGTGCTCCAGGACGCAGGCTTGGATGTTGTGACGCAGCGGAGCGCAGCCTCCAGCTCCTGATTGGTCCGCTCACACTGCCCGTTGGTTTGGGGGTGATGGCCGGAGGAGAGGCTTACCTTGGCTCCCAGGGCATTACAGAAGGACCTCCAAACCTCTGAGGAAAACTGGGGGCCCCGGTCCGAGACCACGTCCACCGGAATCCCGTGCAACCTGACCACGTGCTGGATAAGGAGGTCCGCCGTCTCCAAGGCAGATGGAAGCCCTCGTAATGGGATGAAGTGAGCAGCCTTGGAGAAACGATCAACGATGGTCAGGACTGTGTCGAAGGTGTTAGAGACCGGGAGACCGGTGACGAAATCCAGGGCGATATGC
This sequence comes from Pholidichthys leucotaenia, assembly GCA_020510985.1. Classification (NCBI taxonomy): domain Eukaryota; kingdom Metazoa; phylum Chordata; class Actinopteri; order Cichliformes; family Pholidichthyidae; genus Pholidichthys; species Pholidichthys leucotaenia. The sequence goes on from CM035840.1 coordinate 283,754,082, forward strand.
GACCAAGGCCTGCCAGGGACGGGCAGAGGCTGGAGCAAACCCGCTGGAGGGGCATTACCTGATTTACGGGTGGCGCAGACGGGGCAGGCCCGGACGTAGCGGGCAGCGTCCTTCCGCAGGCCCGGCCACCAGAAGGATCGTTGAAGTAAGTCAATCATCCGGGAGGAACCAGGGTGGCAGGTGAGCTTTGATGTGTGCAGCCAGTGGATGACCTCCCCCCGGACCATGGACGGCACAAAAAGCCTCCCCTCCGGTCCGCCGCCAGGGTCTGGTTCCGATTCCTGTGCCTTCCGGATCTTACTTTCGATGTCCCAAGTGACGGCTCCCACGATGCACGACCTGGGCAAGATGGTGTGGGCTGTGTCCTCAGACGCCTCAGGGGCAAATTGCCTAGAGAGGGCGTCAGGCAGGCCGTTCTTGGAGCCAGGCCTAAAAGTGATGTTGAAGCAGAACCTGGCGAAGAACAAGGACCAACGCGCCTGGCGGGCATTCAGACGCTTGGCAGATCTTAAATAATCCAAGTTCTTGTGGTTGGTTAGAACCACGAACGGCAGGGCCGCCCCCTCTAGCCAGTGACGCCACTCCTGCAACGCGAGCTTGATGGCGAGGAGCTCTCTGTCCCCCACGTCGTAATTTCGTTCCGCCGGGGACAAGCGCCGAGAGAAGAAGGCGCAGGGCCGTTTGATCCCGTCGTCAGGTGACCGCTGAGATAACACCGCCCCCACCCCCGTGTCCGATGCATCCACCTCCACGATGCATTGCAGCGAGGGATCGACTTGGCTGAGGACCCGGGAGGAGGAGAACTCCGCCTTCAGCGCCTGGAAAGCAGCTGCGGCCTCTTCAGTCCACCGAAACGGGACCTTAGGGGACGTGAGGCGGGTCAGAGGGCCGACGATGGTACCAAAGTTCGGGACAAAACGGCGGTAGAAGTTGGCAAACCCAATAAACTGTTGCACCTGTTTCCTTGACGTAGGAGTGGGCCATTCCACCACCGCTTTCACCTTCGCTGGGTCCGGAAGCACCTGGTCGTGGGAGATGACGAACCCGAGGAAGGACGTAGTCTTAGCATAAAACTCACACTTCTCAGCCTTGACATACAACCGGTTCTCCAGCAGCCTCTGGAGGACCCGCCTCACATGGACCCGGTGCTCGTCCCTGGATCTGGAGAAGATGAGGATGTCATCCAGGTAGACAAACACAAATGACGACTATGGTCAAACACGTTGAGGAACTGTTGCACGAATTGGCCGTAGGAGAGGTTGGCATAGCTGGGCCTCGCCATGACGGCGTAAGCCCAGGTGAGTGCCCGCCCCTCCAGGAGGTTTCCTATAAAGCCAATTCGGCTGTGGTCTGAGGGAAAATCCCCAGGGACGCGGAAGAACACCGACTCACACTGCATGATGAACCCCCGCGCTCCGCCGAGCTGTCCGCTAAAGCGGGCGGGGGTCGGAATGGGTGTGAGCCGGGTTGGCGACCCGGGATCAGTCTGACCGGCCACCGGAGAGGTAGGAGCTGCACCTCCCTGACGAGCCGGGGGGGACGGCTGCGGGAGGTCCAGGCGATCTAACCGGTGAGTGATCTTAACTAATTGATTCAACATCACCTGTTGCTGATAAACTATCAAATCTATTTGAGCCTCAAGAGTGGTGAGACGGCGTGTGAGCCTGCTGTCTGCCGAGCCGCTCTGCTGAAGCCGTACTGACATAATGCACGGCTCAGGAGACACACACGCAGGCTCAGAATAGGTTTAACAGTTTATTGAACAACAAGTGTGTGTGATTGCGTGTCTGTGATATGTGGATGTATTGGTGGTGGCGTCTGCGTCAGGCACGGGGGCAGGAAGCCGTTCAGCCGGACAACCCTATGGGAGAAGCAGAGGGAGAAGGGTAACGGGCACCACACCAATATGGGAGATTGAAGTAATAATAGCTGGCTTACTTGGTTTGGGCAGGTGGCTGGCGTAGCAAGGGCGTAGCCCGGTAGACAGCGACCTGGAGCGCCTGATGCAGCAGCGAGGAGATGACGGCTGGAGAATGTTGTCCGCCGCCGGGGAATCCACCTGTGCACAGGGGAGGAGAACTGGAAGAAGAAGGTAAGGGATGCTTACTTGCAATCTTGCTTGATGAAGGGGGTTCCTTGCAGCAAGAGTAGCCGATGAGAATAGACGGCTTCAGGCCGAAGCCCAGGGCGAGGCGGCTTAAATCCCTCGCCGCTGACGAGGCGCAGGTGTGCGTGCAGCTGGCGCCGCTGATGAGCGGCGAGGCGTAACAACGCTTTGATCTATGGTCAGTAAAGAGTGCTAGATTACCTTTCAATATCAGAATCAGAATCAGAATCAGAATCAGAATCAGCTTTATTGGCCAAGTATGCACAACACATACAAGGAATTTGACTTTGGCTAAAAACTTGCTCTCGTTGTTCAGGTGAAGGATTTAAATAAGGATTCAATGACAACCAGAGTATGTACAGTAAATTACAGTCTGTCCACGTTTCTATAAAAGGATGCAAATATATACAGGAATATATGCAGTTATTTACTCGGACTAACCACACTTTGCAGAAATATATGAAAAAATATACAATCACACAGTATTTCAATGTGGACTCAGATTCAGTGATATAATGTGAATGAAGTAAAAAGCAGTGTGAGAGTTATGTGCAATGTAATAATGGATGAAAAGTCATGAGTACAGCAAACAGGTAGGACTAGGTGAATGTTAGGAGTTCATCAGAGTGATGGCTTGAGGAAAGAAACTGTTCCTGTGACGGGTGGTTTTGACCTTCAGTGATCTGTAACGACGACCAGAAGATAGAAGTTCAAACAGTTTGTGGCCGGGGTGTGATGGGTCAGCACAGATGTTTCCCGCCCGTTTCCTGGTTATGGACCGATATAAGTTCTCAATGGAGGGTAGGTCGGTACCAATGATCCTCTCCGCAGACTTAATGATCCGCTGCAGTTTGGTCTTGTCCTGTTTAGTGGCAGATCCAAGCCAGACAGTGATGGAAAAGCAGAGGACAGATTGGATGATGGCGGTGTAGAAGACAACCAGCAGCTCCTGAGGCAAATCAAACTTCTTGAGCTGACGCAGAAAAAACAACCTCTGCTGGGCCTTTTTCCGGACAGTGTCAATATGGGAGGACCACTTCAGGTTCCGGGAGATTGTGGTACCCAGAAACTTGAAGGAGTCCACAGTGGACACTGTGCTGTTGAGGATGGTGAGTGGGGGGAATGAAGGGGGGTGTCGCCTGAAATCCACAGTCATCTCCACCGTTTTGGCTGGGTTAAGTTCAAGATGGTTCTGGCTGCACCAGAGGATCAGCTGCTCCACCTCCCGCCTGTATGCAGACTCATCATCATCCCGGATCAAACCGATGACTGTGGTGTCGTCCGCAAACTTCAGGAGCTTCACCGAAGGGTCCTCTGAGGTGCAGTCGTTGGAGTAGAGGGAGAAGAGCAGTGGGGAAAGGACACATCCTTGGGGGGCGCCAGTACTAATTTTTCGGGAGCTGGATGTAAATCTCCCTAGCTTCACCTGTTGCCACCTGTCAGTCAGAAAGCTGGAGATCCACTGGCAGGTGGAGGGGGGCACCTTGAGCTGGAGGAGTTTCTGATGAAGAATGCCTGGGATGATGGTGTTGAACGCTGAGCTGAAGTCGACAAACAGGATCCTGGCGTACGTCCCTGGGGAGTCGAGGTGTTGCAGGATGTAATGTAGTCCCATATTCACTGCATCATCCACTGACCTGTTTGACCGGTAGGCAAACTGCAGTGGGTCCATCAGGGGGCCTGTGATGACCTTCAGGTGGTTCAGCACCAATCTCTCCAGGGATTTCATGACCACAGAGGTCAGGGCAACAGGTCTGTAGTCGTTTAATCCTGTAACAGAGGGTTTCTTGGGAACTGGAATGATGATGGAGCGTTTGAAGCAGGAAGGCACTTCACGCAGCTCCAGTGATCTGTTAAAGATCCGGGTGAAGATGGGGGCCAACTCGTTGGAGCAGACTCTCAGGCAGGACGGAGACACACCATCAGGTCCTGCAGCCTTCTTGATCTTTTGTCTCTGAAAGACCCGGCGCACCTCCTCTTCACAGATCATTAGTGCTGGTGGGAGGTCAGAGTGGAGGAGGGATGGAGTTCCTGGGGCTGCAGATAATCCTTTTGTGTGGGTGGGAGGTGAGAACTGTAGGTTCTTTTCAAACCTGCAGTAAAAGCTGTTTAGGTCATTAGCCAGCTGGAGGTTTTCCGCAGGGTGGGGGGATGGTCTCCTGTAGTTGGTGATATTCCGTAGGCCTCTCCAGACAGAAGCAGAGTTGTTAGCTGAGAAGTTTTTTTGTAACTTCACACTGTAGCTCCTCTTAGCAAGCCTGGTCTCCTTCGTCAGCATGTTTCTGGCCCGCTTGTACAGAGTCCAGTCACCAGTCCTGTAGGCCTCCTCCTTGGTCTGACGTAGCTGCTTCAGTTTAGGAATGAACCAGGGTTTATTGTTGTTGTATATGCAGAAGGTCTTGGTCTGCACACACATGTCCTCGCAGAAACAGGTGTATGACGTCACAGTGTCAGTGAGTTCATTTAGGTTAATGGCTGCAGCTTCAAAAACACTCCAATCTGTGCAGTCAAAGCAGGCTTATAACTTCAGCTTTGATTCCTCAGTCCATTTCTTCACAGTCCTTACAACAGGCTTGGAAGTTTTTAGTTTCTGTCTGTATGTTGGAATAAGATGGAGCAGGCAGTGGTCAGAAAAACCCAGAGCTGCACGGGGGACGGCATGATAGGCATTTCTTAAAACTGTGTAACAGTGGTCAAGTGTATTTGTGTCCCTGGTGGGACATTTAATATGCTGTCTGTATTTAGGAAGCTCATTTGTGAGATTAGCTCTATTGAAATCACCCAGAATGATAAGCAGAGAGTCTGGATGTTTTTCCTCCACCTCTGCTATCTGGTCAGCGAGGAGCTGCAGTGCCTCTGTTGTACAAGCAGCAGGCGAGATATAAATTCCGACCAGAATAAATGAGGAGAACTCTCGCGGTGAATAAAAGGGTTTACAGTTTATGAACAGTGACTCTAGGTTAGGGCTACAAAACTTCTTCAACACTGTGACATCAGTACACCAACCTTCGTTTATGTAGAAACAGATTCCACCACCCTTAGTCTTTCCAGAAAATTCTCGGCTGCGATCAGCGCGAAACAGTTGAAATCCGTCCAGACGCACCGCGCTGTCCGGGATGTGTTCACTCAGCCAGGACTCCGTGAAACAAAGGGCGCCAGATCTGCTAAAATCACGGTTTTTGTGAGTCATGAGCAGCAGTTCATCCATTTTGTTCGCCAAACTGCGGATATTTGCCAGATGGATCGATGGGAGCGGCGTGCGAAATCCTCGTTTCTTCAGCCTGACTAACGCACCGGCACGTTTACCACGCCGCCTTCGTTTCCGGCCAGCGCCAATAGCCGCTGCTCCCACAGCTAAGATGGACTGAAAAAACTTCAGATCAGCAGCAATAACTGGCGGAGAAGTTGCATTGGGAGGTAGTCTGAGTGAAAGTAGTTCCTCCCTTGAATAGGTGATTCGGACAGAAGAGCAGAAGTCCAAAAAAACACACAAAATTATCAAAAACATCAGAGAGCAGAAGCCAGTGGCTGCCATCCGCGGCGCCATCTTGGATTTTTTTTTTTATGAACACAGAGAAGCACAAACATGGATGATGGAACACTCATCCAACAAACCAAACAAAAACACATTCCCTTTTCCCACATTCATGGTATCCACCCCCCCCCAAAAAAAAAAATTCTGTCTCCCGTTATAACTTGCAGTGACTGCTCCACAACGAGGACCAGTCTAACCATTCTATCTCCCATTAATCAATCGCACTGATGCTACTACTCTTCTTGTAGCATTAACTCTGTTCTTTAATGCTTTAAACAGAAATTATTTCAAAACTTTATAACTACATTGCACACCTTCAGGACATGATACTTTACATTCTGTAATTTGTAGACATATTTATGTTCAGATGCATGTATGAATGCTCAGGTGCTCTACCTTCATCAAGTTCATCTTTAGCTCCTGCCAGCCTCCTTTTGAATGTCTTTGATAAACTCACACACCTGTTGAGGGGTCTTGAAGGTGTGGGTTCTCCCTTCATGTGTGACCAGCAGCTTTGCCAGGGAATTACTCCATGTAGGATCCCAAGGTTACACAGTTCTTTCTGGACCGGAACGAACTGTTTCCTCGATGCTGTATTCCTGCAGCCAAATCTGTGTAGAACCACATTTGTTCATTCTGGTATTTAATGTCCCCTTTAGCTCGCACCCCATTGGTGACTTTCATCTTCTCCTTGTAGATTAAGAACTTCATAATCAGTGTCCACGGTGGTGTCTTATTATTTCTCAATTGGGTAATTCATTGCACTCCTTCCAAAACTATCACTGATCTCAGATCTGCAAAGGGACATGGTCTCAAGTGTGAAAATCTGTTAACTCAATTGTTTTATCAATTTACCCTTTTCTCTAACTAACTTGACATCCTTGGGCTTTACCATGTCCAATCCAGCACTATGGGATGGGTTTTTATTCCAATTGAGAGAGTATTAAACAATTTTAAAATTAAGCGAGTAGAGCAGCGTGAAACATGTTTTACTACTTGGCCGCCGTAACCAGAAGTCACAACACAACTTCTTTAATTTTAAGCAGAAAAAAATTAAGATTCCTTGTTTTTTTGGCTGAGCATGAAGGACTGTAACAGACAGAAACATTAAAACACAGAGTTTTTCATGATCTCCACCATCATCTCAGTGACATCTGAGGTGACACGTGGTGTCTATCCTAGCAGGGGTTCTGTAGCAGGAGTTCTCATCTAACCCCAAACTTCAACTGACTATGGCTGTGTTCCATTACAAATGCAATGCTGTCACCAGAATAAATAGTTCCCATTTTAATCAGTGCTCAACTTTCCAAAAGAAGTGATTCTTTACTTCACAGCTCTGGCTCACAACAACGGATTGCTTAAAATAGACATCAAGTGTATTTTTCATTGCAAGATCAAGATCTCATGTGATTTTATATATTTATTTTTTTTATTTTGTATACTTTATTGATCCCCAGAGGTGAAATTGAGGGCATCCACCTGGATGGATGAAGCAGCCATGGTACGGCGCTATCCCTTAACATAGTTTAAAACATAGTGAAATATAAAAAATCATCAAATAATTAAAAGCTTGCCTGTATAAGAATGTCTTCTGCAGCATTTAAAAAAAAAAGAAGCTGTTTTGCCGCCTAATATTTTGGATCACATCTTCAGGAGGAGTGATCAAGGTTTCTGTTTAATCTCTATTTAGCTGAAGGAAGTTGTTGTTTAACCACTGCTTGATTTCCTTTAAGCAGTTACTTAAACTGTGCAGTTTATAATACTCGGAGGCTTTAAACAACGAACCAAACTCTCACAATGGTCTCTGTATGACCGTTGTGAGAGTTTGGTTCATATTGCTAACACCCGGTCTGACTCATTCCCAGTGAGAGTTGGACTCCGCCAGGGCTGCCCTTTGTCACCGATCCTGTTCATAATTTTTATGGACAGGATTTCTAGGCGCAGCCAGGGAACGGAGGGTGTCATGCTTGATAACCACAGGATCTCATCTCTGTTGTTTGCAGATGATGCTGTCCTGTTGGCTTCATCCAGCAATGACCTACAGCTCTTGCTGGGACGGTTTGCCGCTGAGTGTGAAGCGGCTGGGATGAGAATCAGCACCTCCAAGTCCGAGTCCATGGTCCTCAGCCGGAAAAAGGTGGATTGTACTCTCTGGGTTGGGGACAGGCTCCTGCCCCAAGTGGAGGAGTTTAAGTATCTTGGGGTCTTATTCATGAGTGAGGGGAAAATGGAGTGAGAGATTGACAGATGGATCGGAGCAGCATCTGCAGTGATGCGGACCTTGTACCGGTCTGTTGTGGTGAAGAGGGAGCTGAGTTCTAAGGCAAAGCTGTCGATTTACCAGTCAATCTACGTTCCTACTCTCACCTATGGTCACGAGCTTTGGGTAATGACTGAAAGAACGAGATCGCGGATACAAGTGGCTGAAATGAGCTTTCTCCATAGGATTGCTGGACTCACCCTCAGAGATAAGATGAGGAGCTCAGTCATCCGGGAGAGGCTCAGAATAGAACCGCTGCTCCTCCACATTGAAAGGAGTTAGTTGAGGTGGTATGGGCATCTGATTAGGATGCCTCCTGGATGCCTCCCACTTGAGGTGTTTCGGGCACGTCCCACTGGAAGGAGACCCAGGACTCGGTGGAGAGACCATGTCTCCCAGCTGGTCTGGGAACGCCTTGGTATCCTCTCTGAAGAGCTGGAGCGGGTGGCTGGGGACAGGGAAGTCTGGGCTTCTCTGCTTGAACTGCTGCCTCTGCGACCCGGACCTCCGGAAAAGCAGTAGAAGATGGATGGATGGATGGATGGGCTTTAAACAAACAGTATGATTGAATGTCATCAGCACAGAGTTGATTAGAAACATTATTATTGTGTCTGATAATTTGGCCTGAAGGAAATACAGTATATAAAGCAAAAAAAAAAAAAAAGAATTGGACTCAAAACCGATCCTTGAGATACTCCATGAGGTAGAGCTGCGGTTTCAGACATCAGACACATGAGTCATAAACACTAAAAGGTCTCTCAGACAAATAAGACTAAAACCACTAAAAAAAAAAAAAAAACAAAAAACAAAGAAAAAAAACAGATCTTGTTCCAAGTACTGATTGTGTAGCAACACTACTTCAAAATCCAAATGCAGTAGGAAGGGATTTCTGCAAAACTGAGACTGCACCACAGCCGGAACAGAACACAGGAGCTGAGGCTTAAAACTTTAAGTCTGTCCTGACATGGGGAGGGGGGGGGGGACTATGAGGTGAGCTGTTTGGTGTTTAAAGAACCAGAACCAGTTGTCAAAACACAGACGGGCCTAATGATACATCAATACTCACACCCATGTCCCAATACATCGAGATTTCCTCCTCAGTCGATCACACTCTGACTAAATATCTGACTAACTTCCATCCATGAGGGGTGAGGCGGTCTGAGAGGAACGTTCCCGGAGGAATACACCTTTCTTCTCCCCAGCTTTACTCAATATTCTAGTGTTTCACCTGTGTTTCAGGAGTGAACTGCTGCTGTAAGTGTTTAATAACTGGCTAGAAACACTGAATCAAAGAAAATATCCATCAGTCCTTTTGAAGAAATCAGAGTGTCAGTGTTTGGAGCCAAAATGCTCTGGAGATAAAATTATCTCCTTGGATCGATTTTTTTTTTTTTTTTTTTGTTAAGGTTCTGTGCCAACTGTGTTCTTCATAACTTATTCCTTCCTGGAATGAATGACACAGATCAGTAAAAGAAATGTTCTTTACCAGAAAATATTTGAAACTCTTCACTGTATAAGTCTGCCAAAAAAGATGGTCTCTAAGTTAAACCCAGGCTGTCTATCAGGGAGGAGATGATGGTTCAGGAAACTGGATTTTTATCTGAATAACTGAAAAAAAAAAAAAAAAAAAACCCAACAGATAACGTGATCATCGTAGCATTCCCTGGACAGAACATCACTGAGTTTTGTCAGTGCTTCTGTGGAGTACCTCCGCAGATGTACTCAACAAATTAATTTGATTTGTTGCTTCTTTTATAGTTTTGCCAATGTTACAAGCCTCAGAAGGGGTCTGTTTTATGTAGTAAAAACAGACAGGAGACATCAGTTGTGGTTGGTCTGCAGGCTCTTTCTCGTCTGCTTTTATTAAACAGCAGCTTCTAAATTCTCTTTTCTCATTCATTTTTTTCCATTCATTTTTTATGCATTCTTTAGTCAGAAAACTCACAAAAAAAATAATTTCACATCTTAAGCCATCTGGTTAACTCCACATACAACTTATAATTGCATAAACTGACTTAAGTTTCACAGAGTTCTTTTAAGCATGTTTCAACTTACTTTTAATCACAGCTGCTCTCTAGCTCCAAAATATGTGAGAAGCTATTTCAACATTGCAGTTAGTCTGTGTGGTTTACCATTTAACACATATTTCAACACAGTCATAAGACAACACAATATAAATTGCAACAAAACAAATTCTTCATACTGTAAAGGTCTGCTCAAACCATTTAACTGACTACAATGACCCTGGCTACAAAGTCACAATAAACCGATTACTGGCAATAAACTGATAATGCCAATAATGAGTTTCTTGTGTTTACATGCACTGAACAAATGGATTACTGGAGGGTAAACCACTTGATTTAATGGCCCCATTTGCATGGCCTTTATCAGAATATTCTGTTTACATGGCCACTTGAGTTATCAGATAACTGCAGAAATCCAATCATAACTGGTTTATTTGTGTACATGTACTGTAAACATGATCAATGAGTGATTAAAACTCATTAAAGCATTTCACTATGTCCATAATCCATCTTTAAACTCAAAATAAACACTTACAGTAAAAGGTTTTTGTCCAGGAGCTACTTTTAAGATCAAAGAAAATCTACCTCTCAGGGCTGCCATTTTGTCTCATTATACAGCATAGTGAATGGCTAGTCCAACAAAAGCTAGCGGTACTCAAATACTTTGCAAGCAGTTTCATGAAATGGTCAGTCAGAAAGCAATTCATACCGGCTCGGACGTCACCCAGGTTAACAAGGTCAGGAGTTCCTGGCAGCGGAAGGCGAAGGACAGAGCTGCGTGGAGGAATCTGATCATTGTCGCCCCTGACAGACTGCTATGATGATGATGATGAATGGAGTTTCAATGGTTGGGGAAACAGATTCTTTCATTTGTTAAAACCTTCTTCCTTTGGTGTCAAACTTTACCAAACTAACACAAAAAGAAGGTTTATGTACTTATTAGTTCACTGGTATAAAACAATCCACATTACTGACCTGTTTTATGTAGTAAAAACTGAGACAGGAGACATCAGTTGTGGTCGGTCTGCAGGCTCTTTCTCGTCTGAGCCCGGTAACCGCCTACCACAACCATAGCTCACCTTGAATGACACTTCACCTTGTGGTGAATTTATGTAATTACATTTTCATGAACAACACAAAAACACTAATATTGGAATGAATGGGGCCTCTTTCACTTATAAATACTTAAGACAACTTATAAAATTGTCATCATCAGTCATTTTTCCACCAGGATCTGTGGTCTGGTGGCCTAAAGACAGTGGTAGACCACCTGAAGGATCCTACATTTCGGTCTGGAGGGCCATGGATTAGGGAAGGTCCCCCGACCCATTCTGTTCTCCAGTCGACGGCCCATGGACTTGGGTAGCCCTTCTCCACGCCATGTCCTGCCACCCATTCCTCTGGTTACTGAGCTTAAAACACTCTTCTAACTAGTTGAAGACTGCCCATGGATCCTCACAGGTGGCCAAGTCATTGGGCATGGAGCTCTGGAGAAAGGAGATGAGAGAGGCAGGTAAGAGTATGGGAGCGGCAGAAATTACAGCAGAGACAAGGAGAGAGAGCTTAGCAGTTGTGGAGGGTTGTCACTGAGCCCCCTTCCCAGGAACAGGGCAAGACCCTTCATTAATAAATGTAAAACAATGATAAGGTACTTGCCCTTGTTCCTGCTCTGCTGCTGCTGATGCATCAGGCGAGTCCTCCCGGGATATGCTGGAACTCGTCTGACTGAGGATGTCTGCCCAATGGTGTGGAGCTGTGATGTGTCCCTCTGGAAAAAACGGCTGGGGCACGCTGATGACCTGCTCTCCAGCTGATGGAGCTGCCGCTGATGGAGCACTTGGGGAAGGTGGGGCTGTGGTAGCAAAAGCCCTTGGCAAAACCTTGACTGAAGGGCCTGGGTGGCCAGTGGAGTGGCACATCTCCAACATGTCTGCAACTGTGGCTGGTTGGACCTCTTGCCAAACCAGCCAGTTCCCACCCAGTATGGGAAAACTCTCAGCAGAAACAGCAGCGGGGGCAGACAGTGCAGGATTGATGGGGAAGGAGCGAGGCAGCACACTGGAGACAGGAGTAGGAGGTGATCATCAGGGCCCGGCTGGACGGAGGTGTCTGGGAAGTGCCCTCACCTGAGCCAGTCCCTAAGCTGTGCAGCACTGGAGCAAAGCACGGCCACCTCAGGAACTTGCTGCATGTCTGGGTGGCTGAGAATGTCCCGCACTACCAGCAGCTCCCCCAATCCATCAGATGGGTTGGGATAGCTCAGAACCTGGTCCATCAAACTGCTAGCCTTGGCAAAAACCTCCGCTACATTATTCCAACCCGAGCCTTTCCTTCTCCTGCCAATCTTGCCCACTGAGTCCTTAATTGGTGACGTCATGCTGTCAAGGTTTGCAGGCACAGGACTCAGAATCAGGCGGAGATATAGTGCTGAGCAATGATTCATTAACCAAAACTTAAACACAAATAAATGGTAGCACATGAGCTGCAAACGAAAACAAAAGGAAAACAGACCAACTGACAAAACTGGACTTGACTTGGATTAAACACAGACACGGGATACTCACTGATGGGACTGTAATGAAGACATTAATGATGCCATGTCTGACAAGGACCTGGGCACAGACATATATAGACTAGGAGGAAATCAAGGCGATGAGGAACAGGTGGGTACAATTAGTGGCAATCAGAGAACAGCAGGGAGTTGCTATCGGTATGGAAAAAACATGATGGACTGAGGCAAAAGGATAAACATGAGGCATGAACAGAGGACCAGGAGAGACAGGATCATGACAATTAAAATAAAATAAAATAAAATAATAATAATAATAATAATAATAATAATAATCATGACAACTAAAAATATGTGACTGCAAGGAAAACACAGAAAAAATAATAAAGGGTGAGGACATGGCTGAACTCATGTCCTGACGATAATAGAAAGACCATATGCGAAGGACATGAGCACAGCAAGGACATGAGCAGCGAGGACATGAGCACAACCATGTTCCACTCTTTCATTAGTTGGCTACTATCACAGGCTTTTGCAGGACTCTTTCCACAGTGGTTGCTTCCCTCACTGATTTGTTGAAAGCCATGGTTAAGTACATCTGGTCTCTTGGCTGTCAAAAAGCATTTGAGAGTGTTGATCTGTGATGCTTCTGTCCTATCTGCTCCACAGTGGGATAAACCTTTTAAACTGGAGGTTGATGCCAGTTATGTTGGGGTAGGTGCAGTGTTGCTGCAGTAAGATCAGTTAAACACTGATAAGCCAGTGTGTTTCTTTTCAAAGAAATTTAATAAGCGTCAGTTGAATTATTCAGTTATTGAAAAAGAAACACTAGCTTTATTATGGGGTTTACAGCATTTTAGTGTCTATTTGAGTTCTTGTCCAGTGGTGGTTTTTAAAGACCATAATCCTTTGACCTTTCTGAGCTCTTTGCAGTGTCCTAATGCCAATTGATTCAGTGGGCATTGTTTTGGTGGGCTATAGTTTGGATATTTGTCTTATTAGGGGTGAGGATAATGTGGTGGCATTATCTACAGCCCCATGCCAATAAGTTTTTGTATTTTTTTTTTCCTGCTAAACTTCATGTATTCTTCTCAGGCCACAAACCTGACTGAATTGCTTCAAGGATCCAGTTGCTGAGGATGGGAAAGTGAGCCTAGAGTGGTTTGCATGGAATTAATAGCAGTATGAAAATTTAGTCTGTTTGCATGATTACAAGTAACTTTGTGATTATTTTTTTTCTTTTTTTTTGTGATATGGTGGAGTTCCCTTTGGGGACTCAGTCTGGATGGAGGGATGTGTGACAGTTGCCATCTCCCCTTTGGGATTGGGATGTGCACCTGTATCCTAATATTTTTTCAGGTGATCAGCTGATTAAGGAGTGGCTGATTGGCAGTAATGTGAGGCTCCATAAAAGAGGAGCTCTCAAGCCAGCTTGCAGGGCTGTCATCTGTGGGATTTTGGGGCTACTCTCCTCTCCTGGGCACACTGGACCCTTTTTTGGACTTTTTTTTTTGTTGTTTTAGTTTATTGCACATTTTTTGCACCTTTTTGTGAATAAACACTTTTCACTTTTAAGTTAACTCTCGTGTATCTTCTTTATTTGTTATGGCCTCGAGCCGGGCCAGAACAATGGACACAGCTGAGGAGGAGCAGACAGCAGCCAAAGCCCAAAGAGCTGGGGGTCATGGTCATCATGTACTGTAGAGCATTAATGCTGCACTCTGTAAAGTCAAACAGGCCAAAGTCTGCCTGCACAGGAGTTCTCCTCTCCCACAGGATCTAGGACTACAGAGCTGTGCGAAACATCTCGTTTGGATTGGCTGTTTTCCTCTGTGTTCTCTTCATCACGTCATTTCTTAACAGGCCTGATAAAGACCTGCCTCCTGGACAGTCTGGTACACACTCTCCTTGGAGAAGAGTTTCCCACAGATCCTCAGAGCTCGATTAGCTTAGCTAGCCACTTAGCTCAGCTCTCCGTAAAAAGACATCCCTGGTCCCAGCTCCTTCAGTAATCCACAGCCCAGAATATGCATACATTATTAATACAATATGTTATTTAATCCCAAAATTACAATGGTATTAGGGCCATTAGCATCACTAGCTGTGCAAAGAAAATCAGTGAAACCAAGGATTTTATAGCTCTTTGTCATAGATTGTTTTTTTCTGGTGACAATGTTATCCAGTCACCACTGAGTCAGTCCCTTTTTTTTTTTTTTTTTTTTTGAGAAGCAAAATCAATTACTTTTATTTTTTTCAAAGCATTTTTCTATCACACAACTTATCAGGTGCTTCAAATACTTGCACCGAGTTAATCCTAAACCCCACGCAGCAGCTTTACGGCCTCTTCTGACATACCTACTCCGGACCAGGGCCTTTTTTTTTTCATTCCTGAAAACTTCCCCTTTCTGGGAGGTTCTTGTAATTGAAATGGGGGTCATTTTACACCTCAGACCATTCTGGGCTGTTCTTCTTACATTTCTACCAATGCTTCCCTGGTAGATTTGGCTGCTAGGATTAGCTGATCTGAGCAGCGACAGCTGGGATTTCTGACTGACTCTGAGGTCGACCTGTCAGGTATAAAGTGAGTCAGGAGTCAGCTAGCCTAACGCCATCATCCCTGGGGATCATCGACTAACAAATACTGGTTAAAGAGGAAAACATCAGGGTAAAAATGTAGTATCAGGGTAAAAATAGGTAAAAAAAAAAATAAGGAAAAAGGTCAACTTTGAAAAAAAAGCTTAAAATAAGGATTAAAAACAGTGAACAAACAAAGGAAAATGTTCTAAAATATGAAAAAACTGGATAAAATCAGAGAAAATCACTCATATGAAACAAGCTAACATCCTGCCTTTCAGCTTCTGTCTCCTACAAGCAACAGATGTAATTTTACCAGAACAAAATCAAACTTTTCCCAAAGTCCTCCAGTGTGTCTCATTATGATTTTTTTCCTTCTCCGTCATGTTTACAGGAGCAGCAGCAGCTCAGTAAAAGTCTGAAATATCAGAGACAAACAGACAGTTCCTGCAGAGCGCCGTTTTATTGTTTTCTCTACCTGAACCGGGACAAAAGAATCACATTAGAAAATGACCACAATGACACATTTGCACAGCATGATTCTTCTTTTCATTGTTTACTTTGACGGCGCGTCTTTGGCTCAACAAGGAGATAATATGCCGTTTATATGATTGATTTTCTGCCGGTTTCCTGTGATTTTAATGATTAGACAGAGCTGTAAACAATATTGTGAAATATTATGAGGGAAAAAAGACAAATTTACAAAAGAAATTGTGTCAGATGCGTGTGAAGGAAGTCACATATGTAGGAAACAATGTTTCAGATTTATAAGGAAATAGCTGTTTGGTGTTCCAACTTTATTTTTCAGTCTGCAAATAAAAACCAAATGAAGTAAAATATTACTCTCATTTTGTAGCCTGTTTTTACAATTATTCTCCATGTTTTTTTGTCTGTATTTAATGGTTTTCCCTCATTTTACCCTATTCCCCCTTTTTTACTCTACATACTGTACCTTGTTTTCTTTCCTTTTTGTTCTGTTTTTTTTCATTTTTAAATTGTCTTATATCCCTATATTTTACATTGTCTTTCCCTACTTTTTCCGAGTAAGTAGCCTTTTCCTTTATTTACTTTCCCCAGTCAGTAACATGTTTTTCCCTGTTTTCCCTTGTTTTTCTCTTATTCCACCATTTTTTCTGTTCTGTTTCTCCCATTTTCAAACTTATTTTCTGCTTTTACCTTCTTTTTTCTCTGCTTTTCAGTTCTCACACATTTCTTTTCATTTTTTTCTTCCTTTTTCTTTTTTTTACCATTTTGTTTCACCATTTTCTCATTTTTTCCAACCTTGTTTCTCTATTTTTTTTTTCATTTTAACAGCTGTTACGCTGTTTTTCCTTTGTTTCCTCCAATGTTCCTCCAGTCCAGGGGTGTCAAACTCATTCCATGGAGGGCCAAGACCCTGCAGGTTTTACTTCCACCCAGTCTCTTCAGCAGGTGTTTTCACTGATCAGCAATCAGTAGGAAGAAATTCAGAGAAATCACCTGTTGAAGACACTGGGTGGAGGTAAAACCTGCAGGGTCTTGGCCCTCCATGGAATGAGTTTGACACCTGTGCTCCAGTCTCTACCATGTTTTTCCCTGTTCTCCCTTGGGGTTTTTCTCTTATTTTTACTATTTTTTTCTGTTCTGCTGTTCCCATTTTAAATGTTTTTTTTAATTTTTTTTTATCTTCTATTCTCTATGCTTTTCAGTTCTCACACCTGTTTTTTGTTTCTTTTTTCCATTTTTACCTGTTTATGTTATTTTTTATGTTATTTTGTACATTATTTTTTCAAACTTGTTTCTCCAAAGTTTTCATTTTTACTCTTGTTACCCTGTTTTTACCTTGTTTCCTCCAGTGTTTAATTTGTTTCTCTCACGATTTTCCCATTTTCAGTGTTGGGCCAGCATTGGTGGATGTAAAGGTGCCTTCAGACCAAACACGAACAGGTGGTGTGAATACATTCAAAGTCAGTGGAAAGCGGTGAGGACATACAAATCTTGTGCATTTGCGTGTTCACTTCTGAAGGATAGTGCAAGCTAGTAATGGCCTACAGATTCTGCTATCACCGGAGTAAAAGAATCAACACTGGAGAGTAAACTACGAAGGGGGACTGAAAAGTTCATAGTGGTTAAATTTGACCAAATATGGTTTATTTTATAACATAGTCTCCCTTTTGTCCACACACTACTTCCATCAGTGTTGCAGCGCTTGGATCCCTGGGGTTGAAAAATAAACCACATTTGGTCAAATTTCACCACTGTGAACTTTTCAGCCCTCCCCCTCCATCCATCCATCCATCCAAACATCCATCCATCTTCTACTGCTTTTCCTGAGGTCCGGGTTGTGGAGGCAGCAGTTCAAGCAGAGAAGCCAACGTCCTTCTCCCCAGCCACCTGCTCCAGCTCTTCAGACAGGATATCAAGGTGTTCTCAGACAAGCTGGGAGACGTAGTCTCTCCAGTGAGTCCTGGGTCTGCTCCGGGGTCTCCTCTTAGTGGGACGTGCCTGAAACACCTCAAGTGGGAGACATTCAGGAGGCATTCTGGAAGCTCATTTCAGCCACTTGTGTCCACAATCTCATTCTTTCGGCGATTACCCAAAGCTCATGACCGTACGGGAGGGTCTGAAAATGAGACTGTCACGCCGCGCCGTTCATCAGCGGCGCCACCTGCTCACACACCTGATCCTCATCAGCGGCGAGGGATAAAAGCCGCCTCGCCCGGAGGCTCGGCCTGAAGCCGTCAGACTTCGTTTCCTCACCGCTGTGAGCATACCGTTCTTCAGCATCGCTATTTTGGGTAAGAACCCTTACCTCCTTCTCCAGTCTGCTCCCCTGTGCACAGGTGGATTCCCCGGCGGCGGACATCTCCGTTCCATCGCCCATCCTTCGCCACTGCACGGAGCTCTCCAGGTGGCTGTCTCCCGGGCTACGTTCCCCTTGCTGTGCCAGCTATCCTGACAACTCAAGTAAGATCTTCTCTTGCCATAATTCATCCTGTGTTGGTGTATGCCCGTCACCCTCTCCCTGTGCTCTCTCCATAGGGTTGCTCGGCCGAACGGTCAAGCAGACGCCACCACCAACACATCTGCATCCCGCAGACACACACTCATTCACTCCTGCTGTTAATAAACTCTTTGAACTACTCTAAGCCTGTGTGTGTGCGTCTCCTGAGCCGTGCGTTATGTCAGTACGGCTTCAGCAGAGCGGCTCGGCGGACGGCGGGCTCGCACACCGGTTTACCACTCTCGAGGCTAGAGTGGATCAGATTGCTTATCAACAGCAGGTTATCCTGAATCAATTATTAAACTTAACTAACCGGTTGGGCCGCTTAGATCCTCAACAGCCGTTCCCCCCGGCTCGTCAGGGTGGCGCGGCTCCTGCTGTTCCAGCGGCCGTCCAGCCGGCTCCAGTGGCACCGGTTCGGCTCACACCGATTCCGACCCCCGCCCGCTTTAGCGGTAAGCTCGGCGGAGCACGGGGGTTCATTATGCAGTGTGAGTCCGTGTTCCACCGTGTGCCCGGAGATTTTCCCTCGGATCACAGTCGGATTGGTTACATAGGGAATCTTCTGGAGGGGCGTGCGTTAACTTGGACCTACGCCGTAATGGCGAGGCCCAGTTATGCCACCCTCACCTATGACCAGTTCGTGAGGCGCTTTCTGGAGGTCTTTGACCATTCTCAAACCGAGACGGTCCAGGTCGATCGGCTTCTCGCTCTCCAGCAGGGAGGCCGGTCGGCAGCGGACTACTCGGTCGACTTCCGGGTAGCGGCGGAGGAATTGGGCTGGGAGGAACGCTCCCTCTGTGGCCTGTTCCTCCGCAGCCTCAATAGTGACCTGAGGGATGAACTGGCTGGACGGGATATCCCTGGGACGCTAGCGGAGCTGACATCCTTAGCGATAAGTTTGGATAACAGGTTGCGCGAGCGCTCCTCGGGGCGGAAGTCTTCTTCTTCTCGCCCTCGTGGAGTCTCGCCGCACCTGTTCCAAGCTCGCCCCCTGGCGGCGCCGCCAGCATTGTGCCCCGAGGAGTCGGAGCCGATGGTGACGGGCTGGACCAAGCTTTCCCCTGCGGAGAAACAACGCCGCCGTGAGTTGGGCCTCTGCATGTATTGCGGAGGTGACCAACACACTGTGGAGCGTTGCCCGCGGAAAGCCAGTCGGCGGGGTCCGCGAATCGCTGTAGGGAGCCTCGCTGATCCCAACCGGTTAGACTCTCTCACTCAATTAAAGCTGCCCATCCGTTTTTGCCACAATCCCACTGGGCACCTCACCCACGCACTGGTGGATTCGGGCGCAGAGGGCAGCTTCATTTCACAAGGCCTGGCAACCCGATTGGGCATCCGCTGTCAGGCATTAAAACACCCCATCTCCCTGGTCCATCTCTCCCGTGCCTCCCTTGGGAGAGTTTCTCACCAAACCTTGCCTGTCCCAGTCATCATCTCAGGGAACCACCGGGAGGAGATGGTATTTTACGTCCTGCCCAACTCTGTGTCGCCCGTCATCCTGGGGTATCCCTGGCTACGCCTCCACAACCCTGTCCTGGACTGGAGGTCCGCTGGGGTATCGGCATGGAGTACCTTCTGTATGGGCACCTGCCTTCAGTCCGCTGCCTGCTCCCCATCCGCGGCTCCCCCTGTGGCGGATACAGCACCTCCGGACCTGTCACTGGTGTCTCCAGAATTTCACGACCTGGGTATGGTATTTAGCAAATCGAAAGCTATGTCTCTTCCCCCGCATCGACCATATGACTGTGCCATCAACCTCCGCCAGGGGGCTCCCCTGCCATCTGGTCGGCTCTACAGCCTGTCGGCGCCGGAGAAGGAGACCATGAATACGTACCTGAAGGAATCACTGAGCGCTGGGATTATCCGCCCATCGTCATCACCCGTGGGGGCGGGGTTTTTCTTTGTAGGGAAGAAGGACGGTTCCCTCCGTCCCTGTATTGACTACCGAGCTCTTAATGACATCACTGAGAGGGACCGTTACACCCTGCCCCTCATGGACACTGCCTTCCACTCCCTCCAGGGGGCGACCTGGTTTACCAAGCTGGATCTCCGCAGCGCTTACCACCTCGTCCGGATCCGGGAGGGAGATGAATGGAAAACAGCCTTCCGTACCCCGAACGGCCACTTTGAGTATCTCGTCATGCCGTTCGGGCTGACCAACGCTCCTGCCGTCTTTCAGCGCCTCATCAATGACGTCCTCCGGGATTTCATCGGCCTCTTCGTGTTCGTCTACCTGGACGACATTCTGATCTTCTCTCAGTCCAGAGACGAGCACCGGGTCCATGTGAGGCGGGTCCTTCAAAGACTGCTGGAGAATCGTTTGTACGTGAAGGCTGAGAAGTGCGAGTTTTACGCTAGGACCACATCCTTCCTGGGATTCATCATCGCCCAAGACCAGGTGCTCCCGGACCCAGAGAAGGTGAAGGCGGTGGTGGAGTGGCCTACTCCCGCATCTCGGAAGCAGGTGCAACAGTTTGTTGGCTTCGCCAATTTTTACCGCCGTTTTGTCCCGAATTTCAGCTGGATCGTCGGACCACTGACCCGCCTCCCGTCCCCGAAGGTCCCGTTCCGGTGGACCGAAGAGGTCGATGCTGCCTTTAAGGCGCTGAAGGCGGAGTTCTCCTCCCCCCGGGTCCTTCGCCAGTTCGACCCCGCGCTGCAGTGCATTGTGGAGGTGGACGCATCGGACACGGGAGTGGGAGCAGTGTTATCCCAGCAATCACCGGACGATGGCGCCAAGCGACCGTGCGCCTTCTTCTCCCGGCGCCTGTCCCCGGCGGAGAGGAACTATGATGTGGGGGACAGAGAGCTCCTGGCCATTAAACTCGCCCTACAGGAGTGGCGCCACTGGCTAGAGGGGGCGGACCTGCCGTTTGTGGTCTTGACGGACCATAAGAATTTAGAGTACCTACAATCTGCCAAGCGCCTGAATGCCCGCCAGGCGCGCTGGTCTCTGTTCTTCGCCAGGTTCCGGTTCTCTATCACCTTCAGGCCAGGCTCCAAGAACGGCCTGCCTGACGCCCTCTCTAGACAGTTCACCCCCGTGGGGGCTGAGGAGACGCCCCACACTATCCTGCCCAGGTCGTGCGTCGTGGGAGCTATCTCTTGGGACATTGTGGACAAGATCCGGAAGGCACAGGAGGTGGAACCTGATCCTGGCGGCGGACCGGAGGGAAGACTGTTCGTTCCGTCTACGGTCCGAGGAGAGGTCATCCACTGGCTCCACACCTCCCGGCTCACCTGTCATCCCGGCACCTCTCGGATGATCAGCCTCCTCCAACGGTCCTTTTGGTGGCCGGGCCTGCGGAGGGATGCAGCCCGCTACGCCCGGGCTTGTCCAATTTGTGCCACCAGCAAGTCGGGAAACGCCCCTCCAGCGGGTCTGCTCCAGCCTCTGCCCGTCCCTGGCAGGCCATGGTCGCACATCGCACTGGATTTCGTCACCGGGCTCCCAGCTTCCAACTCATTCGACACCATCCTGACCATCGTGGACCGTTTCTCCAAGGCGGCACACTTCATCCCCCTGCGAGGTCTCCCTACCGCCCTGGAGACGGCGGGCTTCCTCGTCCAACACGTGGTCAGGCTGCATGGGATCCCGGTGGACGTGGTCTCGGACCGGGGCCCCCAATTTTCATCCGAGGTTTGGAAATCCTTTTGTAACGCCATCGGAGCCAAGGTGAGCCTCTCCTCCGGCCATCACCCCCAGTCTAACGGGCAGTGTGAGAGGACCAATCAGGAGCTGGAGGCTGCGCTCCGCTGTGTTGCAAGATCCAAGCCAACATCATGGAGCAACCATCTCGCCTGGGTGGAGTACGCCCACAACACCGCACGCTCTTCTGCAACGGGGATGTCCCCCTTCAAGGCGTCCCTGGGTTACGACCCCCTGCTGCTTCCAGCGCAGGAGAGCGAGGTAACTGTTCCGTCAGTTAGGGCGCACGTGAGGCAGTTCCGCTCCACCTGGGCCGCCGCGCGTCATGCGCTTTTACGCACAGCGGAGCGCAACAGGACCGTGGCGGACCGGCGTAGAAGACCTGCCCCGGCGTACAGAGTTGGGCAACTTGTCTACGTTTCCACCCAGGACGTCACCCTAAAAGGCGAGAGGAGGAAGCTGGCACAGCGCTTCATGGGTCCCTTCCCCATCACCCGGATCATCAACCCGGTGGCTGTGCGCGTGGCTATTCCCCCCTCCCTCCGCATCCATTCCACCTTCCACGTATCAAAGGTGAAGCTGGCAGTCACCGACCCCCTTTGCCCTCCTCCTGCAGCGCAACCCGCGCCCCGGATGATTGGTGGCCACCCGGCCTGGTCCGTCTCCTCCATCCTGGACTCCCGGCGCCGGGGTCGTGGGTTGCAATACTTGGTGGACTGGGAGGGCTATGGGCCCGAGCATCGACAATGGGTGCCCCCGTCGTTTGTGTTGGACCCATCGCTCATCGCGGACTTCCACCGAGCGCACCCGGATAAGCCATCGCCAGGAGGCGCTGCTAGAGGGGGGAGTACTGTCACGCCGCGCCGTTCATCAGCGGCGCCACCTGCTCACACACCTGATCCTCATCAGCGGCGAGGGATAAAAGCCGCCTCGCCCGGAGGCTCGGCCTGAAGCCGTCAGACTTCGTTTCCTCACCGCTGTGAGCATACCTTTCTTCAGCATCGCTATTTTGGGTAAGAACCCTTACCTCCTTCTCCAGTCTGCTCCCCTGTGCACAGGTGGATTCCCCGGCGGCGGACATCTCCGTTCCATCGCCCATCCTTCGCCGCTGCACGGAGCTCTCCAGGTGGCTGTCTCCCGGGCTACGTTCCCCTTGCTGTGCCAGCTATCCTGACAACTCAAGTAAGATCTTCTCTTGCCATAATTCATCCTGTGTTGGTGTATGCCCGTCACCCTCTCCCTGTGCTCTCTCCATAGGGTTGCTCGGCCGAACGGTCATCTGCCTCTGTGCCTGAAGCAGACGCCACCACCAACACATCTGCATCCCGCAGACACACACTCATTCACTCCTGCTGTTAATAAACTCTTTGAACTACTCTAAGCCTGTGTGTGTGCGTCTCCTGAGCCGTGCGTTATGTCAGAGACTGCCGCTCACCTGGAAACAGAAGGACCCAAAGCTCTGCATCTGAATTGGACTGTCAGAGTTTTGTACCCACGGATTCCTGCCACAGACGCGGTAACAAGGTTAGCAGGGTAGCAATGTAAACAACTCATCATCCAGGTGAAATTTTGGAGGCAGGGACATTTTTTTTTTTCAGGTGAGACCCCATGGGATAATGTAAACCTAAGCATGACAATGTTTTGGGAATTTCCACAGCAGGTTGAACACAGCTGCAGATGTTATAAAGACATCTTCTCCTGTCTGCAACTTACTCAGATGGTGAATTCATGTCTATTCACGTGTTTACACTGAGTTAAAATGAATCGGGCAATGCGAAAAATTCTCCCATTTGCGGTTGGTCTGAACGCACCTTAAGTGTTCTGTTGGGGTGATGTTGCCATAGTTACAGCAGTTGCAGTTATTATGGCTGTTAGCATCCTTTCATCCAGAATATCCATGAATAAATGGCATTCACTTATATAACACTTTTATTCTCATCTCTTGATGACCAAAGCGCTTTACAGATCCTGCTATCAACCCATTCACACACACATTCACACACTGATGGCGGCATGCTACCTAACATGGCACTCCCAGACCCACCAGGAGCAATTGGAGGTGAAGTGTCTTGCCCAGGGACACAACGGCAGGATATCCGGGGAGAGCAGGATTCGAACCGCCAACCATGCGGTTATTGGACAACCTGCTCTACCTCTTGAGCCACTGCCGCACGAATAAAGCCACTGATGTGTGTTAAAGTGGCTGGATTGGATCATCAACATGTTCTGTGTGTTTGACCCAAATGTAAATCTACAGTCTATGTTCTAAAGCAGCAGCAGCAGATGTGAGACCAGCCAGTTCTTCCTCGGTTCTGTCCTCAGCGGGGTGAGACAAGCAGACAGACACGGGGGGGGGGGGGGGGGGCAACAGGGAGAGCTCCTGCAGAGACAGCGGGGAGACTCTCTGATCAATTATTCAGCTCGTCAGCACTCGGCTTTCCTGGAACAGGCAGACACAAGAACCACAGAGAACCTTCATTCTCCTTTGATAACCAACGCGTCACACTGATGGGGTTATCCGCAGCAGAACACAGCCATGACCACCCCCCATTGATCAGTCACATAATGAACCGACTTATTTTGATGATTTTTATTATTTATTTGCTCTTCACTTCCATCTCCTCCACTCATTACGAGAACAAAGAACCTTTTCAAATTTAATTATCCAGTCCAGCAACAATTAAACATGCCCACTGAGGGTGATAAATCATTTATTTTTTCTGAGTTGTTCCTTTTTCCCTTAAAAATGTCTCAACATCCGTTCATGTAATTTTAAAGAAGGAAAACCACAGAGATGAGTTAAAAAAAACCCCAGAAACATCTGAATGATTTTCATCATTTCTGTTAGTCATCCATTTGAAAAAGGTTCATGTAAAAAATAATATTGTTTCTCATGATAATGACTGGGAGAATTTATTGTCCAATTAAATCTGTTGTTACAGTGTCCACCACATCCTGGCAGAGACCATCTTTAAGACAGACACTAAAAACTGTTTCTGTCAGATTTATTCATGAGGGATTTTTTGCTCATAAATATGTAATTTTTTTTTGTAAATTTTCAACTTTTTCTTCTTTGCAAATTTTTTCTCAAAAATTTGTGACTTTTTAATTTGTGACTTTTTCTGATTAATTTGCAGGTTTTCTTGTAAATTTTATTTTTTTTTTCTCATAGATTTAGAAGTTTTTTTAATTAAAAATTTGTCTTTTTCTTATAAATTTGTGACTTTCTCTCAAAAATCCCAACTTTTGTCTTGTAAATTTACATTTTTTTTCCTGTAAATTTTCAACTTTTTTTCTTGTACATTTACATTTTTTTCTCTTAAAAATTTGTGACTTTCTCATAAATTTGTAACTTTTTTCCTGCAAATCGGCAGTTTTTACTTTAAATTTTCAACTTTTTTTTCATAGATTTGCAAAATTGTAAAAAAAAATCATTTTTTTCTCATAAATTTGTCACTATTTTCGGAAAGAATTGTGACTTTTGTCATAAATTTGTCATTATTTCCTGTAAAATTTCAACGATTTCCTCATAAATTTGCAGTCATCACCATGTTTGAGGTGAGGGCCCACAGCCGATGACATCTCCGCCAGGATCCTAAGGACCTGTGCCAACCAGCTCGCTCTGGTACTGAAACACAAGTATAATCTGAGCCTGTGTCTGAGAGAGTACCGGTGCTGTGTAAGACGTCCTGCCTGGTTCCTGTCCCCAAGAAGTCATCTCCATCGGACCTGAATGACAATCGGCCAGTTGCCCTCACACCTCCTGTGATGAAGGTCCTGGGGAGACTGGTCTTAGCTCACGTGAAGCCGCAGGTGAAGACGTGGCTGGACCCTCTGCAGTTTGCATATCAGCCCCATTTAGGAGTTGAAGATGCTGTCATCTACCTGCTGCAACAACGCCATTTGCACCTGAATGGCGGAGGAGACACTGTGAGAATCACATTCTTTGATTTCTCCAGTGCGTTTAACACCATGGGTGAGAGGCTGCAGGTGATGGGGGTCGACAGCTCTGTGATCTCCTGGATTACTGATTACCTGACAGGCAGGCTACAGTTTGTCCAGCTAGGCAGTGTCTTATCTGATGTGGTGGTTAGTGGTATAGGAGCTCAACAGGGGACTGTGCTTTCTCCTTTTCTCTTCACCTTATACACCACTGACTTTCAGTACAACACAGAGTTATGCCATCTGCAGAAATTCTCTGATGACTTGGATGTTGTTGAGTGTATAAGAAGGGGAGAGGAGGGGGAGTACAGGGCACTGGTAGACAGATTTGTAGAATGGACCGAGCAAAATCACCTGAGGCTGAATGTCAGCAAGACCAGAGAGATGGTGATTGACTTCAGGAAGAAGAGGATACCTTCACAGCCACTGCAGATTAGATGGGAGGATATGGGGGTAGTGGAGGACTACAAATACCTGGCTGTCATGATCAGTGACAGACTGGACTGGATATCTAACACCGATGTTGCATACAAGAAGGCGATGAGCAGACTCTACTTTCTGAGGAAGCTGAGATCCTTCAACACGTGCAACAGGATGCTAGGGCTTTTCTACCAGGCCGTTATCGCCAGAGCCATCTTCTTTGCTGCTGTCTGTTGGGGTAGCAGTATCAGAGCCACCGACATCAACAGATTGGACAAGATTATCAAGAGAGCTGGCTCTGTAATTGGTCTCAGGCCAGAGACCTTTGAGACTGTGGGGGAGAGGAGGACACTGAACAAACTGTGATCCATCATGGACAATCCTGATCACCCCCTCCACCACACACTGGACAGACAGTGGAGCACTTTCCCCAGCAGACTGCTACAGCTTCACTGCTGAATGGTAAGATACAGGAAATCTTTCCTGCCACATGCCATTTCACTGTACAATAACTCACTCTAATGCTGTATTCTGGTCATGACAATGCTGTCATACTGCACCTTGCAGTGTAATTGGTACCTCACACTTAACTCTGCACCTGATAGTTCTGCATTCTACAGTGGTTATGATTCATGTATATCCACGGGTCACCATCTATTCATCTATGATGTATATAAGTTATTTAAGCAGTTTTACTTTCCATGGGTTTCCAGATTTACTTTCCTTTGTCTGTTATGCTGTGTGTTTCTGTAGTTTTGGTCGTCTACTGTCATGTTGCTGTTACACTGTAATTTCCCTGTTTGGGATCAATAAAGTCTATCTATCTATCTATCTATCTATCTATCTATCTATCTATCTATCTATTTTGCTGGTTAAATTTTTATTCTGTAATTAAACTGGGATTTTTTTACTTTTTTAATTTTTAAATTGGTGTCTTTTATCATATCTTTGTCATTCAATTCTTGTAAATTTGTGCCAAATTTATGTTAAATAATACTAAACTGCCTGCTGCCCATTACATTAAGAACATCCCAGCCAGAGCTTCACGTTCTGAAGCAGAAACTCCATCCATCTGTCATGTGATGACAAAGGACTCTGAAAAAATGCAGCAGATGTGTCCAACCTGAGACTGGACTGGATGTTTCAGAGAATTATGAACATCCTCAGGGATCCATCTGGCAGGACTGACATGGCTCGGAGAGGAACAGACCAGAGGGTAGAAGGGAGATGACAGAGAAGCAGAACCAGACCTGTAACTCACAACTAAACCAGAGAAGGTCCAGCTGTAGACACTATCTCTGAGGATGTGAGTCAGACCATCTGTATAATCATGTGGGAGTTATTGATCGGTGATGGGAGACGCAATGGTAATCCAGTCTGCTTCATTAAACCACCAACTATGCTCTGACCTCTGCTGGGTAAAAAAGAGCACTGAGGACAACAGCAGAGGTCAGAGGAGGTCGGGGTGAAGAGGAATACCTTCCAGCTGCTGATGTCAGTCCTGGATCTGCATCCTCTGATGGAGGTGGAGCTGATTGTTCTACTGAGTCTGACATGTGACCATCAGACCGTGTCCACCATCACTTAGTCACAGAAGAAATGGTTAAATACCAGGACCAGGAAGCAGAGTCGCAGTCTTACATGCCTCTCTGCAGCTTCTCTCCATCTGCCACCCCTAAGCTTAGCCCCTGTCTTCCCCATCAGAGAACGCTAAACTAAATAAAAATATAACATATAAGCATTCCAAAGTGATTAAAAAAAAAGTTGGTAAAACGTAAATTAAACATGTAGCCTCTAAATCTAATGGCTTGGCCTCTGTTCCTCCTCATGATTTAAAAATTAAATGCGGTTTGTTAAATATTAGGTCTCTAACTCCCAAGTCTCTGCTAGTCCATGATCTGTTAATTGATAATCAGATTGATTTAATATCCCTTACAAAGGCTTGGTTAGGGTGAAAGGATTATGTTGGTTTAAATGAATCACCTCCCTCTGGTTATTTAATCTGTCAAAATCTGAGAAGTTCTGGTCGTAGAGGAGGAGTAGCAATAATTTACCATTCCAAATTACTAGTAAAGCAAAAAACATGTTAAAATTCCTTTCACGGCCTGGTTCTCAGTATTGGGCATGTTAACAATTTTAGGTTAATCCCAATATTATTTGACATAGTTTATCATCCTCCCTCAGCCTACTCAGAGTTTTTGTCTGAATTTGCTGAGTTCTTGGCGGATTTAGTGCTGAAATCAGAATAATTATAGTGGGGGACTTTAATATACATGTAGATGTAGAGAGTGATTACCATAATATGGCATTTCATTCAATATTAGACTCAGGTTCAGGTTACTTTATTTGTACCCGTAGGTAGATTTGTTTTGCAGTCAGGTGACATCCATATTTACAAACCACAATTACATTCAACATGAACACAAGCACAGGCAAACATGAAGCTGACTATAAACATGATAAAAGTACTCAAGGCTCCACCAATCAGGACATAGGACAAAGAGATAAGAGAAAAAACAAAGAGATAAGAGAGAAGGGAAATATTAAAAAGTTAAAGACTAGTCAAAGAGGTTAAAAACTCAAAAGTCTAAAACCCAATAAAAGATTTAGAACCCAAATAAAAAACCTACAAAACTAAGTAAATATAAAATAAAATTAATAAATAGGTAACTAAATTATGTGCAATATATTGTTACAACTTGTTCAACTCTTTAACAGCAGCAGGAACAAAGCTGCTTTTGTAGCGCTGGGTTTTACTTTTTGTGGTAGTGCAAAGGTAGCAATAGTAGAGGTAGCAATCCTCTGTACCTGTCTGGTGTACAGGGATGTCAGGCTCAGCTGTGACTCACCAAGAAAACGACTGGACCATCTAACTACCTGATCCAAGGATTTCCTCTTTTTCAGTTTTATCTGACCAAACCATGACACTAAAGTAAAGGATAAAACAGATTCAATAAAAGCCTGATAAAACATTGTCATTATGGTTCGGTCAATTTGGAAGCGTGCAAGTTTCCTTAAACAATACAAATGTTGCTGACCCTTTTTGCACACCCATTCACAGTTCTCTTCAAAGTTTAAATTACTATCAATAATTGTCCCAAGATATTTGTAGGATTGTCCACATTCAGTGGTCTGACCTTTTAGTACAGTGACTTCGTGCCTGGGAGTTTTCCTCCTAAAGTCAATAATCATATCTTTAGTTTTTGTTGTATTCAGCTGCAGGTAGGAATCCTCACACCAGTGAACAAAATCATCAACTACTGGGCCGTGGCCACTCTCACCATCCTGGAGGAGACTGACAAAAACTGAATCATCAGCATACTTTATAATGTGTCTGTTGTCATGTCTGCTTCGACACATGTTTGTGTACAGGATGAAGAGTAGTGGTGACAGCACACACCCCTGCGGAGAGCCAGTAGAAGAACACTTTTGGTCAAACAATGTACCATTGACCCTTACTCTCTGCGTCCTGTTGGTTAAAAAATCCAGAATCCAACCCACCAGATTATTACTCAAATCAAATTGTTGCAGGAGTCTTTCAACTAAAATATGAAGTTGGATTGTACTAAAGGCGGAAGAAAAGTCCACAAATAAAAGCCTGGCGTGTGTCCCATTGAAATCCAGATGTTCAAAAAGCATGTTAAACAGAGTGACAGTGGCATCTTCCACTCCTCTGTGAGGCCTATAAGCAAACTGCAAAGGTTCTAACGCATGCTCAGTCTTTAGGACCTCAAATCTGACCAGTTTTACAAAAATTTTCATTAAAATTGAAGTCAAAGCAACTGGTCTAAAATCATTTACCATTTTAGGACAGCTGGATTTTGGAACAAGGACAACCACAGCATCTTTCCAGATCTTAGGCACATGTTGTGACATATTGCTAGGCCCAGGGAGCACACACACAGGCTCGAGTGCAATTCAATAATCTTTATTGTGACCAACAGAAGGTGTATGAGTGCGTGTATGTGTTGTGTGAATGTGATGATGGTGAACGTGCTGCAGCCGGGGGCGAGACAGAACGCCGTACAGCCTGGGAACCCTAAAACAGAGCCAAAGCACAGATGTTAATTTCTGCCAAGTCACAGTGAGCTGGATAATGACTGGGGCTTACTTGCAGGTGGTCTGATGCGAGCGCAGGTTCGGCCCGAGGGCTCCAGCAAGGAAGACAGCATCTGCGGGGCACTCCCGGTGATGAGCGGTGAGGTTAGGCGAGGCGAGAGGAACGTTCTTCCGCCGCGGAGAGTTGGTTCCGCCACCAGAGGAATCCACCAGTGCACAGGGGAGAGCCTGAGAGAAAAAGGTAAGTTGCGTGATGCTTACTTGTAGAAGGGAGGTCTTTCAAGACGAAGCGGTGGTCTGTGTGGAAACAGACGTGCGGGAGACGAAGGTCAGGTAGAATGACAGACGGCTCCATGCCGAGGCTCCAGGCAGGGCAGGCTATAAAGCCCGTGAGTGATTGGCCGCAGGTGTGGGCACAGCTGAGTCAGGTGACGGCCCAGAGTGAGTCGTGACATGTTGTGTCTGTAAGGACTTATTGAAAATGTAGTGAAATACAGGACTCAATTCATGTGCACAGGACTTTACCGAGCACCCACATATATTATCAGGGCCCTGACTTTTGCTCACTTTTACACCACAGAATGCCCTTTTAACATCCTCCACCTCAATATTAAAGTGCTGATTGTCTTTGAGTTTCTTTTTCAAATCTTGGGTTTCTGTGCTAAAATCAAAGGAGTCAAAACGGCCATAAAAATAATTAAGAGCATTAGCCAGCTCTGTGTCTGAAATAAACCATCTAAAAACACATGATTACTGCGATCTGTGCTCTGAAGGCCTGCAATAGTTTGCATACATAAGTCTCTTTGTTGCCATCTTACTTTCCAACTCTGATTTATAATTCTGTTTTGCTCTTAAAATTTCGGCATTCAGCTCTTTTGTGGCAACCTGTAGCTCAGAAACAACCCTGTGTTTAAAGGCAAGTGCTTTCCTCTGTAAGCAAGATTTAACTGATTTTGTAACCCATGGCTTGTTGTTGGGATATATTTTGGCACGTTTAGGTGGAACGATCATGTCTCTACAGAAAGCCATGTATGAGCATGTCACATCCACTAAAGAGTCCAAATCATCTGATTTGGATAATGTATGTTATAATGATAATGTATGTTAACAACAACTGGTGCAGACCGGGACATATCACTGTTAAACAACGACACTGCAGCAAAGACATTGAGTTGCTAGCTGTTAGCATGAGGCCTACATATCTCCCGAGAGAACACTCACACGTGATCTGCATTGTTGTTTATGCAAATCGGACGGCGAACGCTGGGACAGCGCGTGACGTCATCCATTCAGTAACCAGCAGGCTGCAGACAGAACACCCAGATGCTCTTCTCCTCATCTCAGGCGATTTCAACCACGTTTCACTGTCTCCCATTCTGCCCACTTTTACCCAGTATGTCACATGCCACACTAGAGACAATAAAACACTGGATTTGTTCTACGCAAACACTAAGGAGGCGTACACCTCATCACAACTCCCCCCACTTGGGAGATCGGATCACAACTTGGTTCATCTCCGACCGGTGTACAAACCCCTAGTGCACAGACAACCTCCGGCCATGCACACTGTGGAGTTATGGTCTGAGGAGACAATGGACACTCTAAAGGACTGTTTTGAAGCCACTGCCTGGAAGCAGCTCTGCGATCCACATGGTGAGGACATCGATGGCCTCATTCACACCTTCACGGGCTACCTCAGCTTCTGTGTGGACAAATCCGTTCCCACCAAGACCATACGGCGTCACTCAAACAACAAACCCTGGATCAACCCTGAGATAAAAACACTTCTGAGAGAGAAGAAGAGGATCTTCAGGTCGGGGAACAGGGAGATGCTGAAGTCCGTACAGAGGGAGCTGAGGAGAAAGATCAGAGAAGGCAAGGACAGCTTCAGGAAGAAGATGGAGGACAAGCTGCAACAGAGCGACATCAGCGGGGTCTGGAGAAACCTCAAAACCATCTCGGGGCTCCAGAATACCTCCCCCCAGGCCACGGGGGGCAGGGAGCGGGCGAACAACCTGAATCTGTTTTTCAATAGATTTGACCAACCGCCCTCCCCCCTGTCTGCACAACAACCACTGCTGCCTCTAAGAAATCAAGTCCTGCTACCCACTCCCCACTCCACCGACACCCCCCCCCCCCCACTCCCAACACACAGCCCCCCATCCTGACCCTGACCAAGACCCAGGTGAGGACGGAGCTGAGGAAGATCAAGGCGAGGAAGGCGTCGGGACCGGACGGCATCAGCGCAAAGCTCCTCAAGTCCTGTGCAGACCAGCTGTGTGGGATTGTGACGTATATCTTCAACATGAGCCTGAAACTGGGGAGGGTACCACAGCTGTGGAAAACATCTTGTGTGGTACCTGTACCAAAAACTTCCCACCCCAAAGACCTGAACAGCTTCAGACCGGTGGCCTTGACGTCCCACTTGATGAAGACCCTGGAGAGACTGCTCCTTGCTCATCTCCGCCCCCTGGTGGAACCAGCGATGGATCCACTCCAGTTCGCCTACCAGCATGGCATTGGGGTGGAGGATGCGGTGATCTTCCTCCTTCACCGTTCTCTGTCCCACCTGGAGAAGCTCGGGAATATGGTGAGGATCATGTTCTTTGACTTCTCCAGTGCTTTCAACACCATCCAACCGATGATCCTGAAGGACAAGCTGCTGCGCGCAGGGGTGGACCAGCACCTGTCATCATGGATCCTGGACTACCTCACGAACCGGCCTCAGTTTGTGAGAACCCGGGACTGTGTTTCCGACACGATCATCAGTAGCACGGGGGCCCCCCAGGGAACGGTGCTGGCTCCCTTCCTGTTCACTCTTTATACTGCGGACTTCTCACACAACACAACACATTGCCATCTACAGAAGTTCTCTGATGACTCTGCGATCGTTGGTCTCATCTCCAGCGGAGATGAAGCTGAGTACAGAGGGCTTATCCAGGACTTTGTGGACTGGTGCCATCGGAACTGCCTCCAGATCAACGCGAGGAAAACTAAGGAGCTGGTGGTGGACTGCTGCAGGCATGGGCAGCCCCTCACAGCACCAGTAAATATACAGGGAACAGACATCGAGATGGTGACATCCTACAAGTACCTGGGTATTCATCTGAACAATAAACTAGACTGGTCACACAATACTGACGCACTCTACAAGAAGGGACAGCGCAGGCTGTTCCTGCTGAGGAGACTCAGGTCTTTTGGTGTACAAGGGGCGCTGCTGAAGTCATTCTATGACACGGTGGTGGCATCAGCCATCACTTTTGGAGTGGTCTGCTGGGGCAGTGGCATTACTGCAGCTGATAGGAAGAGACTGAACAAACTGATTAAGAAAGCTAGCTCTGTCCTGGGGCAACGCCTTGATCCGATGGAGGAGATAGGAGAGAGAAGGACGGTGGCTAAACTGTCATCTCTGCTGGAGTCCGAGTTCCACCCTATGCAGGACATACTGGATGCACTGAGGAGCTCATTTAGCAGCAGACTACATCATCCCAGGTGCACAACCGAGAGGTTTCGTAGGTCCTTCCTACCAACGGCTGTCAGACTGTACAACCTAAGCAGGGCTGCTCGCAGAGATAGCAAAAAGACGTAACAAACTAATAGGTTTTGTTTTTTTTTTTTTGTTTTTTTTTTGAATGCAAAAGATGCAATAGACTTACACAATGGTCCTCTCCGGCATACAACTAGGAACATACCGGTCGCTATGGAGGGTGAGAATATGTATGGGCACATAATCATACCATGTAGGATAACTAAATAGACGGTTATGCTGTTTCATCCCACCTAGCAACAATGCTCTGCACTGTGTGTGTTTATATATTTACATATTTATTCCATCTAGCTACAATGCTCTGCACTGGGTGTGTTTATATTTATATATCTATATATTTATTCCATCTAGCTACAATGCTCAGCACCGGGTGTGTTTATATTTATATATCTATATATTTATTCCATCTAGCTACAATGCTCCGCACTGTGTTTTTATATATCTACATATTATTCCATCTAGCTACATTGCTCCGCACTGTGTGTGTTTATATACTTGCATATTTATTCCACCTAGCTGCAATGCTCCATACTGTGGGTGTTTATATATTTACATATTTATTCCATCTAGCTACAATGCTCTGCACTGTGTGTTCATATATTCATATATTTATTCCATCCAGCTACAATGCTCTGCACTGTGTGTCTGTGTGTGTGTGTGTGTGTGTATATATACTGTATATATTTTATAGTAATATGTACATATGTATATTAGCTGCTCTTGCTTGCTTGTTTTTTTTTTTTTTTTTTTTTTTTCTTGCCTTCTGATTGTTGCTCTGAGTGTTGCTATCCCTGTGCTGTTGCAATCCTGGAATTTCCCCGTTGTGGGACTAATAAAGGCTTATCTTATCTCCACAGGACAGTGTGAACACCTCCCAGTCCGTACAGTTAAAGCATTCCTGGAGGCAGTGCACTGAATCCTCTGTCCACACGTTTATGTCTCTGGTCTTCGCCTTGTCTCTTCTGAGAGCAGTTTTATATGTGGGCAGCAAATGTACACAGTTGTGATCTGAGGATCCAAAAGGGGGAAGGGGAATAGATTTATAGGCCCTCTCAATGGATCCATAGCACAGGTCCAATGTTTGTTTGTTTTTTTTTCATCTGATTGGGCAGGAGACATACTGATAAAAGTTTTTAAGTGTCTTCTTTAAAGAAACATGGTTAAAATTCCCAAGGATAAAATTTGGAGCCTCTGGGGAAATCAACTGCAACCACTGTACCACATCAAAGACGGTGCTGGAGGCGGAGTCAGCATCTGCCCTCGGGTGAATGTACACAGTCGTTATGAAAAGTTGGGGGAACTCGCAGGGCAGATAAAAGGGGTGTAGTGACACAGACAGAAGCTCCACATCTGGTGTACAGATGTGCTCTCTGACCGTGACAGATGTACAGTACTGTTTATTAATATATAAACATACGCCGCCCCCCTGACGTTTCCCCGTTACTTCTTCCTGCTGATCCGAGCAAAGTGGGGCTCCAAAGCCGTCAATCCACAGGTCCGCATCCCGGTCATGCGCCGTAAGCCACATCTCCATGTAAGCCATGACACAGCAGTTCTTGAAATCCTTCTGATATCGTACATTCCCTTGAATTTCATCCACTTTATTTCTCCGGGATTGTACGTTCCCCATAATAATGAAAGGAAGAGGAATGCGGTTAAGCTGACGCCTCCTCAGGCTTAATCTTACGCCTCCACGCTTTCCGCGTTTCCCCCTCTTGTCTCTCTTTTCATCGCTGTGTCTATGAAAATCTCTTAAAATAAAGTCTGGCAGTTGTGGCATGGACTCAAACACAGATGCTGCATTATCCATGTTTAAATGCAGTAATATTTCTCTGGAATACTGTGTTCTTCCCGGCATGACCGCGATCGCGCTTACCTCCAAGACAAAGACCGGGTAGGAAAGAAACCACGGTGCAAAAACAAGAAGGAAATCCATACTGATGGAACCAGGGAGTTCTTCGTTATATAGTCCACAAACATTCAAGGACAAAAACGATGCAGGGAATTACGCTGAAACACATTAAAGTTCATAAAAACAAAGACACAGACATCAAATTTTTTCACCCGCTGCCGGTCGCTGCATGCACATGCACCCAAAAATCGATGGAGTTTTCTCAGAAAGTAGGAAATTCTACTCATTATCTCAACCAGACACTGGACCTTGTGCTGACATATGGCATAGAAATAGAAAATCTGGTAGTGTCTCCTCATAACCGTGTACTGTCAGACCATTATCTGTTAACTTTTGATTTTACTATTTCTGACTATTTGGCTCCTAAAGAAAAATATTACTACAGTAGATGTCTCTCAGATGATGTTGTTACCAAATTTAAGCAGGTTGCTTTCTCAATGCCATGTGTCAACACAACGGAGATAAGCTATGGAGAGCTTGTTCCTTCTGTAATTGAGAGCATGGCAGATAGTGTCAGAGCTTCTCTGCATCAGACTCTGGACATGGTGGTCCCTTTAAAAAAAAAAAAAGTCTAATCAGAGATTTCTAACTCCTTGTTTCAACACAGAAACTTGTAGCTTAAAACAGACAACTCCTCAATTAGAAAGAAAATGGCGCTCCACTAAATAAGATGAAACCTATATAGGTTGGAGAAATCAACTTCTAATTTATTAAAAAAAAAAAAAAATCTCTTAGGAAAGCTAGAGCAAGGTATTATTCTGCATTAGTAGAAGACAACACGAATAATCCCAGATTTCTTTTCAGCACTGTAGCCAGGCTGACAAAGAGTCAGGACTCTGTAAAATCTAGTATTCCCTTAGAGCTTACTAGTCACAATTTTATGAACTTCAATACTTCAGTAATAAAATTCCATCTATCAGAGATAAAATCAGTCAGCTTCTTCCCACCGTT
The DNA here is from genome assembly GCA_020510985.1 of Pholidichthys leucotaenia. NCBI lineage: Eukaryota > Metazoa > Chordata > Actinopteri > Cichliformes > Pholidichthyidae > Pholidichthys > Pholidichthys leucotaenia. Next base: position 283,790,557 of record CM035840.1, read on the forward strand.
AACTTAAATGAAGGAACTACTACACCTCCTTCAACTAATATCTGTTTGGATGAGTTTATTCCAATTGACCTCTTAGAGTTAGATAAAATAATTTCCTCATCCAAGCCTTCAATATGTCTTCTAGACCCCTATTCCTACCAGGTCATTTAAAGAAGTCTTCCCATTTTTTGGTAGTTCTATTCTTAAAATAATCATCCATCCATCAGTCCATCTTCTACCACTTTTCCAGAGGTCTGGGTCGCGGAGGCAGCAGTTCAAGCAGAGAAGCCTAGACTTCCCTCTCCCCAGCCACCTGCTCCAGCTCTTCAGAGAGGATACCAAGGTGTTCCCAGACCAACTGGGAGATACAGTCTCTCCAGGGAGTCCTGGGTTTGCCCCAGGGTCTCTTCCCAATTGGATGTGCCCAAAACACCTCAAGAGGGAGGCATCCAGGAGGCATCCTGATCAGATGCCAAAACCAACTCAACTGGCTCCTTTCAATTTGGAGGAACAGCTGTTCTACTCTGAGCCTCTCTGGGAAGACTGAGTTCCTCACCCTATCTCTAAGCGTGAGTCCAGCAATCCTATGAAGAAGACCTAATAGTATTGAATGCAAAAGACGCAACAGACTTACACAAATAGTCCTCTCCAGTATACAACTAGGACAATATCAGTCGCTATGGAGGGTGACAATATGTATGGGTACATATTCATACCATGAAGGGTAACTAAATAGACAGTTATGCTGTTAAGTCCATCTAGCTACAATGCTCCGCACTGTGTGTGTATATATATACATACACGTATGTATATTCACTGCTTTTATTTTCTTATCTTCTAAATTATTGCTCTGAGTGTTGCTATCCCTGTGCTGTTGCAATCCTGGAATTTCCCCATTGTGGGACTAATAAAGGCTTATCTTATCTTATCTTATCTTATCTTACCTTAAGAAAGCTCATTTCAGCCACTTGTATCAAAAATCTCATTCTTTTGGTCATTACCCTAAGCTTGTGACCATAGGTGATGGTAGGAACATAGATTGACCAGTAAATTGACAGCTTTACCTTAGAACTCAGCTCCCTTTTCACTAGAATGGACCAGTACAACATCCGCATCACAGCAGATGTTGCCCCGATCCATCTGTCAATCTCTCGTTCCATTCTCCCCTCACTCGTGAATAAGACCCCAACATACTTAAACTCATCCACTTGAGGCAGGATCTTGTCCCCAACCTAGAGAGGGCAATCCACCTTTTTCTGGCTGAGGACCATGGACTTGGACTTGGAGGTACTGATTCTCATCCCAGCTGCTTCACACTCTGAGGCAAACTGTCCCAGTAAGACCTGTAGGTCATTGCTGGATGAAGCCAACAGGACAACATTGACATAACGCACGGCTCAGGAGACGAACACACACAGGCTCAGGGTAGTTCAAATAGCTTTATTAACAACAGGCGTGTATGAATGTGTGTCTGCGGGATGTAAATGTGTTGGTGGCGGCGTCTGCTTCGGGCACAGAGGCAGGAGGCCGTACAGCCGGACAACCCTATGGGAAAAGCACAGGGAGAAGGGTGATGGACACACACCAACACAGGAGATATATGAGCGAGAGAAGAGCTTACTTGGACAGGACGGATGACTGGCACAGAAAGGGACGAGGTCCAGTAGACAGCCACCTGGGAGGCCCGGTGCAGCAGCGAGGAAAAGGCGATGGAGAGGAGTAGTCCGCTGCCGGGAAATCCACCTGTGCACAGGGGAGCAGACTTGGAGGAGAAAAAAGATAAGATCTTCTTACCGGAATGATCAGCTGAGAATGAAAGGAAACTCACAGCAATGCGTAGGGAAGTCTGACGGCTTCAGGTCGAAGCCCAGGGCGAGGCGGCTAAAATCCCTCGCCGCTGATGATGTGCAGGTGTGCGTGCAGGTGGCGCCGCTGATGAGCGGTGCGGCGTGACAGTACTTCCCCCTCTAGCAGCGCCTCCTGGCGATGGCTTCTCTGGGTGCACTCGGTGGAAATCAGCGATGAGCTATGGGTCCAACACAAACGACGAGGGTACCCACTGCCGATGTTCATAGCCCTCCCAGTCCACCAAGTACTGCAACCCACGACCCCGGCGCCGGGAGTCCAGGATGGAGGAGACGGGCCAGGCCGGATGGCCATCAATCATCCGGGGCGCGGGTTACGCAGCAGGAGGAGGGGGTCGGAGACTGCCAGCTTCACCTTGGACACGTGGAAGGTGGGATGGATGCGGGGGAATAGCTACACGCACAGCCACCGGGTTGATGATCCTGGTGATGGGGTATGGGCCCATAAAGCGCTGTGCCAGCTTCCTCCTCTCGCCCTTTAAAATCACATCCTGGGTCGACACGTAGACTTGCTGACCAACTCTGTACGCCGGGGCAGGTCTTCTGTGTTGGTCCGCCACGGCTCTGTTGCGCTCCGCCGTGCGTAAAAGCGCATTGCGCGCTGATGCCCAGATGGAGCGGAACTGCCTGAGATGCGCCCGTACTGAGGGGACAGTTACCTCACTCTCCTGCGCCGGGAGCAGAGGGGGGTCGTAACCCAGGGATGCCTTAAAGGGGGACATCCCAGTAGCAGAAGAGCGAGCGGTGTTATGGGCGTATTCAACCCAGGCGAGGTGGTTACTCCAGGACGTTGGTTTGGATGCCGTGACACAGCGGAGCGCAGCCTCCAGCTCCTGGTTGGTCCGCTCACACTGCCCGTTGGTTTGGGGGTGATGGCCGGAGGAGAGGCTCACCTTGGCTCCCAGGGCGTTGCAGAACGACCTCCAAACCTCTGACACAAATTGGGGGCCCCGGTCCGAGACCACGTCCACCGGAATCCCATGCAGCCTGACCACGTGCTGGATTAGGAGGTCCGCCGTCTCCAGGGCAGTTGGGAGACCTCGTAGAGGGACGAAGAATGCCGCCTTGGAGAAGCGGTTCACGATGGTCAGGACGGTGTCGTAGGTGTTAGAGACTGGGAGTCCGGTGACGAAATCCAGGGCGATATGCAACCAGGGCCTGCCAGGGACGGGCAGAGGCTGGAGCAAACCCGCTGGAGGGGCATTACCCGATTTGTTGGTGGCACACACTGGACAGGCCCGGGCGTAGGGGGCAGCGTCCCTCCGCAGGCCCGGCCACCAGAAGGACCGCTGGAGGAGGTCAATCATCCGGGAGGAGCCAGGGTGACAGGTGAGCTTGGATGTGTGTAACCAGTGGATGATCTTCCCCCGAACCGTGGATGGCACGAACAGCCTCCCCTCCGGTCCGCCGCCAGGGTCAGGTTCCACTTCCTGCGCCTTCCGGATCTTGCTCTCAATGTCCCAGGTGACGGCTCCCACGACACACGACCTGGGTAGGATGGTGTGGACCGTGTCCTCTGACTCCTCAGGGGCGAATTGCCTAGAGAGAGTGTCGGGCAGGCCGTTCTTGGAGCCAGGCCTGAAGGTGATGGTAAATTGGAACCTGGCAAAGAACAAGGACCAGCGCGCCTGGCGGGCGTTCAGGCACTTGGCAGATCTAAGGTACTCCAAGTTCTTGTGGTCCGTCAGGACCACGAATGGCAGGTCCGCCCCCTCTAGCCAGTGACGCCACTCCTGTAGCGCGAGCTTGATGGCGAGGAGCTCTCTGTCACCCACGTCGTAATTCCTCTCCGCCGGGGACAAGCGCCGGGAGAAGAAGGCGCAGGGCCGTTTGATTCCATCATCTGGCGACCGCTGGGATAGCACCGCCCCCACTCCTGTTTCCGAAGCGTCCACTTCCACGATGCACTGCAGCGCGGGGTTGACTTGGCTAAGGACCCGGGAGGAGGAGAACTCCGCCTTCAGCGCCTGAAAGGCAGCCGCGGACTCTTTGGTCCACCGGAACAGGACCTTAGGGGACGTGAGGCGGGTCAGTGGGCCGACGATGGTGCCAAAATTTGGGACGAAGCGGCGGTAGAAGTTCGCAAACCCAACGAACTGCTGCACCTGCTTTCTTGACGCAGGTGTGGGCCATTCCACCACTGCCTTCACCTTCTCTGGGTCCGGAAGCACCTGGTCGTGGGAGATGATGAACCCGAGGAAGGATGTAGTCTTCACGTAAAACTCGCATTTCTCGGCCTTCACGTACAACCGGTTTTCCAGCAGCCTTTGGAGGACCCGCCTCACGTGGACCTGGTGCTCGTCCCTGGACTTGGAGAAGATGAGAATGTCATCCAGGTAGACAAACACAAAAAGGCCGATGAAATCCCGGAGGACGTCATTGATGAGGCGCTGAAAGACGGCTGGAGCGTTGGTCAACCCGAATGGCATCACCAGGTATTCGAAGTGGCCGTTCGGGGTACGGAAGGCTGTCTTCCACTCATCTCCCTCCCGGGTCCGGACGAGGTGGTATGCGCTGCGTAGATCCAGCTTGGTGAACCAAGTCGCCCCCTGGAGGGAGTGGAAAGCGGTATCCATGAGGGGCAGGGTGTAGCGATCCTTCTCCGTAATGTCGTTAAGAGCACGATAGTCAATGCAAGGATGGAGGGATCCGTCCTTCTTACCGACGAAGAAGAATCCTGCCCCCACAGGTGATGACGATGGGCGGATTATCCCAGCACTCAGCGACTCCTTGAGGTAAGAGTTCATGGTCTCCTTCTCCGGCGCCGATAGACTGTAGAGTCACCCAGAGGGTAAGGGTGCCCCCTGGCGGAGGTTGATTGCACAGTCATAGGGCCTATGAGGAGGGAGAGACATCGCCTTGGATTTGCTGAATACCATACTCAGGTCGTGAAATTCCAATGGCACCAGGGACAGGTCCGGGGGCGCAGCGTCCGTAGGTGTCATCCGCATCCAAGTAAAGACAGTTTAAAGATGAGTTTGTGGGGGATGACCGTGTTGAAGGTGGAGCTGTAGTCCACAACGAGCATCCTGATGTAGGAGTCTTTATCTTCCAGGTGGGAGAGAGAATGATTGAGTTCAGCAGCAATGGCATCTGAGGTGGACTTGTTGGGCCAGTAGGCGTACTGCAGGGGGTCCAGGGTATACGGTATGCTGTCCTGAATGTGTTACGATCTGAGCATGGGGGGATTCCACCAGATTCAGTCTCTTTGCCTTTTTTCATATTTGTATAGTGTTGTAGTTTTGAGTTTTAATTCCTGTTATTTTATCTTTTGTTGGTTTTAACATATTCTGTATTGTTTCTAGTATGATTTATTTCCCTGTTTACATTCATTGTAGTTTTTGTATTTACATATTTGGATTTACTGTTCTTTATTTGTCATCTCATTATATTCATATTCTGTTATGTTTTCTCTCTGTAATGGTCTGCTCTGGCTGCTCATCCTCCTCAGCTGCGCTCACACCTGGTTCTCATCACGGTCGGGGCTATTTAATCCATGCTGCCCTGGGATCCGTGCAGAGTTGTCTGTCTTACTCCTTGAGACCACGCACACCTTATCCAAAGATTCCAGAGACCCTAGCCACAGCCTGCTTTCGTCCCAGCTTCCAACCTTCAGCCCGTCTGCATCTGGAGGAAAACCTCTCCCATGCAAGTAAGCCTTTGCTTAACCTCTCAAATCTTATCTCAGTCCCCTGTGCACAGGTGGAGCTCCGTGGCGGCAGACCTCTCTCCTCCCTGGCAGTGGACCAAGCCTCACACCCTCACCAAACACACCTCCACCACCTACACGCTGCAACTGGTTCAGTGGACGCTGTCCTCCTGGCCGTAGCCGCCGAGTTAAAACTGAGCATCACAACATCTCTGCAAACAGTAAGCTCAAGATTAACCTACACATCGCCACCTGTATTGCCACTAACAGCCCTGCCTCTGTTTGTCCCTAGAGTTGCCAGGTCATATGGCATTCTGCTCTCCCCCAGCTGCAGCAAGAACACACACCCACACACTTATATTTACATTATTGTTGTTAATAAATATAATTGTATCTACTTTGGTGTCTGAGTCTGCTCATTGGGCCAACAACCATGTCAGTACGACTCCGCCAAGATGACCCAGCTAACAGCACACTGACGCACAAGGTTAACATCCTCGAGACCCAAGTAGATCAGTTAGCTCATCAACAGCAGATCATTTTGACACAGTTAACCCGTTTAACGGACCGGTTGGATCGTCTGGCAGGACCACAAATGTTTCCTCTGGCTCCTCCGGTTTCTAGTAGCTCCTCGGCTCCAGCTAGCTCCCCATATGGGCAGGGCCCTTTCCCTCGGCTAACTCCCATTCCCATTCCCACCCATTTCAGTGGAAAGTTAGGGGAGGCGCGAGGTTTTATCATGCAATGCGAGATAGTGTTTCAGCGGGTGCCCGGAGATTTTTCCACAGACCATAGCCAGCTAGGCTATATTATTAATCTGTTAGAGGGGCGAGCACTAGCTTGGGCCTACACCGTCATGGCTAGGGCGAACTATGCCAACATGACTTATAATCAATTTGTCAGTGAATTTAAGGAGGTGTTTGACCACTCAGACCGTGATAGTGTCCTTACCTCCTGGCTGCTTAACCTTAGACAGGGAACTCAGTCAGTGGTAGACTACGCTGTCGACTTCCAGGTGGTGGCTACTGAGGTCGGGTGGGAAGATGCCTCACTTCGCAGCATTTTTGTGACGAGTCTTAGCCCTAGCCTGTGGGATGAGCTGGCTCATCTAGAAAAACCTGATAGGCTCAGTGAATTAATCTCCTTAGCCATCAACCTTGATAACAGATTACGGGAGTGGGCAGCAGAACATAGGTTTTCCAGTTGCCCGGGTGCCCAATCTCGCCACTCCCCTCGGCCTTCCCCATTGTCCCTGCCTCCCTCTGATTCCCTGATTCTGATTCCCTGATTCTACACCAGACAAGTACAGAGGATGGCCATCTCGATTTTAAATGATGACTCCCATCCTTTGCACTGCAACTTTCAGCTTCTTCCCTCCAGACGGAGGTTTGCTGTCCCAAAAAGTAGAACCCAGCGCTACAAAAACAGCTTTGTCCCTGCTGCTGTCAAAGAGTTGAACAAGCTATAAAATTATATTGTACATATTCTATATTTACCTATTTTGTAAGATGTGTGCCTGTGCTTGTGTCTATGTTGAATGTAATTAGTGGCTTGTAAATATGGATGTCACCAACTGCAAAACAAATCTACCTACGGGTACAAATAAAGTAACCTGAACCTGAACCTGAACCTGGCCGATCTAAGATATTCTAAATTTTTGTGATCATTCCAGACCATCACCGGCTGATTGGCTCCCTCCAACCAGTGTCTCCACTCCTCCAGCGCCAATTTAATGGACAGCAGCTTGCGGTCTCCTATGTTGTAATTTATCTTGGATGGGGTCCGCCGCCGAGAGAAAAACGCAAACGGGTGGAGTTTCTGATCGGAGCCAGAACGCTGTGAGAGCACAGTGCCCACCCCCGAATAAGAAGCATCCACCTCGACCATGAAATGGGCTTGGGGGTCTACCTGTGCCATGATTGGTGCGGTGGTAAATTTCCCTTTAAGTGTAGCAAAAGCCCGCTCAGCGGCCTTAGACCACTTGAATTGCTCTTGATTGAAATAAGGTGGGTAAGGGACAGAGCAATTTTGCTATAATCACAGACGAACAAGCAGTAGAAATTGGAAAACCTAGGAAAAGCATTGAAGCTCCTTCCTAGTTTTGGGGAGTAGTCCAGTTTACTACCGCCTGAATCTTTTCCGGGTTGGCTTTTAATTTGCCCCCACCCACGGTTAACCCCAAGAAAGAAGTGGAGCAGGTGGAAAACTCAAACTTCTCAGCTTTCACAGAAAAGCTGATTCTCAATCATCCGCTGCAGGACAGTCCAGACGTGAACCACATGTTCCCCCAGCGTGCGAGAAAAATCAATTTGTTGTCTAAGTAAACAAAAACTAAACTGTTCACCATGTCCTAGAGGATGTCATTGATTAATCGATGGAAGACGGTGAGGGTGTTGGTCAGGCCAAAGAGCATGACCAGATATTCAAAATGACCCAAATGCATTTTAAACGCCGTCTTCCATTCATCCCCCACGTGGATACACGCAAAATTATACGCGTTCCTGAGATCGAGCTTTGTGTATACCCACGCCTGTTGGAGTTCAAAGGCCACGTTAATGAGCAGCAATAGGTATTTATCCGTAATGGTGATAGAATTTAGCTAGCCATAATCAATGCATGGCCGCAGAGTCCTATCTTTCTTATCTACAAAAAAGAACCCCGCGCCGAGAGGAGCGGATGAGGGATGAATAAGCCCGGCGCTAAGGGAGTCTTTAATGTAGCTCTCCATCGCTTCCCTCTCCGGCCCAGATAAACTGTAGAGCCGTCTGGATGGATGGCAGCCGTGCACCCGGAAGGAGGTCAATAGAGCAGTAATAGGACCGATGAGGTGGCAAAGATCAGGCCCTCGACTTGCTAAAGACCTCCTCTAAGTCATGGTAGACCTTGGGCACACGGCTGAGATCCATCGGCTCAGCCGAAGGGGAGCAGAAAGGGAGAGAGGGTGAGCAAACAGAAGAATGAAGACATGACAACAAACACAATGAGCTCCAGGAAGAGATTGAACCCTTGGCACAGTACAGTACAGGATGATGTTTGTGAAGCCACAGATACCCCAAAATCATGGAGGCGGAAGATTGTGGCAGCACAAAGAACTGGATTGTCTCGCGGTGGTTACGGGACAAAATGACCGAAATGGGCTCAGTTTGCCGGGTCACTGCCGTGAGACTACAGCCAGATAAAGCTGAAAAATTAACAGATGTCAGGAGGTTCCTGATGGGGATCTAAAACTTTTGAATCAATTCCAGATGAATAAAGTTCTGCTCCACCCCGGAATCCACCAGAGTGGAGGTTTTACACTCGGCTCCCGGTAACTGGATAAGAGCCAGAAGTGTAAAACAGTTGGGGGGATTTCGAGTAGAACCTCCCGCCGGACCCCCCATGGTTATTAAAGGGCCGGTTCTTTTGACCGAATTCTGTCACGCCGCGCCATTCATCAGCGGCGCCACCTGCTCACGCACCTGACCCTCATCAGCGGCGAGGGATAAAAGCCGTCTCGCCCGGAGGCTCGGCCTGAAGCCGTCAGACTTCGTCCCTCACCGTTGTGAGCATACTTCTCTTCAGCATCATCATTTTAGTAAGAAGATCGCTTACCTCTCTTCTTCAGTCTGCTCCCCTGTGCACAGGTGGATTCCCCGGCGGCGGACATCCCCACTCCATTGCCCAATCCTCGCTGCTGTACGGAGCTCTCCAGGTGGCTGTCTTCCGGGCTTCGCCCCCTTGTTGTGCCAGCTATCCTGACAAACCAAGTAAGTCCTTCTCTCGCCATAAATCCCTCCTGTGTTGGTGTATGCCCGTCACCCTCTCCCTGTGCTCTCTCCATAGGGTTGCTCGGCTGTACGGTCACCTGCCTCTGTGCCTGAAGCAGACGCCATCACCAACACATTTACATCCCGCAGACACGCACTCATTCACTCCTGCTGTTAATAAACTCTTTGAACTACTCTAAGCCTGTGTGTGTGCGTCTCCTGAGCCGTGCAATATGTCAGTACGGCTTCAGCAGAGCGGCTCGGCGGACGGCGGGCTCGCACACCGGCTTACCACTCTCGAGGCTAGAGTGGATCAAATAGCTTATCAACAGCAGGTTATCCTGAATCAATTGATAACTATCACTGGCCGATTGGACCGCCTGGACCCCCAGCAGCCGTTCCCCCCGGCTCCTCAGGGTGGCGCAGCTCCTGCTGTTCCGGTGGCCGTCCAGCCAGCTCTGGTGGCACTGGCCCGACTCACACCGATTCCGACCCCCGCTCGCTTTAGCGGAAAGCTCGGCGGAGCGCGGGGGTTTGTGATGCAGTGCGAGTCCGTGTTTGACCGTGTGCCCGGAGACTTCCCCTCAGATCACAGCCGAATCGGCTACATTGGGAACCTCCTGGAGGGACACGCTTTAACTTGGGCCTACGCTATTATGGCGAGACCCAGTTATGCCACCCTCACCTATGCCGAGTTCGTGAGGCGCTTCCTGGAGGTGTTCGATCATTCTCATTCCGAGGCGGTCCAGGTCGATTGGCTTCTCGCTCTCCAGCAGGGAAACCGGTCGGCCGCGGATTATGCCATCGAATACCGGGTAGCGGCGGAGGAATTGGGTTGGGAGGAGCGCTCCCTCTGCGGCCTGTTTCTCCGCAGCCTCAATAGTGATCTGAGGGACGAACTGGCTGGACGGGATATCCCCGGAACGCTAGCGGAGCTAACCTCACTGGCAATCAGCTTGGACAACAGGCTGCGCGAGCGCTCCTCGGGACGGAAGCCGTCTGCTTCTCGCCCTCGGGGAGTCCCGCAACGCCTGCCCCAAGCTCGCCCCCTGGCGATGCCGCCACCATCGTGCCCCGAGGAGTCGGAGCCGATGGTGACGGGCTGGGCAAAGCTCTCCTCGGCAGAGAAACAGCGCCGCCGTGAGTTGGGTCTCTGCATGTATTGCGGAGACAGTCAACACACGGTAGAGCTTTGCCCACAAAAGCCAAACGGTGGGGTCCGCGAGTCACTGTAGGGGGCCTCGCGGACGTCAATCGGCAAAGTCCCCTCACCCAATTGAAGCTGCCCATCCGTTTCTGCCACAATCCCACTGGGCACCTCACCCACGCACTGATGGATTCGGGCGCAGAAGGCAGCTTCATTTCACAAGGCCTGGCAACCCGATTGGGCATCCGCTGTCAGGCACTCAAACACCCCATCTCCCTGGTCCATCTCTCCCGTGCCTCCCTTGGGAGAGTTACCCATCAAACCATTCCTGTCCCAGTCATCATCTCAGGGAACCACCGGGAGGAGATGGTTTTCTACGTCCTACCCAACTCTGTGTCGCCCGTCATCCTGGGGTACCCCTGGCTACGCCTCCACAACCCTGTCCTGGACTGGAGGTCAGCTGGGGTGTCGGCATGGAGTACCTTCTGCATGGGCACCTGCCTTCAGTCCGCTGCCTGCTCCCCGTCCGCGGCTCCTCCTGTGGCGGATACAGCACCTCCGGACCTGTCGCTGGTGTCTCCAGAATTTCACGACCTGGGTATGGTATTCAGTAAATCGAAAGCTATGTCTCTTCCCCCGCATCGACCATATGACTGTGCCATCAATCTCCGCCAGGGGGCTCCCCTGCCATCTGGTCGGCTCTACAGCCTGTCGGCGCCGGAGAAGGAGACAATGAATACGTACCTAAAGGAATCACTGAGCGCTGGGATTATTCGCCCATCATCGTCACCCGTGGGGGCAGGGTTTTTCTTTGTCGGGAAAAAGGACGGTTCCCTCCGTCCCTGCATAGACTACCAAGCGCTTAATGACATCACTGAGAGGGACCGTTACACCCTGCCCCTCATGGACACTGCCTTCCACTCCCTCCAGGGGGCGACCTGGTTTACCAAGCTGGATCTACGCAGCGCATACCACCTCGTCCGGATCCGGGAGGGAGATGAATGGAAAACAGCCTTCCGTACCCCGAACGGCCACTTTGAGTATCTCGTCATGCCGTTCGGGTTGACCAACACTCCTGCCGTCTTTCAGCGCCTCATTAATGACGTCCTCCGGGATTTCATCGGCCTCTTCGTGTTCGTCTACCTGGACGACATTCTGATCTTCTCCAGGTCCAGAGACGAGCACCAGGTCCATGTGAGGCGGGTCCTCCAAAGACTGCTGGAGAATCGTCTGTACGTGAAGGCTGAGAAATGCGAGTTCTACGCTAGGACCACATCCTTCCTGGGATTCATCATCGCCCAAGACCAGGTGCTCCCAGACCCAGAGAAGGTGAAGGCGGTGGTGGAGTGGCCTACTCCCGCATCCCGGAAGCAGGTGCAACAGTTTGTTGGCTTCGCCAATTTTTACCGCCGCTTTGTCCCGAATTTCAGCTGGATCGTCGGACCGCTGACCCGCCTCACGTCCCCGAAGGTCCCGTTCCGGTGGACCGAAGAGGTCGATGCTGCCTTTAAGGCGCTGAAGGCGGAGTTCTCCTCCTCCCGGGTCCTTCGCCAGGTCGACCCCGCACTGCAGTGCATTGTGGAGGTGGACGCATCGGACACGGGAGTGGGAGCAGTGTTATCCCAACGATCACCGGACGATGGCGCCAAGCGACCGTGCGCCTTCTTCTCCCGGCGCCTGTCCCCGGCGGAGAGGAACTACGATGTGGGGGACAGAGAGCTCCTGGCCATCAAACTCGCCCTACAGGAGTGGCGCCACTGGCTAGAGGGGGCGGACCTGCCGTTTGTGGTCCTGACGGACCATAAGAACCTAGAGTACCTACGATCTGCCAAGCGCCTGAATGCCCGCCAGGCACGCTGGTCTCTGTTCTTTGCCAGGTTCCGCTTTTCAATCACCTTCAGGCCAGGCTCCAAGAACGGCCTGCCTGACGCCCTCTCTAGACAGTTCACCCCCGTGGAGGCTGAGGAAACGCCCCACACTATCCTGCCCAGGTCGTGCGTCGTGGGAGCTGTCTCTTGGGACATTGAAGACAAGATCCGGAAGGCGCAGGAGGTGGAACCTGATCCTGGCGGCGGACCGGAGGGAAGACTGTTCGTTCCATCTGCGGTCCGAGGAGAGGTCATCCACTGGCTCCACACCTCCCGGCTCACCTGTCATCCCGGCACCTCTCGGATGATCAGCCTCCTCCAACGGTCCTTTTGGTGGCCAGGCCTGCGGAGGGATGCAGCCCGCTACGCCCGGGCTTGCCCAATCTGTGCCACCAGCAAGTCGGGAAATGCCCCTCCAGCGGGTCTGCTCCAGCCTCTGCCCGTCCCCGGCAGGCCCTGGTCGCACATCGCGCTGGATTTCGTCACCGGACTCCCCGTTTCCAACTCTTTTGACACCGTCCTGACCATCGTGGACCGTTTCTCCAAGGCGGCACACTTCGTCCCCCTGCTTTGTCTCCCTACCGCCCTGGAGACGGCGGGCCTCCTCGTCCAACACGTGGTCAGGCTGCACGGGATTCCGGTGGACGTGGTCTCGGACCGGGGCCCCCAATTTTCATCCGAGGTTTGGAAATCTTTTTGTAACGCCATCGGAGCCAAGGTGAGCCTCTCCTCCGGCCATCACCCCCAGTCTAACGGGCAGTGTGAGAGGACCAATCAGGAGCTGGAGGCTGCGCTCCGCTGTGTTACCAGATCCAAGCCGACGTCCTGGAGCAACTATCTCGCCTGGGTGGAGTATGCCCAAAACACCGCCTGCTCTTCTGCAACGGGGATGTCCCCCTTCAAGGCGTCCCTGGGTTACGACCCCCCGCTGTTCCCAGCGCAGGAGAGCGAGGTAACTGTCCCCTCTGTTAGGGCGCACCTTAGGCAGTTCCGCTCCACCTGGGCTGCCGCGCGTCATGCGCTTTTACGCACAGCGGAGCGCAACAGGACCGTGGCGGACCGGCACAGACGACCTGCCCCGGCGTACAGAGTTGGGCAACTAGTGTATGTGTCTACCCAGGACGTCACATTAAAAGGCAAGAGGAGGAAGCTGGCACAGCGATTCATGGGTCCCTTTCCCATCACCCGGATCATCAACCCGGTGGCTGTGCGCGTGGCTATTCCCCCCTCCCTCCGCATCCATTCCACTTTCCACATGTCGAAGGTAAAACTGGCAGTCACTGACCCCCTTTGCCCTCCTCCTGCAGCGCAACCCGCGCCCCGGATGATTGGTGGCCATCCGGCCTGGTCCGTCTCCTCCATCCTGGACTCCCGGCGCCGAGGTCGTGGGTTGCAATACTTGGTGGACTGGGAGGGCTATGGGCCCGAGCATCGACAATGGGTGCCCCCGTCGTTTGTGTTGGACCCATCGCTCATCGCGGACTTCCACCGAGCGCACCCGGATAAGCCATCGCCAGGAGGCGCTGCTAGAGGGGGGAGTACTGTCACGCCGCGCCGTTCATCAGCGGCGCCACCTGCTCACACACCTGACCCTCATCAGCGGCGAGGGATAAAAGCCGTCTCGCCCGGAGGCTCGGCCTGAAGCCATCAGACTTCGTCCCTCACCGTTGTGAGCATACTTCTCTTCAGCATCATCATTTTAGTAAGAAGATCGCTTACCTCTCTTCTTCAGTCTGCTCCCCTGTGCACAGGTGGATTCCCCGGCGGCGGACATCTCCACTCCATCGCCCAATCCTCGCTGCTGTACGGAGCTCTCCAGGTGGCTGTCTTCCGGGCTTCGCCCCCTTGTTGTGCCAGCTATCCTGACAAACCAAGTAAGTCCTTCTCTCGCCATAAATCCCTCCTGTGTTGGTGTATGCCCGTCACCCTCTCCCTGTGCTCTCTCCATAGGGTTGCTCGGCTGTGTAATATGTCAAATTCGGCATTTCAATTCAATTCAATTGAATTCAACTTTATTTATATTGTGCCATTTCACAACAACAGTCATCTCATAGCACTTTCAACTGTAGGGGAAACCCCCACAATTGCAGAAAGACCCCAGCAATAAAATGATCCCCTGCGAGCAAGCGCTTGGTGACGATAGAGAGGAAAAACACCCTTTTAACAGGAAGAAACCTCCAGCAGAACCAGGCTCAGGGAGGGGCATTCATCTGTTGCGACTGCCTGGGGGGTGAGGGGATAGAGAAGACGAAAAGAACAGACACGTAGAGAGCAAACAGCACGGTGGGGACTCAATCTATGGGAGAGAACAAACAGATGTTAATGACCAGCAAAAAAAAAAAAATTAAAAAAAAAAGTCATTGAGAGTGAAGAAAGGAGTGAAGCCCAGTGCAATTATTGAAGGTCCCCTGGCTGTCTAAACCTAATAGTAGCATAACTAAGGGGGAGTTCAGAGACACATGATCCCTCCCTAATTGTAGGCTATATCAAAAAGGAAGGTTGTAACCCTATTCTTAAAAACAGAGATCGAGTCTGACTCCCGAATCCAGATTGTCAGCTGGTTCCACAAGAGAGGGGCTTGATCATGCCATTTGGAGATGGCATGATCAGTAGCCCCGCAATACATGCATGACCCTGCCTTTTCCCAGCGCTGGCGCAGCTCCGGAGTCAGACGAATCCTAGCAGGACCATCAGTTCTGGAGGCGGCACTGTGGATGCAGCGCAAGGGAGAGGGGGAACCGGCCATGGAGCAGGCGAGGAAGCAACAGTCCTCTGCTCTCTAGCCCACCCCCGGAACTGGTTGTCTAGGGCCACTGCCTGTGTGATCAATTCATCCAAAGAGGAAGGGTTCGCCCAAATAGCCAGTTCATTGCAGAGGTTGGCATTCAGGCTCCAGAGGAAGATGTTACATAGCTCAGCGTCATTCCACTCAGAGTCTGCCGTGGCGACCCAAAACTCAATGGAGTAGTCGGCAACTGATCGACTCCCCTGCCTCAGCCTCAGCAACTGGCAGGCGATATTACCCTTGCTCTCTGTGTGATCAAATGCCCTGGTGAACTCCTGAATGAATCATTCAGAAGTATATTGGGCCCCCTCTGGACCACTCAGGACGGACTGAGCCCCCTTGTGTTCTCGGTCGTGGAGTAACAGGGTCAGTAACAGAATCTTTACAGAATCATCCCTATACTCCCCCTCCTCCTGCTGGAAATACATCTGACAATGCAACAGGAACCCTTTACATCCCCCCACCTCCCTCCCGTAGGGGGGAGGCATGGGAATGGAAATGGTTGTGCAGAAAAAAGGAGCTGTCAGAGCAGCAGGGGCAGGGGGTGGGGGCGGCCACACCAGGAAGCCGACACAAATGCTCCATAACCGTGGTCAATTGCTGAGTAATAGTTTGAAGCTGCTCAGACAAAAACATGACCTGGTGTTCAGTGGCTTCCAAACGTGAGAGCGCTGATCGTTCTCCTGAGGCAGCACCGGCTAAGCCTCAATTCTGGCTGGATCATGCTGTCATGATTTGGTGTTTTGAGGAGGCTTAGGTGCAGGGCAACCACTTCAAAAGAGCACTCAGATGCAGATGAAAAGTTAACATCAATATAATGAAAACCTAAAACCCTATACGAAACATGTTAACAAAGAATAAATACACCAACCACAATTAATGAAACCTGCAACCAAAATGCCAAACTATATAAAGGAAAACAGTTGCACGCTGGAGCCACATGCAACCTAGCAGGGAAGAGAGGAGAGGAATGATTAATGATGAGTATAACGCACTGGAAAAATGAAAACTGAGGAAATGGGCCTTGCAATGCTGGCAGGGAGCCTGGCAGTGAACTCCAGCTTGGGAAAGGTGAAGGGGCTCTGATGGTTGCAGGGAAGGAGGAGGAATGACTGGAGAACCTGGGTGGGGAACCCGTAGTCTGGGAGAGGGATGGTTAAGGCAAGCGAGTACACATAGCTCCAGAGATGCACCGCTGGAGGTGGCAGCAAACCTGAGAGGAGGAGAGGACAACAAGGTAAGACAACTTGAGAGGATAACAAATTAGCTAAACCACAAGGACAGTAGTTGTGATGCAGCACAAACCCAATGATCCAGCAGAGAACTCTTCACACACTGGCCCTTAAAAACGCTGGTGAATCAGCAAGCAGCAGGTGTGTAATCATGCAGGTGGACTTATGAGTGCCGTTGCAGGGAAAACAGAAACAGGAAGGGAGGGGGGAGGCACGCTCGCCTGATCATGAAAAAAATCATTCCTTTAAGATATTTATTTCCTCCTCCACTGCACCGAGGAGCCAATCCAGAGATTTACCTGAGCAGTATAAAGTCGCATCATCTGCAAATAATGCAAGTTGACACAATTAAGAAACTTCACAGGTATCATTGATACACAGAATAAATAACTTAGGACCAAGGACAGAGCCTTGTTTCAAACTGCATTTAATGTTTTGTAATTCTGATTTTGTTTCATTTATGTAGTTTAACATATTGTTAACGGTCTTGAAGATAACTACTTAGCCATATATCTGCTCTCAATCTGATTCCATATCTGTGACATTTCTGCAGCAATAGCTCATGATTAATGGTGTCAAATGCTTTTTGAAGACCAACAAAGATCCCGACAGTATACTCTCTCTTGTCCATCAAAGATGAATTGTCTTCAACCAAATCCATTACAGCCATTGAAGTTGAATTATTATTTCTGAAACCAAACTGAGCATCACAGAGCAAATTGTTTTTTTCTCTACAAATTGATCTGTTTGAAAGTTAAGTCTAAGTCTAAGTCTAATCTTTTCACAAAAAAATTTTTCTAATTTTTTTTGAAAACTGGGGAAGCAGAGAAATTGGCCTGTAGTTGTTGAAAAGGTGTTGATCACCATTTTTATATCTTCTTGTTCTTAATCTATCGGCTGCTCCCTTTAGGGGTCTCCACAGTAGATCATCTGCTTCCATCTCACCCTCTCCCTTGAATCTTCCTCTGTAACACCAACCGTCTCCATGTCCTCCTTCACTACATCCATGAATCTTCTCTGTGGTCTTTCTCTTTTCCTCCAACCTGGCAGCTCCGTCTTCAACATCCTTTGTCCAATATATCCACTGTTCCTGCTCTGCATATGTCCAAACCATCTCAGCTTTTCCTCTCTTACTTTGTTTCCCAACCACTCAACCTGAGCTTGTCACGCCGCGCCGCTCATCAGCGGCGCCACCTGCACGCACACCTGCACATCATCAGCGGCGAGGGATTTAAGCCGCCTCGCCCTGAGCTTCGGCCTGACGCCGTCAGACTTCCCTACGCATCGCTGTGAGTTCCCTTTCATTCTCAGCTGATCATTCCGGTAAGAAGATCTTACCTTTTTCTCCTCCAAGTCTGCTCCCCTGTGCACAGGTGGATTTCCCGGCGGCGGACTTCTCCTCTCCATCGCCTGTTCCTCGC
Organism: Pholidichthys leucotaenia; assembly: GCA_020510985.1. Classification (NCBI taxonomy): domain Eukaryota; kingdom Metazoa; phylum Chordata; class Actinopteri; order Cichliformes; family Pholidichthyidae; genus Pholidichthys; species Pholidichthys leucotaenia. Next base: position 283,808,249 of record CM035840.1, read on the forward strand.
TGCTGCACCGGGCTTCCCAGGTGGCTGTCTACCGGACCTCGTCCCTTGCTGTGCCAGTCATCCGTCCTGTCCAAGTAAGCTCCTCTCTCGCTTATTTATCTCCTGTGTTGGTGTGTGCCCGTCACCCTTCTCCCTGTGCTTTTCCCATAGGCTTGTCCGGCTGTACGGTCTCCTGCCTCTGTGCCCGAAGCAGACGCCGCCACCAACACATCTACATCCCGCAAACACACATTCATACACTCCTGTTGTTAATAAAGCTATTTGAACTACTCTGAGCCTGTGTGTGTGCGTCTCCTGAGCCGTGCGTTATGTCAGTACGGCTTCAGCAGAGCGGCTCAGCAGACGGCGGGCTCGCACACCGGCTTACCACTCTCGAGGCTCGAGTGGATCAGATAGCTTATCAGCAACAGGTGATTTTCAATCAGTTGTTAAATATAACTAACCGATTGGGCCGCTTGGACCCCCAACAGCCGTTCCCCCCGGCTCGTCAGGGTGGCGCGGCTCCTGCTGCTCCAGCGGCCGTCCAGCAGGCTCCGGCGGCACCGACTCGGCTCACGCCTATTCCAACCCCCGCCCGCTTTAGCGGAAAGCTCGGCGGAGCGCGGGGGTTCATAATGCAATGTGAGTCCGTGTTTCACCGTGTGCCCGGAGACTTTCCCTCAGATCATAGCCGAATCGGTTATATCGGGAATCTCCTTGAGGGGCGAGCATTAACCTGGACCTACGCCGTAATGGCGAGGCCCAGTTATGCCACCCTCACATATGACCAATTCGTGAGACGCTTCCTAGAGGTCTTTGACCATTCTCGTACCGAGACGGTCCAGGTCGATCGGCTTCTCGCCCTCCAGCAGGGAAGCCGGTTGGCAGTGGACTACGCGGTCGACTTCCAGGTAGCAGCGGAGGAATTAGGCTGGGAGGAACGCTCCCTCTGTGGCCTTTTCCTCCGCAGTCTCAACGATGATCTGAGGGATGAACTGGCTGGGCGGGATATCCCTGAGACGCTAGCGGAGCTAACATCCCTAGCGATCAGTTTGGACAACAGGCTGCGCGAGCGCTCCTCGGGACGGAAGTCGTCTTCTTCTCGCCCTCGTGGAGTCTCGCCGCGCCTGTTCCAAGCTCGCCCCCGGCGACGCCGCCACCATCGTGCCCCGAGGAGTCGGAGCCGATGGTGACGGGTTGGACAAAACTTTCCCCTGCGGAGAGACAACGCCGCCGTGAGTTGGATCTCTGCATGTATTGCGGAGATGACCAACACACGGTGAAGCTTTGCCCACGGAAAGCCAGTCGGCGGGGTCCGCGAGTCACTGTAGGGGGCCTCGCGGACGTCAATCGGTTAAGTTCCCTCACACAATTGAAACTGCCCATCCGTTTCTGTCACAACTCCGCTGGGCATTTCACCCACGCACTGGTGGATTCGGGCGTGGAGGGCAGCTTTATTTCTCAAAGCCTGGCAACCCGATTGGGCATCCGCTGTCAGGCACTAAGGAACCCTATCTCCCTGGTCAACCTCTCTCGTGCCTCCCTTGGGAGAGTTACACACCAGACCATCCCCGTCCCGGTTATTATCTCTGGAAACCACCGGGAGGAGATAACCTTTTATGTCCTGCCCAACTCTGTGTCGCCCGTCATCCTGGGGTATCCCTGGCTACGCCTCCACAACCCCGTTTTGGATTGGAAGTCCGCCGGGGTGTCGGCATGGAGCACGTTCTGCATGAGCACCTGTCTACAGTCCGCTGCCTGCTCTCCGTCCGCTTCTCCCTCACCTACGGACGCTGCGCCCCCGGACCTGTCCCTGGTGCCATTGGAATTTCACGACCTGGGTATGGTATTCAGCAAATCCAAGGCGATGTCTCTCCCTCCTCATAGGCCCTATGACTGTGCAATCAACCTCCGCCAGGGGGCACCCTTACCCTCTGGGCGACTCTACAGTCTATCAGCTCCGGAGAAGGAGACCATGAACTCTTACCTCAAGGAGTCGCTGAGTGCTGGGATAATCCACCCATCGTCATCACCTGGGGGGGCAGGATTCTTCTTCGTCGGTAAGAAGGACAGATCCCTCCGTCCTTGCATTGACTATCGTGCCCTTAACGACATTACGGAGAAGGATCGCTACACCCTGCCCCTCATGGACACCGCTTTCCACTCCCTCCAGGGGGCGACTTGGTTCACCAAGCTGGATCTACGCAGCGCATACCACCTCGTCCGGATCCGGGAGGGAGATGAGTGGAAGACAGCCTTCCGTACCCCGAACGGCCACTTCGAATACCTGGTGATGCCGTTCGGGTTGACCAACGCTCCAGCCGTCTTTCAGCGCCTCATCAATGACGTCCTCCGGGATTTCATCGGCCTTTTTGTGTTCGTCTACCTGGATGACATTCTCATCTTCTCCAAGTCCAGGGACGAGCACCAGGTCCACGTGAGGCGGGTCCTCCAAAGGCTGCTGGAGAACCGGTTGTACGTGAAGGCCGAGAAATGCGAGTTTTATGCGAAGACAACATCCTTCCTCAGGTTCATCATCTCCCACGACCAGGTGCTTCCGGACCCAGAGAAGGTGAAGGCGGTGGTGGAATGGCCCACACCTGCGTCAAGAAAGCAGGTGCAGCAGTTCGTTGGGTTTGCGAACTTCTACCGCCGCTTCGTCCCAAATTTTGGCACCACCGTCGGCCCGCTGACCCGCCTCACGTCCCCTAAGGTCCCGCTCCGGTGGACCGAAGAGGCCGCGGCTGCCTTTCAGGCGCTGAAGGCGGAGTTCTCCTCCTCCCGGGTCCTTAGCCAAGTCAACCCTGCGCTGCAGTGCATCGTGGAAGTGGATGCTTCGGACACAGGAGTGGGGGCGGTGCTATCCCAGCGGTCGCCAGATGATGGAATCAAACGGCCCTGCGCCTTCTTCTCCCGGCGCTTGTCCCCGGCGGAGAGGAATTACGACGTGGGTGACAGAGAGCTCCTCGCCATCAAGCTCGCGCTACAGCAGTGGCGTCACTGGCTAGAAGGGGCGGACCTGCCGTTCGTGGTCCTGACGGACCACAAGAACTTGGAGTACCTTAGATCTGCCAAGCGCCTGAACGCCCGCCAGGCGCGCTGGTCCTTGTTCTTCGCCAGGTTCCAATTTACCATCACCTTCAGGCCTGGCTCCAAGAATGGCCTGCCCGATGCCCTCTCTCGGCAATTCGCCCCTGAGGAGTCGGAGGACACGGTCCACACCATCCTACCCAGGTCGTGCGTCGTGGGAGCCGTCACCTGGGACATTGAGAGCAAGATCCGGAAGGCGCAGGAAGTGGAACCTGACCCTGGCGGCGGACCGGAGGGGAGGCCGTTCGTGCCATCCACGGTTCGGGGGAAGGTCATCCACTGGTTGCATACATCCAAGCTCACCTGTCACCCTGGCTCCTCCCGGATGATTGACTTCCTCCAGCGGTCCTTCTGGTGGCCGGGCCTGCGGAGGGACGCTGCCCGCTATGCCCGGGCCTGTCCAGTGTGTGCCACCAACAAATTGGGTAATGCCCCTCCAGCGGGTTTGCTCCAGCCTCTGCCCGTCCCTGGCAGGCCCTGGTCGCATATTGCCCTGGACTTCGTCACCGGACTCCCAGTCTCTAACACCTACGACACCGTCCTGACCATCGTGGACCGCTTCTCCAAGGCGGCACACTTCCTCCCCCTACGAGGTCTCCCAACTGCCCTGGAGACGGCGGACCTCCTTATCCAGCACGTGGTCAGGCTTCATGGGATTCCGGTGGACGTGGTCTCGGACCGGGGGCCCCAATTTGCTTCAGAAGTTTGGAAGTCGTTTTGCAATGCCCTAGGAGCCAAGGTGAGCCTCTCCTCCGGCCATCACCCCCAATCCAACGGGCAGTGTGAGCGGACCAACCAGGAGCTGGAGGCTGCGCTCCGCTGTGTAACGGCGTCCAAACCAACGTCCTGGAGTAACCACCTCGCCTGGGTTGAATACGCCCACAACACCGCTCGCTCTTCTGCTACAGGGATGTCCCCCTTTAAGGCGTCCCTGGGTTATGACCCCCCGCTGTTCCCGGCGCAGGAGAGTGAGGTAACTGTCCCCTCAGTAAGGGCGCATCTCAGGCAGTTCCGCTCCATCTGGGTGTCAGCGCGCAATGCGCTTTTACGCACGGCGGAGCGCACCAGAGCCGTGGCGGACCGACACAGAAGACCTGCCCCGGCGTACAGAGTTGGTCAGCAAGTCTATGTGTCGACCCAGGACGTGATTTTAAAGGGCGAGAGGAGGAAGCTGGCACAGCGCTTTATGGGCCCATACCCCATCACCAGGATCATCAACCCAGTGGCTGTGCGTGTAGCTATTCCCCCCTCCCTCCGCATCCATCCCACCTTCCACGTGTCCAAGGTGAAGCTGGCAGTCTCCGGCCCCCTTTGCCCTCCTCCTGCTGCGCAACCCGCGCCCCGGATGATTGATGGCCATCCGGCCTGGCCCGTCTCCTCCATCCTGGACTCCCGGCACCGGGGTCGTGGGTTGCAGTACTTCGTGGACTGGGAGGGCTATGGGCCTGAACATCGGCAGTGGGTACCCTCGTCGTTTGTGTTGGACCCGTCGCTCATCGCTGATTTCCACCGAGCGTACCCAGAGAAGCCATCGCCAGGAGGCGCTGCTAGAGGGGGGAGTACTGTCACGCCGCGCTGCTCATCAGCGGCGCCACCTGCACGCACACCTGCACATCATCAGCGGCGAGGGATTTAAGCCGCCTCGCCATGAGCTTCGGCCTGAAGCCGTCAGACTTCCCTACGCATCGCTGTGAGTTCCCTTTCATTCTCAGCTGATCATTCCGGTAAGAAGATCTTACCTTTTTCTCCTCCAAGTCTGCTCCCCTGTGCACAGGTGGATTTCCCGGCGGCGGACTTCTCCTCTCCATCGCCTGTTCCTCGCCGCTGCACCGGGCTTCCCAGGTGGCTGTCTACCGGACCTCGTCCCTTGCTGTGCCAGTCATCCGTCCTGTCCAAGTAAGCTCCTCTCTCGCTTATTTATCTCCTGTGTTGGTGTGTGCCCGTCACCCTTCTCCCTGTGCTTTTCCCATAGGCTTGTCCGGCTGTACGGTCTCCTGCCTCTGTGCCCGAAGCAGACGCCGCCACCAACACATCTACATCCCACAGACACACATTCACACACTCCTGTTGTTAATAAAGCTATTTGAACTACTCTGAGCCTGTGTGTGTGCGTCTCCTGAGCCGTGCGTTATGTCAGAGCTGTCCTCTGATATACTCATTTCCAATCTTGTCCCTCCTAGTCACTCCCAATGAAAATCTTAGCATCTTCAACTCTGCCACCTCCAGCTCCATCTCCTGTCTTTTTGTCAGTGCCACGTCTCCAAACCATACATCATAGCAGATCTCACTACATCTTGTAAATCTTCCTTTTCACTCTCTCCACCCGCTCCACCCTGCCTTCACTCTCTTCTTTCCTTCTCTTGTTCATTTTCTATTGCTTTTGGTGGTTGAGCCCAGGTATTTAAACTCATCTACTTTAACTACTTCTACTCCTTCCATCTTCAACATTACACCTGCCTCCCTCTCATTTACACTTATGTATTCTGTCTTGTTTCTACTGACTTTCATTTCTCTTCTCTCTAGAGCATACTGCCACCTCTCCAGGTTCTCTTCCATCTGCTCCCTACTCTCACTACAAATCACAATGTCGTCTGCAAACATCATCATCCACGGAGACTCATTCATGACCTCATCTGTCAGCCTGTCCATCACCATAGCAAACAAGAAGGGGCTCAGAGCCAATCCCTAATGTAACACCACCCATACCGTGAACCCATCTGTCATTCCAACAGCACACCTCAACACCATCTCACTGTCCTCATACATGTCTGGTAGTACCCTCATATACACTACTGTTCAAAAGTTTGGGGTCACCCAGACAATTTTTGTGTTTTCCATGAAAAGTCACACTTTTATTTACCACCATGAGTTGCAAAATGAATAGAAAATATAGTCAAGACATTGACAAGGTTAGAAATAATGATTTGTATTTGAAATAATATTTTTTTTCCTTCAAACTTTGCTTTTGTCAAAGAATCCTCCATTTGCAGCAATTACAGCATTGCAGACCTAACATGATTGCACAAGGGTTTTCTAATCATCCATTAGCCTTCTGACACAATGAGCAAACACATTGTACCATTAGAACACTGGAGTGATAGTTGCTGGAAATGGGCCTCTATACACCTATGTAGATATTGCACCAAAAACCAGACATTTGCAGCTAGAATAGTCATTTATCACATTAGCAATGTATAGAGTGTATTTTTGATTAGTTTAAAGTTATCTTCCTTGAAAAAAAGTGCTTTTCTTTCAAAAATAAGGAAATTTCTAAGTGACCCCAAACTTTTGAACAGTAGTGTATTTCTCCGCCACTCCTGACTTTCTCATAGAGTACCACACTTCCTTTCTAGACACCCTATCATATGCTTTTTCTTGATCCTAAAAGACAGTGCAACTCCTTTTGACCTTCAGAGGCAGACCTACCATTAGGCAAAGGTAGGCGTCTGCCTTAATTCAATTCAATTCAATTCAACTTTATTTATATAGTGCCATTTCACAACAACAGTCATCTCATAGAACTTTCAACTGTAGGGGGGACCCCCACAGTTGCAGAAAGACCCCAGCAATCAGGCGATCCCCTGTGAGCAAGCACTTGGCGACGGTGGAGAGGAAAAACTCCCTTTTAACAGGAAGAAACCTCCAGCAGAACCAAGCTCAGGGAGGAGCAGTCATCTGCTGCGACTGGCTGGGGGGTGAGGGGACAGAGAAGATGAAAAGAACAGACATGTAGAGAGCAAACAGCACGATGAGGACTCAATCTGTGAGAGAGAACAAAGAGATGTTAATGACCAACAAAATAAAAATATTTCATTGAGAGTGAAGAAAGGAGTGAGGCCCACTGCATTATTGGAGGTCCCCCGGCTGACTAAACCTATTAGCAGCATAACTAGGGAGGGTTCAGAAACACATGATCCATCCCTAATTGTAGGCTATATCAAAAAGGTAGGTTTTAACCTTATTCTTAAAAACAGAGATCGAGTCTGACTCCGCAGCTGGTTCCACAGGAGAGGAGCTTGATAATTGATAACTGAGGCCCCTTAACTTAGGCCCCGATCTGCTAAGGTCCCCAATCTACTAGGAGCCCCATATCTTCTTTTTTTTTTTAATGGTTATTATATTTAACATGATGTCCAACAAAACAAAGAAACACCAGTATTTAAATAAATGGTGTAGGATTTTATAGATGTTTATTAGGTACAAAGATTATTTAATTTATATATATTTGAGTAGGAATAACAATTTCTTTTCATTACCAACACATACAGTATAAGCTCATCAGGCACCAGTCCAAAAGAATGGACAATTTATTAGCAATTCTGTATTTGTACCAATAACAAAGCAGTCTAAAAAAAAAGAAAAAAAAAACAACTATGAGTTCTTGTCTGCTTTTAATCAAAAAGATGGATATTAAATCAATCAATAACTCCCATATGTCTTTTTAATAGTTTAATAAGAAATTTCAGGATAGGTGAACACATTCAGATAACTTTAAGACAGGGAACTCAGCATGAATCATGAGCACCATAGACTGTTATTGGATTACTGAGCATAATGTGTATTACACTGGTCAACACCAAATTTATTGTCTAAGTTTATTTAGCTGATTTAGGACAATTTTGATGTGCTGAATCCTAAAATCACATTAGTGTTGCTCAATCCGATCAACTTTTTGAATTATGGCCACATGTTGTTTTATATGTTTTTGTTTACATGTACGGGTATTTTCACTTTATTTGATGCAAAATTCTTTTGTATGTCTTGAAATTCTCTGAATTTTGAACAATGATGATGTAACATTCAATTTACATGTACAGTACTTACCTTTTTGTAAAGGTAAGTACATGCACAGTACTAAGTATGTACTAAGTAAGCACAGATTTCTACTTAGCACCTGATTGAAAGAAATGAATGTCATTTTCAGATTCAGCTGTGCAAAAATGACAAGTCAGTTGAAAAAACACAGACAACTTACAAAAACAATATTTTTGTAACCCTGTGTTGTCAAACATTTGTGGAACCAAAGAAAGCTTAAATTGGCACTGTAATGGAAGATGAAAAATCATAAAACAGCAATGGTCAAGAAAAATGGATGCAGTTTTATGAATAAAATGATTATTAAGCTATTTTATAACAAGGAAAATTTGTGTTACTCTGAAAAGGAATGGAGATTAATGAAAAGACAAATGCATTTTAAATTCTGAAAGGAGTTTGAAGATATTAGGTTGATAGAACTTATAACAGGAATATTGTGAAGAATTAAATCAAATTTGGACAACAGGCCCTCAGCACAGCAGAGGGTCTGTGCTGTGTTGTCTGTTGTCCAAATTTGAGCTCCCTGGTTGTAGCAGGCAGTCCGGAACCATCTTGATCGGGATAGATATCCATCAATTCTGTGTTGTGGTCAGAACAAAGTTGATTTAAGCTTGGTAAAAAAAAAAAAAAAAAATCTCTTAGTGTGGTGCACATATGTGGGTTTCATATGCTTCACATGTATATTACTGTATGCTTATTGTATGCTTCACGTCTCAGAGGAACAAAAGGACTGAACCTCCTAGGGGTAACAGGAGGATGTGAAATCTGGCCTTTTGTATGCAAAGAGATGGCCTTGAGGGATTTCCTGACCACCAGGACTTTAGGTGGAGGCGAGAAGACCTGGAGGGGGATGCATTGTGATTTGGGATTAAAAGACAATGTGACTGTGTGCTTTGATGTCCTGGGGTATAAAAGGGACAGATGTTGGGGGATTCACTCTCTTTCTGTTTTTGGATGTTGGAGAATGTGAATGTGAATAAAACTGGACTTGAGAAATAAACTCAGCCTCGTCCTTCCACACTTCTCCACACTGGTGACCCTAAGATGTATCATGAGCGGAGGCGATTCTCCCGAGCCAGACTCGTCAGGAGCCAGCCAAATGAATGCAGCCACAGTTCAGCTACCGGACTTCTGGCAGAACAATCCGCGCTCCTGGTTTAACGCAGTCGAGGCACAGTTCCACCTCCTGAGGATTTCGGTAGACGCCACAAAGTTCTACCATGTGGTTGCAAAGCTGGATAACCACACAGCCCAGCGAGTGGAGAGCCTGATCAACCACCCGCCGGACAGCGACAAGTACAGCACGTTGAAGGCTGCACTCATCCGTTACTTCACCCCCTCGGTGGAGGAGCGAGCAGAGAGGCTCCTGGCGCTGACTGAATTTGAGAGCGACAGACCTGCAGACCTGATGGGGAAGATGTTGAGTTTGAGAGACTCCGAAGATGATAACTTCATCTTCACCCACCTTTTCCTCAGGACCCTACCATCAGCGGTGAGAGTGACCCTGGCCAGTTCACCACTGTTGGCCCGACGAGACTACCATGAGCTGGGCCAGGAGGCGCAACGACTCGTCGACGCCAATAAACGGTGCACGGCTACGGCTGTGGCAGCGGAGCTAGGCGCAACATCCGGAGATGGCAGGGGGCCAGAGGCTGCAGCACCAGACTCACCGACGACGGCGGCGGCAGGGGCCAGGAAACACGGAGCAGACGACGTCCTTTGCTTCTACCATCGCCGCTTTGCAGAGAGGACACGCAAGTGCATTCCACCGTGCCATTTCAAGCGCTCGGGAAACGCCAAGACCGGGAGTCAGTAGCAGCTGCGGCTCTCAGAGAGGAGAACAAGCTGCTCTACTTGAGGGATGCGCGCTCGGGGAGGCATTTCCTCGTGGACACAGGCTCACAGCTGAGTTTCATCACACCTTCCTATGCTGACCAGCAGGCGCCTCCCAGTGGTCCCGGGGTGTCAGCAGCGAACAGCTCGGCGATTAAGACCTTCGGTGAGAGGACTCTGCTTCTGTCTTTACATGGCTGTACATTCGAGTGGACTTTCGTCATAGCGGCAGTCAATTTCAACATGTTAGTGGATGATTTTTTGTCCTCACATGGTTTGTTGGTTGATCTTGCTAACAGACGCCTGGTTAATGCACTCTCTTTTTATTCTATTCCCTGTACAGCTCGAGTGGCCCCGCCAACAGCACAAGCCAACGTCACAGCTGCAGGTGGTAAGTTCCACACACTCCTCACTCAGTTCCCAGCACTCACGGTCCCAACATTTTCGGCGACCATGGCTAAACACGGGGTGGAACATTTTGTTACTACCACCGAACCGCCCGTTTTTGCAAAAGCTCAGCGCTTGGATTCAGCTAAACTGACCATAGCGCGCTAGGAGTTCGCCAACCTTGATAGGTTGGGCATCATCAGGCGTTCGAAGAGCCCATGGGCTTCACCGCTTCACATGGTCCCGAAAGCTGATGGCTCGTGGCGACCTTGCGGTGATTTCCGCAGGCTGAACAACGCTACAGCGCATGACCGCTACCCGATCCTGCACATCCAAGATTTTTCAGTTCATTTGGCGGAGGCGCGCGTTTTTTCTAAGGTAGACTTGATAAGCGGTTACCACCAGGTCCCAGTGCGCACTGAGGACATACCTAAAACAGCGGTAATAACTCCTTTTGGGCTTTTCGAGTTTTTGCGCATGCCGTTTGGGCTTAAAGGCGCGGTGCAGACGTTCCAACGCATGATGGACGCGATTTTGCGCGATCTCCCTTTTGTGTTTGTCTACCTGGATGACATATTGGTAGCCAGCGCGTCCGAAGACGAACATGAAAACCACCTCACGGCAGTTTTCCGGAGGTTGGCAGAGCACGGGTTAATAATCAACACAGCGAAGTGTAAGTTCGGGGTGACGCAGATTGATTTTTTGGGGCATTGCATCTCCCCAGAAGGAGTGGTTCCTCTGCTTGACAAAGTGCTCGCAGTAACAAATTTTCCCCAACCACAAACGGTCAAAGCGTTACAGGAGTTTTTGGGAATGATGAATTTTTATAATCGTTTCCTCCCCCGCACAGCGCAGCTCATGCAACCATTGTATGCTGCACTAAAAAAACAAAAACCCACAAATAAAGTCGAATGGTCTCGTGAGCGAGAGCGCGCATTCTCTGAAGTCAAAACAGCCCTGGCAAACGCTGCGTTGTTGGCACATCCAGTCCCAGCGGCCTGCATGGCGCTCACTACTGACGCGTCAGATGTGGCCATAGGGGCGGTCGTGGAACAGTTTGTAGCCGGAGCCTGGCAACCGCTCGCCTTTTTCAGCAAGACCCTGCGCGACAGTGAACGAAAATACAGCTCATTCGACAGGGAGTTGTTAACTCTCCACTTGGCCATTCGCCACTTCCAGTTCTGGCTGGAAGGACGCCGTTTCACCACGTTCGTTGACCACAAGCCGCTGACTTTCGCGATGGCCAAGATTTCAGAACCTTGGTCAGGCTGGGAGCAGAGACAGCTGGCCGCGATATTGGAGTTTACTACCGATATCCAGCATGTGGCGGGTAAACTTAATGTAGTGGCGGACTGCCTCTTGCGCGCCGTGGCGGCTCCAGCCTGCATAGAGGTAGATTCTGCAGCCATGACCGCGGAGCAGGTTAGCGACGCGGAAGTGCGTGCGGCCCCGGTCCGCGTGGGGATAGATTATGCGGCCATGGCCGCGGAACAGGTTAGCGACGCGGATGTGCGCGCGCTCCAGTCTGGACCAACAGGGTTAAGGCTGGAGAACAGGGTGCTGCAAGACGGTATGCCCCCCCTAATCTGCGATGTCTCCACTGGGCGGCCGCGTCCTGTGGTTCCAGCCACGTGGCGCCGCCACGTTTTTGACTCGATCCATTCTCTGACACACCCGGGAGTGCGCGCTTCGGTCAAAATGGTAGGAGAGAAATTTGTATGGCCGAGCCTGCGCAAACAAGTTAGAGAGTGGGTGGCAGCCTGCATGGCTTGTCAGAGGGCCAAGGTTCATAGACACACGAGAGCTCCCCTGGAGCCGTTTCACATCCCAGCTAAAAGGTTTGATCATGTCCACGTGGACTTCGTAGGCCCCCTCCCGCCCTCACAAGGGTGCACACATCTTCTGACAATGGTTGACCCCACCACGCGCTGGCCGGAAGTGGTTCCGCTGTCGTCAACCACAGCCGAGGAGGTTGCGCGCGCGTTTTTAACGTCATGGGTAGCCCGTTTTGGAGTCCCGTCGGACATTACGTCCGACAGAGGCCCTCAATTTGTTTCTGAACTTTGGTCAGTGATGGCCTGCAGCCTGGGGGCAACGATCCACCGCACGACTGCGTACAACCCGCAGGCTAACGGGTTATGCAAACGTTTTCACAGGTCACTGAAGGCGGCTCTCAGAGCGTCGCTTACGGATGCAAATTGGGTGGACAAGCTACCATGGGTTTTATTGGGGTTGCGTTCTGCACCTAAAGAGGATTTAGAAGCCTCCCCAGCTGAGCTAGTTTTCGCACAGCCACTTCGGCTGCCCGGGAAATTTCTCCCAGATAATCCAGTGCCAGAGTGCTCCCCGGCTCAGCGGTTACAGAATAGCATGGGCCCGAGCACGCTACCTGGCCCGGTTCACCGCAGTTTTCCACGTGTTTTTGTGCCTAAGGCTTTAAAAAATGCGGAGTTTGTTTTTGTCAGACATGATGCCCATCGTCCACCTTTACGCCCACCTTATGATGGACCATATAGAGTGCTGGAAACAGGGGATTAGCATTTTTTGCTAGATTTGGGGGGCAGAAAAGAAATGATTGGCATAAACAGGCTCAAACCCGCTTTTGTGGTAGCTGACGAAGTTGTGCAGTTGGCTAAGGCTCCTCGGCGAGGCAGACCCCCAAGAGAGCATTCCCCAGAACACCCACAGAGGTTGATTAACAGTTCTCATCCTCAGGCAGCAGCTCCACAGCAGGAAGACGCCACGGAGGTGGTACAGCCTGCTTACAGCAGATACGGGAGAAGGCTGAGGCCCAAGCGGCACATGGACTGATATGTAGTGATTTTATTATGACATGCAATCTGTGGTTATGTTGTTCCATCTTAGACATTTTGGGGGGGGGGGGGGGGTCATGTGGTGCACATATGTGGGTTTCATATGCTTCACATGTATATTGCTGTATGCTTATTTTATGCTTCACGTCTCAGAGGAACAAAAGGACTGAACCTCCTAGGGCTAACAGGAGGATGTGAAATCTGGCCTTTTGTATGCAAAGAGATGGCCTTGAGGGATTTCCTGACCACCAGGACTTTAGGTGGAGGCGAGAAGACCTGGAGGGGGATGCATTGTGATTTGGGATTAAAAGACAATGTGACTGTTTGCTTTGATGTCCTGGGGTATAAAAGGGACGGATGTTGGGGGATTCACTCTCTTTCTGTTTTTGGATGTTGGAGAATGTGAATGTGAATAAAACTGGACTTGAGAAATAAACACAGCCTCGTCCTTCCACACTTCTCCACATTAGCATGGTAATTTAAGAAAAGGTGTAAAATAAGAAAAAGTGAATTTAAAAAAAAAGAAAAAAGTTTGCACAGAGCATTGATAGACTCTGGGCCATCTTAGGAAGGGGAAAAAAGGGGGGGGGGGCAGAAAATGTTCTTCGGGAGTCACTCCAAGCCTGCAGCTGGACTGCAACTAACTGGACGAACAAAAGAAAGTTTTCTCAAGGTGTGGCAGGATAGCACAATAAATTTTATGACAACTGAGCTTGTCCAATTACATTCAAAGATCAGGGTTGGATCTGCCCATTAGCGTAAACTTTTGACCAATTGCACTGCGTTTCTTTGTTCAACAGAGGTCATAAACCTGACTGAAAAGGAGATGCATGGGGACTTGGAAACTGATTGATCAGTTCAAAGTTGTGAAATGTGTGTCTCCCACAGAAAAGGGGAAAGAGAATTTGATATGAAAAGTGTGATCTTCCTCAAACATGTATGTGCTGCTTATTAAAGCATAAATTCTTTAAAACTTCAGTCGCTAAGATATTCTACTTAATAATAAAGGATCAAAAAACGTGTTTACATTGTAAATGTGATAATTTCTTTATGGTTGGCATGCAAAATTAATTCTTCCTGAAAATAAAGCAACACATGTCAAATCATATCAATTAAAGCATTTCAAACCATAATTGTCCTCACAGGTTCCTGCACTATCTTCAATGTCTGTGGAGAAGAATAAGTGAAATCATTGTTAACAATTAATAGTTTGACCTCAGAGAGAGAAATATTCCTGTGTTATCCATTGGAGGGCAATGTAGGACTCTGAGTTTCAGTGAGGAGTCTTACTGTCAGGGTGTGTGTAATGTCATCATAAACCTGTTTTGGCATTCCTTTGGCAAATTGATTTGAGGAGGATGACTCTAGGTCTTGAACAGGGATTAACATATCCCCTTTATGACCAGTGGCATAGGGTTTCACAACTGGTCTTGGGGAAGAAGAGCGATTCAACCTTTTTCACTTCAACCTAGGAGGAAACTTATCCTCCCAAGGAGCAGACAGCAATGCTGCTTGTACTTGCACACATGATGCAAATGATGGGCACCTGTTGTTAATAAGGAGGCAGCGGTGACGGTGCTTTATGATAGTAGAGATGAACGACAAAATGTTTTGGCTTTTTTTTTCTAATTGCAAGATTTGCAGAGGCCATGGCTCACATTGTTAAATTTATATATGACCAACTGTTCTCCCCAGGCATTCACGGGATATTTGCAGCCTCAGCAGATGACATTATATAAGATTAAATATAGTGCTGAGAGGTTTTTTTTTTTTTGCATCAAAAGTTGTGGGAATAAATCCAAATGTTAAAGCAGATGCTTTTTTCCATAGTTTACTCCAATGATATTCTATATCACACCACAAGAAAAGAACAGGATTGCCATAAAAAAATTCCTATTAAAGTGATTTTTAAATTAAGCAGAACCTTCTACTCTACAGAAAACAACTCTTTTGTGCAACAGCAAATACAGACTTTAACACAATTAAGTGAGAATGAAGCAGCTACTCATAAATTTGTCATAAAAATGACCAACACTGTAGGCTACTCTTGCTGAGAATTTGAATAAAAAAGGTGAAAAATAATTATCCATTGCAACAGCTAAATTGCATTGAATGCATGTTAAAAAGTACGTACGTCGGCCTCCGTCGGTCTATGATGACCATGGAGGAGAATCCTAAATGTCTACTCTGCTGGAACAGCACCGCCTGTGGCTGAACAGGCCGATGCGCACCAGTGTTCTACCTTCCAGCGTTGGGCGTTGGTAGGATTCAAGCCTGGGCAGGAAGATATGGAGGACAAGATGTTACCTATGCAGCATGTCCCCCCTCTCCACGTCACTGATGAATCCAAAGGAACAGCATGGCTGCTATAGTTTGGCACCAGCACCGCCGCAGGAGCTGCCAGAACGATGTTGAGCACAACAGAGAACTGCCTTAGAGGCTCCGACTCCGGATTTTTCCTCAGGGTTGACTCCCGAAGCCTTTCCCATGACCGGGTGTGCCGCAAGGCAGCAGAGGTTTGAAATCAGGGTTTACCTTCCCCTAGATGGGCTACCTTCCCAGGTTGATGAGCCACCATCTACCCGAAGCATCTGGTTTTAAGGCGCCAGAGATCCGCCCTCGCCCCTTCTCCTATTAGTAAAAGCAGTTCCGCCGGGCTTAGAGACTAAACCACACGGGCAGGCTAGGAGTTGGACTTAGTTGTCAGAGGCTTTTCGAGACGCACACCGTTAAAATCAGAATCAGAATCAGAATCAGATTTATTGCCATTGTTCATGTAGTACACAAACTAGGAATTTGTCTCGGTGCCATGCTGCAACATTAAAAACATGATGAGATAAGGAGATAAACTAAAAACTAAAAGACTAAAAACATGCAATAAGTGTAGAATAATAAGTAATAATAATAATAATAATAATAATAATGAGTAATACTCATCTTTTTTTTTTTTTTTTTTTTTTTTTTTTCTCTCGGCGCCACACGAGTAGGCTGCCTTTTGCAACAGCGGCTCGATTCTGAGTCTTTTTCCCTTCCTCTCTCTTTTGATCCGTCTTTTTTTTTCACCCCACTTATATCACGGACACACAGATCGTCCTAAATGTCTCCTGAGCCGGTGGACGGAGCCACTGTTTATAGCAGGATACGATACAGCAGAGAACAGCTGCTAGCATTCAACCGCCACCCGGTCCCATTGGAAAAACTCGACATACCGAGAGAACTGAGGCGAAAACGCCGCGGCTGCCGGGCTGGAGTAAGGCGGAGGACAAAAAATATAAGGTACAGACCCTCCCTTCCATCTGTTGTCATGGGAAATGTACGGTCGATACTGGGAAAGTTAGATGAGCTAGCGGCTATCTCCCGTTATGATAGCACATACCGGGAGTTCTCTCTCCTTTTGTTTACTGAGACGTGGCTAACTGAACTAGCAGCAGATGCTAACATTGAGCTGGAGGGTTTTCACATGATACGAGCTGACCGAACACCAGACAGTGGCAAGGCTAGGGGCGGTGGAGTGATAATGTATGTTAACAACAACTGGTGCAGACCGGGACATATCACTGTTAAACAACGACACTGCAGCAAAGACATTGAGTTGCTAGCTGTTAGCATGAGGCCTACATATCTCCCGAGAGAACACTCACACGTGATCTGCATTGTTGTTTATGCAAATCCGACGGCGAACGCTGGGACAGCACGTGACGTCATCCATTCAGTAACCAGCAGGCTGCAGACAGAACACCCAGATGCTCTTCTCCTCATCTCAGGCGATTTCAACCATGTTTCACTGTCTCCCATTCTACCCACGTTCACCCAGTATGTCACATGCCACACTGGAGACAATAAAACACTGGATTTATTCTACGCAAACACTAAGGAGGCGTACACCTCATCACAACTCCCCCCACTCGGGAGATCGGATCACAACTTGGTTCATCTCCGGCCAGTGTACAAACCCCTAGTGCACAGACAACCTCCGGCCATGCACACTGTGGAGTTATGGTCTGAGGAGACAATGGACACCCTAAAGGGCTGTTTTGAAGCCACCGCCTGGAAGCAGCTCTGCGATCCACATGGTGAGGACATCGATGGCCTCATTCACACCTTCACGGGCTACCTCAGCTTCTGTGTGGACAAATCCGTTCCCACCAAGACCATACGGCGTCACTCAAACAACAAACCCTGAATCAACCCTGAGATAAAAACACTTCTGAGAGAGAAGAAGAGGATCTTCAGGTCAGGGAACAGGGAGATGCTGAAGTCCGTACAGAGGGAGCTGAGGAGAAAGATCAGAGAAGGCAAGGACAGCTTCAGGAAGAAGATGGAGGACAAGCTGCAACAGAGCGACATCAGCGGGGTCTGGAGAAACCTCAAAACCATCTCGGGGCTCCAGAATACCTCCCCCCAGGCCACAGGGGGCAGGGAGTGGGCGAACAACCTGAATCTGTTTTTCAATAGATTTGACCAACCGCCCTCCCCCCTGACTGCACAACAACCACTGCTGCCTCTAAAGAAATCAAGTCCTGCTGCCCACTCCCCACTCCACCAACACCCCCCCACTCCCAACACACAGCCCCCCATCCTGACCCTGACCAGGACCCAGGTGAGGACGGAGCTGAGGAAGATCAAGGCGAGGAAGGCGCCGGGACCGGACGGCATCAGCGCAAAGCTCCTCAAGTCCTGTGCAGACCAGCTGTGTGGGATTGTGACGTATATCTTCAACATGAGCCTGAAACTGGGGAGGGTACCACAGCTGTGGAAAACATCTTGTGTGGTACCTGTACCAAAAACTTCCCACCCCAAAGACCTGAACAGCTACAGACCGGTGGCCTTGACGTCCCACTTGATGAAGACCCTGGAGAGACTGCTCCTTGCTCACCTCCGCCCCCTGGTGGAACCAGCGATGGATCCACTCCAGTTCGCCTACCAGCATGGCATTGGGGTGGAGGATGCGGTGATCTTCCTCCTTCACCGTTCTCTGTCCCACCAGGAGAAGCCAGGGAATATGGTGAGGATCATGTTCTTTGACTTCTCCAGTGCTTTCAACACCATCCAACCGATGATCCTGAAGGACAAGCTGCTGCGCGCAGGGGTGGACCAGCACCTGTCATCATGGATCCTGGACTACCTCACGAACCGGCCTCAGTTTGTGAGAACCCGGGACTGTGTGTCCGACACGATCATCAGTAGCACGGGGGCCCCCCAGGGAACGGTGCTGGCTCCCTTCCTGTTCACTCTTTATACTGCGGACTTCTCACACAACACAACACACTGCCATCTACAGAAGTTCTCTGATGACTCTGCGATCGTTGGCCTCATCTCCAATGGAGATGAAGCTGAGTACAGAGGGCTTATCCAGGACTTCGTGGACTGGTGCCATCGGAACTGCCTCCAGATCAACGCGAGGAAAACTAAGGAGCTGGTGGTGGACTGCCGCAGGCATGGGCAGCCCCTCACAGTACCAGTAAATATACAGGGAACAGACATCGAGATGGTGACATCCTATAAGTACCTGGGTATTCATCTGAACAATAAACTAGACTGGTCACACAATACTGATGCACTCTACAAGAAGGGACAGCGCAGGCTGTTCCTGCTGAGGAGACTCAGGTCTTTTGGTGTACAAGGGGCGCTGCTGAAGTCATTCTATGACACGGTGGTGGCATCAGCCATCACTTTTGGAGTGGTCTGCTGGGGCAGTGGCATTACTGCAGCCGATAGGAAGAGACTGAACAAACTGATTAAGAAAGCTAGCTCTGTCCTGGGGCAGCGCCTTGATCCGATGGAGGAGATAGGAGAGAGAAGGACGGTGGCTAAACTGTCATCTCTGCTGGAGTCCGAGTTCCACCCTATGCAGGACATACTGAATGCACTGAGGAGCTCATTTAGCAGCAGACTACATCATCCCAGGTGCACAACCGAGAGGTTTCGTAGGTCCTTCCTACCAACGGCTGTCAGACTGTACAACCTAAGCAGGGCTGCTCGCAGAGATAGCAAAAAGACGTAACAAACTAATAGTTTTTTGAATGCAAAAGATGCAATAGACTTACACAATGGTCCCCTCCGGCATACAACTAGGAACTTACCGGTCGCTATGGAGGGTGAGAATATGTATGGGCACATAATCATACCATGTAGGATAACTAAGTAGACGGTAATGCTGTTTCATTCCATCTAGCAACAATGCTCTGCACTGTGTGTGTTTATATATTTACATATTTATTCCATCTAGCTACAATGCTCAGCACTGGGTGTGTTTATATATTTATATATCTACATATTATTCCATCTAGCTACATTGCTCCGCACTGTGTGTGTTTATATACTTGCATATTTATTCCACCTAGCTGCAATGCTCCGTACTGTGGGTGTTTATATATTTACATATTTATTCCATCTAGCTACAATGTTCTGCACTGTGTGTTCATATATTCATATATTTATTCCATCCAGCTACAATGCTCTGCACTGTGTGTCTGTGTGTGTGTGTATATATATATATTTTATAGTAATACGTACATATGTATATTAGCTGCTCTTGCTTGCTTGTTTTTTTCTTGCCTTCTGATTGTTGCTCTGAGTGTTGCTATCCCTGTGCTGTTGCAATCCTGGAATTTCCCCGTTGTGGGACTAATAAAGGCTTATCTTATCTTATCTTATCTTA
This sequence comes from Pholidichthys leucotaenia, assembly GCA_020510985.1. Lineage (NCBI taxonomy): Eukaryota > Metazoa > Chordata > Actinopteri > Cichliformes > Pholidichthyidae > Pholidichthys > Pholidichthys leucotaenia. Next base: position 283,827,827 of record CM035840.1, read on the forward strand.
CTAGTCAAGGCAGTTTTAAATAAATTAGCAAGTAGCAGATAATATGGGGTACCACAGTGCAGTCGATAATGCAACAGAAAAACAGTGATGAACGACATGAGCTGCTGTATATAGTGCACGAGAGTCAATAAGTCACTTAGTGTTCAGCAGTCTGATGGCAGAGGGGAAAAAGCTGTTCATGTGCCGGGAGGTTTTAGTCTGAATGGACCGAAGTCTTCTACCTGAGGGGAGGGGGGCAAACAGTACGTGACCAGAGTGTGAAGGATCGGCTATGATCCGGCCTACACGCCTCCGGGTCCTGGAGATGTACAGGTCCTGGAGAGATGGGAGCTTGCAGCCGATCACCTTCTCAGCAGTGCGCACGACGCGCTGCAGCCTTAGTCTGTCCCTGGCAGTGGCTCCTGCATACCACAAGGTTATGGATGAGGTGAGGATGGACTTGATGATGACCGTGTAGAACTGCACTAACATCTTGGTGGGAAGCTTGAGCTTCCTCAGCTGCCGCAGAAAGAACATCCTCTGATGGGCCTTTTTGATGAGGGAGCTGATGGTTGGCTCCCATTTGAGGTCCCGGGTGATGGTGGTGCCCAAGAAGTGGAAGGAATCTGCAATGGTGATGGGAGAGCCTGTGATGGTGAGGGGGGGCAGGGGGGGTTGTGACTTTCCTTAAGTCCACAATCATCTCCGCTGGCTTCAGAGCGTTCAGCTGCAGGTTGTTGTGGCTGCACCAGGACACCAGCTGGGCCACCTCTTTCCTGTAGACGGACTCGTCGCCGTTGGAGATGAGCCCGATGAGGGTGGTGTCGTCCGCAAACTTGATCAGCTTAACAGACTGGTGGGAGGAGGTGCAGGAGTTGGTATAAAGGGAGAAGAGTAGGGGGGAAAGTACACAGCCCTGGGGTGATCCGATGCTGATGCTAACAGAGTCCGAGACAGACTTCCCCAGCCGCACATGCTGCCTCCGGTCCGTCAGGAAGTCAGTGATCCACCTGCAGAGGGAGTCAGGCACGCCGAGCAGGGACAGCTTGTCCTGGAGCAGAGCGGGGCGGATGGTGTTGAATGCAGAGCTGAAGTCCACAAACAGGATCCTGGCGTAGGTTCCCGGGGAGTCCAGGTGTTGCAGGATGGAGTGGAGGGCCAGGTTGACTGCGTCGTCCACAGACCTGTCGGCACGGTAGGCAAACTGCAGCGGGTCCAGGAGGGGAGTGGTGATGGACTTGAGGTGGGACAGGACCAGGCACTCCAAGGACTTCATGACTACAGAGGTGAGCGCTACAGGTCTGTAGTTGTTAAGTCCAGTGATCCGTGGCTTCTTGGGGACAGGGATGATGGTGGAGGATTTGAGGCAGGTCGGCATGTGGCATAGCTTAAGGGAGGTGTTAAAAATGTCTGTGAAGACAGGAGCCAGCTCTTTCGCACAGTGTCTCAGGGTGGAGGGAGACACACCGTCCGGCCCGGGGGCCTTGCGCGGGTTCAGTCTGGAGAATTGTCTGTGCACATCCTGCTCACTGATGACAAGGGCAGGGGGGGAGGAGGAGGAGGGGGGGGCCGCTTTTGATGAATTAGGGGCCGAGGAGGCAGTGGAGCTGGGTGGAGTGGGGGAGTTGGACACAGCTGACGAGGTGTCAAAACGGGCGTAATGTTGGGACAGTTTTTGACAAAGGGCTTTGTCATCCTGACCTTTAGAAGCCTGAGGCCGATAGTTGGTGATTTGCCTCAGTCCTCTCCACACAGAAGCCGAGTCATTAGCAGTGAACTGCTGCTGGAGTCTCTCAGAATACACAGATTTAGCTCTCCTCAGCTCTCTGTTAAACAGATATTTAACCTCCCTGTAGCAGTCTCTGTCTCCACTTTTCAACGCAGCTTCCTTCTCCTTTCTGATCTGTCTGAGCTTGGCAGTGAACCAGGGTTTATCATTAGAGTATCTCACCCTGGTGCGCGATGGGAGAATGCTCTCCTCACAAAAGTTGATGTATGAGTTCACAGTGTCTGTGTACTCATTAAGATCATGTGTGGCTCCTTTAAACATGCCCCAGTCAGTTATTTCCATGCATGTGTTCAGTTTCTCTCCAGCTTCACTGGTCAATTTCTTCGTGGTGGTCACAACAGGTTTAGTGAGCTTCAGTCTCTGTCTGTATGTGGGAATGAGGTGGACCATCACGTGATCAGATAGACCGAGCGCAGCACAGGGAACAGCGCGATATGCGTCTTTCACTGTGGTGTAACAGTGATCCAGCGTGTTATTTCCTCTGGTTGGACATTTAATAAACTGTCTGTATCGGGGGAGCTCGTGACTCAGATTGCTCTGGTTAAAGTCACCTACCACAATAACCAGGGAGTCTGGAAAATTCCGCTCCGCATGTAGGACGTGATCTGCGAGCGCGTGCTGGGCCTTGCGCGCGTCCGCGTCGGGAGGGGCGTACACAGCGATCAAAACAAATGATGCGAACTCCCGCGGGGAATAAAATGGCTTGCAGTTGATAGAGAGAAATTCTAGATCGGGAGAACAGTGTTGTGAAATCACCGTTACATCAGAGCACTAGCTGCTGTTAATATAGAAGCACACTCCTCCTCCAATACACTTACCGGAGAGCTTTGTGACGCGATCAGCAAGAAACAGCTGAAATCCCTCGAGGCTGATCGCGCTGTCCGGTATGCTCCTTTTAAGCCAGGTCTCAGAGAAACAGATGACAGACGAGGAAGCGAGGTCCTTAAATCGCATCAGCAGTCTTAATTCTTCTACCTTGTTCAAGAGAGAATTGGCATTGGATAGAAATATGCCAGGCAAGGGTGTCCGCGTGCCTCTCCTTCGCAGCCGAGTGAGAATCCCCCCTCGCTTTCCTCTTTTTCGCCGTTTTACTCTTTGAGCCAAACAATGAATCAGATCGGCGGCAGGAGCTAAAAAAACTGGGAGAAGGTCCGTAGGAGTGAGAGTCCTGATATTTAATAGCTCTTCACGAGTATAAGAGCTAGCAGTCACACAATCGACGAACAAAAACAAACAAATTAAGCAAATTAAAGGGCAGCGTAGCACCATGTCGACCACTGTGGGCGCCATCTTGGAAAAAAGGAGGACCGTAAGGAGCATTTTATGAGCACTGGGAGCTTAACCCCAGTGCCGCTCCTGGCTATGACAACCTTGGAACCATTAAAAAGTATAGGTTTGGAAATTAGCAGCAGCTTCATTTGAAAACTCCCTAACAAAAGCAGTCCCCAACCACTCGGTACCAAGCACAGAGAAAAAATAAATCATGTATTATTTTTCTCTGTATTGTCTATTGAAGGCCACTTTCCATGCCAGACTCCTACCTGTCTGTCTATCTGCTACACGTCTTGATAGACACCTGTCTCATCAGATACTCACCTTTCCTTTACTGGGAGTTTTACCAGGAGAAGGGGCTCTACTTGGGGGTTTGCCAGGGCGCACATTGGTCTGTGTCCAGACTGGAGATTCACAGCTTTAACTCTTTCACGTTCCGCTTTCATAAGACTTCAGCGTCACCTGCTGTCCCTGGTGCAAGTCTGTGCCTGTCATGTGATGTGTCCAAAAAGCACAGAAAACCCAGTTGTAACAAGCAGTTCACATCATAAGATGTCAGACACAAATACTGTAGCTTACTGCTCTTCACTGGAGGACCGGAGGACTTCACCCAACCAACCATTGCAAACATCATTTCCGGTAATGCAGAGAATGTAAATCAAGGCTCCATTCCAACATATATTTCCACAAGGAGGAAGCACTTGTGCCAAATTTTGCCAACTATGATTCTAAGAAGAGATTATTTAGCTTCTGAAGGGAAATATTTACCTTTGGTGACAGGAGAAGATGGTCTGGAGCGTGAACACTTTTATCTGCCATCGATGGAGCTGCACATGATGATAATAATAGCACTGGTTCGGCGGCGTAATGTAACCGAAGTTAAGGTGGAATAATTCATAACATACATGTGACAGTTTCTGGATGTGGGAGAGAAAGTGAAAATGACTGGCAGAAGATGAAATAAGGACCGTGGATGACCAAAATTGACAAATAAAGACATGATGAGCGTTAGGTATGACCGTTTTTTATCGATTTGTGCATGTTCTACTGATTTTCTGGTTCAAATCCTTGAAAATAAGATAACAAAAAAACAAAAACAAAAAAACAAAACAAACAAAACAAACAAAGACAAAGACAAAAAACAAAACCGTCCTTTGTGTAAATATGTCCAAAGTCCACTTTTGACCAAAAGTTATGTAATTTGATATGGCTGCCATTGCATTATGCAAATTAGATGTGTGAATTTACTCCTACCTCAAACTTTGGATAATATTCTAAATTTCGACTTCCGGCGGTCACAGCCTGAACACGTCCCCCTCGGCATCGGTGGCCGTTTAGTGGAGAGAGTGGAGAACATCAAGTTCCTCGGAGTGCAGATCTCCCAGGACCTGACCTGGAGCAAGAATTCCTTGGGGATCAGGAAGCAGGCCCAGCAGAGACTGCACTTCTTGAGGAAACTCAAACAGGCTTCTCTCCCCATCTGCATCCTCAGGACCTTCTACAGAGGTGTGGTGGAGAGTGTTGCATTGCTACATGGTACTCCAGCTGCAGTATGTCAGACAAAAAAGCCCTGCAGAGGATAGTTAAGGGAGTTTAGAGGGTAATTGGAGTCTCCCTCCCCTCTGTCCAAGAACTTTTTCAGAACCGTTGTAGGAGCAGGGCACTGAACATTGCCAAGAACCGTTCTCACCCTCTGTATAAACACTTTGAACTTCTGCCATCTGGCAAACAATTCCGAAGCATCAGAGGCAGAACCACCAGACTGATCAACAGTTTCCTTCCACAAACTGTTAGGATGCTGAACAGCTGATCCGGAATCTCTAATATACACTCCCGCACCCATGGACATTATGTACATTATTTGTGTATTATAGTTAGTTAGTTTTTCAAGTATGTCTCAGTGATGTGTGAATGGATGTGGTGGGGTGTGGGGGGGGGGGGTAAAGATATGTGTGAGTGTGTCTTAAATCCTGTTCTTTTACTTATATGGATGCCGAGAGAAATGCAATTTCATCTTGCCTGCACTACAGTTGTATGTACAGCAATATGACAATAAAGGTTGATTTGATTTGATTTATTTGATTTGATTCTTTCTAATGGACAGTAAGCCATTATCTCTTACCACTTTCAAGTTACAGCCTTTGGAATGTCTGATATCCAAAATGAATATTTTCTTCAAAAAAACCTTTCCACCAGAGGGGGTGACACTGACGGGCGCACCGTTGTGCCACAGAATTTTAAGAGGTTAAAGCTCATTGACAGATATAGTAATGATTTCACCTCTAAAAGATGTATAAAATGTCCCAACACTGGCTGAAGTGTTAGATTTGCTCATTTATTTGTGGTTTTATGGCATTTCTCCTCACGCACGCTTCCATAACAGGGCACTTTTCAGGCAGGGGTACTTTTCCAGGGTTTCCTCTGGTAACATTTCTGTCATGAACCCCTGTGCGCCATTACACGGCACACCAGGGAGAGAATGAAAACCCAATTGCAGGAGTAGTAAAGAGTGCCGTGTTTATCAAAGTTCACCAAACAACCAGTTCATTAATCACCTATGCAGTTCCGTTTACCACACAATATATGGAAGGGTGTAATGACAATATTGGCCACAAAACATACAGGACACCTGCCGAAATGCTCAACAGCCTGGTGAATATAAAGCCTGGTGCTGCAGGGCTGCATTATGTGTAAAACAGGAAAGGTGAGCAGCCTAATGTGGCAGGCCTGCTAGCATGGGAGAAAAGGCTAAGACACACTTACAGGGCTGGAGCCAATTCGGGGCGTGTCGTGCAGTCAGGAGGCAGAGACAGAGGAGCGGACCAGCCGTAACACCAAGGTATGGATTGTCTTGATTGTCTTGAAGTGTCCGGCTGGGTAAAGCGCTGGGAGTGAATGGACATACACAGGAACACGCTGCCGCGTATGAAGGGGAATGTCCCGACAATATCCTTCCTCAGCGGTCGCCAACAAATACTCCAAACGCTAATGAGGAAAGATATTGCCGGTGTGAATGCGTGGGCAGAACTGATTGGGAACAGGTGTGTAAGAGCGCAAGTGAATGAGAGTGAATGGAGTGTGTGTGTGTGTGTGTGTGTGTGACCCAGTGAGTACAGCTGACGGATCTTGACAGGAGGAGGGGGCATGCCCGAGCTGTCAGGAGGAAACTAGGTCAAAGCATAACAATGACTCAGAACCGGGTTGGCCTCCAACCCGGATTCATGATAATTTCTGTGCGGCGGCCCGCCTCCCTAAGGAAGTATGCCGCCATGCCTATGATATATTAATTTAAGAAAAATTAAATATGAAAGAAATGCTCTGCAAGCACGCACACGAATAACGCATGTGACTGTCATCCGCGCGGAAGTGCCCCGCCCACCCAGCACCCGCATGACCATTTCTGCAGGCAGAGAGTGTCTCTCTAGAGTTGCTGTCCAAGAGAAGCATGAGCTTATGAAAGTACTTAAAATGTGGGAAAAAAGTACAAGGGATAAGCAGTGGAGGCATTTATGGTGGTTTTAACCCACTGGTAACTGGAACAAGTTGCTGCTTAGCTAACAGCTCTGGTTAGGCTTCATTGGAGGGAAAGGCAAGAGTGACTGATGAATCGCTGAGGATTTACTTCACAAGCTACTACAATATTAACTAATAATTTATGTTCATTATTATGTTCCTAGCAAGTTAAGATGACCCAAATTCATGAAGTTAATGACTTTCATCCATCAGCAGCCTTCAGAGAAACTAAATGTGCCAACATTTGATTTCAAAATAAGAGGTTTATCTTGCTTTCTGGTTGGTGAGGAGATTTCTAAAAAACTATAAAAATATAGAGATATTATAACAGAAATAACTACATATTTGGTCATTTAAGTTAATGTATTTCTTAAAATAAAATTTTAGCAATTATATTTCCTTGAATTCAGAGTTAAAGTTATTGTTCTGTTTTGGCTCTATACAATTAAGGTCAAAAATTTGAATTGTATGAGAAATAAAAGTAAACAATTTGCCACATTCTGTTTCAAATTTATTAAAAAAAACAGTAATTTTATAATAATTTGCCTTTCTCCATCAGACAAGCCTCTTCACTGTCCAGTTATAAAACTCCTCTTAAAACCCATTTTATTCTCTTGCTTTTGACCCAGTTTGAGGCGCTTTATAAATAAAGTTGAATTGGATTAAAAAAAGATAAACATTAGCCATAAAATAATCCACAAATTTATAATAGTCTCAAATGTACAAAAAAAGTTATAATTTTACAAGAGAAAATTGCAAATTTGAGGAAAATTGTTACAAATTTAAATAAACTTGTGTGAATGGGTCATGATCCATCCAGGTGGATGCCGTCAATTTCCCCTATGGGGATCAATAAAGTACACAAAATCAAAATGATCTGAACATAAATTACAGAGGAAAACATAATTTACAGAGGAAAGTCGAAAACTATAAGAAAATTGTTATAAATTTTGGAGAAAAACATCAAAGCTTGAAGACTGAAGTCATTAGTCAAGTTTTAAAGTAGGTGATCTTTGTACCCTTAACTAGAAATTTTTGGTTGTCTACTTTTAATTATTAATTTCATAGCACTACTTTTACATGAGTAGAATTTCTGGCTTCTATACTCACCTCTGATCATATAATTTAAGTATGCATGAATAAATTACTATTATGATTTTTTCCCCTTCCCTTTCCTGCTCATCGTCAATGTAAAAAAAGAAACATTAGAATAAAAATACAAAAATTACACATTTTTGTTATTTATGTAAACCATGAAAAAAATCCTGCAGGACAAATCCTGACACTTGGTATCGTCTAACCCAGGGGTGGGCAGTGAGGGCCATTCCGCTGCAGGTTTTTTGTTCCACCCAGTCTCTTCAGCAGGTGTGTGCTCCGATCAGCTTCAAGGATTGCTAATCATTGAAAACACCTGCTGAAGAGACTGGGTGGAACAGAAAACCTGCTGTAGAATGGCCCTCCATGGCACATGACTGCCCACCCCTGGTCTAACCTGTTTGTATACCACCATAGACAGAGAGAGAACCTGAATTAGACAGGGCTCAGAGAGGGAAAGATGAGACAGAATAGAGGAGCCAAGGAGAGGAAAGTGTTCAGGCAGAGGGTCCAGGAGAGGTGCGAGAAGAGGTAGGACAGAAGGATGACACCAGTAAAAAGTCCAAAAAGAGGACATCTTGGTGGGACCCCAACTGGCCCAATATGCCAACATTCAAGCCTTGGTTGTTCAATACTTCAAATGGTAAGTTCCATTATGCAATATTACTGTGCAAAATGTCAAAAAATAAAAAAGAAATTGTGTAAAACTAACATTCCCGTTCAATTGTGTCATGTGTTTTCTGCCCCCCCAATGGAAAAATATGTTTCCACCGAGCCAAGGTCTTTAAGCCAGAGGAAACACCGTTTTCTGAACACAAACCCAGCACTTTGTACATGCAGTCAAGATAGAGAACTGGGGAGACGTCTACCAGTGGGCCGTGGGAGACAGAGGATAGGATAGTGTAGGAAAACTTGCGGGTGAGTGTTTTTTTTTTTTTTTTTTAAATCACACACTCTGTTTTTTTTTTTTTTTTGATGTGTTCTGTTAATACTTACTGAAAACATGAGAGTGAACACGGTGCAGCGACACATTTGATTGGTTAGACTGAGTGTTTGAGTGCTACTAAAGGACAAATTTCATTGGCAAAATTGGTGGAAGTCGAAGAGGATTGGCCAAAATTGCGGGAAAGTTGCAGTGATTGGACAAAACTGAAAAATCACTCAAAAGATACAGTGGTGTGAAAAAGTATTTTCCCACTTCCTGAGTTCTCATTTTTTTTGTTTGTTTGTCACACTTAAATGTTTCAGATCATCAAACAAATTTAAACATGAGACAAAGATAACACAAGTAAACACAAAATGCAGTTTTTAAATGAAGGTGTTTATTATTAAGGGGGAAAAAAAATCCAAACCTGTATGGCCCTGTGTGAAAAAGTGATTCCCCCCTAGACGTATTAAATGGTTGGGCCAGCCTTACCAGCAACAACTGCAATCAAGCATTTGCAATAACTGGCAGTGAGTCTTTTACAGTGCTGTGGAGGAAATTTGGCCCACTCATCTTTGCAGAATTGTTTTAAATCAGACACACTGGAGCGTTTTCAAGCATTAACCCCGTTTTCAAGGTCATGCCATGGCATCTCAATCGGAGTCAGGTCAGGACTTTGACTAGGTCACTCCAAAGTCTTCATTTTTTTTTTTTCTCAAGCCATTCGGAGGTGGACTTGCTGGTGTGATTTGGATCATTGGCCTGCTGCAAAACCCAAGTGCACATCAGCTTGATGTCACGAACAGATTGCTGGACATTCTCCTTCAGGATTTTTTTGGTAGACAGTAGAATTCATGGTTCCATTTACCACAGCAAGTCCTCCAGATCCTTAAGCAGCAAAACAGCCCCAGACAATCACACTACCACCATTGTATTTTACTGGTAGTATGATGTTTCCTTTCTGGAAATGCTGTGTTACTTTTACGTCGGATGTAATGGGACACACGCCTTCCAAAAAGTTCAGCTTTTGTCTCGACAGTCCATAGAGTGTTTTCCCAAAAGTCTTGGGGATCATCAAGATGTTTTCTGGCAAAACTGAGACGGGCCTTTTTGTTCTTGTTTGCTCAGCAGTGGTTTTATTCTTGGAACTCTGCCATGCAAGCCCTTTTTGCCCAGCCTCTTTCTTAAGGTGGAGTCATGAACACTGACCTTAACTGAGGCAAGTGAGGCATGCAGTTCTTTGGATGTTGTTGTGGGGTCTTTTGTGACCTCTTGGATGAGTTGTTGCTGTGCTCTTGGTGTAATTTTGGTCCGCCGGCCACTCCTGGGAAGGTTCACCACTGTTCCATGTTTTCACCATTTGTGGATAACGGTTCTCACTGTGGTTTGCTGGATTCCCAAAGCTTTAGAAATGGTTAGAGAAATTGAACTTTGCTTTACAAAGATGTGATAAACCACAGTAAATTTCTGTTTTAATGGGAGGGCAATCATTTTTTCACACAGGGCCATGTTTGTTGGATTTTTTTTGATTTTTTTTTACCACTAATAATAAACACCTTCATTTAAAAACTGCATTTTATGTTTACTTGTGTTATTTTTGGCTAATATTTAAATTTGTTTGATTATCTGAAACATTTAAATGTGACAAACATACAAAAAAGTGCAAAATTAGGAAGGAGGCAAACACTTTTTCACACCACTGTATGGTGATTGCCTGATTTTGCGTGAACTAGTGTGATCGCAATATCGTGAACTCCTGGAGGGACTGGTAAGTGTGAACAAACAACAGATCTTCCATGTGAATTTTTTTTTTTTTTTTTATACTATACAAGAGTCTCTGTAATTTCCCAGTCTGGGATCAATAAAGTACATCTTTCTAACCTGGCTTCAACAACTCTTTCCCAGATCCCAAATCATACCATATCTGGAATTATTTTTGCTGTTTTCATTTTACATGGAAATATACCTGATACAAAGGATTGATTGCAAATATGTGTCAATGGTTTTACTATGTTGTAACACCTACTGTGTCTAACACCAACACCAACTTTAGGTGCAGTCTTGTACCCTTTTGGTAGTACTGGGTATGGCAGTGTAGTTACCTTTAACCTTACCTCCTAGACAGAAGGGGCAATTGGGCCAGGTCAGATAGATTCTAGGTTCGTAGGAGCCTGGAGGGCGTAACAACAGATCACACACACAGAAGTATGGGGACTTGCAAATAGGTGTATTTTTTAAAGTTGTGTACACTTAAACAAACATAGAGCGCTCGTGAATACAATAATGGGAAAAAAAATACAATTAAAAATAAAATACCCCAAATATATTTACAGTGTGTTCAGTCCTTTTGTATCAGTTCCAGGTGACCAGTTGGATCACCTCTACCAGTTAATAGGGTTCGGGCTTCGGCTCGCCATCCAGATCTGGAGATCCACGTTCTTCTGAATCCAGCAAAAAAAGAAAACTGACCTACAAAATAGGCCAGAACAACAGGCTTAAGCTATGCTCTATAGCTTGTCACAAAATATTTCCAAGCTGTACAACAATAAATCAATTTTCTTATATTACTATATGTGCATAAAATAGACACATCTATTATCCAGATTTATCAACAAGGTGCCAAGAAAAAATAACAAGTGAAGTGCCTTGGAAGGCACTTAAAAATAATTGTGCTGTGTGCTGAACCAAGTTAACATCACAAAAAAAAAAGGGTGCTAGCACAACAATTTAGCACAACTTGACACATCCAAACACCTGTAAACAACAGATTTAATATTCAGTCTTAAGTAACAATCAGTAGTAGGTGAAATGGAACCTTTGCTAACCATTACAGCTTTGACAAACAACCTCCTCCTATGGAAAACCTAGCCGGAATTAGCATCGGAGATTAGCATTTGAAGCTAGCAGTTAGCATTTCACATACACACTGAATGGCACTCACCATGCTAAGCAACACGTGCTTCACAGGATTCCCGCGCTCACGTGAGTTCACAGCCTTTGGGTTCAAATCTTAAAATTTAACAAACGAGGTATTAGAATTTGATAATACAGCAATATCTCATTTCTTGTGTTGGTTTAGGCTTACCAATCTCAAGAGTTTTATCTGGGCAAAGGCTGCTACTAGCACGTTAGCTCATGGTCTCAGTAAGGGATTGCGTTCTCTCTGTCGGTGTCTCGGCCGGGTCTGAAAGCGTTCTGCAGATTACACCATGACCGAGCGAGGGAACGTGTGACCCCACTGGCTGGCGTTACCTCATTGGCTGATGCTGCCAAACAAACGACACAGCCATTGGTTGCTCAATATACCAAATAAAAACACTAGGAACCCCATCAGAGCCCCTTAGAAATGTTTTTAACTAGTAATGGATATATTTTTTGAACTTATATTTGTCTATATACACTACCGTTCAAAAGTTTGGGGTCACCCAGACAATTATTTTGTGTTTTCCATGAAAAGTCACACTTATTTACCACCATGAGTTGTAAAATGAATAGAAAATATAGTCAAGACATTGACAAGGTTAGAAATAATGATTTGTATTTGAAATAATAATTTTTTCCTTCAAACTTTGCTTTCGTCAAAGAATCCTCCATTTGCAGCAATTACAGCATTGCAGACCTAACATGATTGCACAAGGGTTTTCTAATCATCCATTAGCCTTCTGACACAATGAGCAAACACATTGTACCATTAGAACACTGGAGTGATAGTTGCTGGAAATGGGCCTCTATACACCTATCTAGATATTGCACCAAAAACCAGACATTTGCAGCTAGAATAGTCATTTACCACATTAGCAATGTATAGAGTGTATTTCTGATTAGTTTAAAGTTATCTTCATTGAAAAAAAGTGTTTTTCTTTCAAAAATAAGGAAATTTCTAAGTGACCCCAAACTTTTGAACGGTAGTGTATTTATCCTCAAAATATTTATTCCCATTGTGAAATGAGTGTCCCCTTTTTTTTTTAAAGCGGTATCAATATGTATAATTTTATTTACGTTTTTAGCACTGGGTTACGATGTCATCTATAATTTTTTTTTTAATGAATTATCAAGATCAATGTAGTCCGGAGTGGTGGCCTAGTTGATAGAGCATCCGCCCCACAACCGGGAGTTTGGAGGTTGAAGTCCCAGCTGGGTCATACCAAAGACAATATAAAAATGGTACTTCCCACCTTCTAGTTTGGTGCTCAGCGTAATAGGATGGGGGGAGATGTCATAAATTGCCCTTTCAGGGCTAGATTGAGGACACCACGGGCAGGCTGTGAGTTTGCAAATTTAATTATGAGAAAAACACAAAATATGAAAACACAAAGGAACTTACATAAAAAGCAGGCTAATGGAAAAAAGCATGGAGGCTGAGGTGATAGAATGCCAGGAATAACAATGGGAAGTGTGGGACACACACAGGAGTACAGAACTGGAACATGGAACAGAACTGGTGACAATAGAGACCCTAGACTCATTGGGTGAAGAAATAAGGCAGTTCAGGTGGTCTGCTTGAGTCCAGGGACCACCAGGCAATGAGCTGAAATAAGTCTGGTGGCCTACCAGTTTCTCTAGCCCACCCAATCAGATGGTGTAGTCCATTGGTTGGTCTCCTGGTATCCCAACACCAACAAACTACACAAGATGATCTGTCGGGCAGTCTCCCAGCATTCCAGAGCCCACAGGCCGTGGAGCCCAACCTGTCCCCACCTGGAGACAGTAGCTGGTACACATGCCCCTTCTGGACTGCAGGGACAGGGACATGGAAGCCAGGTGACAAAGATGGCTTATCAGCAGGGGACCCAGACAAAGCGGCGGCTAACAAGTGAGGAAACCAGATACCGAAGATGACTGACCAGCAGAGAAGGCAGGCGAAAAGGATTGCTGACCAGTGTAGCTGACCAGCGAGAGGACCAGATGAGTTTAATAATCGCTCAGTGGGGGACTCAGTCAAAGGTGGGGTACCCTCAGCAACCTCGAGCAAAAATGGGCGACCCTCGGCAACCATAGGCGAAGACAGATGAGGACCCACAGCGACCTTGAGCAAAGAAGGAGGACCCACATGGACCTCAAGAAAAGGGAGAGAACCCACGGTGACCTCCGGCGAAGGGAGAGGATCCACTGTGACCTCAGGTGTAGACAAAAGACCTGTAATGACCTCAGGTGAAGATGAGGGACCCGTGATGACATCAGGCAGAGATGGAGTTCCCATGATGACCTTAAGTGGATATGATGGACCCTTGAGGACCGCAGGTAGAGATGGCTTGGACAAAAGGACAGAGAAAAAAAACTGGGTTAGAGTCACTGGTAGTGGTGGAGCCCGATGAGGAAAGCTCAGCAGCAGATGACAGCTGTGACTGGATCTCCTCTCCAAGAGCTAAACAAGACCTCTCTAAAATAGATAATGTGAAAACAAAAAAGATGGCTTGCCTTAGCTCGAGCTTCACCACCATCCACAACTCCAGAGATCCAGGCTGGGACATCTCAGCTCTCTCTGTCTGATGTTCCAACCCTGATATGGCCACCTTGGTCAGTGAAGAAGAAGAAAACATTGGAGAACTAGAAAAGCTCTCGGAGAGCGCAGACCTCCGCCAAGCGCCACAGTTCCCCCCTATACAGTGTTTGTGTGTACGTTTTCAGATTCCTTGACCATGAAAACATATGACTAGCAATTGGATTCACAGTGATAGCATCAGTGGTTCAGTAGTAAAAGCATTACCTCCTTGGCGGAGGTAATAATCTGAAGTGTTGGTGTTGTGTTCGTCTCCTCCATCTGCAAACTCCCAGGCTGCGGGCGTTGCAATTCATCGCACAACTGCGTACAACCCACAGGCCAATGGGTTGTGCGAGCGTTTTCATAGATCACTGAAAGCAGCACTCAGGGGTTCACTGAAGGATGCAAATTGGGTAGACAGGTTGGCGTGGGTTTTATATTGGGGTTGCGCTCCACGGCAAAAGAGGATTTGAAAGCTTCCCCGGCAGAGATCTTGTTTTTGCGCAGCCACTATGGCTGCCCGGGGAATTTTTGCCAAATAATCCGGCACCGGACAGCTGACCGTCTCAGCTTTTGCAGCATAGCACAAACACAGGCACGCTGCCGGGCCCTGCCCACCACTGTTTTCCGCGTGCTTTTGTGCCTAAAACTTTGAAGAACGCGGAGTTTGTGTTCATCAGACACGACGACCAGTGCCCTCCATTGTGCCTGCACACATGTTGAAAATGGCCGTATCTCACAATGTTAAAGTATCCTTTAAAAAAATTCCTGTATCCAGACGGTGATCCGGATCATCCCCAAAATTCAATCAGTTCTTCCTTGTACCATTTCCAACAACGGCTGAAAGTTTCATCTAAATCCGTCCAAAAGTTTTTGAGTTATCTTGCTAACCAACAGACAAACAGACAAACACTGGCAAAAACATAATCTCCTGGCCTGCGGCCTGGCGGAGGTAATTACCGGCAGCAGTGGAGCCTGGTGAGGAGAGCTCAGATGCAGAGGAAATCTGCAGCTGATTCTCCCCACCATGAGCCAGACAGCAATTCTCTAGAACTGCAGATGTAATGAGAGAACAAAGTACTTGCCTGGACTCAAGCTCCATCGCCATCCAGGACTCCAGTGACTCTGCTGCGGTGACTCCGGTAGCAGGCATGATGGTGGATGACGCTGGGGGATCTCCCAGCATGGCGGCTGGAGCTGATCGTCTCACCGGTGATGCTGAGTCCTATGCTGCCGACGCCAGGGGACACTACTGTTGGCCCAGGCATCCAACAACAGAGGGCACTCTCCTCCCATCCAGGATGTGGCTGCGGGGATGGAATTGACCTCTTGTCCGGCGGCTCCCTCCCAGGACTGGCAGACACTCAGGGGAACTGGATACGGACATGGGAGAAGCAGGTGAGGGTAAAATCACAGAAGCAGATGGTGAAACTCAGCTAAATCGGGCCACTGCTGCTGAGCTTCACTGCTGGGAATAAGGAAAGACAATTCATTATTAGATGCTGATAAATGATTCGGTACTTGTGTTAATTCCCTGGGTTAGATGGTGGCTGCTGTGGGTCCAAACGACATCTCTTCAGGAGCTGCGAAGGTCGTCTGGCTAAATGGGTGGAGCTCCCTAGTCAGTGGGTGCTCTGTCATTGGCACAGACTCCGCTCTGCCTGCTGAAGCTCCCTCCAGCTGCTGCAAAAACTCAGGAAGAAACCATGGCTTGTAACCCAGAATGAGCTCCTTCTCTGCAGCCAAAACCCACTGGCGCTCCTCCAGTTCCTCCACGCTTGGACCATCAGAGGGCACGAGGGCTGCATAACCAATATGGTAGGAGGCAGGCCACTGTTCCGGAGGAGGAGATAAGGCTGCAGCTGGATGACGGTGACAGGCTTGAGGCTTCCGTACCCGGGTACGCTTTTTTGTCAGCACAGGTTCAGATGGGGAAGAGGTTTCCTCCATCCCGCAGAGCCAGTGTTGAGCATGGAAAACTGAGGTGAGGAGAACTGCCAGTTCTGGATAGCTCCACAGACTGGGTATGCCTCAATCATCTGTGCCACTCTATCCCAACATTGCAGAGCCTCCTCGCAAGTGTGGGAGGAATGAGCATCCAAGATTATGTCTTCCACCAGCTAAACTGCGCAACACTCCACCTCGTCCAGTCTGAAAATACTGCAGTTGGTGCGGGCTGTCATACCGCAACAAAGAATGGACTGCAGCAAAAGTACGCTGGGGAAAAAAGAGAGAGAAAAAAGCAACACTCAAAGCCACTAGCGTCTATCATAGGCTGCACCGTACTTCAAAAATTTCCCTTTCAAGGCTAGATTGAGGACACCATGCACATGCGGTGAGTTTGCAAATTTAATTATGAGAAAAAACACCAAATACGAAAGCACAAAGGCACTACACTTACATAAAAAGCAGGCTAACAGAAAATGGCAGGGAGGCTGAGGTGATGGAATGCTAGGGATAACAATGGGAAGTGTGGGAAACGCACAGGAGTACAGAGAGGTAAACAATTACTCAAGTCTGATGAGAAGAACGGGGAGAAACCCGTGAGAGGAATAACGGTGCAGCAAAGGACTGTGATGCCCCAGAGCTTAAAAAGGACATGAACTAAAATGGTCAAGTAGTTTCCGGTGTGGGTGCAAGGGCGAGGATAATCAGATAAAAAGATGACAGGTGTGATGACCCGCGAACTGAGCTGAGAGAGGACGTAAACAATACACGCTGTCAAAGTAAGAAGCACAACCGGGCTGAATGAAAATCAAGATAAGGAACAGAGAATGATTATAATCAACCAAGGTAAAGACAAGAGAAAATACAGAACCAAGAGATACAAAAACTGGAATACTAATATCAATATTTAAAAGGAGAACCAAAAGCAAAGGTGAAAGTAACTCAAATATAAACAGAGGGAAATATAATGTAAAATCCAAATGATCCAAAACCCATAATAACAACAAACAAGACTAAAATAACCAAATTAAGAATACAGCATTATTCACAAACAAACAAAGGCAAATAGCAACTCAGAATTCATAATAAAAAATTTAAAAAACAACTCAAAATACAAAATAGACCAATATAAAGAAATGCAGAAAATAACTTAAATACACTATGCGTCTTAGCATGGTTCCCCTCCCGTACTCAGGATCGTGACAGAAGGAAAAGTTATTTGTGGCAGCGCCTTGCATGGCAATGACCCCTCTTATTCTAGATGTGATAATCATTGCAGATAGGAGAAATGGCTTTTCGTTCTGCTGTACGTGATGGACTGAATGACAATAGAATGGGTTTCTTCTTCTGTTGACCATTTGTTTTTACAGTCTCTAGTGTTTCTTTATCATCTGTTGCACCTATGAAAATAGAATGCAAATTTCTTTCAATATTTGCTTGAAAATGCTTGTCTTTTGGTGCAACAGTATCATTTGCCAATGTATTACCTACAATGATAAAATATTTATTAAAATCTTTTACAGTATCATTTATGTTATCTATTATTTTATTGCTATCTTTAATATAAAACCTTTGGTTTTCTGTGTTACCAGTTCTCGTTCTGATTATACAATTGAGCACCTTCAACATTCCCTGACTATTATTTTTACACTGATCCAGTAATTTGTTAAAACATTTCTTTTTTTTTTAATGTCATAATAATTATTGGTTTATTTTTATATGGTTTGCATCTAAATTCAACATCTTTCATTCTTGTTTTCAAAAATTCTCTATATAGTAAAATATTTTTCTTCATACATGCATTTTCTATACATCTGGTTGTCCAAGGTTTCCCTCCATATGTATTCTTAATTATATATCACTGTCATGGAAAGTTTTTTCTCATCTAATGGAATTAATGTGGCTAAAAAAGTCTCATAAGATTTGTTAGATCATAATAAGCATAAAGGTCATTCCAGTTTTGTTTACATAGGTCAAGCTTAAATGCTTCAGTAGCTTCTGGTTTTCTGTGGCATAACTGTCTGTGGCACACTTTTGCTCCAGGCAACCCCCACCCCCTCTCCCCGCCCCTGGTGGTCAAGATTTTTTTTCAAGGAAATATTCAGTTTAGATGTCAGAGATTTCCAAAGCTAAAACTTGAAAGTGGTAAGATATAATGGCTTACTGTCAATTAGAAAGATGTAGAATATGATCCAAAGTTTTAGATACGAGTAAATTTAAGCATCTAATTTGCATAATGTGATGGCAGCCATATCAAAATACATAACTTTCAGTCAAAAGTGGACTTTGGATATACAGTATTTACACAAACGATGGTTTTGTTTTTGCCACTGTTTTTTTGTTTTGGGTTTTTTGTTATCTTATCTTCAAAGAATATGAAACAGAAAATCAGTACAATGTAAACAAACAAATACATTTGTCAGACTTCCCAGGTGGCTTGTTTCGTCCATTTTCTTCATCCTGATTGTTACTTTGTCTTCTCTCTGTAATTTTCGCTTTCTCTCCCACATCCAGAAACTGATGATTATTCCACCTCAATTTCGCTTTTATTCCGTCACAGTTCATCTTATATGACGGCACGGAACTGGCACGATTGTTCTGTCCGGTCACATGGCGCTGGGGTGGATGGCAGGTGAAAATTAACCAGCTTCAGCCACCCTCTGTAAAAACAAAATGTAGATATTTACCTTCATAAGCTAAATAATCTCTTTTTAGAATCATAATTGGCAAATTTGGGAGCAAATTCCTCCTCCATGCTGCGATGGTGGACATCAACATTTGTTTACAAACTCTTCTTCTTTGGTGTCCAAGAAGTGAGGTTGTTAGGTTGTTATTTGGGAGACATTAGTCCTCCAAGGCAAGAGGAGTAAGTTATGTGTGTCTGCCACCTTGTGAGGTGGAATACTTAGTACAACTGGGGATTTTTTTATGGTTTATGGCCACATCACATGACACATCACATGACAGGTACAGAACTGCGACATAGACAGTGAGGGCCCTTTTTATGTCCATGAAAACAAGACACAAGAAGGGTTAATTTACAAATATTTGACCTGGCTTCTTCTACGATCTCAAAGTTTTGAAATGATTAAAAAATGGGCAGATGATCACTCATGTCAGTTATCAACACTCCACTGTCAATTTTCCTATCAATTGCTTTGGTAAATATATTATCTATTAATGTAGCAATCTCAGTTTTTTATTCTACTCGGTTTAACAATTGCAGGAAATAAATTGTTGGTAAACACTGTAGTAATAAGATTAGCTATTTTACTGTGTCTGTTTGGATATAACAAATCAATGTTCAGATCTCCACATACAGTTTGAATTTTGTTTTTATTCAATGAATCAAATACACAAACCAAATTCTCAGTAAATATATCTATACAAATTCAAGTAGTTCTGTATATACGTACAAGAAATGATAGTAGTCTTGGATTTTCCTACATAAATTCTGACAGACATTCAAACAGATTATCTATTGCTTTAGACATGGAAAGGATCATTTGACAACTTAAAGCTGTATCAATATAAAGTGCTTCTCTCCCTCCTTTTTGTTACTCCTGTTAACTATAAATAATTCACATCCATCTAGTTTTACATCAGAGATCTTTTCAAAATCCCTCATGGATTGTCACCTTATCATGGTGGGGGGTTTGCGTGCCCTAGTGATCCCAGGAGCTATGTTGTCGAGGGCAACTTGTCTCTGGTAGGGTCACCCAAGACAAACTGGTCCTGGGTGAAGGGCCAGAGTAAGAACGATCCAAAAGAATCTCATGATGAATGCTAGAAAATGGATTCAGTGCACCACGCCCGGTGTGGGGTTACCGGGGCCCCAGCCTGGAGCCAGGCCTGGGGGAGAGGCTCGATGGCTAGTGTCTGGATGCCGGGTTTCCACCCATGGGACCCGGCCGGGCTCAGCCCGAAGGAGTTACATGGGTCCGCCATCCAGTAGGCTGACCACCTGCAGAAGGGACCATGGGAGTCCGGTGCTATGTGGATAAGGTGGCGGTCAAAGGCGGAGACCTTTGCGGTTTGATCCCAAGCTTCCTAAACTGGCTTTTGGGATGTGGAATGTCACCTTCTTGGTGGGGAAGGGGCCTTTGCTGGTACATGAGGTTGAGAGATACTGGCTAGATATAGTCATCCTCACCTCAACACACTGCTCCGGATCCGGAACCAGTCTCCTGTAGAGGAGCTGGAGCTTGGCCTACTCTTGATTTCCCCGTGGCAAGAGGCGACGAGCAGGGGTGGGTATTCTTGTATCCCGCCACCTTGCTGCCTCTATATTGGAGTTTTCCCCAATGGACAAAGGGGTTGTTTCCCTGCACCTTCAGGTTTGGAAACGGGTCCTGACAATCATTTGTGCCTATGCACCAAATGATGATTCAGAGTACCCACCCTGTCTCTGACTGGGGTGCTGGAGAGTGCTCCTCTTTGAGACTCCATTGTCCTACTGGGGGAATTCAATGCACACATGGGAAATGGCAATCAATCCTGGAAGGGTGTGATTGGAAGGAACAGCCTGCCTGAGTGGTGTTCAGTTATTGGACTTCTGTGCTAACCACAGTTTGTCCAAAACAAACACCATGTTCAAGCATAAGGGTACACATATCCTCTCATCACAATAATATTAATAATAATTACTAAACTTTCTTAACTAAACTCACAAGCTCTTCCTTTTACAAGCATTATTGTGATGAGAGAATATGTGCAGCTGGCACCAGGGCACCCTAGGTCGCAGGTCGATGATCGATTTTGTTATCATGTCATCAGACCTGCGACCATATGCCTTGGACACTCGGGTAAAGATAAGTGCAAAGCTGTCAACTGATCACCACCTGGTGGTGAGTTGGATCCGATGGCAGGGGAGGATGCCATTCAGACCTGGTAGACCACAACGTATAGTGAGGGTGTGCTGAGAATGTGTGGCTGAATCCCTTGTACAGGAGGTTTTCAACTTCCACCTCCAGAAAAACTTCAACCACATTCCAAAGGAGTTTTGAGACATGGAGTTTGAATGGGCCATATTTTCCATCTCCATTGTTGAAGCAGCTGCACAGAGCTGCAGCTGCAAGGTCGTCGGGGCATCTTGTGGTGGCAACCCCCAAACCAATTGGTGGACACCATTGGTGAGGTGGGCCATTAAGCTAAAGAAGGAGTCATATCAAGCTTGGTTGGCTTGTGGGACTCCTGAAGCAGCTGAGGTGTACCAGCAGGCCAAGCGGAGTGCAGATCGAGTGTGAGAGGAGTTCAGTGAGGCCATGGAACAAGACTTTCAGTCGGCCTCGATGAGATTCTGGCAAACTGTCCGGCGGCTCAGGAGGGGGAAGCAGCTCCTTGTCTAAACTGTGTATGATGGGGATTGGGTACTGCTGACTTCGACTGGGGATTTCGTCGGACGGTGGAAGGGATACTTCAAGGATCTCCTCAATCCCATTGACATGCCTTCCACAGAGGAAGCAGGGCTTGTGGACGAAGGGGGACAACTCGCCTATTACAGGGGCTGAGGTTGCCAAGGTGGTTAAAAATCTCTTTAGTTGCCGGACCCCGGTGGTGGATGAGATTCGCCCTGAGTACCTCAAGGCCCTAGATGTTGTAGGGCTGTCATGCTTGACACGCCTCTGCAACATTGCGTGGAGGTCGGGGGCAGTAAACAAGGGTAGTTGTTCCTCTCATCAAAAAAGGGGACTGAAGGGTGTGCTCCGACTTTAGAGGGATCACACTCCTCAGCCTCTCTTGGAAGGTCTATACCAAGGTACTGCAGAGGAGAGTTCGGCCGTTGGTCAAACCTCAGATTAAGGAGGAGCCTGACATAATGTTGGGCCCAGGGAACACGCACATAGGCTCGAGTGTGATTCAAAAGCTTTATTTAACAGCAACAGGTGCTTGGATGTGTGAGTGTGAGATATGGATAGATTGCAGGAGGACAGGGAGCGCTGAGGGTGGAACAGTTCGCCGTGCAGCCAGGCAACCCTAAGGGCAGAGCAAAGACAAGGGTGAGTGAAGGGTTTCCACCCCGCAGGGTTAACACTCAGTGTGTTGCTTACTTACAGGTGTCGAGGTGGCTGGCATTGGCTAGTCGCAGGTCTCCTGCCTGGAGGACAGCGCCCAGATGCGCGCTCGGCGACGCAAGGAAGGGATGAGCGAGGATGAGATGAGGGAGAGGGAAATCCGAAGCCTGGAGGATCCACCTGTGCACAGGGGAGAATACTGGAGAGCAGGTAAGAAAATAACAGCTTACGTGCGTGAGGAGCGAAGGCGCAGGCCGGGAAGGAACGGTCGTGCACTGGAGTTGGGAGTGTAGATGAGCAGACGGCTCCAGGCCGAGGCTCCAGGCAGACCGGGTTAAATAGTCAGAGGCTGATGAGGCACAGGTGTGCGCGCCACTGAAACAGATGACAGGCGAGAGCGAGTTGTGACAGAGCAATGTGGTTTTCATTCTGGCCATGGCACATTGAACAAGCTCTTTACCCTCATGAGAATCTTCAAGGGTTCGTGGGAGGTTGCCTAACCAGTTTACATGTGTTTTGTGGACTTTGAGAAGACATTTGACCACGTCCCTCATGGTTTTTTGTGGGAGGTGCTTTGGGAGTATGGGGTATCGATCTTGTTGTTTCGAGCTATTTGGTCACTGTACGACCATTGTGAGAGTTTGGTTCGTATTGCCAACACTCCGTCGGACTCACTCCCAGTGAGAGTTGGACTCCACCAGGGCTGCCCTTTGTCACCGATCCTGTTCATATTTTTTATGGACCTGATTTCTAGGCGCAGCCAGGGAATGGAAGGTGTCATGCTTTGTGACCACAGGATCTCATCTCTGCTGTTTGCAGATGATGTTATCCTGCTGGCTTAATCCAGAAATGACCAACAGGTCTTACTGGGATGGTTTGTCGCTGAGTGTGAAGCGGCTGGGATGAGAATCAGTACCTCCAAGTCCAAGTCCATGTTTCTCAGCCAGAAAAAGGTAGATTATCCTCTCCAGGTTGGGGACAAGGTCCTGCCCCAACAGGAGGAGTTTAAGTATGTTGGGGTCTTATTCACGAGTGAGGGGTTAATGGAGTGAGAGATTGACAGACGGATTGGAGCAGCATCTGCAGTGATGTGGACGTTGTACTGGTCTGTTGTGGTGAAGAGGGAGCTAAACTCTAAGGCAAAGCTGTCAATTTACCAGCCAATCTACGTTCCTGCCCTCACCTATGGTCATGAGCTTTGGGTAATGACCAAAAGAACAAGACTGCGGATACAAGTAGCTGAAATGAGCTTTCTTCCTAGGATTGCTTGACTCACCCTTAGAGATTGGGTGAGGAGCTCAGTCAACCGGGAGAGGTTCAGAGTTAAACCACTGCTCCTCCACATTGAAAGGAGTCAGCTGAGGTGGTATGGGTATTTGATCAGGATGCCTCCTGGACGCCTCCCACTTGAGGTGTTTGGACACATCCCATTGGGAGGAGACCCCGGGGCAGACCCAGGACTCGGTGGAGAGACTATGTCTCCCAGCTTGTCTGGGAACCCCTTGGTGTCCTCTTTGAAGAGGTGAAGCAGGTGGCTGGGGAGAGGGAAGTCTGGGATTGTCTGCTTGAACTGCTGCCTCCGCGACCCGGACCTTTGGAAAAGCGGTTGAAGATGGATGGATGGATGGATGGATGTATCTTTTCAACATCAAACCACATTTCAGACACTGTAATTAAGTAAACTTTCCAAAGTGACCCAAGTAATCTTTAATCTTTGTGAAGTTTCTAGTTAGACTTCTACTGTTAAATTGTGTTATTGATAATGCACCTTCCATTTTAATATTACTATTGTAATGTTCATCATTATAATAGTCACAGGTTAAGATAAGATAAGATAAGATAAGATAAGTCTTTATTAGTCTCACAATGGGGAAATTATAGGATTAGAGCAGCAAAGGGATAGCAGCACTCAGAGCAACAGTAAATAACACAAGATAAGAACTGGTTAGCAAAAGCAATAAATACATATACATATGTACACAGTTACAGTATATACACAGTGCAGGAGCATTGCAGTTAGATGGTGTCAATAGCATTACAGTTAGTTAAATTACCTAGCAAAATATAAAATATTGGCAGTATATTTCGCATTGAATGAACAGTGTTGTTGCCGCCTTTGATAATAATTGTAATAGTCTTAGTTGTGTACTGGAGGGGCCAATCTCTGTTGTGCAGAGTTGTGACATTTAATAAGGCCTCTATGAGCAGTATTTTGATTATAAAGTCTGATACCCGTAGGTAGGAAGGACCTGTGGAATCTCTCCCTCCAGCCCTTAGGATGGCACAGCCTACCGCTAAATGAGCTCCTCAGTGCGTTCAACGTGTCCCACATGGGGTAGCACTCAGACTCCAGCAGAGATGACAGCTTAGCCGCCATCCTCCTCTCTCCTATCTCCTCCACTGGGTCGAGGCATCACCCTAGAACAGAGGAACAGAGCTGGCTTTTTTGATCAGTCTGTTCAGTCTCTTCCTGTCGGCTGCTGTAATGCCACTGCCCCAGCAGACCACTTCATACATAATAGTTGATGCCACCACAGAATCATAGAAGGTCTTCAGGAGTGCTCGCACTCTCCAAAAGACCTGAGTAACCTCAGGAGGAACAGCCTCCTGAGGTTAAGTGAATATTGTTATAAAAATTGCTTTCTAGGTTTATATGAAATTCAGTTTCATACAGTTTATATTATGAATAGTCAGAAATTTCAAATTTCAAGTACTCATGTGCACTACAGAGTATATGCAGCTGATCTCCAGCAATATCTTTGTAGAGATCATGTATCTCTTGCTCAGTAGAACCATTGAATGGGAACTGATATTCCTCTTCTGACTACATGACTCACTAAATGGTAGCATCCACATCACACTCAATCATCCATCAAACTTAATGTTTATCATTGGCTTATCCATATTCATTCATCATTTGTATTTTTCCAATTCTTTAAGTTCTTTAATCATGATGACCTTGGCCTCCTCCCAAGACCCACTGAGCCTTGTCATGACTTTACAGTTTCTTCTCCATGTTGATTGGATCTTGTTTTGTTTTCAGAGAATATGAAATTCTCTGGCAATGTCCGCATTCTTCTTGATAAGATGTTCATTCAAATAAACACCAGTACCTTTTAGCTTCCTTGCCTGCTTTAAAAAGTCAATTTTATTGTTTTTTTCTGATGTACAAAACAATTTTCTGTACTATTACTACACATGTGGCTTGACTATCCTTATGGGGAAGGGCATAGCAAGCTTCTATGTGGCTACTGTGTGTTGGCATACCCTTACTTTCCAAAAAAAGTAAGAACTTGCCTTTCTAATGTTTGCAGCTCCTCCATCTGGGCTTCTTCTGCACCGTTAGCACAAGCTCCAGCTGCAGTCCTAGCACAGGTTTGGTATGTAATATCTAGTCCGCTTATGATTATGTCTTCCCTTTGCATGTATTGTTCAACATCATCAAGTTTGTTTTAGATCCTCAATCATCTTATCCCTTTCATTAATAATATTCTTTAGTTGACTGATTTCATTCATCATGTCCAGTATCAGGCTCTGCTATTTAGCCACTTTACTCAGTTCCTCAGATTAGCTATAGCTAACGCCACAGCTAGTCATAGCTAACACTGATACAAAGGAGCGACTCTGTCCCCGGTTCGTCTCACCGACCCGGCATCGGCCCAGGCGATGACGGCTGAGCCTCCCGCACAGATTCTTAGAATCTTGTGATTGGGGTTCGGCAGAGGAACTAACTGAGGCAACAGCTGGACAGGAGCTGGATTAGAGCTCAACTACAGCAGTGGTAGGAGACGGGGAACAGTGGAGGAGCTGCCGGGGCCCCAGCTGGATAGGAGCCGGATCGGAGTTCAATTACAGTGGCAGGGCTCAGCAGAGGAGCTACCAGGACCCCGGCTGTACAGGAGCCAGATCAGGAGCTCAATTACAGCGGCAGTAAGCAGTAGGACTAGCAGCGGAGGGGGCTAGCTGAGGCCCCAGCTGGATTCGAGGTTGGCTGGATCGGATACCGGCGACACCAGCAGAGATTGTTTTATTATCATCAGGTCAGTAAAAAATGCCACCAAAGAAGGAGGAAATGGAAGAGATTAAAAAATCTCTGAACTTCATGTCAGAAGAACTGACCAAAGTGGCCAATCAACAGTCTAAACTATTAGAGCTAATGGAGGAAGTCTGAGAATTGAAATTAACAATTAAGGAAAGAGACAAAAAAAATTGCAGACTTGGAGCGACGCATCGAGGATCTTGAACAATATTCTCGTATGAATGATTTAATTATTAGTGGACAAAGCATTAAATACCAATCATATGCCAATGCTAAAGCAGGAATGAGAGGGGAGGAGTCTCCCCTAAGTGAATCAGTCTTCCTGGAAAACCAGGTGCTTCAGTTCCTTGAAAGCAGAAACATAAAGGTTGAAGTAAATGTGATTTCAGCCTGTCATACTTTACCCAGACAGGATAATAAAACAAATAAATCAATTGTGATGTGCTTTGTGAACAAAAGGGTAAAGAATGACATACTGAGGCAGGCCAGAAAGCTATGGGGAACAGAAGTTTACCTAAATGAACATTTAACAAAGACTAATACTAAAATAGCACGGCAAGCACGGATGCTGAAAAGACAAAACAAGATACAAGCAACATGGACAAGAAACTGTAGAGTTTGGATCAAACTAAATGGAACACCTGAGGAAGCAAAGGCCTTAATAATAAGAGATCTCACTGACTTAAATAAATATAGATGAACACTGATTAAGAAAATTAAGAGACTATGATAATCCATATCCACACACATGGCAAGAACAGTTCTTTTGACATACCATGTCAATGTACTTTAAGAAAACAAAACAAAACAAAAAAACTTATGACTGACTTTGGTAGACATCAATCATTCCCAGTTGCAGGAAGTCATTTGACACTGAGTGAGGAAATTCAGACTGAAAATATGCCATTATGCAGAACATAAACAACAAGAGATGGAGAATGATATTGATCCTGATAACCACTTCTTCAATAATATTCATAATCACTGTGAATATTAAATCGGCCCTTAGTCACTTGTACAGTGTTATAAATAAACAGCAGCAGGCCTATCCCAAGGGTGTTCACATCATAGCTGGTGATTTTAATCAAGCATACTTGAAAACTGTGCTGCCTAATTTCACACAGTATGTGAAATGTGCCACTAGGGGAAAGAATTGTCTTGATCAGGTGTATTCAAACCTGAAGCATGCCTACAGAGCTGTGCCGTGTCCACATCTTGGCCTGTCGGACCATCAATCATTGCTCTTCATCCCAGCATACACCCCCCTCAGGAGAACTGCTAGACCTACTATAAAAGAACATCATAACATGGCATGAGGGAGCTCTTTCTCAGCTACAGGACTGTTTTTCAAACACTTTATGGGATTTATTCAAGAATGAGGATCTGGAAATGTACACACATACTGTATTATGCTACATCACCTACTGTGTCAACCAGGTGACTGTGGAAAAACACATTAGGATTTTTCCTAACCAGAAGCCTTGGATGACAAAAGAAGTCCGAGCCTGTGATAAAGCCTTCAGGTCAGGGGATACAGATCTGTATAGCACCGCCCGGGCTAATCTGAAGAAAGGCATTAAGGAGGCTAAACAGGCCTATAAGAGGAAAGTTGAGGACCATTTTTCTGATAATGATTCGAGACGAGTATGGCAAGGCTTTCACCATATCACAAACTATAAGGGCAGCAGCATCATTTCAGTGACATCAGCGCCTCACTGGCAGAAGAATTGAACTGCTTTTTTGCACGGTTTGAGGCAAACACACCTTGCCCGGACCCACTGACGTTATTGAATGCCAGCTCTGATGTGCTTACCCTGCAGGATCATGAGGTGAGACAAACACTGGGAGAAGTTCACCCGAGAAAGGCTACTGGTCCCGATGGAGTGCCAGGAAAGGTGCTCAGAGCATGTGCAGATAAGCTATGCTCTGTTTTGACTGACATTTTTAATTTGTCTCTCAAGGCAGCCTTTGTTCCACAGTGTATAAAATCTGCAGTCATTATTCCTGTGCCTAAAAAAACATATTATCAGCAGTCTAAATGACTGTCAACCAGTAGCATTAACACCCATTATTATGAAGTGCTTTGAGAAAATGGTATTGAAACATCTTTTGCCTAGTCTTCCCCCAGACTTTGATCGGTACCAGTTTGCCTACAGGTGGAGCAGATCCACTGAAGATGCTATTGCTACAGCTCTCCACTCAGCATTCAGCCATTTAGAAGATAAGGGGAGCTATGTAAGAATGTTGTTTGTGGACTATAGCTTGGCATTTAATACGATTATTCCCAACATTCTCATCACTAAATTGCTTCAGCTTGGTCTGCCTACTCACACTTGCAGCTGGATTAAGGACTTCCTAACAAACTGAGCACAGACTGTTAGACTTGGACCCCATTCCTCCTCTACAGTCATGCTTAACACAGGCTCACCACAGGGCTGTGTGTTGAGCCCCACTTTGTATTCATTGTACACATATGACTGCATACCTGTTCATCCCACAAACATTATAGTGAAGTTTGAAGATGACACAACAGTAGTGGGGCTCATATCAGGAGGAGATGAGTCTGCATACAGAGATGAGGTCCAGAAACTGGTGAGATGGTGCTCAGATAGTAATCTGCTATTGAATACAAAAAAAAACAAAATAACTCATTATTGATTTTAGGAAGCATAGCAGTGAGCCGCCTCCTCTATATGTAGGCAAGGGGTGTGTGGAGAGGGTGGAGGCTTTTAAGTTTCTGGGTGTTCATATTTCTCACAACCTTACCTGGGCAGTTAACACCATAGCTACAATTAAAAAGGCTCAACAACGTTTACACGTTTTGAGGATCTTCAAGAGGAATGGCCTGAATGCACAGTTGCTGGTTTTATTTTATCGCTCTGCTATTGAGAGCATTTTGTCATATGGAATCATGGTTTGGTATGAGGGCTGTTCAGCTGCAGACTGCAAAGCCTTCCAGAGAGTGATCAAGACTGCACAAAAAAAAAAAAAAAAAAAAAAAAAAAGTCACTGGCTGTTCTCTCCCTTCTCTGGAAGAGATTTCCAGGTCTCGGTACCTCAACAGAGCTACTGCCATTATTAAAGACTGCACTCATCCAGGCCATGATTTCTTTCACTTGCTCCTCTCAGGAAAGTGGTACAGATCCCATAAAACCCAGACTACCAGGTTTAATCATAGTTTTTTCTTAGCAGCAGTATGTATTTTGAACAGACATATGTAACACATACAGACTGCTGATGTTATTTTATGTTATTCTGTGGCAATAACCTTGTGTGTATAAGATGGTCTTTATTTATTTATCGCTCAGTATGTTTTTATTATTGCTATGTACAAAGTGTATTCAGCTTTTTAAGTATTATTGTTTTAAGCATTATTTATTGTTGTAATTATGAGAATGTCAAATGCATGAGTGAACTGTGAGTGTGATAGCTTGTTTCAGGGAGCAGTATCTCAATTTCATTGCATTGCCCTTTTTTTAGCAATGGAATGACAATAAAGGCACTTTGACTTTGACTTTGACTTTGATAAGTTAGTCGAGCTGTACAATAATATAACTAGTAAGAAAATGGTTGTAATCTGTGGAGACTTCAATATTGATTTACTAAATCCATTTCAACAAAATGTAATTACAGAGGTCATGAATTCTATGTACAGTATGAGTCTATATCCCACAATAACACATCCCAGTAGAATCACAGTTCACACTGCTACACTTATCGATAACCTGTTTGTTAATATTATTGATGAGAAAATAGATAGTGGATTATTGATAAATGACATAAGTGACCATTCGCCAGTCTTTGAACTTATCCATGGCCACACGGGGGCCAATACAGGAGAAAAAAAAAAAAAAAAAAAAAAAAAAAAAAAACTTTAAAATCTTTCAGATACAAATCACAAAATTCAATCAGTTCTTTTAAAGAAGACCTGCTGAAGCAATACTGGACAGCAGTCTATGTATCAGATGTAAATGAAGCCTATGACACATGCAGGAACATTGTAACCACTCTTTATCCATCCATCCATCCATCCATCCATCTTCTACCGCTTTTCCGGAGGTCCGGGTCGCGGAGGCAGCAGTTCAAGCAGAGAAGCCCAGACTTCCCTCTCCCCAGCCACCTGCTCCAGCTCTTCAGAGGGGATACCAAGGCATTCCCAGACCAGCTGGGAGACATAGTCTCTCCACCGAGTCCTGGGTCTCCTCTCAGTGGGACGTGCCTGAAACACGTCAAGTGGGAGGCGTCCAGGAGGCATCCTAATCAGATGCCCATACCACCTCAACTGACTCCTTTCAATGTGGAGGAGCAGCGGTTCTACTCTGAACCTCTCCCGGTTGACTGAGCTCCTCACCCTATCTCTGAGGGTGAGTCCAGCAATCCTACGGAGAAAGCTCATTTCAGCCGCTTGTATCCGCGATCTCGTTCTTTCGGTCATTACCCAAAGCTCGTGACCATAGGTGAGAGTAGGAACGTAGATTGACTGATAAATTGACAGCTTTGCCTTAGACCTAAGCTCCCTCTTCACCACAACAGACCGGTACAACGTCCGCATCACTGCAGATGCTGCTCCAATCCGTCTGTCGATCTCTTGCTCCATTCTCCCCTCACTCGTGAACAAGATCCCAAGATACTTAAACTCCTCCACTTGGGGCAGGAGCCTGTCCCCACCCCGGAGAGGACAATCCACCTTCTTCCGGCTGAGGACCATGGACTCGGACTTGGAGGTGCTGATTCTCATCCCACCACTCTTCATGAAAAAAAAAAAAAAAAATGTCCATTAGAAAAGAAAAAGCTTAAAGAGAAACTTGTCAACAAGCCATGGTTAACCAAAGGATTACAAAAAGCATGTAAAAAGAAAAATTCATTATATAAATCTTTTCTAAAGAAAAGGACAAAAGAAGCAGAGCAGCAGTATAAAACATACAAAAATAAGTTAATATATATAATGAGATGTAGTAAAAGAGACTATTACAGTAAAGCACTAGAGAAAAGCAGAGATAACATTAAAATATATGAACAGTACTTAAGAATATTCTTGGAAATTAAAACAGAAATACAAGCTACCCAACCAATCTTTCAAAAAAAAAAAAAAAAAAAAAAACAGACTCAGAGTTTGAATGCAGTCTCATCTGCAGATGAAATTGATAAATTTTTTGTTAACATTGGTCCTAATTTGGCTCGAGAAATACCCATTACGGCATCTACAGGTGATACAATAAGCAAAAACACTGCTATAAATGATTCCATTTTCATAAAGAACACAGACGAGAGAGGGGTCATTGAAACTGTTAAATCATTTAAAAGTAAAACATCTACAGATTGTGATGGTATTGATATGCTTTTAGTCAAAACTATCATGGAATGCTTAGTGAATCCACTGATGCATATCTGTAACCTGTCTCTCCAAACAGGTATATTTCCCAGTCCAATGAAAATAGCTGAAGTAATTCTGATATACAAGACGGTTGACAGAGGGGAATTTTCAAACTGTAGACCTATTTCACTATTGCCACAATTTTCCAAGACACTTGAAAAAATATTCTGTGAGAGAAGTGACAACTTCATAATGAAGAATAATTTTTTTGTGTGAGCAGCAATATAGGTTCAGACACAACAGGACAACTGCATTTGCTCTAATGGAATTTATAGAAAAAAATATCAACTGCCATTGAAAATAAAGAGTATTCAGTTGGGGTATTCCTGGATCTTAAAAAAGCATTTCATACAGTGGATCATAATTTATTATTAAAGAAACTACAAAATTATGGTATTGGGGGGTAGCACTGTCCTGGTTATGTAGTTACTTAAAGAATAAATATCAGTATGTATGTGTTGGTAACAAAAACTCACAGTTACTGAAGGTTACTTGTGGAGTCCCACAGGGTTCAGTTTTGGGGCCATTGCTATTCAATATGTATATAAATGATATTTGTAAAGTTTCGGAAAAAAAGATTTAATATTGTTTGCAGATGACACTAATTTATTATGCAGTGGAAGCAATTTGGAACATCTTTTGGATACACTCAGAAAGGAATTAGGAAAGCTTATACTGTGGTTTGATTCCAACAAATTAACGCTCAATTTAAGTAAGACAAAATTTAATATTTTTAACAACCATCACAACTCAGTATCTAAACTCAGTGTAAATGACATGGTTGTAGACCCAGTGAACAGACTCGGACACCGAAATAGATACAATTATATTTATTAACAACAATGTGTGGATGTGAGTGTGTGGATGTGTGATCTTGCAGCAGCTGGGGGAGAGCAGAACGTTGTACGACCTGGCAAACCTATGGACAAACAGAGGCAGGACAGTTAGTAACAATACAGGTGGAGATGCGCAGTTTAATCCTGGGCTTACTGTTTGCAGAGATGTAGTGATGCTCAGGATCAGCTTGGTGGCTATGGTCAGAAGGACAGTGTCCACTGATCCGACTGCTGCTTGAAGAGGGTGAATAAGTGTCAAATGGAGTTGTGTGGCTCGGCCTGCCGCCAGGGAGGAGAGAGGTCCTCCGCCACAGAGCTCCGCCTCTGCACAGGGGACTGAGAGTGGATTAGGGAGAATGAGCAATGGCTTACTTGGGTAATGGAGGCTTCCTTCCTGACGCCAGCTGGCAGAGGGTTGGAAGCAAGGACAAAGGCAGGCTGAGGCTAGGAACTCTGGAACAACGAAGAAGGTGTGAGTGGGTCTCATGAAGGTTGACAGACAACTCCACACGGATCCCAGGGCAGCGTGTTTTAAATAGTCCAGGCCGTGACACCTACCTGGGTGTGCCCGATGGAAGTCCCTGATGAGATCTTTATCCAACCTGAAGGAGGGACGCACCCAGGACCTCCATTCCGGCCTGTAGCCTTCCCAGTCCACCAGATATTGCAGGCCGCGACCCCGGCGGCGGACGTCTAGGATGGCATTGACCTTCCACGCCGGGTCGCCGTTGATCACCATCGGCGGAGGTGGAGACCTGGGAGGGTGACACAGAGGGCTGGAACAGAAAGGTTTAACCTGCAACACATGGAAAGTAGGGCAAATACAGACGGGGGGAGGGCTAGGTTCACAGAAACAGGGTTGATGATGCGCGTAATAGGAAACGGCTCAATAAACTGCTGGGACATCTTCTTAGCCTCTGCCTTCAGATTAATGTCCTTTGTGGATAGCCATACCTGCTGACCCACCCGGTAGGGAGGGGCTGATGTCCTGTGATGGTTGGCAACCGTGGAGTTGCGCACAGCCATGCGCCATAGCGTGGTCTGGGTTGCTCTCAACAGCCGGTGGCAGCACCTCAGGTGAGCCCGGACGGACGGGAGAGCGATGTCCCCCTCCTCTTCAGGTAACAGCGGGGGACTGTAGCCCAACGAAGCCTTGAATGGGGACATGCTGATTGCTGAAGAGACCGTTGTGTTGTGAGTGTATTCGATCCACGGGAGGTGGGTGCTCCAGGATGCCGGGTCGGCAGTGGCGACACACCGCAAAGCAGCCTCCAGTTCCTGTTTCGCCCACTCACACTGCCCGTTGCTCTGAGGATGGTATCCGGAGGACAGGGTTACTGTAGCCCCAAGGGCGTTGCAAAAAGACCTCCAAATCTGGGAGATGAATTGAGGTCCATGGTCGGAGACGATGTCTAGGGGAATCCCGTGTAACCTCACCACGTGTTGGATGAGCAGGTCCGCCGTCTCCTTCGCCATAGGCAGCCCTTGCAAGGGAATGAAGTGGGCGGCCTTGGAGAACCTATCCACAATGGTGAGGATTACCTTATGATGATTAGAAGGACGAAGACCGGTGACAAAGTCCAACACCACATGGGACCAGGGCCTGCCGGGAATAGGGAGGGAGTGGAGCAGACCGGCTGGAGAAGAGGACGACATCTTGCCAGCGGCGCACTGGGGGCAGGTGTGGATGTATTCACCGATGTCTTTCTGGAGAGACGGCCACCAAAACGTCCTCTGTAATAGCACCACTGTGCAAGCCCTCCCAGGGTGGCACGAGAACCTGGAAGCATGGGCCCAGTGGATGACTTCACCTCGAACGGCAGGTGGAACGAATAGTCTCTCGGCTGGCCCTCTGTCTCGGTCCGGTTCGACGTCCAGTGCCTTCAAGACCTTCTCTTTAATGCCCCACGAGAGGGCGCCCACGATACATGATAGAGGAAGGATGGGGTGTTCCGTCTTCTCTATAACGTCTGAGGCGAACTGTCTGGACAGGGCATCAGGTTTGGTATTCTTGGACCCGGGACGGTACGTGATGGTAAAGT
This sequence comes from Pholidichthys leucotaenia, assembly GCA_020510985.1. Classification (NCBI taxonomy): domain Eukaryota; kingdom Metazoa; phylum Chordata; class Actinopteri; order Cichliformes; family Pholidichthyidae; genus Pholidichthys; species Pholidichthys leucotaenia. The sequence goes on from CM035840.1 coordinate 283,862,134, forward strand.
CGAAATGTCCTAAGAACAGGGACCAGTGGGCTTGGCACGCATTCAGATGCTTGGCCATCCTGAGGTACTCCAGGTTCTTGTGGTCCATCCAGACCACAAACGGCTGGGAGGCCCCCTCCAACCAATGACGTCACTCCTCCAGCGCAAGCTTGACCGCTAGGAGCTCCCTGTCTCCAATGTTGTAGTTACGCTCGGCTGGAGACAACCATCGAGACAAGAATGCACAGGGCCAAATCTTGCCATCCGTCGGGGAACGCTGGGATAGGACGGCTCCGACCCCCGAGTCCGAGGTGTCCACCTCCACTAGGCACTGGAGTGCGGGATCCATCTGAGCCAGAATGGGAGAGGCCAAGAACTGTCCTTTAAGATCAGCAAAGGCCGCAACCGCCTCCTCAGTCCACTTCGAGGAAATAAGATGGGTCAGGGAGAGAGCAGTGATGCTATAAGTCTTGATGAAGCGGCAGTAGAAATTGGCGAACCCCAAAAACTGCTGAAGTTGTTTCCTGGAAGAGGGGGTGGGCCAATCTACCACCGCTTTTGCCTTACTGGGGTCTGGGATGATCTCATTGTGGGAGATGATAAAGCCCAGGAAGGATGTCTTGGATGCGTGGAAGTCGCACTTCTTGGCTTTGACAAATAATTTGTTTTCCAGGAGTCATTGCAAAACTTGCCTCACATGCACCCAATGCTCGTCCAAGGACTGCAAGAAAATAAGAATGTCATCAAGATAAACAAAAAAAAACCAGAAAATCCCTCAGCACATCATTGATCAACCGCTGGAATACAGTGGGGGCGTTGGTCAGCCCAAATGGCATGACAAGATACCCAAAGCAACCGCTGGGGGTCCGGAACCCCGTCTTCCATTCATCACCTTCCCAGATCCGGACCAGATGGTAGGCGTTCTGTAGATCCAGCTTGGTGAACCAGGAAGCCCCCTGGAGGGAATCAAATGCCGAGTTAACAAGAGGCAGGGTGTATTTGTCCTTGATAGTGATGTTATTCAATTCTCTGAAGTCAATGCATGGCCTCAATGAACCGTCCTTCTTTCCCACAAAAAAAAAAAAGCCCCCACCGCTGAGGATGACGGCTGAATTATGCCAGAGTTTAATGATTCTTTAATATAAGCCTCCTTGACTTCCCGCTCCGGAGGTGACAGGCTGTATAGGCAACTTGACGGCAGCGGGGCTCCGGCACAGAGGTTGATGGCGTAGTCATATAGTCATATGGGCGGTGAGGGGGGAGGGAAAGGTCCTGAGTCTTGTTGAAGGTGGCCCCAAGGTCGTGATACTCCGGGGGAATCTTGGACAGATCGGGGGGAGGGGTGGTGGGAGCACTCCGGGGCATGGACGGCGGGCAAGTAGCCGATTGAAGACAGGCACCGAGACAGAATGAACTCCACGATAACACACTCCCAGAGTGCCAGTCAATGGAGGGATTATGTAGCCGTAACCAGGGATACCCGAGAATAACCGGAGAGGAGGAAGCCGGCAACACAAAGAACATCTAAAAAAAAAAAAAATTCAGTTTCTCCCGATATTACCAGATATAATGACGGTCACTGGGAGGGTCTGCAGGAATACAGTAGTGAGGGGGTATTTGGACAGGGCGATGAGCTTAAGTGGGATTTTGAGCGATTGGCAGGGGAGACCCAATCTGGTTGCCAGTTTCCCCGAGATGAAGTTCTGCTCTGCCCCCGAATCAATCAGTGCATGTGTCTCTATTTCAGTCTGTTTATGAATGAATCGAATAGGAAGAAGTAACCTGGATAGGGGATTAGATTGAGGTGAGTGTGTGAGTCCCCCTACTGCGACGCACGGACTCCTCCTTTTGGCCAGGACATGACACTACCTCATGCTCCTCGCTCCCACAGTAAAGACCCAACCCCAGCTTGTGGCTGCGCTGTTTCTCCGCCGGAGGTAATTTGGACTGCCCCACTACCATTGGTTCTGAGGCTTCCATGGATTCAGAAGGAGGTAGGGCCAATAGGGAAGGCTGAGGGGAGTGGCAATATTGGGAACCCGAGTGACTGGAAGACCTACGTTCTGCTGCCCGTTCCCTTAATCTGTTATCAAGACTGATGGCCAGGGAGATTAACTCAGAGAGCCTATTTGGTTTCTCTAGGCGAGCCAACTTGTCCCGCAGGCTAGGGTTAAGACTCTTAATAAAAAAGCTGCAGAGCAAGGCATCCTCCCACCCCACCTCTGTGGCCAGCACCTGGAAGTCAACAGCATAGTCTGCCACTGACTGAGTTCCCTGTCTAAGATTAAGCAGCCGGGAGTTAAGCACACTATCACGGTCGGAGTGGTCAAACACCTCCTTGAATTCACAGACAAATTGATTATAAGTCATCTTATCATAGTTTGCCCTAGCCATGACGGCATAGGCCCAAGCTAGCACTCGTCCCTCTAACAAATTAATCATATAGCCAATCTGGCTGTGGTCTGTGGAGAAGTCCCGGGCACCCGCTGAAACACTATCTCGCACTGCATAATAAATCCCCGAGCCTCCCTTAATTTACCACTGAAACAGGTGGGAGTGGGGAAGGGAGTTAGCCGAAAAGAGGTGCCCTGGCCGGGTGGGGGGCTAGCGGGAGCCGAGAAACTCCTAGGGGCCGAAGGAGCAGGAGGAAACTACTGCGGGCCTGCCAAACGATCCAACCGGTCCATTAAATGGGTTAATTGTGTTAAAATGATCTGTTGTTGATAAGCTAACTGATCTACCCGGGTCTCGAGGTTGTTAACCTTGTGCGTTAGCACACTGTCAGCTAGGTCGTTTTGGCAGAGTTATACTGACATGGTTGTAGACCCAGTGAACAGACTCAGACACCAAAATAGATACAATTATATTTATTAACAATAATGTGTGGATGTGAGTGTGTGGATGTGTAATCTTGCAGCAGCTGGGGGAGAGTAGAACATCGTACGACCTGGCAACCCTATGGACAAACAGAGGCAGGACAGTTAGTGGCAATACAGGTGGAGATACGCAGTTTAATCCTGGGCTTACTGTTTGCAGAGATGTAGTGACGCTCAGGTTCAGTTCGGCGGCTACGGCCAGGAGGACAGCGTTCACTGATCCGGCTGCTGCTTGTAGAGGGTGAATACGTGTCAAGTGGAGTTGTGTGGCTCGGTCCGCCGCCACGGAGCTCTGCCTGTGCACAGGGGACTGAGAATGGATTAGGGAGAATGAGCAATGGCTTACTTGGGTAATGGAGGCTTCCTTCCTGACGCCGGCTGGCAGAGGATTGGAAGCGAGGACGAAGGCAGGCTGAGGCTAGGAACTTTGGAACAACGAAGAAGGCGTGAGTGGGTCTCATGAAGGTTGACAGACAACTCCGCATGGATCCCAGGGCACAGTGGTTTAAATAGCCCAGGTCGTGATGAGGAACAGGTGTGTGCGCAGCTGACGGGAATGAGCAGCTAGAGCAGACCAATACAGTAAATGGTATAGAGACTGAAAGGGTATCCAAAATTAAATTTCTTGGAGTAATAATTGATAATAAACTATATTGGAAGTCACATATTAATTATATTAAAGGTAAAATATCCAAATCAATTGCAATACTAGGGTGGTGCAGTGGTGCAGTGGTTAGCACTGCACCAGCACAGCAACTCACCCTTGGCCATGGGATCCCTGGTTCGATCCCAGCCCCTGACCAACAGTGATCTGTGTGGAGTTTGCATGTTCTCCCCGTATCTGCATGGGTTTACTCCGGGATTTCTCCGGTTTCCTCCCCCAGGCCAAAAACATGCAGGTTAGGTTAATTGGAGACTCTAAAGTTGCCCTAGGTGTGAATGTGTGTGTGTGAATGGTTAAGGGATAGCGCCGTACCGTGGCTGCTTCATCCATCCAGGTGGATGCCCTCAATTTCCCCTCTGGGGATCAATAAAGTATACAAAATCCAAAAAAAAAATACTACACAGAGTGAAATATTTGCTGAATCAACCCACACATTATATACTTTGTGTCTGTTGCTCCCCTGGGTAGCGGCCCAGGAGGAGGAAACGTGCATGTGGAAGTTAACTCTCCAACCTGTGATAGAGAATCAGCAAAACACGTTTCGTTATTTCACACAAGGAGTTTTATTCTTCGTACTCCAGTGCGTGAGTCTACTCTCTATCACTGTGCGACATGTGCCATCTATTGGTCGGCGTATGGAACTGCACTCAACTCACATGAGTTATAATGGAACCAGGTGGATTACAAATGCATTGTAGAAAAATAAACAATTAAGGAATAACATAAAATTGTAGGGGTGCCTGTTTTTCTTAAATTTTCTTATCCAAATGTCTTCTTCACCTCTTACATAACTATTAACTATTTCCAACCCTCTACACTCTCCCCCACTTCAAATAAATGTCTCCCGACATTTCATGTTCTAGGGTGACTTAATGCATGAGAGTGTACCAATTATAACCATGGGACTGAGGTTGGGTGAGGTAGTGGAATGGCATATAGTTTTGAGTTAGCGGCACAGGGGTAGGGAGTAGGACAGGTCTTACGTCTGCAGTCCAAGGCTGGTACGATGGCTGTCCCAGGACGTCGTAGGTCAGTCTCTCTACTGGCCTTGCTCTCCGCTGTGACCTTCTCAGTTCCTCCTGTTCTCTATCCATCACCTCCACTTGTCCTTGACGTTCTTCCTGCAGCAAAGCTGGTCCATCCATTTGCTCCTCAGCATCCTGCTGAACGGGGATCGGTTCCTGCCTTACTGGTGGGCAGAACTCTCTAGCTGTCGCTCGAAGCCTTTGCTGATTTTGAGGATTTTGCTCTGGCATGACAGGTACTGGTTGCTGAGTGTTTTGGTCTGGGAGATTTGAGGCATTTTGCTGACGATTTACGGGTCTGTGACATGGGATTTGGCTATGGAGGTTGTAGCGGTAAGTATTTTCCTCTTCTTCCTCCCAGCTGTCATTGTCTGTGTTGTCACTGTTAGGATTTGTCTCTGTCCTCTTCTTCCGTTTCTGTTTTGTCTTTTCTTTTGCAGGCAGTTCTTCTTCTAAAGGCAAGTCATTTACAGGCAACAGCAGGTTTCTGTGTAACACTCGCATCACTTGGCTGCCTCTCTCTGCTTGTACTTTATAGACTGGTCCATCTCCCACTCTCTCAACTACGCGATGTACTGCTGACTCCCAGTAAGCGGGCAGTTTCCCTGGGCCTCCTCTTTCAGAGAGGTTTCTGACCAACACCCTGTCACCTGGTTGGAGTGTGACACCTTTTAAGCGTTTGTCGTACTGCTTTTTGCCTTTATCTGAAGACTTTTGACTGTTTTCTGCAGCGATTTTGTAAGCAACACGCATCCTATCAGCCCATTTTTTTGCGTAGGTTTGATGGCTGTGTGTGTCAGTGTCTTTTGTCTGGTTCAATAGTAGATCTACAGGCAACCTTGGGATTCTGCCATATAAGAGGAAAAATGGAGAATAGCCTGTTGACTCGTGTCTTGTACAATTGTAAGCATGTACAATTTGGGGTAGGTGATCCTTCCATTCACTTTTTTTCTCCTCCTGTAGGGTACAAAGCATTTGGAGTAGTGTACGATTCAGGCGCTCCACGGGGTTGCCCTGCGGATGGTATGGAGTGGTTCGTGAGTGAGAAATTCCAGACAGTTGTTGTAATCTGTGGAAGAGACTGTTTTCAAACTCACGTCCCTGATCGTGATGCAACTTCTCAGGGTACCCGAAACGAGGAATAAAATCCTGAAATATCTTTTCTGCAGCTGTTTTGCCTGATTTATTCCTTGTAGGGTATGCCTGTGCGAAACGAGTGAAATGGTCCACTAGTACGAGGATGTACTCATACCCTCCTTTACTTGGCTCAAGGTGTAAGTAGTCGATGGAGATTAACTCAAAGGGAGCACTGGTTGTGATAGAGCCCATTGGAGCTCTCTGGGGAACATTTGGGCATTTTTGTTTGATGCACGGACATTTTTTTGTTACATAATCTTCAACATCTTGTTGCATACATGGCCAATAGAAACGCTCACGGGCCAGATGTATCACCTTATCACACCCTATATGACCCATGTCATTGTGTAAACTCTTTAACACCATCGGCTTTAGCTGTTCAGGTAGGACAAGTTGTTTGCTGTGCTCTGTCTTTCTGTACAATAATCCATTGTCAACTTCCAACTTGTTCCACTCATACAGTAGTCTCCGTGTCCGTTTACTCATTGTCCGTCTATCTTTATCGTTTGGTGTCCATCCTTTGAGTTTGAGTGAGATTACTTCTCTAATTGACTCATCGTCTTGTTGAGCAGCATTGATGTCTTTAGGCGTCATGCTCAAAACACTGTCAGTTGGCACATTGTTGTCATTAGAACTCAGTTGTAACGCAGCTATCCATGGCACATCACTGTTTTGTGCTGCCTTGCTCCCTTGCCACACTGCGGACACTACTTCCGGTAAAACTGTCTCTGTGAACTCATTCATTTGCTCTTGCAGATCTAATGGGTGTCTGGACAACATATCTGCATCTGCATTCCTTTTCCCTGGCCTATACTTGATATCAAAATGGAAGTCAGCCAACTCCCCGACCCACCTATGACCCACTGCATTCAACCTGGCTGAACTGAGGACATAGGTTAAAGGATTGTTATCTGTATAAACAGTAAAAGTCGGTGCATAATACAGATAGTCACGGAATTTGTCGCAGATGGCCCACTTGAGAGCTAGAAACTCTAGTTTACCGGAATGTAAGTGATAATTCTTCTCGGCCGGTGTGAGAGTTCTGGATCCATAGCCAATCACCTTAAGTTTGTTTTCTTGTTTTTGATACAAGATGGCTCCCAGGCCTTTGTTTGACGCATCTGTATGCAATACAAATGGAAGGTCCAAATTGGGATAGGCTGGAATGGGAGGATTAGTCAGAATGTCCACAAATCTTGACACAACTCCCTGATGTTCACTGGTCCATATTATTGGTGTGCGAGAAGGAAGCTGGTTTCTGTCTCCTTTCTTTGTTTGTCCTTTACTCCTTTTTGGTGCTGGTTTATTGTCATTGCTTGTTTCATTAGTGCTCTGGAGGAGTTCGAACAAGGGTCTCGCCAGACGTGAAAAATCTTGAATAAATGATCGGTAATAACTGAGAAAACCCAGTAACGTTCTGAGTTCTCCGACTGTGCGAGGGTTCTTGTCTTTCAGAGCGAACACAGCATCCAAGTCTTTTGGGTCAATCTGGACTCCTTCTCCCGACACTAGCCTACCCAGGTAGCATACTTGGTTTTTGAACAGTTCACATTTGGCTGGCCGAAGTTTTATGCCGTGTTGTCGCATTTTGCACAAAACCTGTTTAAGGTGTTCTACGTGCTCATCAAAGGTTTTGGAGTAACACAGTACATCGTCCAAGTAAGGCACGCAACACTCGTCTCTGATCCCTTCTAACACCCCCTCCATACACCTTTGGAATGCGGCCGGTGCGTTTGACAACCCGAATGGAACCCGCACCCACTCGTATAGTCCCCAGGGTGTGCTAAAAGCAGTTAAATGTCTTGACTCCTCACTTACAAAACCCTGATGGTAGGCACTTCCCTGATCCAATATGGAAAACCAGGAGTTACCCCCAAGACTGTCCAGTAGATCTTGTATCCGTGGTAACGGATGCCTGTCAGGTATGGTTTTTCGGTTCAGCTCACGAAAATCAACACACAAGCGCAAAGTATTGTCCTTTTTACGCACACACACTACTGGCGACGAGTTGTTTGACAGTGATTTCCTGATCCAGCCCCTGCTTAAAAGGTTTTGAACATACTCCTTCACCTCTTTATACAGTGGTCTTGGAATGGAGTTGTAACTTTTCTGCACGGGTGTGTTGTCAGTGGTGTTGATTTTTAGCTGTAGTCCAGGAATACATCCAATGTCTCCTTTATCATGAGCAAACGCATCAGACTGTTCATAGAGCATCTGCCGAACCACCTCCCGATCACCCTCTGAGAGATGGTCTAAATTGACATTAGGGTGCCATCTCAGGTGTGAGGGGGCAGTGCTTAATGTTTCTTCACCCTCACCTTGACTGTCACATGTCACTTGAGCAGAGTGACAAAATGGCTTGTCTGTAGTTTTGGTTGCATTTTCAGCACTGGAACAAACATTTACAGGTTTGTATTCAGTGATCTCTGAAATAAGTCCAAAAACAGTCTTTGGATTTAGAAAAATGTTGTGCTTTGTTGAGTTTTGGATTGGGATTTTGACAGTTTTTGAAGCACCAGCGGGTACATCAATAAGAGCTGGGAATAACTCCAACCCATTCGGTAAGTTACATTTCACAGCTGGCTCGAACAACATTTCTCCTCCTCCAGGGAATGCTCTGATGTGACATTTTACCATACAGATTTGGCTACTGTGAACAGTGAGTCCTTTTTTCCCAACTCTCACCACTGGACTTTCTGGTTCATTTTCTATTGACTTGGCGTGGACAACAGAGATGAGTGATTCAACATTACCTTTCTGGACCTTTAAGGTCTCTGACAGTAAGCCCACTAAGCTAATATCGTCACTTTGTTCACCGTTTGCCATTATTATCTCTTGGATCACATTAAAGCCCAGCAGCAGAGTGCTTAAACGCTGCTGACTGACAAGCATTGGAACATACAAGGATACAGAACCATACTGTGAACTTGTGATCTCGAGCAGGACATCTATCCACCCCTCGAACGGAACATCTGTTCCATTGGCTGCGGTGATTTCGAGTGGATGGCCTGGGAGTAGGCTCTCGAGTGGCTGTATTTTCACATTTTGTAAGGCTGCTTGTACCCATGACTTTTCAACAATGCTTACTTGTGCCCCACTGTCCAATAACATCTGTAGGTTTACTCCATTTAACTGGCAACTGATCATACACCTACCGCCAATAAGCTGTGCCACACGCTTTGTGTTGGGTGACTTTTGGGACTTGGCAGTAGTCTGTTTGGAGTTCCGTCTTTTAGTGTTGTGGGACTCTGCTGGTGGTTCAGTCACTGGTGGTCCCTCCCCAGCGACCTCCTCCAGTTTCCCGACACATTGCTTTTCTGAAGGCAACCTATTGCTCTGTGCCCCTCCTCTCCACATCGAAAACAGTGTGCGCAGCGCTCAGTCTCTTGGGCGGTACACTTTTGGCACTTTCCTTTCACTGCAGGTTTCAGTGCTGGCTGTTTAGGGACAGGTGCTGTGGGACTGGTGTTTACTGTATTTACCATTGGGGTTGGGGCCTTTTCTAAACTCTTGGTTAGGGAGGAGACCTGTGCCGTCAGCTCCTGGATAGCTACACAATTAGCTTGGACTTCAGTGTGCATTTTAATAGAGCTTTGATCTGTCTCTACCTGTGCCGCATTAACACTGGTGACTTTCTGTTTATGACTTTGTCCCAACCTACTTAATCTCTCTGTCTCTTCACTAACAGAATTTGCTATGAGCTCCAGGATGGAGTCATCTGTGACACTGGTGTTTGAGATGTGAGGTTTAAGGTCTCTCCTGACATAAGAGTATTTTTCATTCAAACCCTGATACAATGAATGGATAAACACACCTTGTACCAACTCGTTGTCATAATGAAACCCACTACTGTTTTTAGTTGCAATCAGCACACGCTGTTTTAGCCCCATTAGTCTATACATAAACTGTTGTGGTGTTTCTTTGTCATTTTGCTTAGCATTACTCAGCTCCTGAAATAATTCAGTGCTGCTTTTCTCACGTAGATAAGATAAGATAAGATAAGATAAGATAAGCCTTTATTAGTCCCACAATGGGGAAATTCCAGGATTGCAACAGCACAGGGATAGCAACACTCAGAGCAACAATCAGAAGGCAAGAAAAAAAACAAGCAAGCAAGAGCAGCTAATATACATATGTACATATTACTATAAGATATATATATACACACACACACACAGACACACAGTGCAGAGCATTGTAGCTGGATGGAATAAATATATGAATATATGAACACACAGTGCAGAGCATTGTAGCTAGATGGAATAAATATGTAAATATATAAACACCCACAGTACGGAGCATTGCAGCTAGGTGGAATAAATATGCAAGTATATAAACACACACAGTGCGGAGCAATGTAGCTAGATGGAATAATATGTAGATATATAAAAACACAGTGCGGAGCATTGTAGCTAGATGGAATAAATATATAGATATATAAATATAAACACACCCAGTGCTGAGCATTGTAGCTAGATGGAATAAATATGTAAATATATAAACACACACAGTGCAGAGCATTGTTGCTAGATGGGATGAAACAGCATAACCGACTACTTAGTTATCCTACATGGTATGATTATGTGCCCATACATATTCTCACCCTCCATAGGGACCGGTATGTTCCTAGTTGTATGCCGGAGAGGACCATTGTGTAAGTCTATTGCATCTTTTGCATTCAAAAAACTATTAGTTTGTTACGTCTTTTTGCTATCTCTGCGAGCAGCCCTGCTTAGGTTGTACAGTCTGACAGCCGTTGGTAGGAAGGACCTACGAAACCTCTCGGTTGTGCACCTGGGATGATGTAGTCTGCTGCTAAATGAGCTCCTCAGTGCATCCAGTATGTCCTGCATAGGGTGGAACTCGGACTCCAGAAGAAATGACAGTTTAGCCACCGTCCTTCTCTCTCCTATCTCCTCCATCGGATCAAGGCGCTGCCCCAGGACAGAGCTAGCTTTCTTAATCAGTTTGTTCAGTCTCTTCCTATTGGCTGCAGTAATGCCACTGCCCCAGCAGACCACTCCAAAAGTGATGGCTGATGCCACCACCGTGTCATAGAATGACTTCAGCAGCGCCCCTTGTACACCAAAAGACCTGAGTCTCCTCAGCAGGAACAGCCTGCGCTGTCCCTTCTTGTAGAGTGCGTCAGTATTGTGTGACCAGTCTAGTTTATTGTTCAGATGAACACCCAGGTACTTATAGGATGTCACCATCTCGATGTCTGTTCCCTGTATATTTACTGGTGCTGTGAGGGGCTGCCCATGCCTGCGGCAGTCCACCACCAGCTCCTTAGTTTTCCTCGCGTTGATCTGGAGGCAGTTCCGATGGCACCAGTCCACGAAGTCCTGGATAAGCCCTCTGTACTCAGCTTCATCTCCGTTGGAGATGAGACCAACGATCGCAGAGTCATCAGAGAACTTCTGTAGATGGCAATGTGTTGTGTTGTGTGAGAAGTCCGCAGTATAAAGAGTGAACAGGAAGGGAGCCAGCACCGTTCCCTGGGGGGCCCCCGTGCTACTGATGATCGTGTCGGAAACACAGTCCCGGGTTCTCACAAACTGAGGCCGGTTCGTGAGGTAGTCCAGGATCCATGATGACAGGTGCTGGTCCACCCCTGCGCGCAGCAGCTTGTCCTTCAGGATCATCGGTTGGATGGTGTTGAAAGCACTGGAGAAGTCAAAGAACATGATCCTCACCATATTCCCGGGCTTCTCCAGGTGGGACAGAGAACGGTGAAGGAGGAAGATCACCGCATCCTCCACCCCAATGCCATGCTGGTAGGCGAACTGGAGTGGATCCATCGCTGGTTCCACCAGGGGGCGGAGATGAGCAAGGAGCAGTCTCTCCAGGGTCTTCATCAAGTGGGACGTCAAGGCCACCGGTCTGTAGCTGTTCAGATCTTTGGGATGGGAAGTTTTTGGTACAGGTACCACACAAGATGTTTTCCACAGCAGTGGTACCCTCCCCAGTTTCAGGCTCATGTTGAAGATATACGTCACAATCCCACACAGCTGGTCTGCACAGGACTTGAGGAGCTTTGCACTGATGCCGTCCGGTCCCGACGCCTTCCTCGCCTTGATCTTCCTCAGCTCCGTCCTCACCTGGGTCTTGGTCAGGGTCAGGATGGGGGGCTGTGTGTTGGGAGTGGGGGGGGGTGTCGGTGGAGTGGGGAGTGGGCAGCAGGACTTGATTTCTTAGAGGCAGCAGTGGTTGTTGTGCAGACAGGGGGGAGGGCGGTTGGTCAAATCTATTGAAAAACAGATTCAGGTTGTTCGCCCACTCCCTGCCCCCCGTGGCCTGGGGGGGAGGTATTCTGGAGCCCCGAGATGGTTTTGAGGTTTCTCCAGACCCCGCTGATGTCGCTCTGTTGCAGCTTGTCCTCCATCTTCTTCCTGAAGCTGTCCTTGCCTTCTCTGATCTTTCTCCTCAGCTCCCTCTGTACGAGATGTATCCTTAAGAAACGTTTTAACTCAACTACAGTAAGGCTATCTTTGGTTACAAGCATATCTTTAAAGGTACCAGGCTTAATTATCTTAAACACCGTTCTGATAACCTCAGCCTCTGTGAACCCTTCATTTAGCCCTTCATCAAGCTGTTTGCACAAGTTATTGTAACTCAAGTCAGAATCAAAATCAGAGATTTGACCATCATAAATCTTGTACTCTCTACGTGGCAACAGTGACGTAAGTTCAGTCAGTCTGACTAACTCTGGGTCAGGAACTACAGATGGTGATGTCGGATGGTTCTTCCCTGATGGTGCTGCAGCTCCAGTGGTCACAGGAACTACTATGACCGGATCATCGTCGGGTGACACCTCTGCATCCACTTCTCCAGCTGCTGTGGGCCGTTGTAGTTCAATGATGAGGTCACGGAAAGCAAGCAGGCGAGACATCCCCTGGTCCTCAAGGCTCTTCAGTTGTGGACTTCTCAGCGAGTCAACAATGAAGTCGAAGAGTTCCACTTCGGTCGATTCTGCGCCTGGCAAATCTTCTCCCACCTCATCCTTGAACAACTCAGCCAGCTTGTAAAGAACGTTTCTGCGGCGGGCAATGGTCAGCTGGCGAAGCTCTTGCTGGATTTCCCATCTCAGATCATGTGGAGCAGACATGGCTGTGGTCTCCTGTAGTCAGTCGCTTAGGTCAATGGCTCAGGAACAGGACCAGACCAGTAGGTGGCGCTAATCCCGGACGAGCCCCCAAAATTGTTGCTCCCCTGGGTAGCGGCCCAGGAGGAGGAAACGTGCATGTGGAAGTTAACTCTCCAACCTGTGATAGAGAATCAGCAAAACACGTTTCGTTATTTCACACAAGGAGTTTTATTCTTCATACTCCAGTGCGTGAGTCTACTCTCTATCACTGTGCGACATGCGCCATCTATTGGTCGGCGTATGGAACTGCACTCAACTCACATGAGTTATAATGGAACCAGGTGGATTACAAATGCATTGTAGAAAAATAAACAATTAAGGAATAACATAAAATTGTAGGGGTGCCTGTTTTTCTTAAATTTTCTTATCCAAATGTCTTCTTCACCTCTTACATAACTATTAACTATTTCCAACCCTCTACATGTCATTCATTAATACTCCCATACATGACATATTGTTCTGAAGTATGTTGAAATACATACTGTATCAAACAAACATATACACATGTGGACAAAATTGTTGGTACCCCTCTGTTAATGAAAGAAAAACCCACAATGGACACAGAAAAAACTTGAATCTGACAAAAGTGGTAATACATAAAAATTCTATGAAAATTTACCAGTGAAAATCAGACAATGCTGTTGAATTGTGGTTCAACAGAATTACTTTAAAAAACACTCATGAAGCAGGCCTGGACAAAAATGATGGTACCCCTAGAAAAGATTGAAAATAATGTGACCATAGGGACATGTTCAATCAAGATGTGTCCTCTAATTAACATCACAGGTGTCTATAAACTTGTAATCAGTCAGTCGGCCTATTTAAAGGGTGACAAGTAGTCACTGTGCTGTTTGGTGACATGGTGTGTACCACACTAAACATGGACCAGAGGAAGCAAAGGAGTGAGTTGTCTCAGGAGATTAGAAAGAAAATCATAGACAAGCATGTTAAAGATAAAGGCTATAAGACCATCTCCAAGAAGTTTGATGTTCCTGTGACTACAGTTGCACATATTATTCAGAAATTTAAGATCCATGGGACTGTAGCCAACCTCCCTGGATGTGGCCGCAGGAGGAGACTGATAATACGAATGGTGACAAGAGCCAACAACAACCTCTAAACACATTCAAGGTGAACTCCGAGGTCAAGGTACATCAGTATCAGATCACACCATCCGTCGTTTTTTGAGCCAAAGTGGACTTCATGGGAGATGACCAAGGAGGACACCACTGTTGAAAACAAATCATAAAAAAGCCAGACTGGAATTTGCCAAACTGCATGTTGACAAGCCACAAAGCTTCTGGGAGAATGTCCTATGGACAGACGAGACAGAAGTGGAACTTTTTGGCAAGGCACATCAGCTCTATGTTCACAGACGCAAAAATGAAGCATACCAAGAAAAGAAAACTGTCCCCACTGTGAAACATGGAGGAAGTTCTGTTATGTTCTGGGGCTGCTTTGCTCCATCTGGCACAGGGTGTCTTGAATCTGTGCAGGGTACAATGAAATCTCAAGACTATCAAGGTATTCTAGAGAGAAATGTGCTGCCCAGTGTCAGACAGCTTGGTCTCAGTCGCAGGTCATGGGTCTTGCAACAGGATAATGACCCAAAATACACAGCTAAAAAGACCCAAGAATGGCTAAGAGCCAAACATTGGACTATTCTGAAGTGGCCTTCTATGAGCCCTGATCTAAATCCTATTGAAGATCCCACATACAGACAGAGACTGAAGCTCACAAAACCTGTTGTGAGCACTACGATGAAATGGACCAGTGAAGCTGGGGAGGAGCTGCGCACGTGCTTAGAAATAACTGACTGGGGCATGTTTAAAGGAGCCGCGCATGATCTGGATGAATACACGGACACTGTGACCTCATATATCCACTTTTGTGAGGAGAGCATTCTTCCATCGCGCACCAGGGTGAGTTACTCCAACGACAAGCCCTGGTTCACAGCTAAGCTCAGACAGATCAGGAAGGAGAAGGAAGCAGCGTTGAAAAGTGGAGACAGGGACTGCTACAGGGAGGTCAAATACCGGTTTATCAGAGAGCTGAGGAGAGCTAAATCTGTGTATTCTGAGAGACTCCAGCAACAGTTCACTGCTAACGACTCTGCTTCTGTGTGGAGAGGACTGAGGCAAATCACCAACTATCGGCCTCAGGCTTCTAAGGGTCAGGATGACAAAGCCCTTTGTCAAAGACTGTCTCAATACTATGCCCGTTTTGACACCTCGTCAGCTGTGTCCAACTCCCCCCCTCGCCCCAGAGCCACTGCCTCCATGGTTCCCACTTCATCAAAGGCGCCCCCCCTCCTCCCCCCCTGCCCTTGCCATCAGTGAGCAGGACGTGCACAGACAGTTCTCCAGACTGAACCCGTGCAAGGCCCCCGGTCCAGGCGGCGTGTCTCCCTCCACCCTGAGACACTGTGCAGAGGAGCTGACTCCTGTCTTCACAGACATTTTTAACACCTCCCTGAAGTCATGCCACGTGCAGGCCTGCCTCAAAACCTCTACCATCGTCCCTGTCCCCAAGAAGCCACGGATCACTGGACTTAATGACTACAGACCTGTAGTGCTCACCTCTGTAGTCATTAAGTCCTTTGAGTGCCTGGTCCTGGCCCACCTCAAGACCATCACCACTCCCCTCCTGGACCCGCTGCAGTTTGCCTACAGAGCCAACAGGTCTGTGGACGACGCAGTCAACCTGGCCCTCCACTCCATCCTGCAGCACCTGGACTCCCCGGGAACCTACGTCAGGATCCTGTTTGTGGACTTCACCTCTGCATTCAATACCATCCGCCCCGCTCTGCTCCAGGACAAGCTGTCCCTGCTCAATGTGCCTGACTCCCTCTGCAGGTGGATCACCGACTTCCTGACGGACCGGAGGCAGCATGTGCGGCTGGGAAAGACTGTCTCAGACTCTGTTAGCATCAGCACCGGATCACCCCAGGGCTGTGTACTTCCCCCCCTGCTCTTCTCCCTGTACACCAACTCCTGCACCTCCAGCCACCAGTCTGTCAAGCTGATCAAGTTTGCGGACGACACCACCCTCATCGGGCTCATCTCCAACGGCGACGAGTCCCTCTACAGGAGAGAGGTGGCCCAGCTGGCGTCCTGGTGCAGCCACAGCAACCTGCAGCTGAACGCTCTGAAGACAGTGGAGATGATCGTGGACTTCAGAAAAGTCACAGCCCCTCTGCCCCCCCTTACCCTCACAGACTCTCCCATCACCACTGCGGATTCCTTCCGCTTCCTGGGCACCACCATCACCCGGGACCTCAAGTGGGAGCCGACCATCAGCTCCCTCATCCAAAAGGCCCAGCAGAGGATGTTCTTCCTGCGGCAGCTGAGGAAGCTCAAGCTACCCACCAAGATGTTGGTGCAGTTCTACACGGCCATCATCGAGTCCATCCTCACCACCTCCATCACCGTGTGGTATGCAGGAGCCACCGCCAGGGACAGACTAAGACTGCAGCGCATTGTGCGCGCTGCTGAGAAGGTGATCGGCTGCAAGCTCCCATCCCTCCAGGACCTGTACATCTCCAGGACCCGGAGGCATGCAGGTCGGATCATAGCCGACCCTTCACACCCTGGACACGCACTGTTTGCCCCCCTCCCCTCAGGCAGAAGACTTCGGTACATTCAGACTAAAACCTCCCGCTACATGAACAGCTTCTTCCACTCTGCCATCAGACTGCTGAACACTAAGTGACTTATTAGACTCTCATGCACTACGTACAGCAGCTCAACCGGACTCATGATAATTATCACTGTTTTCTTTTGCACTACCGACTGCACTATGTGGAACTCCACAATATCGGCTGCTTGTTAATATATTTAAAAATTGCATAGATTAGTATTACTCACTCATATTCTACATTTTATTGCATGCATATTTTTTTTATTTTTATCTTTAGTACTACTCCATGTTTAATGTTGCAGCATTGCACCGAGACAAATTCCTAGTTTGTGTACTACATGAACAATGGCAATAAATCTCATTCTGATTCTGATTCTGATTCTGGAAGGAGCTGAAACATGCCGTCTGGAGAAGGCACCCTTCAAACATGAGACAACTGGAGCAGTTTGCTCATGAGGAGTGGGCCAAAATACTTGCTGAGAGGTGCAGAAGTCTCATTGACAGTTATAGAAATCATTTGATTGCAGTGATTGCCTCAAAAGGTTGTGCAACAAAATATTAAGTTAAGGGTACCATCATTTTTGTCTAGGCCTGTTTCATGAGTTTGTTTTTTAAAATAACTCTGTTGAACCACAATTCAAAAGCATTATCTGATTTTCATTGGTTAATTTTCATAGAATTTTTATTTACCACTTTTGTCAGATTCAAGTTATTTCTGTGACCAATGTGGGTTTTTCTTTCATTAAGAGAGGGGTACCAACAATTTTGTCCACGTCTGTATATTTCAAAAACCTTCAGTGAGAAGTACCACCAAGCAACACTGTGTCCCAGTGCAAGGAGTCAGACTGTGGAACGCTTTTGGATGGACCTGAATTAAAATCATGTACAACGCTTGGACAATTTAAAAAAAACTAAAGGAAGAAATAATCCAAACATATATACAAGATGACATGTAAAATCACATAATAATTATCATATTCAGTCTGTGTTGTGCTGTTGCTTGTTTGTTTGGGGTTTTTTTGGTCACGTTTTGTCTTAGCTTTGTTCTGAATTGTAATCGCTCTTGTTTTGTTTTTCTTTTGAATTCTTGGATGGAATATGGCTGGGCAATATAAGCTGCGGCTTCAGTCATCACCCATTTCAGATAACTTATGTTGCACTGTATAATCATAGGAGTTATTGTTTAATTTGACCTTGTTAGATTTTATTTTTCCCCCCTTTGTTATATTATTCTGTTCCTTTCGTTTAATCTTTACTTTTAATCTATCCAAAATAAAGATTCATTCATTCATTTATTCATTCATTCAGACATGAAGTTAAGAGATTTTCTAATCTCTTCCAATTCTTCCTGGACAAGACTGACAGTTTGGTGGCATGTTCAAGCTGTTCTTAATTTCACTTTATTTCATAAATTTATTGTTAAGATTTCTCAACAAAGTTCACAAGCACTCTCCAGCAAAGCTCCCTTCATCTCTGTGTTGTTATGCAGAGTAGAGTTATCTCTCCGATTAGTTCCACAATCACTGTTCTGTTCAACACATATCACACCTGCAGACCCAGCTAAGCAGCCATCAGGGCCCTGTGGAGCTGCTGCTGCTGCTGCTGCTCTTATCCACAGTCCCTGCTGTCAGCGTCTGGTTCTGCCAGGTGTAATCTAACTGATGATCTGTCATTTTCAATAAAACATTTAATGTCTGATCATTTCCTTAGTCTTTTTCCAGTCTTTCACACTGCATTTAAATTATCTGATCCTAAATACCGGTTAAATTTACAGATGAGTTGTTGGCATCAAACCATTTCTTTGAACTTCGCAGTTTGTCTGCACAGAAAACAGTGAAATGCATCATGATCCTTAAAGACAGAACAGATTCCATCCAGACAGTGATGTTGGGGTGTCACTGGGTTACCGTGGTGATGGTATGAAAGACTGGGAGGATGGAGGACCCTGAAACACCACCCCAGGATCGGACTACTCCATTATTGGTTTTCAGGACTGCAGGATGGATGTGGATGAGGTTTTTGGCTTCAGAAAGAGAGCTTCTGAACGTGTGAAGGTGAAGGGTTATAGCTATAACGTGTTTAAAATTGACCTCATCTTTGCCCCATGATACTCATTCCCCAAACTGTAGTGCTGAATCACCCCAGGGGTGCTCACATCATCTCCTGACCTTTGACTTCAGACCCATCATAGGATCACTGTGAGTTTGGTGAGCATCAGGAACAGAAGGACGGATGATGGACGCATCGCATCAGCAGCGTCGCATTAGCTCCATTTGGGTTTCCCGGAATGAGCTGAAAAGACACAAATTTAGCCAAAAAAAGTCAAAAATTTGTTTGAAAAAAGTTGAAAATTTAGAAAAACACAGAAAAAAATTACAAAATATATGTATATATACTGTATATATATATATAAATATGCAAGGGAAAAGTCACAAACATAAAAAAAAAAGTTTTGGAAGACAACATTACTGAGTAAAAAAAAAAAAAAAAAAAAAATATCACAAGTATACCAAAGAAAAATGCAAATCTGAAACAAAAGAGAACAAGAAAGAAAAAAAAAATCAATAGAAACTTACAGGAATAAAGTCACAAATAAGACAAAAAAACCCCACAATATTAGGACAAAAAGTTTGCAAATTTAAAAGAATAAGAATACAGGGAGGAGTCAAAAATTTACTGCAGAAATATACAAATTTACATGCAAAACTGGAAGAATTGCAAACTAACAAAAATAAAACCTTATTTATTCACAAAAAGAAAAAATCCTTTTTTGTAATAAAAAACACATTGTGGATTAAAAGAAAAGACAGTTTTGTGGATGTGTAGAAATGCCACTGACCTCCTTCATTCACTGCTGTTCACTCCTCCATCCAACAGTCACCGTCACATTCTGTCATTGTCATGTTTGCAGGAGGTCAAGTGACCTGCAGTGAGGTGGAAATGAATGTAGGTAATTCTGCTTTATGACCCCCTCCCATAAATATCTTCATAATAAGGTACAGTACACACAGTGAAAAATAGCAGCTGCTGCTGGATTCCAACCACGGGTGACTGCAATTATCAGACTGGACAAACAGGAAGTGTGAAAACTGGGTGACAATAAATAAAATGACATAAAGCAAAGGAGTCTTAATGATTCCGTCCTGAACGGGGACAAGGAAAGGCATGCCTCTGTCACAGTCAGACGCAGCAGTGATACAGACGGAGGAGCCAATCAGTCTCCTTGGCATCTAATTCTCCTCTCAAAGAATTACACTGATTAGTAAATCTTTCATATGAACAAAGGCTCCACCCATGACATTCCCGCCCACTGGGAACAGAGCAGACAGACGAGACTCCATCAGACATGTCTCTGGTTGAGCTTTATGCTAATGGTTGATTGGGAGGAGGAACCTGAGGGTGGGTTCTAGGAGGAGAACTATCAGACTGGTTTGTGTAAAAGTGACATCAGGGACAAGACTGGAGTGAAGAGTGATGATTGATGTGTTATGTATGTAAATAGAAGGTATTAGTAAGATGGCAGCCAGGTTGGACGGTGAACGGGCAAGGGTGGTTAACTGCCGGTTTCTGGTGGTGACGCCACCCTAGGTATAAAGGATGTGGGCGGAAGAGGCTAGTCCTCTTTCATTGTGGAACACCTGGCCTGCTGTAGTGTGTCATAAGCCTGTGCGGTATTGTACATAGTGTCTGTAATAAAGCTCCGTAAACAGTGTTCACTGTATACTCGTTATTGCCTTAATTATGGATGCAGCATTTGGTGACGAGGTAAAAGCAGTAGGGGAAAGATCCATTGCCAGTGTTCGGCCATTTTTGGAAACCCCGGGTGAGCCACCCTTTACCTTGGCCCCGGTGGTTTGCCACATTTACGAACTATTTGGTAGTATTAAACCTCGGCGAGCTGGAGAAGCTTCGCATGATGGCTGTTTTGGTCCATAATTTAGGCATGGAGGGGTAAAGGATACTGGAGAACCTTGGAGGGGCCGATAGCTTTGACAAAGTGGTGGAATTAATGGTGCGCTACTTTCGTGCGCCAGAAAACGTCACGGTCTGGCACATTCAGTTTCGACAGCGCCGCCAGCGGTCAGGGGAACCGGTGAAGAGATTTCTGGTGGACCTCCGGGAGCTGGTGAGGGAGTGCAAGTTTGGATCCCTGGAAGATGAGATGGTACGGGACCAGCTGGCAGAACACATTTGCTGTCCAGCTGCCCGGTCCAGGCATTTGACTCATCCAGGTGAGCTGACGTTGGCCACAGCTATTGAGCTTGTTCAACAGTTTGAGGCAGCAGAGACTATTGCAAGGGGTCTGACTGAAGGGGCCACTCTGAGCCAAGATTAATCTTGTGCTAAAGCGCTGTTATTGGACCAGAGAGAGAGAGAGAGAGAGAGAGAGAGAGAGAGAGAGAGAGAGAGAGAGAGAGAGAGAGAGAGAGTTTGAGTTTTAAAAAATCCCTTTATTGTACAATTCAAAAATGTAAGATCACCAAAACCATCATCCCACCACGTGTCTCACATTTCAAAAGTGCAAACATAACTCATCCCCCTCTCCCACAGAACACAAAATATTCCCTACAGTCCATCTATTGGTGAATACCTCCAAATTGTCCACCATTTTATACGACCGGATGGGTGAAGGAGGCCAGTCAGAACTAGAGTGATCCCAAGAAGAAAAGGGCTTCCCTGTGGGTTGGAGATGAGGTTCGGCCCAGGGTTTTTGAAGGGGGGGGGAGGGTGTTATGAATGTAAATAGAAGGTATTAGTAAGATGGTGGATTGGTTGGACTGGGAACGGTCAAGGGCGGTTAACTGCCGGTTTCCGGTGGTGACGCCACTCTAGGCATAAGGGATATTGGCAGAAGAGGCTAGTCCTCTTTCGTCGTGGAGCACCTGGCCTGCTGGAGAGTGTCGTAAGCCTGTGTGGTATTGTATATAGTGTCTGTAATAAAGCTCCATAAACAGTGTTCACTGTATACTTGTTATTGCCTTAATTATGGATGCTACATGATGCTCGTTAACAATAATTAGTCAGACAATAGGTCAGCAGACAATTTCCTAATCCCAGTTCTCCCTCTGTTTTCAGTCTTATTTACACTTCCTTAGACCAGAGGGAGTAGCACAAGCAACCAAGAGAACAAGAACTGAATAAAATGACTTTTAATGGCCAAGTCTAAGGAGAAAATATATGTAAATTGTTATCTTTTTCTTGTAGATTTGAAACTTTTTCCCTCATAAATCTGCAGCTTTTTTTTTTTTTTATAAAAATTTGTGACTTTTCGCAAGAGTTTGCAACTTTATTTTGCAAAAAGCTTCATTTTTTTCTTGTAAATTCGCAGTTTTTTTTGGTCTAAATTTATTGAATTGGGCGCATGCGCACGCAGCGACCGGCAGCTGGTGAAAAAAGTCCGTTGTCTGTGTGTCTGTTCTTATGCACTTTAATGTGTTTTTAACAAAATTCTCTGTCGTTTCTGTCCTGGAATGTTTGTGGACTGTATGGCGAAGAGCTCCCTGGTTCCATCAAAATGGATTTCCTCCCCTTTTTTGCACTGCTGCTACTTTCCCACCGGCTCTTTGTCTCTGAGGTAAGCGCGATCGGGATCATGCCGGGCAGAATACACTATTCCAGGGACATGTTGCTGCATTTAAACACGGTTGATGCAGCATCTGTGATTGAGTCTAAGCCACAACTGCCGGACTTTATTTTGAGAGATGTTCATGGACACAGCGGTGAAAAGAGAGACGGGAGAAGGAAATGCGTAAAGCGTGGAGGCGTGAAATTACGCCTGAGAAGACGTCAGTTTGGTAACATTCCTCTTCTTTCTATGATTTTTGGGAACGTACAATCTCTGAGGAACAAGGTGGATGAAATTCAAGGGAATGTACGCTACCAGAAGGACTTTAAGAACTGCTGTGTCTGCGCATGACCGGGACGCGGACCTGTGGATTGATGGCTTTGGAGCCCCACTCCGCTCTGATCGGCAGGAAGAGGTAATGGGGAAACATCAGGGGGGCGGCGAATGTTTATATATTAATAAGCAGTACTGCACATCTGTCACGGTCAGAGAGCGCATCTGTACACCCGATGTGGAGCTGCTGTCTGTGTCACTACGCCCCTTTTATTTGCCCTGCGAGTTCCCCCAACTTTTCATAACGACTGTGTACATCCACCCGAGGGCAGACACTGACTCTGCCTCCAGCATCATCTTTGATGTGGTGCAGCGGCTGCAGTCAATTTCTCCAGAGGCACCAAACTTTATTCTTGGGGATTTTAATCATGTTTCTTTAAAGAAGACACTTAAAAACTTTTATCAGTATGTCTCCTGCCCAACCAGGCAAAAAAAGACATTGGACCTGTGCTATGGATCCATAGAGAGGGCCTATAAATCACTCCCCCTTCCTCCTTTAGGATTCTCAGATCACAACTGTGTTCATTTGCTGCCCACGTATAAAACTGCTCTCAGAAGAGGCAAGGTGGAGACCAGAGACATAGATGTGTGGACAGAAGATTCAGTGCACTGCCTCCAGAAATGCTTTAACTGTACAGACTGGGAGATGTTCACACTGTCCTGTGGGGATGATTTGGACTCTTTGGTGGACGTCACATGCTCATACATGGCTTTCTGTAAAAATACGATCGTTCAACGTAAACGTGTCAAAATATATCCCAACAACAAGCCATGGGTTACAAAATCAGTTAAATCCTGCTTACAGAGGAAAGCACTTGCCTTTAAACAGGGGGTTGTTTCTGAGCTACAGGTTGCCACAAAAGAGCTGAAGGCCAAAATTTTAAGAGCAAAACAGAATTATAAACTAGAAAAGCACTCGGAGAGTGCAGACCTCTGCCAAGCGCCACAGTTCCCCCCATACAGTGTTTGTGTGTACGTTTTCAGATTCCTTGACCATGAAAACATATGACTAGCAATTGGATTCACAATGATAGGATTAGTGGTTCAGTAGTTATTGATGAAAATGGCATTTTCCATAATGGTGGTTTAGCGCCACAGTTCCCCCCATATAGTGTTTCTGTGTACGTTTTCAGATTCCTTGACCATGAAAACATATGACTAGCAATTGGATTCACAATGATAGGATTAGTGGTTCAGTAGTTATTGACGAAAATGGCATTTTCCATAATGGCAGTTTAGCGCCACAGTTCCCCCCATACAGTGTTTGTGTGTACGTTTTCAGATTCCTTGACCATGAAAACATATGACTAGCAATTGGATTCACAATGATAGGATTAGTGGTTTAGTAGTTATTCCCGAAAATGGCATTTTGCGTAATAGTGGTTTTCTTGTAGACGGTGATCCAGATCACCACCAAAATCTTATCATCTGTAGGATACCCCATTTCTGACAATCTGTGAAAATTTCATGAAAATCCGTCTATAACTTTTTGAGTTATCTTGATAACAAACAAACAAACAAACAGACAGACAGACAAACCAATGCCGATGATCACATAACCTCCTTGGCAGAGGTAATCAGAGTTGGAAAGTAAGATGGCAACAAAGAAACTTGGTTCAGCCTGGGCCAGTATGAAAACTATTGCAGGCCTTCAGAGCACAGAGCGCATTAAACGTGTGTTTTTAGATGGTTTTAATTCAGTCACAGAGCTGGCTAATGTTCTTAATTGTTTTTATGGTCGTTTTGACTCCTTTGATTTTAGCACTGAAACCAAAAATTTGAAACAGAAACTAAAAGACAATCAGCACTTTAATACTGAGGTGCAGGATGTTAAAAGGGCGTTCTGCGCTGTAAAAGTGAACAAAAGTCAGGGCCCTGATAATATATGTGGGTGCTTGGTAAAGTCCTGTGCTCATTAACTGAGTCCTATAATTAATTACATTTTCAACTAGAAAAGCACTCGGACAGCGCAGACCTCCGCCAAGTGCTACAGTTCCCCCCATACAGTGTTTGTGTGTACGTTTTCAGATTCCTTGACCATGAAAACATATGACTAGCAATTGGATTCACAATGATAGGATTAGTGGTTCAGTAGTTATTGACGAAAATGGCATTTTCCGTAATGGCGGTTTAGCACCACAGTTCCCCCCATACAGTGTTTGTGTGTACGTTTTCAGATTCCTTGACCATGAAAACATATGACTAGCAATAGGATTGACAATGATAGGATTAGTGGTTTAGTAGTTATTCCCGAAAATGCCATTTTGCGTAATGGTGGTTTTCTTGTGGACGGTGATCCAGATCACCACAAAAATCTAATCATCTGTAGGATACCCCATTTCTGACAATCTGTGAAAATTTCATGGAAATCTGTCCATACCTTTTTGAGTTATCTTGCTAACAAACAAACAGACAGACAGACAAACCAACGCTGATGATCACATAACATCCTTGGCTTAGGTAATAAGTCCTTACAGACACAACATGTGCCTAAGATCTGGAAAGAAGCTGTGGTTGTTCCAGTTCCAAAATCCAGCTGTCCTAAAATGGTAAACGACTTTAGACCAGTTGCTTTGACTTCAATTTTAATGAAAATTTTTGAAAAACTGGTCAGATGTGAGGTCCTAAGGCAGACTGAACATGCATTGGATCCTTTGCAGTTTGCCTATAGGCCTCACAGAGGAGTGGAGGATGCCACTGTCACTCTGTTTAACATGCTTTTTAAACATCTGGATTTTAATGGGACACACGCCAGGCTTTTATTTGTGGACTTTTTCTCCGCCTTTAATACAATCCAACCTCATATTTTAGTTGAAAGGCTCCTGCAACAATTTGATTTGAGCAATAATCTGGTGGGTTGGATTCTGGATTTCTTAACCAACAGGACGCAGAAAGGAAGGGTCAATGGTACATTGTTTGACCTAAAGTGCTCTTCTACTGGCTCTCCTCAGGGGTGTGTGTTGTCACCACTACTCTTCATCCTGTACACAAACATGTGTCTGAGCAGACATGACAACAGACACATTACAAAGTATGCTAAATGACTCAGTTATTGTCAGTCTCCTCCAGGATGGTGAGAGTGGCCACGGCCCAGTAGTTGATGATTTTGTTCACTGGTGTGAGGATTCCTACCTGCAGCTGAATACGACAAAAACTAAAGACATGATTATTGACTTTAGGAGGAAAACTTCCAGGCATAAAGTCACCGTACTAAAAGGCCAGACCACCGAATGTGTACAATCCTACAAATATCTTGGGACGATTATTGATAGTAATTTAAACTTTGAAGAGAACTGTGAAAGGGTGTGCAAAAAGGGTCAGCAACATTTGCATTGCTTGAGAAAACTTGCACGCTTCCAAATTGACCGAACCATAATGACAATGTTTTATTGGGCTTTTATTGAATCTGTTTTATCCTTTTCTTTAGTGTCATGGTTTGGTCAGATAAAACTGAAACAGAGGAAATCCTTGGATCAGGTAGTTAGATGATCCAGTCGTTTGCTTGGTGAGTCACAGCTGAGCCTGACATCCCTGTACACCAGACAAGTACAGAGGATGGCTACCTCCATTTTAAATGATGACTCCCACCCTTTGCACTGCAACTTTCAGCTTCTTCCCTCAAGACGGAGGTTTGCCTTCCCAAAAAGTAAAACCCAGCGCTACAAAAACAGCTTTGTTCTTGCTGCTGTAAAAGAGTTGAACAAGTTGTAACAATATATTGCACATAATTTAGGTACCTATTTATTAACTCTATTGTATATTTACTTATTTTTGTAGGATGTTATTTGGGTTCTAAATATTTTATTGGGTTTTAGACCTTTAAGTTTTTAACCTCTTTGACTAGTTTTTAACTTTTTAATATCACCCTTCTCTCTTATCTCTGTTTTTTCTCTCATCTCTTTGTCTTTATACCCTGATTGATGGAGCCATGAGTATTTTTATCATGTTTATAGTCAGCTTCATGTGTGCCTGTGTTTGTGTCTATGTTGAATGTAATTGTGGCTTGTAAATATGGATGTCACCAGACTGCAAAACAAATCTACCTACGGGTACAAATAAAGTAACCTGAACTGGAACCTGATCCTAAATTTTTAATTTTTTTTCCCGTTCACTGGCTACTTTTTTTTTTTTTGCTATTTTTTTTTTAATATACAAATTTTTCCTTAAAAAAATTGACTTTTGTCATAAATTTACGACTCTTTTCTAAAAAATTGCATTTTTTTTCTTGTAAATCTGCATTTTCATGTAAATTTGCAACTTTTTCCTCTAAAATTTTTGACTTTTTTGTCATAAATTTGCAACTTTTTTCTCTCAAATTTGAATTTTTTTTCTTTTAAATTTGCATTTTCCTGTAAATTTGTAACTTTTTCCTCTAAATTTTTTGACTTTTTTGTCATAAATTTGCAACTTTTTTCTCACAAATTTGCAGTTTTTTTTTTTAAATTTGCATTTTCCTGTAAATTTGTAACTTTTTCCTGCAAAATTTTTGACTTTTTTCATAAATTTGCAACTTTTTTCTCACAAATTTACAATTTTTTCTTGTAAATTTGCATTTTCATATAAATTTGCAACTTTTCCTCTAAAGTTTTTGACTTTCTTTCATAAATTTGCAACTTTTTTCGCACAAATTTGCATTTTTTTCTTATAAACCTGCATTTTCATGTAAATTTGGAACTTTTTCCTCAAAAATGTGACTTTTTTTTCTCATAAATTAACATTTTTTTTCATATAAATTTACCATTTCCTCAAAAATTTGTGACTTTTTTTTCTCATAAATGTGTAATGTTTCATAAAAAACTGACTTTTTTCTCATAAATTTGAAACTTTTCTCAAAAATTTGTGACTTTTTCCAATAAGCTTGTACTTTTTTCTTACAAATTAAAAAAAAAAAAAATTCTCAAAAACTTGCAGGTTTTTTTCCTGTAAATTTTCAACTATTTTCTAAGAGATTTTTTAACTTTTTATCACGAATGTGTGACTTTTTCCTATAAATTTGTAATGTTTTTCTAATAAATTAGCATTTTTTTCACTTAAAATTATTTTTTTTTCTCATGTATTTGCAGTTTTTTTTTTTTTCAAAAAGATTTAGATTTTTTTTTCACAAAGTTGTAACTTTTTCTTATAAATTTGCAAACTTGTTTCGAATAAATTTGCATTTCTATGTAAATTTTCACCCGTCCCGTCCACACTGTGTATGGTGCGGATGGGACACTGTTGACTTCAACTGGGGATATCGTCGGGTGGTGGAAGGAATACTTCGAGGATCTCCTCAATCCCACTGATACGCCTTCCACAGAGGAAGCAGGGTTTGGGGACGAGGGGGATGACTCGCCTATCACAGGGGCTGAGGTCGCCAAGGTGGTTAAAAATCTCCTTGGTGGCCTGGCCCCGGGGATGGACGAGATTCGCCCTCAGTACCTCAAGGCCCTGGATGTTGTTGGGTTGTCATGGTTGACACGCCTCTGCAACATTGCGTGGAGGTCGGGGGCAGTGCCTTTGGCATGGCAAACCGGGGTGGTGGTTCCTCTCTTCAAAAAAGGGGACCGGAGGGTGTGCTCCAACTTTAGAGGGATCACACTCCTCAGCCTCCCTGGGAAGGTCTATGCCAAGGTACTGGAGAGGAGAGTCCGGCCGTTGGTCGAACCTCGGATTCAGGAGGAGCAATGTGGTTTTCGTCCTGGCCGTGGCACATCGGACCAGCTCTTTACCCTCTCGAGAATTCTTGAGGGTTCGTGGGAGTTTGCCCAACCAGTTTACATGTGTTTTGTGGACTTGGAGAAGGCATTTGACCGCGTCCCTCGTGGATTTTTGTGGGGGGTGCTTCGGGAGTATGGGGTATCGAGCTTGTTGTTACGAGCTATTCGGTCTCTGTACGACCGTTGTGAGAGTTTAGTTCGTATTGCCAACACTCGGTCGGAGTAATTCCCAGTGAGAGTTGGACTCCGCCAGGGCTGCCCTTTGTCACCGATCCTGTTCATAATTTTTATGGACAGGATTTCTAGGCGCAGCCAGGGAATGGAGGGTGTCATGCTTGGTGACCACAGGATCTCATCTCTGTTGTTTGCAGATGATGTTGTCCTGTTGGCTTCATCCAGCAATGACCTACAGCTCTTGCTGGGACGGTTTGCCGCTGAGTGTGAAGCGGCTGGGATGAGAATCAACACCTCCAAGTCCGAGTCCATGGTCCTCAGCCGGAAAAAGGTGGATTGTCCTCTCCGGGTTGGGGACAGGCTCCTGCCCCAAGTGGAGGAGTTTAAGTATCTTGGGGTCTTGTTCACGAGTGAGGGGAAAATGGAGCGAGAGATCGACAGACGGATTGGAGCAGCATCTGCAGTGATGCGGACGTTGTACCGGTCTGTTGTGGTGAAGAGGGAGCTTAGTTCTAAGGCAAAGCTGTCGATTTACCAGTCAATCTACGTTCCTACTCTCACCTATGGTCACGAGCTTTGGGTAATGACCGAAAGAACGAGATCGCGGATACAAGCGGCTGAAATGAGCTTTCTCCGTAGGATTGCTGGACTCACCCTCAGAGATAGGGTGAGGAGCTCAGTCATCCGGGAGAGGCTCAGAGTAGAACTGCTGCTCCTCCACATTGAAAGGAGTCAGTTGAGGTGGTATGGGCATCTGATTAGGATGCATCCTGGACGCCTCCCACTTGAGGTGTTTCAGGCACGTCCCACTGGGAGGAGACCCCGGGGCAGACCCAGGACTCGGTGGAGAGACTATGTCTCCCAGATGGTCTGGGAACGCCTTGGTATCCCCTCTGAAGAGCTGGAGCAGGTGGCTGGGGAGAGGGAAGTCTGGGCTTCTCTGCTTGAACTGCTGCCTCCGCGACCCGGACCTCCGGAAAAGCGGTAGAAGATGGATGGATGGTTGGATGGATGTAAATTTTCATTTTTTTCTCACAGATTTGCAACTTTTGTTCTAAAAAAAAATGCCTTTTTTTTAGAGTTTTGCAATGTTTTAATACATTTTACAACTTTTTTTTCTCTATAATTCCATTTTTTTCCCTGTAAATTTTCATCTTTTTTCTCATAAATTTCCAACACTCATCTGGATGCTAGTTAAATTTTTTCTTCTGTGCAATTAAATTGTAATTTGCAACTTTAAAAACTGGCATATTTTATCATATCTTTGCAGCTTCATTCTTTCAAATTTGTACCTAATGTACATTTATTTATTTGTACCTCATACTAAATTGGTGAACATCCTCCATCCCCTTGTTAAAAAAATCACCTGCTTCCTGCAACAATCACACCAGTGCTGTATTCGTCATATCACACAGCCTCCAGTGGAATATTGGCTTTCATACAACATTTAGTTAAAACTGAGCAGTTTGATTTGACAACAGGGATTCCGTTCATTCCTATGTTCTCAAAGAACCATTTCAGCACATATGTATCACTTCTGTGTTCTAATATTCTTTCAATTATAGTACTTGTCAATGTCTTCTACTTTTGAAGAACTGTAATGCTAAACCTACCTTGTACCTTTTTCAAGTATTCAATAATAATAATAAGTTTATTTATAGAGCACCTTTCACAGACAGAGTCACAAAGTGCTTAACATGGTAAAAAACAAAATAAAAACACAGGCACATAAAACAGTAAAACAAAGTAGACAATAAAAGCACATAAAAATACAATCGGCACATAGTTAAAAAGCCAGGCTAAAAAGGTGGGTCTTTAGTTGCTTCTTAAAAACACCAATGGAAGGTGCAGATCTAAGTTCAAAAGGCAAGGAGTTCCACAGTCTGGGAGCAACAGCAGCAAAGGCTCTATCTCCTTTGGTTTTGAACCTAGTACTAGGAACTACCAATAGATTCTGATGAGAAGACCTGAGAGACCTGCTGGGCTGGTGCAGAGAGAGCAGGTCACTAATATAAAAAGGTGCCTCTTCATGAATGGCTTTGTAAGTAAGAACAAGAACGTTAAAATCAATTCTATAATTTACAGGAAGCCAATGCAAGGAGGCCAAAACAGGAGTGATATGACAGAATCTACTGGACCTGGTTAGTAATCTTGCAGCAGCGTTCTGGACTAACTGTAGGCGGTGTAAAGAGGATTTACTAAGACATGTAAAAAGAGCATTACAATAGTCCAAACGTGAAGAAACAAAGGCATGAATAATGATTTTTAATTGAGTGTAGGAAACCAATGACCTAATTTTGGATATATTCCTAAGGTGGAAAAAACAACTCCGGGTCAGAGATTTGACATGCTGATCAAAACTCATCGATTGATCAAAAATGACACCAAGATTTTTTAGATTAGACCGTATGTTAGAGCTTAATGAACCAATGCTATTAACCAACTTAGGAATTAGATTATCAGGTGCTACAATAAGGACTTCAGTTTTATCAGCATTAAGTTGCAAAAAGTTACTAGACATCCAATCCTTGATTGCAGACAGACAATCATGAATAATTTTTAAATTGTCAACATGGTCAGGCTTAAAAGAGAAAGTAGCTGTAAATCATCAGCGTAGCAGTGATAAGACACACCTTTAAATTTGCTGATAATAGAACCAAGTGGCAGCATATATAGGGCAAATAAAAGTGGACCCAGAATAGAACCCTGAGGCACCCCACAGGTTAAAGGAGCAGAGTCAGATGAATAAGAGCCAACAGCCACGGAAAAGCTCCTACCAGAAAGGTAGGAGAAAAAAACAATCCAGAGCTTTTCCAGAAATACCTACCCGATCTCTAAGCCTTTGTAACAAAATAAAATGATCAATAGTATCAAATGCTGCAGTAAAATCTAATAACACTAAAACAGAGCATTTGCCAGAGTCTGATGACATTAAAATATCATTTGACACCCTCAGAAGAGCGGTCTCTGTCGAGTGTTTCTGACGAAAGCCTGACTGAAATTTATCAAAAATATTATGTTCAATCAAAAAGTCAGTGAGCTGCTTGCCAACAACTTTTTCGAAAAGCTTAGAAATAAAAGGAAGCTTAGAAATTGGCCTGAAGTTTTTAAAAACAGATGGATCAAGGTTAGGTTTTTTTAAAAGTGGCTGCACAACTGCATGTTTAAAATATGAGGGTACATAACAAGATTCAAGTGAACTATTAATGATATAAACCAAAGACGTACCCACTGAGCCAATTACCTCTTTTAACATTGAGGAAGGCAAAATATCTAAAACGCAGGAGGAGGATTTCATGGAGCTCACCAACACTAACAAATCCTCAAAAGAAATTGGGGTAAAATCACTTAAAAAGGCCTGTCTGTTAGGACAATCAAGGATTAGGGTAAAGGAATGAGTAAAACCAGCCCTAACAGCAGTGACCTTGTCAACAAAAAAGGAAAGAAACTTGTTACAGTCATTACATGAATAAACAGGGGGAGCAGAACTGACAGGATAAACTATACTTGTCTATTGTATTCAATCTTCTATGATCTTTTATTGTGCAGTTCAGTATATTGTCATAGAATCAAGCCTTCCAAATTCTGTGTAGGCAACTGTTGTGGCAAATTTCAAGTGATGAAATGTTCAACCATATGGTTTAATTTCCACAGTAAGGAGCTGTTTGACAAGAGACAGTCCTCAAATTCTGGATCTCTGGAACATGAATGTTCTGCCCAGTGCTTTTTGGATATCTGGGTGACATAAGGCCACAATGAAAGCTCCACATTTCCAAATATCAAGTCTGTTTCGAACAGAATTGATGAGCTGAAGAGAAGATTATTCATTTTTCATGCCACTCAGCCAATCATTTCATCTGAAAATTCCAAAAGAAGAGGTGAAATTGAAAGAAACTGGAAATAGGGACTGATCACTAAAGCCCATATCTAATGGAGCTGCGATATACTGAGGAACGTTTATGAACAGTGTGGTTGTTTGGGTTTCACTAGTGTTCATAAAATGTTTCCACAACAGTTTGCCAATGGTTTTTAAGGTCCCAAACACATTTTCTTGTCACAATGCATAATTTTTTTTTGCAAACATTTGAAAAATAGATGTAAGCATGATCTGCAAAAGGTAAAAATGCATGTTGCTAAAGATCGTTTTGGTTCACCAAGAAGTGAACACTAGCAACTGTTTAAGAGCCTTTACAATAGGGCTGGGAGATATACTGAATACAGTGATCCCTCGCTACTTCGCGCTTCACCTTTCGCGCCCTCAGTGCATCGCGTATTTTTCAAAAATATTCATCAAAAATTCAAAATTGAGAAATAATGGGCGGGCGCTAGCAGAAGGCAGGGAGACTACATTAGACCATCACGTGTCAACACGGAGAGCAGCACAACTCTCTGCTCGCTGTTGTCGTGTTGGCTGGGCTCGGAAATCTCGCAAGCTGATTGGCCGAGACGTTTCACCCCGCAAGCTGATTGGCCGAGACGTCTCACCCACCTCCTCTCCCTGCCGAGCACCCATGAAGGGAAGAAAGACCGCATTCATTGCTTTTTATCGCTCGTGTTACTTAGTCTCGCCGCGTGGAACTTTTTTCTGTTCTCTTGTGCCATTTTGTGCGAAATAGTCTTCCCGTCGAGGCACTACGCCGCCTCCTGCAGCTTCAGCTCTATCGGAAGCTGCCCTTGATGATCCTGCGCCTCCAGCACCTCACGATGAGGCGTCACCTGAGGAGCAGTAAAGCTCTCATTAACCTGTGCAGTAAATCATTTTCATCTTGAGTTACGTATCTTGTTATAAGAATAAAAGAGTTCTAAAAACATATTTATGTACACTTTGTTTACATCTACATATGTATGTACACGTACACACACACACACGTATCATATGAGAGTGAGAGAATGAACGTACGTATTGTTTATGGATGACGTCATTGGGGTGACGCTACTTCGCGGTTTTTCACTTTTCGCGGTCGGTTCTGGAACCCATTAACCGCGATAAGTGAGGGATCACTGTATATTCTTTGCATCGGTACATTTGGCCACCGGGGGTACATTATATCATGCATACTGGAATATTTATCATGTTAATATGAGCTGCTGCTGCGAGACATGTTTGTCTGCATCTTGGCCACTGAAGTCTGAAAGCTGAAGCTCTCAAGCTCAGTGTGGCTGCCCCACCCACTGCATGCTTACAGAGAAATCTAAACTGCAACAAGCAGAGATGTAAAGGAAGATAAGAGAATAAATGTAGGCTCACCTTAAGCACAAAAGACCAGGGGGGAGACAGGGGGGTAAGGAGAAGATAAACATTTTGAATCTGAACTCTACATGCTCATTCACTAAGTGAATAAACTTGGCAAACAAACTTTCAAAATAACAGCTCCTATCCGGTCTTCCAACCCTTCAAAATACAGTAAGAGTGAGTGGATCACCAAATAAACAACTGATGTAGACACATAAAAATAACAAAAATAAACAGTAAATTATACTTCTGCCACTTACAGTATTTGACCACCAAGTATTAACTATGTGTGGTAAACTGAAATATTTCTGCCCATGGGTATACACTTGATCACTTGATAATGTGAGTTCTGTTAAGAAAAGGAAAAAAAAAAGACACTTTTCTCAATTACATGTTGTTGTGAAGAATTTTCTGATATAAGCTTTCATTTTATTCTATTATTCAGCTTTTTCACAAGTGGCATGAATATATTTTATTTCATTATTCAGCTTTTACATAATTGAAATGAATATACACTACCAACAAAAAGTTAGGGATATTCGGCTTTCATGTGAAATTTCAGCTTGCACCTAAAATTCAGTATAACCTTTACAGGTGAACTTAATTTGACCTTCTGTAACATTTTGAATGCACATATCCAACTGTTCAGTATTTCCGGACTTTTTGCATAAATTGCTGTTCTCTAACAAGACGCTTAATTGAAAAATTCACAACAGGTGTTTGATCCATGAATTGACCAATACATTTTTTGGTTCAGTTAGAATTGGTATTATATATATATTTTTTTATTTGAATGAATTTATTTCGGATAATACAGTACAGGTTGAAGAAACTGTATAATATAACAACAAGGTCAAATTAGACAAAGACTCCTTCTACTAAACAATTCCACGTGAGTTATCCGAAATGGGTGATGGCTGAAGCCGCAGCTTATATTGCCCACCCATATTCCATCCAAGAATTCAGAGAAAAAAGAGTAAACAAGACAAGAGTGATTACAATTTAGAACAAAGCTAAGACAAAGTGTGACTGAGAAAAAAAAAAAAAAAAAAAAAAAAAAAAAGAAAACTAAGCTAAGCTAAGTTAAGCAGTTACTATTCGAGACAAATCTAAGACAGAATGTCACAGAGAGAAAAAAAAAAAAAAAACTAAGCTACAACACAACACAGGCTGGAAATGTCAATCCTTATGTGAGTTTACATGTCGTCTTGTAAATATGTTTGGAGTATTTCTTCCTTTAGTTTTTGTTTAAATTGTCCAAGCGTTGTACATGATTTTAATTCAGGTCCAAAATCGTTCCATAATCTGACTCCTTGCACTGAAATACAGTGTTGCTTGGTGGTTGTTCTCACTGTAGGCTTTTGAAATATACATGTTCCTCTGAAGTGATATCGTTTCTCCCTTGTTTGGAACAACTTTTGGATATTTGCAGGCAGTGATAAATTCTTCACTTTGAACATTATTATTGCGGTTTTAAAGTCAACCAGATCTTTCAACTTGAGAGTTTTTTGTTTAAGAAAAAGTGGGTTTGTTGGTTCCCTGTAAGCTGCTTTGTTTATTATTCTAATAGCTCTCTTTTGAAGCATAAAGACTGGATATATGTTTGTTTTATATGTATTTCCCCATACTTCATTACAATATGTCATGTATGGGAGTATTAATGAATGATACAAGGTGTATAGTGTGGGTTGATTCAGCAAATATTTCACTCTGTGTAATATTGCAATTGATTTGGAGACTTTACCTTTAATATAATTAATATGTGACTTCCAACACAGTTTGTTATCAATTATTACTCCAAGGAATTTGGTTTCAGATACCCTTTCAATCTCTACACCATTTACACTGAGTTTGGGTACTGGATTGTTGTGATGGTTGTTAAAGACTATAAATTTTGTCTTACTTAAATTGAGCGTTAATTTGTTTGAATCAAACCACAGTTTAAGCTTTCCTAATTCCTTCCCGAGTGTATCCAGAAGTTGTTCCAAATTGTTTCCACTGAATAGCAGATTAGTGTCATCGGCAAACAATATTAAGTCCATTTTTTCTGAAACTTTACATATATCGTTTATATACATATTGAATAATAATGGTCCCAAAACTGAACCCTGTGGGACTCCACAGGTGACCTTCAGCAACTCTGAGTTTTTGTTGCTAACACATACATACTGATATCTATTCTTTAAGTAACTACTTAACCAGGACAGTGCTACACCTCTAATACCAGAATTTTGTAGTTTCTTTAATAATAAATTATGATCTACTGTATCAAATGCTTTTTTAAGATCTAGGAATACTCCAACTGAATACTCTTTATTTTCAATGGCTGTTGATATTTTTTCTGTAAATTCCATTAGGGCATATGCAGTTGTCCTCTTGTGTCTGAACCCATATTGCTGCTCACATAATAAATCATTCTTCAGTATGAAGTTGTCAATTCTCTCATAGAATATTTTTTCAAGTATCTTGGAAAATTGTGGTAATAGTGAAATTGGTCTATATTTTGAGAGTTCCCCTCTATCGCCCGTCTTGTATATTGGAATTACTTTAGCTATTTTCATTGCATTGGGAAATATACCTGATTGGAGAGACAGGTTGCAGATATACGTCAGTGGTTTTACTATGCATTCGATAACAGTTTTGACTAGTAGCATGTCGATACCATCACAGTCAGTAGATGTTTTACTTTTGAACGATTTAACAATTTCAATGACCTCTCTTTCGTCTGTGTTCTTTATGAAGATGGAGTCTTTTACAGCAGTGTTACTGCATATTGTATCACCTGTTGACACCGTAGTGGGTATTTCTCGGGCCAGTTTAGGTCCAATGTTAACAAAAAAATTATTAAATTCATCTGCAGGTGAAGCGATATTCACACTCTGAGTTGTTTTATTATTTTTTGGAATATTAGTTGGGTAGCTTGTATTTCTGCTTTTATTTCCAAGGATACTGTTGAGTATTGTCCATGTATTTTTAATATTGTCTCTGTTTTTCTCCAGTTCTTTACTGTAATAGTCTCTTTTACTACATCTTATTATATATGTTAACTTATTTTTGTATGTTTTATACCGCTGCTCTGCTTCTTTTGTTCTTTTCTTTAGGAAAGCTTTATATAATGAATTTTTCTTTTTACACGCCTTTTGTAGTCCTTTGGTTAACCATGGCTTATTAGCAAATTTGTGTTTAAGCTTTTTTATTACTAATGGGCAGTTTTTTTCATAAAGAGTGGTTACAATGTTTATAAATGTGTCATAGGCTTCATTTACATCTGATACATAGACTTCTGTCCAGTCTTGCTTCAGCAAGTCCTCTTTAAGAGAACTGATTGCATTTGGTGATTTGTGTCTGAACGATTTTGAAGTTTTTTCTGCGTTGGGCCCCGTGTGGCCATGGATAAGTGCAAAGGTTGGCAAGTGGTCACTTATATCATTTATCAATAATCCACTTTCTATTTTCTTATCGAAAACATTGACAAACAGGTTGTCAATAAGTGTAGCAGAGTGAACTGTGATTCTACTGGGATGTGTTATTGTGGGATATAGACTCATGCTGTACATAGAGTTCATGAACTCTGTAACTACATTTTGTTGATGAGGATTCAGTAAGTCAATATTGAAATCTCCACAAATTGCTACCATTTTCTTACTAGTAATATTATTGTACAGCTCGACTAATTTATCTCTGAATGTCTCAATGCAAGTTCCCGGCGTTCTATAAATGCAGCTTATGATTAGATTTTTTGTTTTGTCTAGGTCAATCTCAACAGTAACACATTCCAAAATCCCTGGTAGTGCTGAGGACATTTCATTTACAAGCTTACACCTGTACAGGTCATCAATATACAGTGCAACACCACCACCCTTTTTTTGAGTTCTGTTAATATAAAACATCTGATATCCCTCTATTGCCATCAGGGGAGCCTGTTCTTTGTTAAGCCAAGTTTCAGAGACTGCAATAGCTGTGAATTTTCTGTCTAGCTGTTTTAAATAGTCCTGAATCTGTGGAAAGTTTTTGTTAAGACTTCTGCTATTGAAGTGTATTATTGACAGTTTACCATCTAATTGCATTTGACTTTTGAATTGTTTTTCAGTGTAATATTCACAGTGGTTATGAATATTGTTGAAAAAGTGGTTATCAGGATCAATATCATTCTCCATCTCTTGTGGTTTATGTTCAGCATAATGGTATGTTTTCAGAGTTTGAGTTTCCTCATTCTGTGTCAAATGACTTGCTCCAACTGGGGATAATTGATGTCTACTTGAGTCGGTCATAAGTTTTTGTTTGTTTTGGTTATTTTTATTAAAGTACTTTGGCATCGTGTATCAAAAGAACTATTCTTATCGTGTGTATGAGTATGGATTATCATTGGCTCGTAATTTTCTAATCAGTGTTCATCTGTATTTATCTAAGTCAGTAGCATCTCTGATCATAATACTTTTTGCTTGCTCAGGTGATCCATTTAGTTTAATCCAAATTCTACAGTTTCTTGTCCAGGTTGCTTGTATCTTATCTTGTTTTTTTAGCATCCGTGCCTGTCGTGCTAATTCAGCGTTTTTTTTTTTTTTTGTCAGGTGTTCATTTATGTAAACTTGAGTTTCCTTTAGCTTTTTGGCCTGCCTCAGTATGTTATTCTTTACCCTTCTGTTCACAAAGCGCATCACAATTGATTTCTTTGTTTTGTTATCTTTCTTCGGTAGAGCATAACAGGCTGAGATTGCATTGGCTTCTACCTTAATGTCTTTATCATTAAGGAACTGAAGCACTTGATTTTCTAAGGACATTGACTCACTCATGGGTGCATCTTCACCACTCAGTCCTACTGTGGCATGGGCGTATGACTGATATCTGATGTCTAGTCCACTTATAACTAGGTCATCAATGCGAGAACCTTGTTCAAGATCCTCGACGCGTTGCTCCAAAAGACGCCCGTGTTGCTCCAGGTCCATAATTTTTTTGTCTTTTTCTTGAATTTTTAAATTTAGGGCTTGTACCTGTTCTATTAGGCCTATTATTTTGTCCTGTTGGTTAGTCAATTTGGCCAATTCATCTGACATAAAGCTCAGAGCTTTTTTGATTTCTTCCATTTCCTCTTTCTTTGGTGGCATCTTACTGACCTGTAGATAGAAGTAAACAGAGAATCCGGCTAGGCCTCAACTAGCCCGGCCGCTGCTGAACTCGCCGCAACAGCTCCTGCACAGCTCCTCCGCCAAGTAGCGCTGCTCAGCTCCGCAGATCACCCCTGTCATTCGCTACTGCCTACCGCCGTCTGCCTGGCCGGTTATGCCGCACACCGCCGGCGCAGCCGAACTTCACCGATCACCGCCGCCACTCGCCGCCGTCTGGCTGGGTGGCACCTCCGCTAGGCCCCGTCACCGGCCGCCGTCAGTCTGGTAGTTCCTCAGCTGGACCTCGCAACTGGGTTCCGACTCAGGCCACTGTCCTGCTGGGTCCAGGTGGCCCCGTCTCTCACCAACGCCGCGCTCGAGCTCCCAATTGCCGCCTCGATTGGTTCCTCCGATAGGCCCTCACCGGGGACTGAGCCGCTTCGTGTCGGAGTTAGGTGGCGCACTGGGGCCAGCGTTAAGCTAACTAGCGTTAGCTTGGCAATCGCTTCTGGTAGAGCGCAGCAGTTCTACCCGATTAAAGGGGCATTCCAACGGGATTCTGACGGAGGTGGAAGTTCAGCCCGTGGGTGTCCGTCACGATCGCCGATCGCTGTTGTTTAGGTACTTTTAATGGGGAAATCAGCGAGTTGGTCTCAGCGCTGAAAA
Source organism: Pholidichthys leucotaenia (assembly GCA_020510985.1). Taxonomy (NCBI): domain Eukaryota; kingdom Metazoa; phylum Chordata; class Actinopteri; order Cichliformes; family Pholidichthyidae; genus Pholidichthys; species Pholidichthys leucotaenia. The sequence continues at coordinate 283,901,374 of CM035840.1, forward strand.
AGTGTGACCATCCTGGTCGCCATCTTGGAAGATTGTAATATATTGTATTGTAATATATTATATATCATCTTGGAAGATTGTAATATATTAGTTATATAATATATATATATATATATATATATATATATATATATATATATATATATGTGGCGATGTTATAATAAGACACGGTGTCTGGAGTTTTAATGAAGTTTATTGATCAAATCATCGCCATCACGGAGCTCACCCCAGCTGCTGTATAAGCATGCTGGGGATCGCTCTCAGGCTCTCATGAGCTGTAGTCAGAAGCAGTCAGAAGAAGAACAGAGGGTGAACATATGAATTCAGCCACTTAAATACCCAGCAACGGACAATACATCAAAGGCATTTTATCATCAAAGGAAATGCATTCAGACATGTGACATTTGTACCACAATGCGAGCAGGAAGCATGAATGTTTGCATTTGCGTCATACATATCCACAGGATGCTGGTGCCTGAACTAAGCACAGGAAGGCTGCCTATTGATCTCAACACACACATCTCACTGTCCTGTTAATTGCTCTAGTCGAGCGCTGTGTTTGTCCGTGGCTGCTGTGGGGGGGTACCCCATACACTCCCCCCCCAGAGGGCTTAGCGGGGAGCTGAGACCTCGGTAGTCCCGCTTTGGTGGCGAGCTGCGGGGAAAGTCTGTGCCGGGGAAGGGAGGAGGGTGGGGGTAGCAGGTGGCGGGGGATGTCCATGGCTGTGGGAAGAAAAGTTAGTCTCTGATTCCTCTCGCGATTCAGTCCGGCAATGAAGAAAAACAGGAGCTGAAGCTATGTGAGGGACTTGGCGTTTAGGCTTTAGGTGCGTTCGCGGCCCTAAAGCCCTCGGGGACAGCTGACGGCTGGATTCCCGTCGTGCGCCGTGGCTGAGACTTGCACCAAATCCTGTGTGCGGGCTGCGTGTGTGCTTCAGGTGTGTGAGCAGTCCTGAAGAGCCGTGTGCAGCGGCGGAGGATGATGTATAAGTCTGTAGAGCCAGCTTGTCTCTGGTGCGTGGCACGCGCTGCGGCCACGTGCCTTCCAGCTGCGCTGTTCTGATGCGAGGCTTCTGTGCATGGCCGGTCCGCTGTCGCGAGGCGAATCAGGGTCAGGGGGCTTGATGGAGATCTGCGCAGTCGGCGCCGATTGTCTCCCCTGTTCGGGCTGTTGGTCGTCGCTCGTGCCGGGTCATGGTGCGTTCAGGTCCACGCGTTCTCCGTCGGCCATGGGCCGCCGTCGTGGAGAGAGGGCAAGGTGTGTGCGCTCTCGTATGGAGACACAGAATCGTGTGTCAGGAGCCGTGAGAGCGGCCGGTCCAGCGTGGATGTGCCGATCTAGGCGTGCAGACCTCACCATGAAATTTCCTCAGCTTTCCCGGTCGTGGGTGGTCTCCGAAGAGCGTCAAAGTCTCCCTGAAGCAGAAAGGAAGGGCAGATCAGTCGGGCTGCCGCGTTCGCTCGTCGTCGGAGAATCACTGCCGGGTGCTGCGTTTGCTGGCAGCGTGTTCTTTTCAGTGTCGGGTCGCCAGCGTGGTTGTCCAGACCAGAAGGTTGCGTCGCACAAAGCGTGTGCGTCTGCGGGGTCACCAGTGTGGCGATGTTAAAATAAGACACGGCGTCTGGAGTTTTAATGAAGTTTATTGATCAAATCATCGCCATCACGGAGCTCACCCCAGCTGCTGTATAAGCATGCTGGGGATCGCTCTCAGGCTCTCATGAGCTGTAGTCAGAAGCAGTCAGAAGAAGAACAGAGGGTGAACATATGAATTCAGCCACTTAAATACCCAGCAACGGACAATACATCAAAGGCATTTTATCATCAAAGGAAATGCATTCAGACATGTGACATTTGTACCACAATGCGAGCAGGAAGCATGAATGTTTGCATTTGCGTCATACATATCCACAGGATGCTGGTGCCTGAACTAAGCACAGGAAGGCTGCCTATTGATCTCAACACACACATCTCACTGTCCTGTTAATTGCTCTAGTCGAGCGCTGTGTTTGTCCGTGGCTGCTGTGGGGGGGTACCCCATATATATATATATATATATATATATTATATAACTGCCAAAACTTTATCGCCAGGTGCCATATTGTAATTATGTTGTTACATTAGCCTTAAAATATATATTTCAGCAGGTAAACAGTACTGAGTTAGGTATAATAAGATATACAGTATTTAACAATTATGATGCATTTAAGCCAAAAACAAACTTGATCTAGCAATTAAAATAATGCAGTCACAAGGTTACATGGAGAAATACATGGATTTAATGGATATATACATGTAGATACTGTATAAATATATATTCTCTGCATCAACAGTGTATTATATATGTATTCATGTAGTATTGCACTGGGAATTTTGACAATAAACCTTTGTACTTTTTGCAGATCTGTCTCCACTTTTGTTTTATGTGTGAAGGTTACCACCAAGTGACATAAAGTAAATACTAATAGATTGGAAAAGCTAAGAACAATCCAGCAGCTTGACTTTTGGTTTGGTGTAAGTTTGTCAACAGAATTATGAACCATCAAGCAGTTTGTGTTAAAATGTAAAATCCCATTAAACCCTAACCCAGGGGTGTCCAATCATGTGTCATGGAGGGCCAAGACCCTGCAGGTTCTATCTTCTACCCAGTCTCTTCAGCAGGTGTTTTCACTGATCAGCAGTCAATGGAAGAAATTCAGTGGAATCAGCTGTTGAAGACACTAGTTGAAGGTAAAGCCTGCAGGGTCTTGGCCCTCCAAGGCACATGATTGGACACCCCTGCTCTAACCCATTACTAGAAAATACAGATGCTAATATGGCTCAGAATTCCTCCATACACTGGTACTATCACTAAAGTGTGTAGTGTCTTCTGCACTGGCATATCCAATAATACAGTCTTCAGTAAAGAAAATCATTGTTTTTGGTTGCTTTTTCTTAAAAATGAGCCATTATTTTCAACACCACTGATAAATGATTTGTACTGTTGACTCTTTTCCCACCGGTGTCTTAACAGACAAAATATAAGATCATGATGCAAACACATTAGTCACTAAATTGTTGTTTATAATCAGCAGCAGATTGTAGATTACTTAGAATGTGCAAAATTCAATCACCAAACTGTAAAAATAAAAAAAAATAAAAAAAATTAGAATGGGTCACACACACCGGCCATGCTGCCTCACTTAGAAGCAACTGGATGTGCCGCTCACACTGGTCCCGGTTCAACAGATCTTCAGCCTGCATCTCTGTAAATGACATAAGGTCTTGTTTGGGGTGAATCGTTTTCCTCTTGCCTAGAAGAAAGAGAAGTGGGTGGTGGTTAATCAAAGCAAGTTTAAAACATATTTGGGAAACACACTTGTTGCTAAAAGCCAGTGGTGGAATGTGACAAAAAAGCACTTTGTTGCTGTATTTAACCACAATTTTCATGTAGCTGCACTTCAGTAAAATATATTTTACAAGGGCTGAGATTCATTTAAAATATATTTTTTTACTGTGGCCTCAGCAATCACAATGAGTTGATACCTTCAGTTGAATGGAATCTAGTACTTTAATTGAGGGTGTGCATCCCCGAGTATATAGTCGCTTAGTCACAATATGTAATTTTTATCAATTAAAGTTTAGTCACTGATGTGTCTCTTCTTGCCCTGGCTTCAAGTGTGGGCGGTGTTTTGTACTTGTATTGCAAAGATATAAAAGGAAGCAGTACAACGGGTCTCAAATATTTGTAATGTGTCCTGTTACTGCATGAGTTTATTGACGATATACTATAAACTACACATATAAACTAAATTACAATTGTGACTGAACAACTCCCATTCCCCAAACTTCAAGATACACTATTATGAATATAACTCATAACGGATCACACAAGTGATCTGACAAACAAAAAAATAAAATAAATAAAAATAAAATAAAATAAACAAGTGGTTCTTTAACAATGGCTAATAATGGATGTCCTATTCATTTTCAATGATTCTGTAATTAATATTCACACAATCAAATAAATCTCAATTCAGTCCCTTTAATATTAAGTGGAAATTATGCTACTTTAGTTTTTGCACTAAATCTATACTTTAACTTAAAAAGCAAAGGATCCGGGTACTTTGTCCACCATTATTAAAAAACAACAAGGTGTGCAACTTACCAGTCATAACACATTGCTGTGTCGTGCTACACTGTGATGTCAAAGCAGATGCTGGTTGGACTCTAGAACGAAAATACGCATAACTTAAGTACATGCACAGCATGAAAGTGCAACAAGTGAAAAACCACTTGTTTAACTTGGATTTAGCCAGAGTTTTTTAACCGGAGTTAGCATTGATGGCTAACTAGCTAGCTCATCCTCTGCAGAAGGAGACAACGTTGCTGTTTGTTCAAAGTGAGCTTTCCACAGCTGGGATAAATGATGTAAAAGATGCATAATATCACATCATATCACATCACTCACCATCCTCTATATCCTAATATCATGGCTTTCAAATGCCGTGGTCGGATGCTCCCGTTATTTGCCGGTCGGTGGCCATAAATGCATTTCGGGCGGCTCTGTCTAGTTCCCTCTGGATTCTCTCATCAGCCAAAGGCACAGAAAAGTCTGCTGGACCATGGTGTTGATTTCTGTGAAGTCATTCTATCGTTGTTTATACTGACGCTTGGTTGCTTGCTCACGGACAAATCTTTGCAAATGGTGGCTGGAGATTTTGTTGAAGATGTCACTCTCATGACATTATACCCTGACCAATCAGTGGTCTGAAGTCCTTTGACATCATATTTTCAGCTCGACTCAGCTCACTTGGAACCTGAATCAAATGGGTACGAAAAAAGTACCTGGAAGCTGGTACCAGGTACTAATGGAAAAGCCTACAAAGCGCACTGAGTCGAAGTGAGTAGAGCCAAATGGTACTAATGGAAAAGAGCCAAGAGTGTAATCAATGGGTTACAACAGATTTACAGAGAGACTGAAAAAGTCACAGAAAGAGATAGAAGCTTCACTGTGAACAGTGCCCTGTGGAACAGGATGATAAATGCTGCTGAACCCCAAGCACATTTAAGGAAGGTGAGAGGCAACCAAGTGTCATGTCAGATCATTCAGAACAATTTACATCAGTGTGGTCTGCATGCTAGACAACCTGCAAGGGCACCTGACCACACCACCAGGCACAGGCGTCTTTGTCTTGCATGGGCTAGGGAGCATTTGTGTTTGACAAGGGACCAGTGGGCCTCAGTGTTGTTCTGATGAAAGTCGATTCTCGGTGAGCAGAAATAATGACCACCATTGATGTTGGAGACATCAAGGGGAGCACTACGCATCAGCCACTGTTGTCTCCAGATGAGCCTTTGGTGGTAATGGTGTTATAGTCTTGACAGGTGTATCTAGTCAATACAGAACTGCCCTACACCTTGTGAATGGTACAGTGACATGCCGATACAACCTTAATAACATCATAAATCCAGTCATTGTGCCCCATGAACAACACAGGCCTAATTTCATCTTCATGGACGACAATGCTCATCAAGGTTTAGTTTAGTTTAGTTTAGTTTAGATAGTTTATTTCGAACACAAAAAAATATAACAAAAAACAAGCAAATAGCAAATGCAATAAAGTTACAGTATACACTGTTCGAAAGGGAGAAGGAAGAAGTGAACACTTATTAATTCCAACTCCTCTTTTCCATCGATACACCCATGTGAATTTTATACAAATTACCACCTTTAAGACCCCAAGTAAACAATTTACTGTATTTTTTACAGATCAACATTAACACCCGTCCATTCTAACATACAATGAAGTCCATATATCAAAACCAGTCTCAAACGACACAGATACACACAGTGCTGTCCCACCCACCATTCCATAGTGTCCCATAATGTCCCAGAGTGAACATAATGAATCGGACATATAAATTCTACCCTTCTAACATATATCCTTTCAACAAATGGTGCTTATACCTCTTTTTAAATCGATTTCTGTTTGTACATAGTTTCATTTCCGGCTCCAGACTGTTCCACAAATCCACCCCACAGACAGATATGCACATACTTTTCTTGGTTGTACGTATCTTGGGTTTTGTAAAGTTTAAGTCTCCTCTCAAATTATGATCGTTGTCTCTTTTTTAAAATATTTTTTGTACATTAGTTGGGAGTTGATTGTTAATCGCCCTGTACATTACTTGTGCTGTCTTAAATTTAACTAAATCGATGAACTTTATGACATGTGACTTCAAGAACAATGAATTGGTGTGGTCTCTATATCCTGCATTGTTAATTATCCTTATAGCTCTTTTTTGTGATGTGCAAATTGCTTGTAGGTTGGTCTTGTAGGTGTTTCCCCAGACTTCTACACAGTAGTTAAGATAAGGTAAAAACAGTGAATTGTACAATAAGACCAATGATTTATAGTCCAAGATGTGTCTTGTCTTCCCCAGTATGCCTATACATTTTGCTAATTTAGCCCGGATGTGACTGATTTGAGGTTTCCAGCAGATTTTACTGTCTAGCGTCATCCCCAGAAACTTATTTTCCTGTACTGTTTGTATTCTGGTATCATCTATCGTTACCATTATTTCATGATTTATTTTATAATTTCCAAACACCATAATCTTTGGGTTTTTTTAGATTTAGAGATAATTTATTTTTGTTGAACCACTGCGTTAATTTTTCCATTTCAGTTGTGACCACCTCTAAAACCTGCTGCAAATTCTCACCAGTGCAAAGGATATTTGTGCCATCCGCAAACAAAATAAATTTCAGAATTTTTGATACTTGGCATACGTCATTTATATACAAGATAAAGAGTTTGGGTCCCAAAACTGACCCCTGGGGCACACCACAAGTGATGTCCATGCAGGGTGATTTGTGCTCTCCAATTTGTACAAATTGTCGTCTGTTACTTAAATAACTTTCCACCCAACTCAGTCCTACCCCTCTTATCCCATACCTTTCCAGTTTCCTTAGTAGTATTCTGTGGTCAATGGTGTCAAAAGCTTTCTTTAAGTCTATAAATACTCCTGCAGCAACCTTTTTTTTTGTCTATACAACTAGTAATTTCTTCTATAAGTTCGATCAGTGCCAAAGATGTAGATTTATCTGCTCTAAAACCATACTGGCTATCTGTAAGGAGGTTGTTTTTTTCAATGAAATCATCCAGTCTCTTAGTGAATATTTTTTCAAGTATTTTGGAGAATTGAGAGAGTAAAGAGACTGGCCTGTAATTTGTGAAGCGATGACTGTCTCCTGTTTTGTAAAGAGGTGTTACTTTTGCTATTTTCATTTTGTCTGGAAATGTACCAGTTTGAAATGACAGGTTACAGATGTAGGTGAGTGGCTTAACAATTCCCTCAATTACTTTTTTCACTATTGTCATGTCAATTTCATTCCAGTCCGTTGATTTTTTGTTCTTAAATTTACTCACAGTCTCGGTAATTTCCTTTTCAGTAACTGCACCCAAAAAGATTGTGTTTGGGTTTCTATCCTCTATTTCATTCACAGACCCACTGTGGTTTGTTTCCGGAGTCACTATTAATTTTGCTAATTCAGGACCAACGTTTACAAAAAATTTATTGAAACCACTGACCACATCTTCCATATTATTAATCAAACTGTCGTTTTCGATAAAATATTCTGGATAATTTGCATACTTAGGACGATTACTAATAATCCCCTTGAGTACTTGCCATATTCCTCTTATGTTATTTTTGTTATCCTCTAGTATTCTGTTGTAATATTCTTTCTTACAGGTCCTCATTATAGTGGTAAGTGTGGGGAGACTTGAATAACGAAACCGAATTGTCTTTCATTCCAGTTTATTCCAGTAATCATTCCACATGTCTGCTCTCATTCCTGAGCAGCGAACAAAGAGAGTGAACACACCAAAGTTCTCTCATTTAAACATTCTGACATCAAACCATTTCCCTCGCGGGGGAAATCACACATCTCTCTCAAAATCTCTTTATTCACATTCATTAGCCTTTTATTTACATAACTCCCCCTTCTCTCTTCTCGAGCCTCAGTGGTCAGGAAGTCTTCTGTCCCCTGTCCTCCGCAGGGGGTCCAGGCTCTGTGGCTCCGCACCGCAGGGGGCTGGCTCTCCTTCATCGTGGTTAAATCACATATGCAGTGTCCAACATATACATGTCTCACAACACAGTCATATAACCCCCCCCAAACGATGAAGAACAGACTAATTCCTAAAATTAAATAGCACCTTACTCACTACTGAATAATCAACACCAACATTCAGTCTGTGCGCCGCTTGGGCTTCAGCCGTCTGCCGAATCTGCTGTGCGTTGGCCCCGCCTTGCCTGCGGTGCGTTTCTGCTTCGGGTCTGTTGACTGAGGGAGAGAGTGATTAACTGCCCCCTGCGGGGGCCTGCCTCGTCGAGGCGCCACTGCGACCGGTACAGACACGTCCTTCATGACAAAAGCAGGTTTTAGTCTGTCAATACTGACTGTCTCTTTTCTGTCTCCAAAATCTAGCACAAATTGCTTATCACCTGCCTCCAGCACTCGAAATGGCCCTTCGTAAGGTGGTTTGAGCGTTGCTTTTAGGGCTTCGCGCCTGACAAAAACGAAATCGGCATTTTTCAAAGCCTTGGGGACGAAAACTCGTGGAAAAGCGTGATGAACTGGACCCGGGAGCGTGTCTGCCCCCGTGCCGACTAACGGTCCCAGAGCCGAGAGAGGTGGGGGCTCTGGGGGCTCTGGTAAAAACTCGCCCGGCAGCCTCAGAGTTTGTGCGAATACCAGCTCCGCTGGGGAGGCGTCTAAGTCCTCTTTAGGCGCAGAACGCAACCCTAATAAAACCCATGGAAGTTTATTCACCCAATCTGCATCCGTGAGCGACGCTCTGAGTGCTGCCTTCAAAGACCTATGAAAACGCTCGCATAAACCATTGGCCTGAGGGTGGTAAGCCGTAGTGCGGTGAATTTTGGCTCCTAAGCCGTTGGCCATCGCTGACCACAGCTCAGAGATGAATTGCGGTCCTCTATCGGACGTAATGTCCGACGGAACCCCAAAGCGCGCCACCCAAGCCGTTAAAAAAACGCGAACCACCTCCGCGGCCGTGGTCGTTGCAAGTGGGACCACTTCCGGCCAACGTGTGGTGCGGTCCACCATTGTCAAAAGATACGTGAACCCCTGTGATGCCGGTAGGGGGCCCACAAGGTCGACGTGCACATGGTCGAACCTTCTGGCCGGAATGCGGAACGGTTCTAACGGGGCTCTTGTGTGCCTGTGAATTTTGGCCCGTTGACAGGAAATGCAGGTTTTTGCCCATTCCTTCACGTGCTTGCGCAGGCACGGCCAAACAAACTTTTCCACCACTAGTTTCACCGACGCGCGCACCCCCGGGTGCGCCAGTGAGTGGACCGAGTCAAACACACGGCGGCGCCACGTGGCCGGAACCACCGGACGCGGGCGCCCCGTCGACATGTCGCAGATCAGGGGGGGCATACCGGTTTGTAAACACTTGCTCTCCAGCCTCAACCATGTTGGTCCAGACTGGAGCACGCGCACGTCTGCGTCCGCCCCCTGGTCCGCTGCCATGGCTGCGTAATCTATACCCACGTGCACCGGGGCTGCGCGCGCCACCGTGCCGCTCTCCTGCGGCGCGGTCACGGTGGCCCGTTCTGCCTCTGCGCGTGTTGGGGTCGTGAACGCGCGTGAGAGACAATCCGCTACTACATTGAATTTGCCCGCGACGTGCCTAATGTCAGTGGTAAATTCCGAGATTGCGGCCAGCTGCCTCTGCTGCCTGCCGGACCACGGGTCTGAAATTTTGGCCATGGCGTATGTGAGCGGCTTGTGGTCCACATAAGCGGTGAAGCACCGTCCTTCCAGCCAGAACTGGAAATGACGAATAGCCAAATGCAGCGCCAACAGTTCTCTGTCAAACGCGCTGTATTTTCGTTCAGCCGCGCTTAAAGATTTGCTAAAGAAAGCCAAAGGCTGCCAAACTCCGGCTACCTGTTGCTCTATAACGGCCCCTATGGCTAAATCTGAAGCGTCTGTCGTCAGCGCGATACGTGCTGCAGGGTCTGGGTGGGCCAGGAGCGCAGCATCAGCCAAGGCTTTTTTAACCTCTGTGAACGCGCGCTCCCGCTCCGGGGACCATTCGACCGCCTGGGTCGGTTTTTGTTTTTTGAGCGCGGCATATAACGGTTGCATGATTTGAGCTGCGTGGGGCAGGAATCGGTTATAAAAATTCACCATCCCCAAGAATTCCTGTAGTGATTTGACCGTTTGTGGACGGGGAAAATCCGCTACCGCGCGTACTTTCTCTGGTAACGGAACCGCTCCCTCCGGGGAGACGCGGTGACCCAAAAAATCGATCCGCTCGACGCCGAACTGGCACTTGGCTGGGTTAACTATTAAGCCGTGCTCTCCCAGCCTCCTAAAAACTGCTGTGAGGTGCGTTTCGTGTTCGTCCTCTGAAGTACTCACGACAACAATGTCGTCGAGGTACACAAACACGAAAGGGAGATCGCGTAACACGGCATCCATCATCCGCTGAAATGTTTGCGCCGCCCCTTTGAGTCCAAACGGCATGCGTAAAAATTCGAAAAGTCCGAACGGGGTTATTACCGCTGTTTTAGGAATGTCCTCCGGTTGGACCGGGACTTGGTGATAGCCGCGAACTAGATCAAGCTTTGAAAAAATGCGCGCCCCCGCCAGGTGCACCGAAAAATCCTGAATGTGCGGGATGGGATAACGATCGTGCGCCGTAGCGTTGTTTAGCCTGCGGTAATCCCCGCACGGTCTCCAGGAGCCATCGGCTTTCGGTACCATGTGCAGCGGCGAAGCCCACGGGCTCTTCGACCTACGAACGATGCCCAGCCTCTCCAGGCTGGCGAACTCCTCGCGCGCAATGGCGAGCTTAACTGCATCCAAGCGCCGAGCTTTTGCAAACACGGGAGGACCAGAAGTGGGGATAAAGTGTGTCACCCCGTGCTTCGCGACCGTCGCTGAAAAAGTGGGCACAGTGAGCGCTGGAAATTGGGTGAGGAGTGTGTGAAACTTACCACCTGCTGTAGCGACGTGGGTCGGTACTGGTGGCGGGGACACTCGAGCTGAACAGGGGAGAGAGTAAAAAGAGAGTGCATTTACCAGCCGTCTATTAGCAAGATCAACTAACAGATTGTGTGAACACAAAAAATCCGCGCCCAACATGTTGAAACTCACCGCCGCTATCACAAAAGTCCATTCATAAGTGCGGCCATGTAAGCATAAAGGCAAGGTCCTTCTCCCGTAGGTGTTGATGTTCGAGCCATTTGCCGCTGTAGCTCCGCTACCGTGGGGTCCAGCCACCCGGTCCACGTATGTTGGGGTGATGAAGCTCACTTGTGCTCCGGTGTCGATGAGGAACTCTCGTCCGGAGCGCGCATCCGTGATGTAGAGCAGCTTGTTGCGTTCTCCGAGGGTCGAAGCTGCTAGCGACTCCCGGTCTTGCCGTTTCCCGAACTCCTGAAGATGCAGGGCGGCACACACCTGCGTGCCTTCTCTGCGAACCTCCGATGGTAAAAGCAGAGATCTTCTCCTCCGCTGTGTCGTGCCCGCGCCTCTGCCGCCGGGCTATTGGCTCCCCCTCGTCGCGGCCGTGTTGCCGCCGTCGTCGGCCAGTCTGGTTCTGCCGCCTCTGGCTCCCCGCTGTCTCGGGTCGCTGCTGTGGTCGCTTGCCCGCCGCAGGCGTCCAGGATCCCATCTGCCTCCTGGGCCAGCTCCTGGAACTCCTCCAGGGTGTGACACTTTTTGCCGGCCAGCGTGCTTCTCGCATGCGCCGGGAGGTTGGAGAGGAAGATGAACTGAAAAATGAAATCGTTGTCCAACCCTCTCAGCTGTATCATTTCCTCCATCAGGGCGCTCGGCCTGTGTCCACCTTGGTCTAGCAAAGACAGGATCCTCCTTGCCCTCACTTCAGCCGAGGGGGTGAAAAACTTGATGAGGGTGGATTTCAGCTTGCCGTACCTGTCGGTCGCGGGTGGCTGCTCCACCAAGCTTTGCACGCACCGAGCTGTGCTGTTGTCCAGTTTAGCGATGACATGGTGGAACTTAGTGTCATCCACCGTTACTCCTGCGAGCGCGAACTGCGACTCTGCTTGCAGAAACCACGACCGTGGGTTATCCTGCCAGAAATCAGGCAGCTTAACGGCCACTGCGCTCGCCAGCTCTGAGCGCTGTGAGTCCGGGACCCTGAGAATTTCTTCGTTCATTCTCAACGTCGTCAGTCACCAATGTGGGGAGACTTGAATAACGAAACCGAATTGTCTTTCATTCCAGTTTATTCCAGTAATCATTCCACATGTCTGCTCTCATTCCTGAGCAGCGAACAAAGAGAGTGAACACACCAAAGTTCTCTCATTTAAACATTCTGACATCAAACCATTTCCCTCGCGGGGGAAATCACACATCTCTCTCAAAATCTCTTTATTCACATTCATTAGCCTTTTATTTACATAACTCCCCCTTCTCTCTTCTCGAGCCTCAGTGGTCAGGAAGTCTTCTGTCCCCTGTCCTCCGCAGGGGGTCCAGGCTCTGTGGCTCCGCACCGCAGGGGGCTGGCTCTCCTTCATCGTGGTTAAATGACATATGCAGTGTCCAACATATACATGTCTCACAACACAGCCATAGTAAGCTTATTTTTATATCTTTTATATTTGATCTCAGCTTCCACCGTTCTGCATTTAATGAATTGTTTATATAATGTATTCTTCTTTTTACATGCATTTATTAACCCCTTGGTGATCCAAGGAATATTTTTTTTTGTTGTTGTCTGTCACTGTATTGTTTTATAGGACAGTATTTATTGTACAATGATTGAAATATTTGTAAAAATTTATCATATGCTCTATTTATGTCATTTTCATCAAAAACTATCTTCCAATCTTGTATTAATAATTCCTTTGTCAGTAAATACATTGATTCTTCGGTTCTTATTCTTTTATATTTAATATTTTTGGTATACTTTTTCTTCCTATAATCACATTGATAGACAACAAAAATCGGCAGGTGGTCGCTGATATCATTCAATAAAAGCCCACTCCTGATATTATTTTCCATAATGTTTGTGAATATGTTATCTATTAGTGTGGCACTGTGCGACGTGATTCTGCTAGGTCCTGTAATTGTTGGATGTAAGCCCATGCTGTACATTGTGTTGATAAATTCTTCTGTCAAACTATGTTGTTTTGAGTTCATCAGATCTATATTGAAATCCCTACAGATGAACATAACTTTATGAGTTAGTTTTGCGTACATGTTTTTCCATCCAGTCCTTAAATAAATCAATGTTTGATCCAGGTGTTCTATATACACAGCTCACTACTACTTTCTTCACATTGTCCAGACAGATTTCTATTGTAATACATTCAAATAAATCATCGACAGTTACTGACAGATTTTCAACAACCTTGTATTTCAAGCTCTTGTCAACATAAATTGCAACTCCTCCTTCTCCTTTTTTCACTTGGTAAAATCCACTCCTTTATTTTCACTGAGCCAGGTCTCTGATATTGCCACAATACTGAATGGCTCTTTAAACTGATTTAAATAATCTTTAATGTTATTAAAGTTTGCATAGAGACTCCTGCTGTTGAAGTGGATCATAGAAATATTGAAATCAGTTGTGATCATTGTGTTGAACTGTTCATCTGTGTAATAATTACAGTCATTATTGATTGAGTTAAAAAGATTATTATCAGGGTCTATGTCATATTCTACGTCCTGTGGGTTGTGCTCTGTGTATTCAAAAACTTTCAGTTCCTGTTGTTCCTGTTTGTTGATTTTTTGATTCATGCTGTAGAATGTTTTGTTGCAGATGAGTAAAATCCTTCAGTGTCCTATATTTGTCTGAATTGTTGTTGTGCCTCCAGTTCATCTTTGTCCAGTTCCATAATATTACCGATGTTAATGACCTTGGCTTCTTCAGGCGATCCGTTTAATTTGATGAATATTTTACAGTTTGATGTCCAGGTGTTTTGAATTTTTTTCTGCTTTTTCATGTATCTTGCTTTCCTGGCTATTTCTGCGTTCTCTTTCGTGAGGTGCTCGTTTATGTAGATGTTGGTTCCTTTCAGCTTCTTACCTTGTTTCATTAGTGCCGTCTTGTGTTTTCTGTTTACAAACCTCATGATCACAGCAGGTTTGTTGCCGTTTTTCCTGGGCAGAGGGTGGCAGGACTCGATGTTGGAGCAGTCCAGCTGTATTCCTTTTGACTGCATGAAGGCCGTCACCTGTTGCTCAGCGGATTCCTCATCCAGCTGACTTCCACTGCTGTCTGCGGCAACTGCTCTCGCGTATGATCGGGGTTTGATGTGGAGTCCCGTGATGATCACGTCGTTTGCCCAAGTGTTCTGGTCCATCTCAGCCAATCTGCTTCCCAGATACGCCAGCCTCTTGTCTTTCTGAGCGTTCTGGCTGTGCAGCGCTTTAATTTCCTCCACGAGGTCCAGTATACCTCTTTGCTGTGATTTTAGAGCAGACATTTCTTCTGCCAAGAAATCCAGCGCTTTTTTTATCTCATCTTCATTTGGCAGAGCTCTCTTTGGACCCATTATTCCGGCCGATGATCGCTGATTTGGATAGTTCGAAAAAAAAAAAACGCATGTGGAAGTAATCCCTTTGTTATCCCTGAGTGCGAGGTGCGGGGGGGGGGGGAGGGCGCGGGGCCGCTTCACAACCTTCACCAGCTACTACTGGCAAATTCCTCTTTACTCCTCATGAGCAGGTTCACTCCCCAGCGGCAGCAACAAAAAAAAGCTCAAAACGCCAGCTCCAAAATGCATTCTAACTGTGTTTAACTGCCTTTTAAACAGTCACGAACAGGGAGCTCTTACCTGTGCGTCCTCATGGCTTCTTGAGGTAAATGGAGAAGGCTGCACTTTTTCCAGATCTGAATCCCATAGAAAACCTTTGGGATCAGTTTAGTTGCAGTGTAGAGGCTCGTAACCCTTCACCCCACAATCTCAATGACCTGAGGGCCACCTTTTAAGATGAGTGGAATGCCATGCCTCAGAAGACATTGAGTTGACTTGTGAACAGCTTGAGACATGGTTGTAAAGCTGTAATTGATGCTCAAGGACACATGACAAGTATTTGAGACACTGACATTTTTTTGCTGTGGTATTCCCACCACTCTTGTTGGCTTTTGTTTCAGTAAATTGTTTGAGATGAGGAAGTCACCATTTCATGCTTCTACTTAAAATGCCCTACTTTCATGAGATAGATAGATAGATAGATTTTCTTTATTGATCCCAAAACAGGAAATTACAGTGAAACAGCATCATGACAGTAGGCGACCAAAACGACAGAAACACGCACAGCATAATAGACAAAAGAATTAGCCAGGAAAGTAAACCTGGATAGATAACTTTAAATAAAGTGCATCTGGAAAGTATTCACAGCCTTTTACTTTTAATACATTTTGTTATGTTAAAGCCTTATTCCAAAATGGATGAAATTATTTTTTTCTCCTCAAAATTCTGCACACAACACGCCATAATGACAAAGTGTAAAAGCTTTTTTTTTTTTTTTTGAGCTCTTTGCAAATTTATTTAAAATAAAAAAACAAAGAAATCACATGTACATAAGTATTCACAGCCTTTGCCATGAGCTCAAAACTGTGCTCAGGTGCACCCTGTTTCCACTGATCATCCTTGAGATGTTTCTACAGCTTAATTGGAGTCCACCTTTGGTAAATTCAGTTGATTGGACATGATTTGGAAAGGCACACATCTGTCTATATAAGATCCCACAGTTGACAGTGCCTGTCAGAGGACAAACCAAGCATGAAATCAAAGGAATTGTTTGTAGACCTCCAAGACAGGATTGTCTTGAGGCACAAACTGGGAAAGGCTACAGAAAAATGTATGCTGCTTTGGAGGTCCCAGTGAGCACAGTGGCCTCCATCGTCCATATATGGAAGAAGTACGGAACAACCAGGACTCTTCCTACAGCTTGCTGTCCATCTAAACTGAGCGATCAGGGGAGAAGAGACTTTGTCAGGGAGGTGACCAAGAACCTGATTGTCACTCTTTCAGAGCTCTAGTGTTCCTCTGTGGAGTGAGGAGAACCTTCCAGAAGGACAACCACCTCTGCAGCAATCCACCAATCAGGCCTTTATGGTAGAGAGGCCAGACAGAAGCCACTCCTTAGTAAAAGGCACATGGAAGCCCACCTGGAGCTTGCCAAAAAGCACCTGAAGGACTCTCAGACCATGAAAAACAAAATTCTCTGGTCTGATGAGACAAAGATTGAACTCTTTGGCATGAATGCCAGGCATCATGTTTGGAGGAAACAAGGCAAAACTCATCACCACGCCAATACCATCCCTACAGTGAAGCATGGTGGTTGCAGCATCATGCTGTTGAGATGTTTGGGTTTTTTTTAGCAGCAGGAACTGGGAGACTAGGCAGTATAGAGGGAAAGATGAATGCAGTAATGTACAGAGACATCCTTGATGAAAGCCTGCTCCAGAACATGCTTGACTTCAGACTGGGGCAATGGTTCATCTTTCAGCAGAACAACAACCCTAAGCACACAGCCAAGATATCAAAAGACTGGCTGCATGACAACTCTGTGAATGTCCTTGAGTGGCCCAGCCAGAGCACAGACTTGAATCCAGTTGAACAGCTCTGGAGAGATGTTCAATTGGACAGCACTAGGAATATAAAATTCACACACAAAGAGGAGGAAAATGGCACCATAGCCTTTCTGGACATGAAAATCCACCACAACGATGACAGAAGCACAAAAATCACAGTCTACAGGAAACCAACCCACACAGATCAATACCTACTATGGACATCAGAACACCCCACAGCACACAAACTATCAGTTGTCAGGACGTTATACGAACGGGCCACTATCATCACAGACCAAGAAGACAGACAGGAGGAAGAAAACCACATAAAACATGCACTTATACGCTGTCAATATCCAGTATGGGCCATAAACAAAGGGAAACAGCAAGTCAAAAACAAAGAAAACAAACAGGAAATAAGACACAGAGCAAAAGCCGAAATCAAAAACAAGGACACCATAACTATACCATACATCCGAGGGATCACGGAACCAATTCAAAGGATCATGAAAAAATACAAAATAAACACAGCAGTAAAACCACACAAAAAATTAAGACAGTTATTAGTACACCCCAAGGACAGAATAGAACAAGACAAAAAAATGCAACGTAATATATGAAATATCATGCAGATCATGCAACAAAACCTACATTGGAGAAACTGGAAGATCATTCACCACAAGAAAAAAAAAAACACCAGAAGGAATGTGAGAAGGAAACACAAGGACGACTCACAAGATCACAAAAAGGAAAGGCAGAGCAAGAAACATTAAAATCAGCAATATCAGATCACTGCAAAAGAAATAATCACATCATGGACTGGGACAACGCAAAAAATATTGGATCAGAGAGCAACAGACACAAACGCTGGATCAAGGAGGCCATAGAAATCAGGAAGCGGGGAAAAGACACCATGAACCGAGATGAGGGGGCCTTTATGCTTTCCCACACCTGGGACTACATTCTCCAGAGACCATCTGACGGTGGAAAGCGGGGCCAGCTCGATGGATCTGACAGGTCTGCCGGGTGGCCCCGCCTACGAAAGTCAGCTGATAAAATATCACCTGGCAGCAATCAGCTGACTCTTCTGACGAAGGCTGCAGTGCAAAGTCAGAACATGTTAAGAAGGTAAAGACATCTCCTTTCTATTTCCATTTTTAATAAGAACAAAAGGTAAATAATTAAAAGAAGACAAAATGAACCTACTTGAACGATCTCTGGGGCCATCTGAAAATGGCTGTGCACCAACGCTTCCCATCCATCCTGATGAAGCTTGAGAGGTTTTGCAAAGAGAATGGATGAAACTGCCCAAAGATAAGTGTGCCAAGCTTGTGGCATCATATTCAAAAAGTCTTGAGGCTGTAATTGCTGCCAAAGATGCATCAACAAAGTATTGAGCAAAGACTGTGAATACTTATGTACATGTGATTGCTTAGTTTTTATTTTTAATAAATTTGCAAAAACCTCAAAAAACCCACTTTTTTTCAGATTGTCATTACATGGTGTTGTGTGTAGAATTTTGAGGAAAAAAATGAATTTAATCAATTCTTGATTAAGGCTGTAACATAAAATGTGGGAAAAGTGAAGCACCATGAAAACTTTCCGGATGCACTGTTCATCGCAGATGACCCGTATAGATAGATACATCGTACTTGCTGTACAATACAGGACTATCAGACACAAGATGCAATGTGAAGTACCAATTAGACTGCAAGGTGCAGTGTGGCAGCATTGTTATGACCACAATTCAACACTAGAGTGAGTTATTGCACAGTGAAATGACATGTGGTAAGAGATTTCCTGTACCTAACCATTCAGCAGCGAAGCTGTAGCATTCTGCTGGAGAAAGTGCTCAGCAGCCTGTCCAGTGTATGGTGGAGGGGGTGATCAGGGTTGTCCATGATGGAAAACAGTTTGTTCAATGTCCTCCCCTCCATCGCATTCTCAAAGGTCTCCGGCCTGAGACCAATTACAGAGCCAGCCTTCTTTATAATCCTGTCAAGTCTGTTGGTGTTGCTGGCTCTGATACTGCTACCCCAACAGACAGCAGCAAAGAATGTGGCGCAGGCAACAACAGCCTGGTAGAAAAGCTCCAGCATCTCGTTGCACATGTTGAAGGATCTCAGCTTCCTCAGAAAGTAGAGTATGCTCATCCCCTTCTTGCACGCACCATTGGTGTTAGATTTCCAGTCCAGTCCATTGCTGATCATGACACCCAGGTATTTGTAGTCCTCCACTACCTTCACATCCTCTCCCCTAATCTACAGTGGCTGTGAAGGCATCCTCTTGTTCCTGAAGTCAATCATCATCTCTCTGGTCTTGCTGACATTCAGCCTCAGGTGATTTTGCTTGGTCCACTCTACAAATCTATCTACCAGTTCCCTGTACTTCCGCTCCACTCCCCCTCTTATACACCCAACAACAGTCGAGTCATCTGAGAATTTCTGCAGGTGGCATGACTCTGTGTTGTACTGAAAGTTGGTGGTGTATAAGGTGAAGAGAAAATGAGAAACCACAGTTCTCTGTGGATCTTCCATATCACTAACCACCATATAAGACAAGACACTGCCCAGCCGGACAAACTGTGGCCTGCCTGTCAGGTAGTCAGTATTCCAGATCATAGAGCTGTCGACCCCCATCACCCACAGCTTCTCACCCAACAGCAGTGGCTTGATTTTGTCAAATTCACTGGAGAAATCAAAGAACATGATTCTCACAGTGTCTCGTCCACCATCTTGGTGCAGATGGGCTTATTGCAGCAGGTAGATGACAACGTCTTCAACTCCTAAATGGGGCTTACATGTAAACTGCAGAGGGTCTAACTAACTAACTAACCTGCACTTATATAGCACTTTTCTAGCCACAAAGACCACTCAAAGTGCTTTCACTAGTACTAACCCTCTATTCTAAGGGCCTATAAGAAACAGATATCTAGGGACAATTTAGAACATCCAATTAACCTAACATGCATGTCTTTGGATTGTGGGAGGAAACCAGAGCCCCCGGAGTAAACCCACGCAGCACAGGGAGAACATGCCAACTCCACACAGAAAGGTTCCAACCCCTGCCAACCTGGGGATTCAAACCAGGAACCTTCTAGCTGTAAGGCAACAGTGCTAACCACTGCACCACCATGCTGCTCAGCCACATCTTCACCTGCGGCCTCTGGTGGGCTAAGACCAGTCTCTCAAGGACATTCATCACATGAGATGTGAGGGCAGCTGGTTGATAGTCATAGAGTTCGCATCGAGTTCGAGTTTTTACGGATGGGAACAAGGTAGGACGTCTTCCACAACACCGGTACTCTCTCCAGACCCAGGCTGAGGTTGTACAGGTGATTCAGTACCAGAGCTAGCTGGTTGGCACAGGTCCTCAGGATCCTAGTGGAGTTGTCCTTAGTGCCCTCAGCCTTCCGCTGACAGAGTCTCTCCAGCTGTTTCTTAACCTGGTCTGTAGTCACAGTGATGTGGGGGTTGGTGCTGATGTCCTCAGAGGAGGAGGAGGGGGTGAGGCGGGAGTGAAAGAGAGAGTGGTGCTGCACAGGAGGGTGGGGGAGGGGTGTGTGGGAGTCTGGCTGTGTTGTGGAGGTGACACATGGTGAGTTGAACCTATTAAAAAACAGATTCAGCTCATCAGCTCTCTAAAGGCTCCCTGATGTTTGTCTGTCCCTCCCCTTACACCAGATGATGTGTTTCATTCCCATTCAGACATCCTTCACATTGCTTTGCTGGAGTTTTTCCTCTGACTTCCTCCTGTAATTGTCCTTTCACATCGTCAGCATCTCTTCCAGTTCATGCTGCATTCTCTGTAGTTCCTCCTTGTCTCCAGACCTAAAAAAAAAAAAAAAAAAAACACTTCTTGTTGCTAAGAAGTGCTTTCAAGTCACTGGTGATCCATAGTTTGTTATTGGGGAAACATTGCTCCGTCTGAGTTTCCATGGTTGTGTTTTCACAGAATCTGATATATTCAGTGATGCAGTCAGCCATGTTGTCTATGTCCACCCCATGTGGTTCACAGAGTATGTCCCAGTCCATCATCTTGAAGCAGTCCTGTAGTGCATCAGCCTCCTGTGTCCACCTTGTCACAGTCCATGTGTAAGCAGGCTGCTTTTGCACAAGGAGAATATATTTGTGGTGATAAAACAACCAGGTTATGATTTGATCTGCCAAGGGGGGTATAGGGCTGTGGCGCTGCATGCATCTCTGTCATTGGCATACAGTAGATCCAGTGTTTTATGTTCTCTGGCGGCATAGTCAACAATCTGTTGGAAGTTTGGTAATGTTTTGCACAGTGAGACATGGTTAAAATCACCTGTGATGGCCATAAAAGCATCAGGGTGCTGCTGTAGTAAAATGGCAGTAGTGGAGCTGATGACATCACAGGCCACCACTGCATCAGCTGATGGAGGGATGTAAACAGTAATCACAATGGCACACGTGAACTTTCGAGGCATATTGTAAGGTCGCATTCTCACAGCAAGCAGGTCAATGTCTGGGCTGCAGTGCCAATTCCTTCACATAAATGTGTCAGGTATTACACAACCTCTCATTTACAGAAAGTGCCAATCGTCCTCCCCTCCTTTCCCCACTACTTATAACAACCCTACAGTCGCTACAGTGATGTTATATCACTTTAGCGTGAACTTTTTACATTTTCCATAAATTTCACCTGAAAGCCAAATATCCCTAACTTTTTGTGAGTAGTATATATATATATATATATATATATATATATATATAAATTTCTAATTAAAATGTAAGTAAAACCAAATTTTAAAGTACATTCAGTGTACAAAATACATATCAAGTTATATATTGTGTATCACGATATGGAGAAATTATATTGAGATACATTTTTTTTAGCTATATTGCCCAGCCTTTCTTGATATCTATGATGTTTAAGACCTGGAAAACAGGGTGCAAACAGTTTTGCAGCCTTTTACAAACCCTGATGAAACGTCAACAGTCACAACATCGTCAAGGTTCCATGAGATATTGCCCTAATCCTGTCGGTTTGTCAATCTGGCAACATGGATGAGCCGAGGTTTGGGTGAACATCCCGATCAGCTGCTTGTAATACCTGTGTGGTGACAATGTAATCAACCAGGACTCCCTCAGAGGAGTGGTGCTAGTCACATGACCTGCCCTACGGCTCGACAGGAGTACCAGGTATGTCCTGGCTTTGGAATGTGTACCAGATGTAATGACAGTCCTCACAGTCCTCCACTGGGGGGCTTGGACTTCCATAAAGTGGCACTATATAATCTCAGCTAGATCTTAACAACACTGAAGGCCTTCAGAAAGGGTCCAATCCATCCATCCATCTTCTACCACTTAATCCTTTTCAGGTCACGGAGGTGCTGGAGCCTATCTCAGCATCTTTGAGCGAGAGGCATTTTACACCCTGAACAGATCTCCAGTCCATTGCAGGGCCAACACAGAGAGACGGACAATCATTCACTCTCACATTCATACCTAAGGACAATTTAGAATCCCCAGCTGAAGCCAATTAACCTAACCTACGTGTTTTTGGCCGGTGGGAGAAACCCCACGACTACACAGGGAGAACATGCAAACTCCACACAAAAGGGTCATCAATGGTCAGGGGTGGGATCAATCCCACAATGGTCAGGGGGTGTAAAGAACCCACCATTGTCAGGGGAGGAATCGATCCTGTGACCTCCTTGCTGTGCTGCCACTGTGCTAACCATTGCTCCACCAAGCTGCACATCGTTGCGCCATCATTATCAAAGATGTGCAGAACTTTTGTTGTTCAGTTCACCATTATTTTAGAACATTGTGGCACCATAGAGAAAATTGACCTTGATAAAAACTACTGTCTCATTAGTAATGTTGGTGAACTGAAGACAGTTTGATTGTTTCCATTGCATTATGATGTCAGCATATTAAACGATCACGCAGAAAAAGAAACAATAATCCCAGATTTTATACGTTTCTACAAATCACCTGACAGCAGAACCAAAACAATTCGTGACACTTACAAGATTTCACGGTGTCACATATCAAAGCCGTAATTGTTTTTTGGCTGCTTGACTGACGGTGTATTCAAAAGTAAAAATGGTGCAGCTCTGAAATGTTTGTTTCTGTCCTGGAGTTTTCTCTGTTTTTCATCTTTTGTTTGCCTGCTCTCACACACAAATACACACACGCACACACCCACGGAGGTAAAATAGGATGCAAACAATGTGAGTCCAGGTCATAAATGTTGCATTTCATTCTCCCTTCTGAGATTTGAAGCAATGTTTTGTTTGAGTGCTTTTCTGTCGTCTTTTGTTTTGAAGTGGGTACCTGAGTGCCTCGGGGTCGTCCCTGTGTGTGTGTGCATGTTTCAGAAGGATCCCGGGGTAAAAGAGTGAACACAGAACGCCTACTTTACAGCAAAATACAACCACACACATGCAGCCTCTGGATTCCCTGACACCAGATCATGTCTATCTTTATCTGTCCTACCTTTCCTCTCCTGTCCTTTATTTTCAGACTCTGATCTGAGCAGACAGGTAGTGGTTTGATCTCTGTCTCTGTGGAGCTCTGTGGGGTTTTTTTTGGCTGACTGACATGTCTCTGGTTGCAAGAATCCAGATGGCATCGGCTGAGGCTTTGGGTGGAAATGGGTGTCAGCAAATCTCCCCGACTTCAAAAACCTATGTTAGAGATTGTATTTTGTACTTTAAAGATAATAAGTTGAGATACATAACCTGCATTGTTTCCTTTGAAACACCTCAATTGTATGGTGCACAATGGTGTGTGGGAAAACTGCTGTCGGACCATCAAAACCAAAATATCAGTCTCCCAGGTATTTGTGTCTATGCTAGTGAAACCTGTACCATCTACGCTGCCTCAGACACATCATGAGTATCCCCAGGCGGACCAACATTACTGACTCAGAAGTACTTGAGTGAGCTGATTTGCCAAGCATCTTCAGGCTAATCAGACAGAGATTCTTATCATTGATAGGGCATGTCAAGAGAATGGAGTATGACTGGATCCCCAAGGACCTCCTTTATGGTGAACTGGCCACCAGTTTGAGACGTGTAGGGCTCCTGAAACTCCACTTCAAGAAAATGTTAAAGCAAGAAGACTGGAGTACACAGCTGGGAAGACCAATCAACAACCCGCTCCATCTGGTTCTCAGTTGTGAGCAATGGTGTGCTTGAGGCTGAACAAAGAAGGAGAGCTATGCAAGAAGAACATTGACAACATTGCAAAACCCTCGTTATTCACATGCAACTGCTGCAACTGGGATTGCCTCTCACGCATCGGTTTGTCGAGCCATTCCCTGAAGTGCAAACATAGAGTGTAAGCATCATCTCATTGAGAGTTTATCACTTCACAAAAATATGCTGTAAAGGTGATGATTATTTCAAAGGTTTGAAATTATCTAAGGATCATCTTGATTATCCAACTGTAACACATATGAGGTGATAGACACTTTATTTCACCTGAAGATGCCATGAAGAAATGGGCAAAGTGTGCAGCTAAATCTAAACTGTAGTTAGCCACTAACCAAGGCAGCTCATTGGCTAGCTGTGGATGAGCCAATGACAAAATATTGTGAGTTGAAGTTGGTTTCACCATCTCAATCAGCTACTCCTAATACCTGTATGCCGATAAGATAATTGTGGCATCATCTGGGAATCTCTCAGCACGGCTAATGCACTAACTAGCAGCCATCGAGGCATAATGAGTCATGTGACCCACAAAGTTCAGATGGGTCTGTCTATAAACAGTGACTTCTACACACCTCTGTCCTACCTTCATTGAACATATGTGTGAAATGACAGTAATCCCATTGTAACCGTTTGTGTTTCTAATTCATTCTATGTATGAAATTGTGCTTACAGTTGGATAAAAAAGACAACTAATCAGAAAGACCGTCCCTGATTTTGTTGACTGTTGTTTTCACAGCAAAACATCAACTAAAAGCTTCCTACTATTTGTTTCTAAATTTCTAATTTTAGCTCCTACCCAAGAAGTTTCAAAAAGCCCAAATCAGTTGTTATTAGATTAATAACTGGTGGCAGCATTTTCCGGTCCACGGCAGAGATTTTAGGAAACAAACAAAATCTGTAGAGTATTTTTAGGGGAATATGAAGAATATACTTTGAGCCCATTAACTTGTAAACATGATTCACTATGCCAGATATGCTGTTTAGGTTCAGCCTTATTCAGCAGTTCAGTGACTTCACAATTATGAATCAATAACTAATGTGCAAATAAATATAATAAATGTAACTTCATTAACATTTTCTTCATCTTTAATTGCAGATATACTTTCTAAAATGTCCAAGCTGCAGTCTGAGAAAACAATTCTTTTTCTTATTAATGCGTAAGAAATATTTAGTTAAATTTCAACAGAAAATGGAATTTAGGCTCAATGAGAAAGAAAAAGTGATTCAGTTTTTTGGTCATGGAATTATTTTAATCAAAGTAATTCAAATTTGGACTTTGACATGAAGTTCTTCTGGACTAAGGAGTTTTTTTGCTTCTAAATCTGTGTGAACCTTGGCAAGACATTGGTATTTAAAGTCAGACATAATGTACATGATGTTTCTCAATGAACCTGAGATGCTTCTAGTAAGTCAGTCACACAGAACTGTGTGGCATTATCTATGAACATACGTTGTATTCTTTTGGCAAGTATATACTGACAAATTTACTCTGCTTTCATTGTTGTCTACTCAAAGCATGCTGAGATTATTCTTATTGATTGAAATGTGCTATATAAATAAAACTGACTTGACAAATGATAGTAGAATGGAACAGTTGCTGCACCAGTGACATGTGGTCAGGGGAGGCAGGGGAGGCAGACCCTCACCTGTTATGATGCAAAAAATAAAAATCAAAGAATTATAAATATATTATTATTTGTCCACTAATTTGTCTTGTATGTATAAATGTAATTTCTGAATGCTTCCAATCCTGTCAACAGTATTTTTATGTTTAAAATCACTGAATCCGCACATGTCCTGTTCAAATTAAAGGGAGAATGGCGAGCTGAAGCGGCAACAAACGCAGCCTCAAATGATTGTGCAATCATTCACAGCCCGGTTAGAGCTCGTGCAAGATGTGCATTCCTGGTGAGAGCTCCATGTATGTCAAAATTGCAATGTTTGTAGGAGCTTTTATTGTGTGCCCTCCTAATCTATGTAATGTACTTAATGTGGGTGTATAACATACTGTATTTAGTCTTCTTAATCTTAACGAAAACTTTAGTTAAAAATCATGGTCAGAGGCTGCACAGTACTGTAGCTCAAATGGGAGGGGGGGGAGGGCTGCATGAGCACTGTAGGGGTTTGTACTTGTTGCTCTTCTTCTATGCTGAGGCTAAATGCCAGATAGAAAGATAGAATCAGAAAGTCAAGAGTATCAAGTACTCCATTTGTGCTTGTATTTTATACAGATTGAAAATGGAAGATTTTGTCACTAAATTCAAAAAAATTCTCAAAATGGGCCTTTCAGTCAAAACTGGCAGAAATCTTGATTGAGACAAAAAGACTTTTAGAACTAAATGAAGACAAGGAGGACTTTTACAACAAAGTCATTGAGATTTTTGTCCAGAGAGATAGACGGATTGATTGCATTTACAAGTGAAGGTAAGACCATGCAAACTTGTTTTATATAATTGAATTTATATTGAGTTGTGGAGCTACAGGGTGCACTGCAAATGTGCTCTCTGAGCCGCTATAATTTCAATTAATCCTTGGCCTGAAACAAGTAGTCTACAGTGCATCCAGAAAGTTTTCACAGCGCTTCACTTTTTCCACATTGTGTAATGTGACAGCCTTATTCCAAAATGGATTAAAATTTTTCCTCAAAATTAAACACAATACTCCATAACGAAAATGCGAAAAAAGTGTTTTGTTTTTTAGAATTTTGCAAATTTATTAAAAATAAAAACCTAAGAATTCACGCCTACATAAGTGTTCACAGCCATTGCCATGAAGCTCAAACTTGGGCTCAGGTGCACCCTGTTTGCACTTATCATCCTTGAGAGGTTTCTACAGCTTAATTGGAGTCCACCTGTGGTAAATTCAATTGATTGGACATGATTTGGAAAGGCACACACCTGTCTATATGAGGTCCCACAGTTGACAGTGCATGTCAGAGCACAAACCAAGTATGAAGTTAAAGGAATTGTCCGTAGACCTCCGAGACAGGATTTTCTCGAGGCACAAATTTGGGGAAGGGTACAGAAAAATTTCTGCTGCTTTGAAGGTCCCAGTGAGCACAGTGGCTTCCATTATCCAAAAGTGGAAGAAGTACGGAACCACCAGGACTCTTCCTAGAGCTGGCCGGCTGTCTAAACTGAGCAATCAGGGGAAAAGGGCCTTAGTCATGGAGGTGACCAAGAACCGGATTGTCACTCTGTCAGAGCTCCAGCATTCCTCTGTGGAGAGAAGAGAACCTTCCAGAAGGACAACCATCTCTGCAGCAATCCACCAATCATCCCTGTATGAAAAAGTGGCCAAACAGAAGTCACTCCTTAATAAAAGGCACATGGTAGCCCTCATGGAGTTTGCCAACAGGAACCTGAAGGACTCTCAGACCATGAGAAATAAAATTCTCTTGTCTGATGAGACAAAAACTGAACTCTTTGGCATGAACGCCAGGAATCATATCTGGAGGAAACCAGGCACCACTCATCAACAGGCCAATACCATCCCTACAGTGAAGCATGGTGGTGGCAGCATCATGCTGTGGGGATGTTTTTCAGCAGCAGGAACTGAGAGACTAGTCAGGATAGAGGGAAAGATGAATGCAACAATGCACAGAGACTTCCTGGATGAAAACCTGCTCCATGGTGCTCTTGACCTCAGACTGGGACAATGGTTCATCAGGACAATGACCTTAAGCAGACAGCCATGACATCAAAGGAGTGGCTTCAGAACAACTCTGTGAATGTCCTTGAGTGGCCCATCCAGAACCCAGACTTTAATCCAATTGAACTGTCATGATTCAGAACAGGGTTAGACTCAAATGCAGATCTGCCAGAACAAACACTCAGACTCAGATAAAAAGTTTACAAATTTATTGAAAACAAACTCAACAGAAAATAAAAGTGCACAAACTAAGGGAAAACGAAACACAAAAATGCTAACATAAATTGCAGACAAGACAGGTGCCCCCTGGAGCGCACATAGCCTACAGGAGACAGCAAACATAGATTATTAGGGACAGATTCTCAAAAAGGGAGAATAATTGCAGGAGAGAACACTTTCTGTGAGAGCCACAGGGTCCAGCAGGGAACTCCTGCGAGGACCAGGGGACAGGGGGAAGGCAGAGACCTGGGCTGACATCTTGAGTCTTCTTATTCAGGCGAGTGTGATCAGCTTCGGAGACACATCGGCGGATGGCAGCTACCTGAGGAGCAGAAGACACAAAGGTGAGTTCACAGGTAACCCTATGGTGACAAGATCTAACTTGACATTTGGCATGGTTACAAACCCAAGTGATAAAGTGATGGACTCTCCACACGCTGGATGTTAAATATGCTGGCATGCTGGCATACGCTGGCAGATGCAGCAGGTGTGTAATTGCGCAGGTGTGTCTAATCCTCCAAAGCCGTGAAAGCAGGAACAGGAGGGGAGGGGGAACACACTCACTTGATCACCACAGTGACCCCCCCCCCCCCCAAGGGATGCCTCCTGGTGTCCCACCGGGCTTGTACCAATGGGTCCGATGAAATGCCCATATCATGCGTTTATCCAAGATGTACTACCCCAGAAACCAACACCTCTCCTCCGGACCATATCCTTTCCAATAAATGAGGTATTGGCATCCACCCCCCCGACGATGCACGTCCAGAATCCTCTCTACTGTATATGTGGTCTGACCATCGATGATCGGGGTGGGGGGGCAGTGGGGGGTCCAGTGGAGGGCAGAGGGCACTGGCGGAGAGGGGCTTAATCCAAGAGACATGGAAGGTTGGATTAATGCCCATAGAGGCCGGCATGTCCAACCGAACGGTGACATCATTGATCAACCGCTTGATAGTAAATGGGCCCAGATAGTAGAGGGAGAGTTTCCGGGTATCCGTTTTAAGCAGTATCAGGTCGGTGGAAAGCCAGACCCTCTGTCCCATCGTGTACTTCAGCACCGGTATCCGTCTGCGGTTGGCTTACTGTTTATTCTGCTCTGCATAATGAAGGAGGGCAGCTCTCCTGTCCATCCACAGACAGCGGCAGGAGTGCGCATGGGCCTCCAAGAATGGGACTGCAAGGCCCCTCTCTGCCACGGGAAGCAAAGGCGGTGTGTAACCCTTCAATGCTTTAAATGGTGTGTGCCCAGTGGAGGAGGAGACCACTGAGTTATGTGCGTATTCCAACCAGGTCAAGTGAGAGCTCCACTTGGCTGGGTTCAGGGATGCTACACGCATTAGGGTGGCCTCCAGAGACTGATTAGCATGCTCAGCCTGACCACTGCTCTGGGGATGGTAACCTGACGTCAAGCTGGCAGTCGAACCCAAGAAGAGGCAGAATGCCTTCCACACCTGGTATGTGAATTGGAGCCCCCGGTCCGAGACGATGTTCATGGGAATCCCATGCAGCCGGATGACATGCTGTGTAAGCAGGTTGTCCGTCTCAGATTGTAGTTTGTGGGTAGGAATCAGGTGGATGGCCTTGGAGAACCAGTCAACTATTGTCAGGATCACAGTATTCCTTTGGGATGGAGGGAGACCCATAACGAAGTCCAGGGCAATGTGCGACCATGGGTGACCCGGCACCGGGAGAGGATGGAGGAGGCCCGCAGGAGGGGAAGAGTCAGACTCATTGGTGGAACAGGTGTGACAGGCTTTAACGTAGTCCTGCACATCCCTCCCGAATGTGGGCCAACAAAACACTCTCCGAATCAGCTTAATAGTCCTGGATATGCTGGGATGACAGGCAAAAAAGCTGGTGTGCCCCCACTTAATCACTTCTCCACATAATGCCATGGGGACATACAGTTGGTGTGGTGGGCCTCCCTCCGGAATGGGTTCAGGAAATTGCGTCTGCCGGACCCTCAGCTTTATCTCCCATGAGAGTGTCCCGAGAAAGCAGGAGGGGGAGAGAATAGTCTTTGGAGCAGACACAGCAGCTGCGGAGGAGAAGGTGGAGGAGGAGGAGTTGGGAGAAAACTGCTGTGAGAGAACATCAGCCTTAGCGTTGCGGGACCCTAGGCAGTAGAGATGGATAAATTAAACCTATTAAAAAACAGGGCCCACCGAGCCTGCTGAGAATTTAACCATCTGGCCAACCGAAGATATTCTTAATTTTTGTGGTCAGTCCAGACAATGACCTGGTTGGCTAGCTCCCTCCAGCCAGTGTCTCCACTCCTCCAATGCCAGCTTAATGGCCAAAAGTTTTAGGTCCCCAACAATGTAATTCTTCTCGGCTAGCGTTAACCACTGGGAGAAATAAGCGCACGGATGGAGCTTCTGGTCGGAGGAAGAGCGATGGGATAGGACTGCTCCATGGGATCCACCTGTGCCAAAACGCATGCGTTGGTGAAAAGGCTTTTCAGGGTCACAACAGCTTGTTCAGCAGCCTCGGACCACATGAACGGGTTTTTGGTCGATGTCAACTGCGTAAGTGGTTGCACCACCTTACTATAGTCTCAGATAAATTGGCAGTAGAAGCTGGCGAAGGCCAGGAAGCGCTGGAGGTCCTTACTGGACTGGCAGGTCAGCCAGTCTGCTACCGCCTTGATTTTCACCGGATCGGCATTTACTCTGCCCTCGACGATGATGAATGCCAAAATCAAAGTACAGCAAGTGGAAAATTTGCACTTCTCAGCCTTCACAAACAGCTGGTTCTCCAGCAACCGCTGCAGGATGAATCAAATGTGGACTATGTGCTCCTCCAGGGTGTGAGAAAAAATCAAAACATTGTCGAAATAAATAAATACAAAGTGATTCACCATATCTCGTAGGACGTCATTGATTAACTACTTGAAGACTGCAGGGGCGTTGGTGCCCGGAAGGAGCTCAATAGCACAGTCATAGCCCCAGTGAGGTGGTAAAGATAGGGCCCTAGACTTGCTAAAGACCTCCCCTAAGTCATGATAAATGTCGGGCACCGCACTGAGATTCACCAGCTCAGCCAAATGGGAGGAGATTGGGAGCGACGGCAAGCATGTGGCTGATCAGAGACAAGACGAGAGGCAGAAAGGGCTCCAGGACGAAATGGGGCCCTGACTCCAGTTAATAATGGGGTTATGGGTGCGGAGCCACGGATACCACCAGGCCTACCTGGTGGGTCTCTTCGTGGACACCAACCGGTGCGCCATCCACACCAAGAGGGTCACCATCATGCCCAAAGACATCCAGCTGGCCTGCCACATCCGTGGAGAGAGAGCTTAGACTTTCTGCTGCACATTCACCAACCACAATGCTCCGCACTGTGTGTCATATATATATATATATTTATAGTAATATGTAAGATAAGATAAGATAAGCCTTTATTAGTCCCACAATGGGGAAATTCCAGGATGTACATATGTATACTAGCTGTTCTTGTTTTTTCTTGCCTTCTGATTGTTGCTCTGAGTGTTGCTATCCCTGTGCTGTTGCAATCCTGGAGTTTCCCCATTGTGGGACTAATAAAGGCTTATCTTATCTTATCTTATCTTATCTTATCACGGTGGTGTTTGATTGGGGCAAGATGTAAAACTGAATGGTCTTGCGGTTATTACCGGACAGAATGAGCGAAATGGGCTCAGTCTGTTCGGTAATCGGTGCAATGGTACTGCCCGAAACCGCCGAGACCGACAAAAGTGTCAGAACATTCCTTGTCAGTATCTGCAATTTACTCACCATTGCCTGTTGGATGAAATTTTGCTCCGCCCCAGGATCAACAACGGTGGAGGTTTTGAACTCGGCCCCTGGTAACTGAATAAGGACCGAAAGTTCAAACCAGTTGGGAGGATTTTGTGAGGACCCTCCAGCCAGACCCCCCACGGTTACTGAAAGGCTTGGTCTTTTGGCCTCACGGGACATTTCGAAACAGCATGACCTGGGACTTTGCAATAGAAACACTGCCCCTCCTTCTCTCAACTCTGATGCTCCTCCTGAGTCAGATGGGACCTACAAAGGGCCATCGGCTCAGAGGGGGCCAGCACCCAGAAAACCGCGAAGCAAACAGAGAGGCAGTAGCCTTCAGCTCTCTCGCTCGCTCCCTTAACCGGTTGTCGAGGGCCACAACCTGTGTGATTAGCTCATCCAGGGAGGAAGGAGATGCCAGATCATTGCGGAGATGCGAATTCAGACCGCAGAGGAACGTGCTGCGAATGGCAACGTTGTTCCAACCGGAGTCTGCCGCAACAACCCAGAACTCAGTAGAAAAATCAGCCACGGATCAATTCCCCTTTTGGAGCCCCATAAGCAGGCTAACAATATTCCCCTCACTCTCTGAATGGTTGAAAGCCCCAGAGAACACTTACACAAATCGCTCAAAAGAATAAAGGAGTCCCTCCGGGCTGCTCAAGATGGACTGTGCCCACTTTAGTGCCCGATCCTGCAACAACAAGGTAATGAAGTGTATTTTAGTCACGTCATCCCTGTACTCCCCCTCCTCCACCTGCTGGAAATACAACTGGCAGTAAAGCAGGAACCCCCTGCAACCACCCACCTCTACCCCATAGGAGGCAGGTGTGGGAACAGAGATGTTCCTGTGGTTGGCAACAGCTGCCATGGCAGCAGGTGCAGGAGGAGGCACCGCACCAGGAAGCTGACACAGGTGCTCGGTAACAGTTGCCAGTTGCTGAATGATAGTTTGAAGTTGCTCAGAAAGAAACGCGACGCGAAGTTCGGTGGCACCCAAACGCTTGAGTGCTGATTGCTTGCTTGGCTGAGCGCTCGCTGAGCCCTGATCCTAGCTGGATCATCTGTCATGATTCAGAACAGGGTTAGACTCAAACGCAGAGCGGCCAGATCAATCACTCAGACTCAGATAAAAAGTGTTACAAATTAATTGAAAACAAACTCAACAGAAAATAAAAGTGCACAAACTAAGGAAAAACAAAACACAAAAATGCTAACTTAAATTGCAGACAAGACATGTGCCCCTTGGAGCTAGCGTAGCCTACGGGAGACAGCAAACAGATTATTAGGGACAGAATCTCCAAAGGGAATAAAATTGCGGGAGAGAACACTTACTGTGAGAGCAGCAAGGTCCAGCAGGGAACTCCTGCAAGGACCAGGGGACAGGGGGAAGGCAGAGACCTGAGTTGACGTCTTGAGTCTTCTTGGTCAGACAAGTGTGATCAGCTCCGGAGACACACCAGCGGGTGGCAGCAACCTGTGGAGCAGAAGACACAATGATGAGTGCACAGGTAACCCTATGGTAATGAGATAAAACTTAACGTTTGGCATGGTTGCAAACCCAGATGATCCAGCGATGGACTTTCCACACATTGGCTCTTCAATATGCTGGCTCATCAGATGCAGCAGGTGTGTAATCGCGCAGGTGTGTCTAATCCTCCCGAGCTGGGAAAAAGGGAACAGGAGGGGAGGGGGAGCATGCTCGCCTGATCATCACAAGAACATCTCTGGAAAAATCTGAAAATGGCTGTGCACTGATGCTACCCATCCAACCTGATGGAGCTTGAAAGGTGCTGAAAAGAGGAATGGGCGAAACTGCCCAAAGATAGGTTTGCCAAGCTTGTGGCATCATATTGAAAAAGACTTGAGGCTGTAATTGCTGCCAAAGGTGTGTCAAAAAAGTATTGAGCAAGGTCTGTGAATACTTATGTACATGTGTTTTCATAGATTTTTTTCCATAGTTTTTTATTTTATATAAATTTGTAAAAATCTAAAAAAAACCAAACTTTTTTTAAATTGTCATTATGGGGTGTTGTGTGTGGAATTTTGAGGAAAATAGAATGATTTTAATCAATTTTGGAATAAGGCTGTAACATAAAATCTGGAAAAAGTGAAGTGCTGTGAATACTTTATGGATGCAATGTATAATCAATATTGGGCCCCCCAAAATTTGTCTCCAAAATAACTTAACACATTTTATTTCTGTAGCCAAGGGTTTTGGAACTTTGTTTATATTCCTGAGAGTTGAATGAAATGAAAACATGGAGGCAAAAAGTTAGCCAGCAGAACTTTAATTGCTTTTCTGCAAAACAAAAGCAAATGGAGTGTATGACTATTTCTGCTTCTTCCCTTCACAATAAAAGCTCTAGACATGTATTGCAAAACTGAACTTAAATTCACTGCACATTCTGACATAATGTCCGGCTCAGGAAACACGCACGCAGGCTCAGGGAAGGTTTAATAGCTTTATTCAACAAGCAGATGTGTATGGATGTATGTATGAGGTATGGGTATGTGATGCGGGTGAACGCCGATGCACAGGAAACAGAGCAGTATGCCGTACAGCCAGGCAACCCTATGGAGAGAGCAGAGGAGAAGGGTAAAGGGCACCACACCAAGACAGGTACAATGAGCGATGTGCTGCTTACTTGTAGGTGACGGGTGGCTGGCGCTGGCCAAGGGAGAAACCCGGGAGACAGCGTCCTGCTGAGCCGGTGACGACGATGAGGGAAGGGATGGCGAAGACGAGGTTATCCGCTGCCAAGGAATCCACCTGTGCACAGGGGAGAAGACTTGCAAGAGGTAAGGAGAATGATGCTTACGTGGAAGCGTAGTTCAGCTGACGTGGGGAGACGATCCAGCTGGGAGAGAGTGCCGATGCGAACAGACGGCTCCAGACCGCTGCACAGGGCTGCGTGGGCTAAATAGCCCGTGGCTGACGAGGCGCAGGTGTGCACGCAGCTGAAGCGGATGATGAGCGGCGAGTCGTGACAGTACTCACCCCCCAGCAGCGCCTCCTGGCGCTGGCTTGTCCGGGTGCACCAGGTGGAAGTCCATGATGAGACTCCTGTCCAACACCAAGGAAGAGCGCACCCAGGACCTCCACTCAGGACCGAATCCCTCCCAGTCCACCAAGTACTGCAGCCCGCGACCTCGGCGCCGGGAGTCCATGATGGAGGCGACTCTCCAGGCCGGATGGCCGTCGATCATCACAGGTGCGGGCGGCGCCTTGGGCGGGGGACAGAGTGGGTCGGAGACCACGGGTTTGATTTTCGAAACGTGGAAGGTGGGACATATACGGAGGGAGGGGGGCAGGGCCAAACGCACAGCCACCGGGTTTACAATTTTAGAGATGGTGAAGGGGCCAATGAAGCATGGGGCCAGCTTCCTCTTCTCAGCCTTGAGGTTAATGTCATGTGAGGACAACCAGACTCGTTGGCCCACCTGGTAGGCAGGGGCCGGTCTCCTGTGGCGATTCGCCATCGAGCTGTTGCGCGCCGCCGTGCGTAATAGCGCATCGCGCGCTCTGGTCCACAGACTCCTACAGCGTCTTAGGTGCGCCTGGATGGAGGGAACGGCCAGCTCACCCTCCTGCTTGGGGAACAAAGGTGGGTCGTAACCCAAGGACGCCTTAAAGGGGGACATCCCCGTGGCAGAAGACCGTGCCATGTTGTGGGCATATTCCACCCAGGCCAGGTGTGCACTCCAGGACGACGGGTTGGAGGAGG
Organism: Pholidichthys leucotaenia; assembly: GCA_020510985.1. NCBI lineage: Eukaryota > Metazoa > Chordata > Actinopteri > Cichliformes > Pholidichthyidae > Pholidichthys > Pholidichthys leucotaenia. The sequence goes on from CM035840.1 coordinate 283,936,494, forward strand.
TGACGCAGCGTAGGGCAGCTTCCAATTCTTGGTTGGCACGCTCACACTGCCCGTTGGACTGCGGGTGGTGACCGGAGGAGAGGCTCACCGTAGCCCCCAGAGTGTTGCAGAAACACCTCCATACCTCAGAGACAAATTGGGGCCCCCGATCAGAAACGACGTCCACCTGTATCCCATGCAGCCTGACTACATGCTGGACTAGAAGATCTGCCGTCTCCCGTGCCGTAGGGAGACCCCGGAGCGGCACAAAGTGGGCAGCCTTGGAGAACCGATCCACGATGGTCAGCACGGCATCGTAGGTGTTAGAGACCGGGAGACCAGTGACGAAGTCGAGGGCTATGTGAGACCAGGGCCTGCCCGGGACCGGCAGCGGCTGGAGCAGACCCATGGGGGGAGAATTAGCAGACTTGCCGGTGGCACACATGGGGCACGCCCGGACGTAGTTGGCGACATCCTTCTGGAGACCCGGCCACCAAAAGGAACGCTGGAGGAGATCCACTAGCTGGGAGATGCCAGGGTGACAGGTGAGTTTGGAGGTGTGAACCCAATGAATGACCGCCCCCCGGACAGTCGATGGAACAAAGAACTTCCCTTCCGGTCCACCGCCAGGATCCGGTTCGGTCTCTTGCGCCCTCCAGATCTTGTCCCTGATGGACCAGGAAATCGCCCCCACGATGCTCGAGCTGGGCAGGATGGTATGACCTGGCTCCTCTGGGGTCTCAGGGGCAAACTGCCTGGAAAGGGCGTCGGGCAGGCCATTTTTAGAACCAGGGCGGTAGGTGATAGTGAAACGGAACCAGGCGAAGAACAAGGACCAGCGCGCCTGGCGGGCATTCAGTCGTCTGGCAGATCTTAAATATTCCAAGTTCTTATGGTCCGTTAACGCAACGAATGGCTGGGCAGCCCCCTCCAACCAGTGGTGCCACTCCTGCAATGCGAGCTTGATGGCAAGCAGCTCCCTGTCCCCGACGTCGAAATTGCACTCGGCCGCAGACAGGCGCCGTGAGAAGAAGGCGCAGGGTCACTTGACCCCATCGGTGGGTGATCGCTGGGAAAGCACCGCCCCCACTCCCGTATCAGACGCGTCAACTTCGACCAGGCACTGCAGCGCGGGGTCAACCTGGGTCAGGACCCGGGAGGAGGCGAACTCCGTCTTCAACGCCTCGAAAGCCGCTGCAACCTCTTCGGTCCACCGAAAGGGGGTCTTGGGAGAAGTGAGGCGGGTCAAAGGGGCCACAATGGCGCCGAAGTTGGGAACAAAGCGGCGATAAAAATTGGCTAACCCTATGAACTGCTGCACCTGCTTTCTGGAGGTCGGCGTGGGCCACTCGACCACTGCCTTAACCTTCGCGGGGTTGGGAAGGACTTGATTGTGCGAGATTGCGAACCCTAGGAAGGAAGTGGTCTTGGCGTAAAACTCGCATTTTTCAGCCTTAACATATAGCCTGTTCTCCATGAGAGTCTCTTATGAGGCATTGAAAAACAGCAGGGGCGTTGGTCAGCCCAAACGGCATTACCAGATACTCAAAGTGACCACTAGGCGTCCGAAAGGCCGTCTTCCACTCATCCCCCTCCCGGATCCGGACGAGGTGATAAGCACTGCGGAGATCCAACTTGGTGAACCAGGTTGCCCCCTGGAGGGAGTGGAAGGCAGTGTCCATCAGTAGCAGGGTGTAGCGGTCCTTCTCCGTGATGTCGTTTAGCGCCAGAAAGTCTATATAGGGACGAAGAGACCCATCCTTCTTCGAGAAGAAGAAAAACCCTGCGCCGAGTGGGGACGAGGAAGGACGGATGATACCTGCATTGAGTGACTCCTTGATATAACTGTCCATGGCCTCCCGTTCCGGCTCTGACAGGCTGTAGAGACATCCGGATGGCAAGGGAGCCCCAGGGCGGATGTTGATGGCACAGTCGTAGGGCCGGTGAGGAGGGAGAGACATCGCCCTGGACTTACTGAACACGAGACCCAGGACATGGAACTCTGGGGGCACCAGGGTGAGGTCCGGAGGCATGGCGTCCGAGGCCGGAGATGGGGAGGACGGGGCGCAAGCTGCGGACTGGAGGCAGGTGCCCATGCAAAAGGAGCTCCAGGTGGCAATTCTTCCTGTCTGCCAATCCAGCACTGGGTTGTGCAGGCGCAACCAGGGGTACCCTAAGATGACAGGTGACACTGAAGAGGAAAGGACATACAGGGTGAGATCCTCCCGGTGATTACCTGAGATAATTACGGGGATCGGCTGGGTGCGATGAGTCCCTTGCCCAAGGGGCGCACGGGAGAGGGTGACCAGACTGAGAGGAGCGGCCAGAGGGTGGCAGGGTATGCCCAATTGGGTTGCCAGGCTCTTAGAAATGAAACTTTGCTCTGCTCCTGAGTCCACCAGTGCGTGTGTGAGGTGCCCTGTGGGATTGTGACAGAATCGTATGGGCAGTGACAAACTTGTGAGGGAATTTGACCGGTTAGAGTCCGCGAGGCCCCCTACTGTGACTCGCGGACCTCCCCGTTTGGCTTCTCCAGACAGTGCTCCACGGTATGCTGATTGCCTCTGCAATACATGCAGAGGCCCAGCTCCCGGCGGCGCTGTTTCTCCGCTAGGAGGAGCCTTGACCGGCCAACTACCATTGCCTCCGACTCCTCGGAGGGCTCTGGAGCGGGTAACGCCAGGGGGCGAGACTGGGGCATGCGGACGGAAACTACACGCGAGCAGCCAGCTGACTTCCGCTCGGTGGTCCGTTTACGCAGCCTGTTGTCTAAGCTAATAGTCAGTGAGATTAGCTCCAACAGCCGTTCCGGAAGATCTTGGCTGGCCAACTCATCCCGCAGACCAGAGTTGAGGCTGCGGAGGAAGATGCTACAGAGTGACGCCTCACCCCAGCCTACCTCCTCCGCTGCGACCCGGAAGTCGATAGCGTAATCCGCCGCTGATCGGCTTCCCTGTTGGAGACCAAGGAGCCGGTCAGAGAGGACGCTATCGTGCCGGGAATGGTCAAAGACCTCGAGGAAACTCTGCACGAACTGGTCGTAGGAGAGGTTTGCGTAGCTGGGCTTCGACATGACAGCGTAAGCCCAAGCTAACGCTCGTTCCTCCAGGAGATTAGCAATGTAACCAATTCAGCTATGGTCTGAGGGAAAATCCCCAGGAACGCACAGAAACACCGATTCACACTGCAAGATGAACCCCTGGGCTCCGCTGAGCTTACCGTTGAAGCGTGCGGGGGTTGGAATCGGCGTGAGTCGAGATGGCGTTCCCGCGGCAGGCTGGCCAGCCACGGAAGCGGCCGGAGCTGCTCCTCCCTGACGAGCAGGAGAAAACACCTGCTGGGGGTCCACACGGTCTAACCGGTGAGTAATGTTTGTCAATTGATTCAAAATCACCTGCTGTTGGTGGGCTATTAAATCCACCCGAGCCTCGAGGGTGGAAAGGCGGCGTGCGAGCCCGCTGTCTGCTGAGCCGCTCTGCTGGAGCTGTACTGACATAATGTCTGGCTCAGAAAACACGCACGCAGGCTCAGGGAAGGTTTAATAGCTTTATTCAACAAGCAGGTGTGTATGGATGGATGTATGAGGTATGGGTATGTGATGCGGGTGAACGCCGATGCACAGGAAACAGAGCAGTACGCCGTACAGCCAGGCAACCCTATGGAGAGAGCAGAGGACAAGGGTAAAGGGCACCACACCAAGACAGGTACAATGAGCGATGTGCTGCTTACTTGTAGGTGACGGGTGGCTGGCGTTGGCCAAGGGAGAAACCCGGGAGACAGCATCCTGCTGAGCCGGTGACGACGATGAGGGAAGGGATGGTGAAGATGGGGTTATCCGCCGCCAAGGAATCCACCTGTGCACAGGGGAGAAGACTTGCAAGAGGTAAGGAGAATGATGCTTACGTGGAAGCGTAGTTCAGCTGACGTGGGGAGACGATCCAGCTGGGAGAGAGTGCCGATGCGAACAGACGGCTCCAGACCGCTGCACAGGGCTGCGTGGGCTAAATAGCCCGTGGCTGACGAGGCGCAGGTGTGCGCGCAGCTTAGGCGAATGATGAGCGGCGAGTCGTGACACATTCTATCAAGAGGCGATGCAGTAAAGTGCCTTAGTTGTTTGTTTTTTTTTTTAAATATAGTATTTACTGTCTCATCAGATTTTATAATGTACAAATAGCAGATCATAAACATGCAAACTTTCAGTTGAAATTAAATTCAAGTTTATCCTATTCTGTTCATATATTTGTAAATCTGACATTTTGTTTGTGGGTGCCTCACATCCCACAAACCTCACCACACGTCACTTTGCTGCAGTGGACTGTTGTGGTGAAGAGAAAGCTCAACAGCTGTTTATTGACTGGCCCATTTCTGTTCCAACCCTCACCTGGGGTCCGGATGTCGGAGGTTCACTCAAGAATAATGTTGCTAATACAAATGGTCAAAATTAGCTTACACCAAATGCAAAGCGAATGTTTTACATTGTAATGCAAAGTAAACATGTGAATACACGCAAATTAAAGCATTCATGTCGAACGGATTTGGTAGCAATAGCTCGTAATCAGCCTTGAGATCCTGCCATTACCTGTGTAAAAGCATCAACACCAGTGATGTAGTTTAGTCACCACATTCTGAGGAAAAGAACAAGTTTAAGTCACCACATTCCAAGGTGGAATCCAAGTCCAAGTCAGCACATTCCAAGGCTGAGTCTGAGTCATCACGTTCGAGTCCAATTCTAAGTCCGAGTCACCACATTATTTCAGATGCCAAATTGAAAGTGCTTTGCAAAATTTGCATTTCGCCCAGTGTTTCCTTCTCCCTTTCTCCTTGTATTGTTCATGATTGGTGACTCCAAACTGAATGATTCATGATTTGGAAGACATAATTGATTCATCAATATAGGGCTTTTTTTCTTGATAAAAAGCAGTGTTGCAATATCTTGTGCAAGAGAGGTCAAAATAAGGCATGTACTGCACAACACAGTTCTACTTGCAGAGGTCATGCATGCATGGTATAATGTATGCATGCAGAAAGTGCACCAGCATAGCAGCAAAGTAGTGCATAAGGTTCTCGCATTATGCACCGCATACTGTACCGCAAAGACATTTGCATAGTGAGCAGATACATGGACTAATGCATGTACTGCCAAAACTTGCTAGTCTGTACATGTACAGTGAATCGACAAGCAGAAAGATTAATCCACCATGAACATGTCCGAGTACATGAATGGTACTAAACTGTACATGTACATGTACTAGTACTGGCAGAAGTCACAGACGTGGACAAAATTGTTGGTACCCCTCTGTTAATGAAAGAAAAACCCACAAAGGTCACAGAAATAACTTGAATCTGACAAAAGTGGTAATAAATAAAAAGTCTATGAAAATTAACCAATGAAAATCAGACAATGCTTTTGAATTGTGGTTCAACAGAATTATTTTAAAAAACAAACTCATGAAACAGGCCTGGACAAAAATGATGATACCTTTAACTTAATATTTTGTTGCACAACCTTTTGAGGCAATCACTGCAATCAAACAATTTCTGTAGCTGTCAATCAGACTTCTACACCTCTCAGCAGGTATTCTGGCCCACTCCTCATGAGCAAACTCCTCCAGTTGTCTCAGGTTTGAAGGGTGCCTTCTCCAGATGGCATGTTTCAGCTCCTTCCACAGATGTTCAATAGGATTTAGATCAGGGCTCATAGAAGGCCACTTTAGAATAGTCAAATGTTTCGCTCTTAGCCATTCTTGGGTCTTTTTAGCAGTGTGTTTTGGGTCATTATCCTGTTGCAAGACCCATGACCTGTGACTGAGACCAAGCTGTCTGAGACTGGGCAGCACATTTCTCTAGAATACCTTGATAGTCTTGAGATTTCATTGTACCCTGCGCAGATTCAAGACACCCTGTGCCAGATGCAGCAAAGCAGCACCAGAACATAATAGAACCTCCTCCATGTTTCACAGTGGGGACAGTGTTCTCTTCTTGGTATGCTTCATTTTTGCGTCTGTGAACATAGAGCTGATGTGCCTTGCCAAAAAGTTCCACTTTTCTCTCGTCTGTCCATAGGACATTCTCCCAGAAGCTTTGTGGCTTGTCAACATGCAGTTTGGCAAATTCCAGTCTGGCTTTTTTATGATTTGTTGTCAACAGTGGTGTCCTCCTTGGTCGTCTCCCATGAAGTTCACTTTGGCTCAAACAATGACAGATGGTGCGATCTGACACTGATGTACCTTGACCTTGGAGTTCACCATGAATGTGTTTAGAGGTTGTTCTGGGCTCTTTTGTTACCATTTGTATTATCCGTCTCCTCCTGCGGTCACTTCCAGGGAGGTTGGCTACAGTCCCGTGGATCTTAAATTTCTGTACAATATGTGCAACTGTAGTCACAGGAACATCAAGATGCTTGGAGATGGTCTTATAGCCTTTACTTTTAACATGTTTGTCTACAATTTTCTTTCTAATCTCATGAGACAACTCTCTCCTTTGCTTCCTCTGGTCCATGTTTAGTGTGGTACACACCATGTCACCAAACAGCACAGTGACTACTTGTCACCCTTTAAATAGACCGACTGACTGATTACAAGTTTGTAGACACCTGTGATGTTAATTAGAAGACACATCTTGATTGAACATGTCCCTACGGTCACATTATTTTCAATCTTTTCTAGGGGGACCATCATTTTTGTCCAGGCCTGTTTCATGAGTTTGTTTTTTAAAATAATTCTGTTGAACCACAATTCAAAAGCATTGTCTGATTTTCATTGGATAATTTTCATTTTATTTGTTACCACTTTTGTCAGATTCAAGTTATTTCTGTAACCATTGTGGGTTTTTCTTTTATTAACAGAGGGGTACCAACAATTTTGTCCACGTCTGTATGCATGTGCTGCATGTGTATGCACAAAGCGTACCCAGAGTAGCTACAAAGTAGTACGATGCATAATGTTTTGCATTTTGTGAAGAATTATGCACCATAATGTCATGTGTGGGACTGATTTTTCAGCCTTCCCATGACTGGTGGCTGTAGCTTCCTGATTAATTGTTAATTGGTTCCTGCAGGTAGGTTATTAGAACCCTGTGCCAGGCTCCCTGCCAGCCTACAGTCACACCTCTCTCTCTCTCTCTCTCCACTTGCCAGACACTCACCGGCTGTTTGTCATCACCACACACATTTACACACATGCACGCACCCACGCAAGCACACTCTTTCATTCATGCACACACACACATATTTATTCTTACTCACATATGCTGACACACACTCATACACATACTCCCGCCACACACCTGCATCCACTTGTCACTCATTAGTCTGTCTGGTATTTATTGGGTGACAGTGGGGGCATTCAGTGTTGTGGCGTAAGTCAGCACTCACCTCAGTTCTGTCTAAATTTAGCGGTCCATGGCTACACCTGTCAGTGTTGATGTCCTGGAGCTGTTGGTGTTTTACCCCACTGGACTACTCCTGAGTTGTTTTTCCCAGAGCCCGCTGAGCCCCGACGGCCAATGTAAGTCTTTCTCAATATTATTTACTGCTTTTCCTCGTCTGCTGCTCAGTTTTGCCCTGGGAGCACGTGGGGCTCCTTCCCCAGCCAACTGAGCTCGGACATCCATCGCTTTGTGTGCCAGATGGTGCTTTCCACTGAGCATTTCATGTATTTTGTGTTTCCCCATTCTTTTAAATAAACACGTCTTCTTCATCTGCATTTTGGGCTCGAACTAATTCAATTGTTCGCTGCGCGTTTATGCAGCGGACATGACACATAATGCTTTGCATTATGCACCATGTACTGTTACAGCATGCAAGTTTACATTGTGAGTAAATAACAAAAAAAAGATTAATCCACCTCAGCCAAATATTGCAACTGCACATGAAAACAGTCTACAGGAAATCCCGCTATAAGCAAGACAGAGGTAGCAACAAGGGCTTAACTTTGGGTTAAACACTGGGGGGGGGGGGTTAAGATCTCTACCCATATAAGGATTTTTTAAAGCAAAAAAAAGTCAGCATATCGTACATTATGTCCTAGTGTGGAAGAAGAGTGCAAAGTCATTGATAAAAGGACATGGCTAATTTATCTCTTTATTTTCCCATTCTAACATGAATAACAGTAGTACCAAGAATTTCAGTCATTTGCCAAACATATCTTCAGCCCTGTAATGGTCTATTTATGCTACTATGAATCAGCAGACCTACTTAATACCTACAGTGGTGTGAAAACGTTCTTGGCCCTTCGTGATTTCTCATTTTTTTGTATGTTATACATTAATGTTTCAGATCATCAAACAAATTTAAATATTAGACAAAGATAATACAAAGGAAAAAATATCCAAATCTACATGGTTCTGTATTGAAAAGTGATTTCCCCATAAACCTAATAACTTGCTGGCCTAGCCTGAGCAGCAACAACTGCAGTCAAGCGTTTGTAATAACTGGCATTGAGTCTTTTACAGTACTGTGGAGGAATTTTGGCCCATTCGTCTTTGCAGAATTGTTGTAATTCAGCCACATTGGAGGGTTTTAAAGCATGAACCGCCTTTTAAAGGTCATGTCACCACATCTCAATCAGATTCAGGTCAGGACTTTGACTAGCCCACACAAAGTCTTCATTCTGTCTTTCTTAAGCCATTCAGAGGTGGACTTACTGGTGTGTTTTGGATCATTGTCCTGTTGCAAAACCCAATTGTGCTTCAGCTTGAGGTCCCGAACAGATAGCCAGACATTCTCCTTCAGGAATTTTTGGTAGACAGCAGAATTCATGGTTCCATTTACAACAGCAAGTCTTCCAGGTCCTGAAACAACAAAAAATCCCCAGACCATCACATTACCACCACCATAATTTACTGTTGGTATGATGTTCCTTTTCTGAAATGCTGTTTTACTGCTATGCCGGATGTAATGGGACACACCCCTTCCACAAAGTTCAACTTTTGTCTCGTCAGTCCACAGAGTACTTTCACAAAAATCTTGGGGATCATCAATATGTTTCCTGGCAAAACTGAGATGAGCCTTTATGTTCCTTTTGCTAAGGAATGGTTTTCGTCTTGAAACTCTGCCAAGCAGGGCATTTTTGCCCAGTTTCTTTCTTAGGGTGGCATCATGAACACTGACCTTAACTGAGGCAAGTGAGGCCTGCAGTTCTTTGGATGTTGTTGTGGGGTCTTTTGTGACCTCTTGAGTTGTTGCTTCACTCTTGGGGTAATTTTGGTTGGCCGGCCACTCCTGAGAAGGTTCGCAACTGTTCCATGCTTTCGCCATTTGGGGATAATAGCTCTCACTGTTGTTTTCTAGAGTCCCAGCACTTTAGAAATGGCTTTATAACCTTTTCCAGACTGAAAGATTGCAATTACTTTGTTTCTCATTTGTTCCAGAATTTCTTTGGATTGCAGCATGATGTCTAGCATTTGAGGATCTTCTACTTCTACTTCACTTTTTCAGGCAGGTCCTATTAAAGTGATTTCTTGATTGAGAACAGGTGTGGCAGTAATCAGGCCTGGGTGTAGCTAGAGAAATTGAATTCAGCTTTCCAAAGGTGTGATAAGCCTCAGTTTATTTATGTTTTAGATAGATAGATAGATGTACTTTATTGATCCCAAACTGGGAAACTGCATAGCTTAATGGGGGAAGGGGATGGGGGGCAATCACTTTTTTCACATAGACACAGGGCCATGTAGATTTAGATTTTTTCCCCCTTAATAATAAACACCTTTATTTAAAAACTGCATTTTATGTTTACTTGTGTTATCTTTGTCCAATATTTAAATTTGTTTGATGATCTGAAACAATTTAGTGTGACAAACATACAAAAAAAAAAAAAGAAGAGAGAAATCAGGAAAGGAGCAAACACTTTTTCATGCCACTATATTATGTATTAAGTATTTCAGCACTGGCAGAAATCAAGAAAGTTTTGACTATTGTTACCTGGTCACAGTGTGCCTCCTGTGTCACCTTTCTCTCTCTTGTCATCAGTGCTGTCTCTCTCTCCCTCTTTCTTTGTTCATCCTGCTGCTGCCACATTCATGCTCCTGATACAAAATAACCTCAATTATTGTTCACATGGTTTAAAAGAGGTACTTCACTGACAGTTTTGGAGGATATAATTCATCAGAACACCTCCCCATTGGCCACAGCATCAGACAAGGCTCCATTTTATCACCCTCACTTTTTAACGTTTATACAGAAGACATCATCAGACCAGCAATCAGAAACCTTGAAATAGGAGTCGTGATCGGAGGTCGGACCATCAGCAGCTTAAGGTATGCAGATGATATAACACTCCTCTGCCAGAGCAAAGAAGAGCTCATGTCACTCCTAACAAAAAGCAAATACCTCAGTCGAAAGAAAGAACTCTTTTTTCCACAATATCTTTATTGAACCTTTTTTTTTTTTTTTTAACAAACATGATACAAACAATCAAACACTAACACTAAAGTACTACAAAAAAAAAAAAAAAATGCACTAAAAACACCAACAACCACCAACAAAATCAAATCTTCAACAATGCTCCTCTGTTTAGTCTAGACAATCCAATACATAAGTATACATATTATGTTCACCAGTTTGGAATTTACAAGGTCCACACACATCATTCACCTTCTTCTTCAAGAGTTATGTTTAAATTTTTTACATAATCAATAAAAGGTCTCCATATATTCTCAAACACAATTTCCTTTGATTTTAGTATATATGTTATTCTTTCTAATGGAAGGTTTGTTAACATCTGTCTTAACCACTGAGTCACATCTGGTCTATGAGTCTTTTTCCATAATAGTGCAATACATTTTTTGGCATTAAGCAAACTGAGGTCTATGAATGTTCTTTCACTTTTATTAAAATTATGCTTTTCTGGGTACAGACCCAACAAAAACAGTTTAGGATTCAATATGATTTGTTTTGAGATTATTTTTTCAATTGTTACCCTCACCTCTTCCCAAAACATTCTTATTAATCTACATTCCCATAAACAATGAAATAGGGTTCCTTTACTTTCCATGCATTTTGTGCATGTATCTGGTATATTTTTGTTATATCTATTTAACTCCTCCGGTGTAACATACATCCGCATTAACCATTTGAAATGTATCAATTTAAGGCGTGCATTTATTGATTTGGTTTGAGCTTCTGTACAAGCCAATTCCCATTGTTCCTCTGAAATTTCAATTTGCAGATCTTCTTTCCAGTAGTTTAATCTTTTCAGTGAATTTTCACTTGAAGATAGTGTCAATGAGTTATAAAACTCTGAAATAATACCCTCTTTTACTATCTTTCATCATCATTTTTTCCAAGGATGAATAAATAGGTCGAGTGAGAGCTTTATTTTGATTTGATCGAATAAAGTTTCTAAGTTGAAGATATTTAAAAAAATGTGTTCTATTGAGATTAAATTTGATCCTCAGCTCTTCAAAAGACATTATGTTGTCTGCACATGGCAAATATAAATCCTGAATCTTTTGTATCCCTTTTAAATTCCATACTTTAAATACAGCGTCCGCTCTCCCTGGTTTAAAATATTGATTACCCCATATTGGACTAAATTGTGACAATAACTGTGGTTCTTTTAAATAGTTTTTAGCTTCACACCATATTTTGATCATATGCTTTACAAATGGATTTTTAACTTGTTTTTGTAATTTTTTTGCCGAATCTGAGTATATGAATATGGGAAGAGGTAAAGGTAAATTGTATGATTCCATTTCAGTCCAGTGAGGGAGATCATTTGATGAAAAATAATATGTCATAGACCTCAGTTGTGCCGACCAATAATACAACATAAAATTTGGACATTTCAGACCTCCACGATCAAATGGTAAATATAATAAAGACAAACGTAATCTAGCCCTCCTGTTGTTCCATATAAATTCCACTAACTTTTTTTTTTATTCTTGAGAATAGATCTAAAGGTGGTGATAAGGGAATGTATTGAAATAAATAAAGTATTTTAGGTAAAATATTACTTTTAAGTATATTGATTCTCCCGATCATCGACATTGGTAGTGACATCCATCTCTGAGTTAACTCACTGATATCTGACATTAAGGCTTCATAGTTGACACTGGCGACTGATTCTAGCTTAGGCATAATTTGGATTCCTAAATATTTAAACTGATTTACAACATTGAATTGATTTACCTCAGGGGCTGGGTAATTTCTCTGGGTCTCATTTAGCATTAATATGAAGATTTAGTTTTATTTATTTTATATCCTGATATTTCCCCAAAATTCTTTATTAAATTCAACAAGGTTGGAATTGATTTTTTTAGATTCGACATAAACAAAATTATATCATCGGCGTACAGGGAGATTTTATGTTCTGTTGGTCCAACTTTAATTCCATATATTTGTGAATGTAAACGTATCGCTATCGCTAAAGGTTCAATTGCCATAGTAAACAGTAAAGGTGAAAGTGGACAGCCTTGTCGACATCCTCTATTGATTTTTATTGGTTTTGAAATATTGTTATTTGTTAGGATTTCTGCTGTAGCATTATTGTATATTATTTGAACCCATTTTATGAAATTATTTCCAAGTCCAAACCTTTGTAGGACTTCAAAAAGAAAGGGCCATTCAACTCTATCAAAGGCCTTTTCGGCGTCCAATGATAGGAGAGCTGTATCCGGTGCTTCTTTATTAAAATAAATAATATTAAATAGTCTTCTTACATTATGGAAGCCTTGTCTACCCTTTATAAAGCCATTCTGATCTCGATTAATAATATTTGGTAAAATTTCTTGTATTCGTCTTGCTAAAATTTTACAGATATCTTAAGGTCGGCGTTTAATAGGCTTATTGGTCTCATATTTTCACATTTATTAGAGGGCTTACCTGGTTTTGGCAGCAGTATAATTAAGGCATTATTTATGTATGATGGTAAATTATTATTTTGAAATGCTTCTAAAACCATTTCCAAAAAAGGTTTTATTAATTTATTCTTAAATTTTTTATAAAGGTCAACTGGAAGACCATCTGGTCCTGCACTTTTTCCTGATTTCATATTATCAATGGCTAGCCCAACTTCTTCTTGACTAATTTTAGACTCCAATATCTCCCTGTTTTCATTTGGAATACACGGTATAGATAGTTCGTTCAAAAACCCATTTAGTTTTGTTAAATCAGGTTCATTTTTGGTATCATATAATTTTTCATAGTAATCTCTAAAGGCTCTATTAATTTCTAAAGGATCTATAACTACCTGTCCGTTACTTATAATACTGGTAATTGGTGTTTTAATTTCCAATTGTTTAATCTGCCATGCTAATAATTTTCCTGATTTTTCACCTTGTTCATAAAAAGATTGTTTCAATCTTAGAAGACTCGAGGCAGCTCTATTCGCTGATTTTTTGTCGTATTCAGCTCTCAAAATCAGTAATTCATTCTCCAACCTTGGGTCACTTCCTGCATACACTTTTTCCTGAAGATTTTTTATTTTATGTTCCAATTTAGCTCTCTCCTCTCGAGTCTTCTTAGATTTTGATCCTGTATAACTAATAATATGTCCCCTAATAAAAGCTTTGAAAGCCTCCCACTTTACACATGCTGATGTTTGTGTAGTATTGATGTCAAAGAACTCGTCTATCTGTTTTTCTATATACTTGACAAATTCCTCATCCTGAAGCCATTTATGCTGAAATTGCCATCTACCTGATTCCTTTGTCAATTTTTTATCTACATATATTAGACAACAGGGTGCATGATCAGAGATCACGATGTTATCATAAAAGCAGTTTTGAATCTTGGACCTTAATTCTGTGGAAATCAAAAAAATAATCAATACGTGAGAATGTCTTGTAGGTACTGGAATAACAAGAATAGGCTTTAACTTGTGGTTTCATTTCTCTCCATATATCTAACAATCTCAATTCTTTCATAAAATGATTAATAGTCATCCTACATCCAATGTGCGTACAATCCAGTCCTGTTGATCTATCCACACCTGGATTCAATGTACAATTAAAATCCCCTGCTATTATATGTTGCCCTGTAAGTGATGATAAGATGAGAAATAAATTAGCAAAGAACTTCTGATCATCTATATTGGGACCATATAAGTTCACAAGATTTATATTTTCTAATAGCAAAGAACCTTGAATGATTACATATCTTCCAAATTTGTCTCCAATTACATTTTTCACTTGAAAAGGAACTGATTTATGTATGAGAGTCATAACTCCCCTGGCTCGGGATGAAAATGAAGAGGTGAATACACTTCCCTGCCATCTACTCCTAATTCTTTTAACATCCTCCTCTATCAGATGAGTTTCTTGTAAAAACACAATTCTTGAACCCATGTCCTTTATTTTATTCATAACTTGTTTAAGTTTTTTTAAATTTTGTAGACCTCTGCAATTCCATGAAGTTAAATTAAGATTAACACTTTGGTCCATGATCAATAGAGAGTTTGGGATTACCTTGCAGTGTAAACATGCTCATACAGAGAAGCAAAAACATGAGTGGTTGAACATTCATCCTACAAACTACACACAAACAAATTTCCCCTTCCCACACTTGTGGCAAACCCCCCAAAATCAAAAGAAAAATTCTGTCTCCCGATATAGCCATCGACCGTTCCACACCCACGGGGAACAGCCTAAGCCACTCCTTCATCCTCCCAATCACCCTAACTCTACTGCTTTTAATGACGTAACATTAACTCTCCTCTGTAGTTTTCCAACTTAACTCCAAAATTTTTAACAACTTTGTACATCATAGTTTTTTTTTTGTTTGTTTGTTTTGTTTGTTTTGTTTTTTTAATATATAATACAATCTATATTTTGTAAACTTACTATTTACTTCAAGTCAGTCAGATGCCTGTGCAAATGCTTAATTATTCTACCTTATATTTTGTTCATGCTTAGCTCCCACCAGTCTCTTCTTCTTCTTTGATCTTCTTGATGAACTCCTGCGCCTCCTCTGGGGTCTTGAAGATGTGGGTTCTGCCCTCATACGTGGTCAGCAGTCTCGCAGGATAGATTACACCATGACGAATCCCAAGGTTGCGCAGCTCCTTACGTACGGGATCAAACTGCTTCCTCAATTGCTGGATTCCTGTGGCCAAATCTGGGTAGAACCGCACCTGCTGGTCCTGGTGTTTAATCTCTCCTTTAGCACGTGCAGCGTTGAAGATCTTCATCCTGTCTCTGTTGCTAAGAAACTTCATAATTAAGGTCCTCGGCGGTCCCTTATCTCTCCGTGGGCCAATACGATGTGCTTTTTCCAGAACCACTGCTGATTGCAACTCCTCGCTGCCCAGCACCTCCGGAATCCACTTTTCCAGAAAGGAACATACGTCCCGACCTTCTGATTCCTCTGGAAGACCCACCAGCCTCAAATTATTCTGTCTCGACCGAGATTCCAAATCCAAAATATTATCTTCCAGAGATTTATTTTTTTTTTCCAAAGTGCGCACCTTTAATTGAAGACGGGTGACGTCATCTTCAGCACTAGCGAGACGGAGCTCCATCTGCGCCGTTCGTTCTACACAGTCATCCAATTCCTTTCTTATTCCTTCCAACGCTGTCATAATCCCATCAAATCTAGAGGAAAAGTCCGCTCTCATTGAACTCATGGCTGCCATCAGCGCATCTGCGCCATTCCCCGCAGAAATCGCAGCGTTGCCAGCCTCCTCCGCCATATATGGAGTTTTGTTTGCTGCGTCACAGACCTGAAAGTCCGTTAATTTGGACTGTTTCGGCGGCTCGCTTTTTCCTTTTCCTGGTTTTCCAGCCTTAGGCTTCGCCGACATATCCTCGCCCAAATGCTGGGATACGTTCTGTCCCAAATGAGAGAGTTATTTGCCGATTTTTTTTTTTCCAGGAGCAGAGCAGAGCGAGACACGTCCGTCCTACGTGGCAGCCATAACCGGAAGTCCAAAGAAAGAACTCTTACTAAAAAAGAAAAAAGGTCATGGACATCAACAAGAACAGAAGAGATTACAGTCATTTCACTCTTAATGGACAACATCTGGAAGAGGTTAGAGAACTGAACTACCTGTGGTCAATGATCAGTATCGAGGCAGCTATTATGCAAGAAGTAAAACATTCAATTAGCATTGCTTGAGCATCAATACACAAGGTGGATATGATCTGGAAGAGATGAGCTGTCAATAATGACATCAAACTTCAACTGGCTCAGTCTGCTGCCTTCTCCATTGTGTCTTATGGAAGCGAGTCATGGACCATCTCCAAGAAAGTGGCAAATAAGATCAACGCCTTTGAGATGGGGACCTTTAGACGACTGCTCCAAGTCTCTTGGAGGGACAAGCGTACCAAGCAGTGGGTGCTTCCACAACTGAAAACAAAGAGGACGATCTTCCAACAAATTGTCTGGAGAAAACTGATTCTTCAGCCACGCCATATGACATGAAGGCATTGAGAATTCCATCATTCAAGGCAAGGTGTACAGTAATGCTACCCATAGTGCAAATAAAGATAAAAGATAAAACCCAGCAATCCTACGGTATATACAGAAAAAGTGGAGTCATAATGCCAGTAATTGCAAGTTCAATGTGGTAGTGAAAGTGCAGACAGTGACAGATTGCACTGCACATGATCAATATTTCAATAACAGACAGACAGTAAGAGGTATGGCATTTGTGCAATTGGTTGCAGTAAGGAGCAGAGACATACAGCAGCAGATGTAATTATTATTGGTGTGCCAAGTCTTTCTGTGCCAACAGCTGAGGTAGTTATTGTGTGAGTGAGTGAGTGTATCATGGTCCGGGGTGGTGAGAGATTGTGAGACGGAGTTCAACAAAATTGTCCACTTTCCTATAATACCTCTGAATTGTCAATGTTGGGGTCTTCTCGTGTCCTTGGACAGGGCATCCTGTTGTATCTGAGCTTAATACCTTCTTTCATGTAAATATATATATATATATTTTTTTTTTTTTTTTTTTTTTTTTTTTTTTTAATAAGAAGAGCCTCCAATACAGTTTTTCCTTGAGAAGTTTTTCAGAGGACCAGAGAAAACCAACCACACACCCAACTGGTAGGAAATTCTGGGGCAGATCTAAAACCCACCAGATGGATTATCTTCCAGCTTCCTAGAAACACCTCAGGATCCCCAAGGAAGAGCTGGTGAGTAAGTGATGGATGGATGGATGGATGGATGGATGGTGTAATGGAATGACGTATGAATGTATCATCATTTCATTAGCTGGTTTTAAGGACAGAAATGGAATGTGTCATAACTGTATGAGTTCAGTGATGAGAGCAAAGATGCTCTAGTAGTCAGATGCTTCACTTCTCACTACAGAACATCTGAGAGAACCCAGGAAACAGTTAAGTTTATTCAGGTATGGTGAATGTTACAAGTGTGGCCTGATGTGTACTGTTACCAACTGTAGACACCCTCACAACCATTGGCTGAAGAGGTCACTGAATCAATTCCTGTCTTTTAAAAAGTCTCCCTTTGATGGGCCGCTCCCATGCAGTTGCCAATGTGTCATTTGTGTTGCTAATGTGTAATATGTCTGTGATGAAAGGTCAGTGTGGGAAGTGAGTGCGTGCGTGAAAAGATCGACGACATGCAGCCTGATAAGTGAGAACAGCTCCCTGTCAGATCCGGTGTCACCCATTAGCATTAAAACTTAATTCATAACCATTCAGCACTGCACTGCAAATTAGCACCAGAAAACACCCCTAACACACATCAACAGGAGAAAAAAACAGGCAGAATTTAGATCTGGAAGAGCTTCAGCTTACATTTCCCAAAGTGAGGGATAGGTCTGCATTTGAATTGCAACACCTTTTCAGAGGAAATGCAAAACCTAAACCTAACCACCCACATCTGGAGATGTGTTAAACTGCCTCGGGGCCACGAGAATGAAGCACAGTTGCTATGTGTTAATTAGATTCTTGTCATTATCTTTTCTTGGAAACAAACAGCTCTTCAGCTCCAGCTACGTTCTCTCTCTTCCTGTACCCATTTTCAGGTCTGAGAAACTTTCTACCTCATTACTGTGTGTACACACAGTCATTGTCATTTTATTGGTGAGGGTCATTTGTAACATTTGTGCATCTTCTTGTCTCCTGGTTGGAGGTGATGCAGTTGTACTCTCTGACATTGTAACATGCTAACTCCAACCTTTTTGTCCTCTATTTAGAACTCAGTGATAAACAGGTATCCCTGTTGTTTGGCAGTAAGGCTAAAATCTCAAAGAGTGGTGAACACTGACGAACATGCTGATTTTTGGATTCATCAACTTTAGTGTCTTTAACTGCAGAGGAACGTTCATGAATGCTGCACTTTTTTGGTTTCATCAGGGTTCGTAAAAGTTTGTAATGTGGCGAGTGCAAATAAAGGAACCAGACTTGCACGACAGACGAACTTGATTTCTCACTCTCACTTCATTCACACACAGAAAAAGACTCTTTCCAATACACCAGGGTCTCTCCTTTTATACCACTCCATTCCTTCCCCCTGCTGCCTGAAATTTTGCATTACAATACGTTCACACATCCACCCCTTACTGTCCCCTCAGCTACTCCTTCCTGCTGCATTACCATAACTTCTCCCATAACAATACGTACTGTCCTTCTCCATTAAATCCCCCACGCTCTGCTGGCAGAGGGAATATTCCCCTCCCCTCTGCTTCCAGTCTGAGATGAATATCCCAGTGTGGGTTCCCTACAGTAAAACAGTTCACACACAGTTTTCAAAGTGGCATCTGGCCATTTTGTCGTCACTCAGCCATCTCTCCATGATCTCCACCCCTGTCTAAATATGCTACTAACCCTCTGAGGAGTTTTCTACAGCTCTCGACTCATCTGTTACCAGAGTTTAAGTGTAAAATCATTCTATCATTGTACCGGTGGCAAAGAAACCAGTGGTGTCATGTTTGAATGACTATCGTCCTGTTGCACTTACACCAATTGTGATGAAGTGTTTTGAACGGCTTATCAAACCACACATCACAGCCTGCTTCCCTGCATCACACGACCCGCTCCAGTTTGCATATCGTTCAAACCGCTCCACGGAGGATGCTATAGTCACCACCCTACACTCTGTCATCACCCACCTGGACCAGAAAGACACCTACGCCAGACTCCTGTACATTGATTTCAGTTCAGCATTCAACACCATTATTTCCCAGAGACTGATAGAGAAATTACTCCTTCTCGGTCTGAACACCGCCACATGTCTCTGGATCCTGGATTTCCTGACTGAGAGACCTCAGTCTGTCCGGGTTGGAAACAACATCTCCAACTCTGTCACGCTGAGTACCGGAACCCCTCAAGGCTGTGTACTCAGTCCACTGTTGTTTACACTTCTAACACATGACTGTGTATCCAAACACGAGGGGAACCAGATTATTAAGTTTGCAGATGACACCACGGTGGTGGGACTTATTCAGAGGGATGAGGAATCAATGTACAGGGAAGAAGTGAGAGACCTGGAGGGCTGGTGCAGGGAGAACAATCTGGTGCTCTACGTGGACAAAACAAAGGAGATGATTATCGACTTCCGGCGGTCACAGCCTGAGCACGTCCCCCTCAGCATCAGCGGCCGTTTAGTGGAGAGAGTAGAGAACATCAAGTTCCTCGGAGTGCAGATCTCGCAGGACCTGACCTGGAGCAAGAATTCCTTGGAGATCAGGAAGCGAGCTCAGCAGAGACTACACTTCTTGAGGAAACTCAAACAGGCCTCTCTCCCCATCTGCATCCTCAGGACCTTCTACAGAGGTGTGGTGGAGAGTGTTCTGATGTACTGCATTGCTACATGGTACTCCAGCTGCAGTATGTCAGACAAAAAAGCCCTGCAGAGGATAGTCAAGGGGGCTGAGAGGGTAATTGGAGTCTCCCTCCCCTCTGTCCAAGAACTTTTTCAGAACCGTTGTAGGAGCAGGGCACTGAACATTGTCAAGGACCGTTCTCACCCTCTGCATAAACACTTTGAACTTCTTCCATCTGGTAAACGATTCCGGAGCATCAGAGGCAGAACCACCAGACTGATCAACAGCTTCCTCCCACAAGCTGTCAGGATGCTGAACAGCTGACCCAGAATCTCACATACACACTACTGCACCTATGGACATTTTGTATATTATAGTTAGTTATTCTTTTTCCCCAAATATGTCTCAGGGATGTGTGAATGGATGGGGGGGGGGAGCTATGTGGGAGTGTGTCTTAATCATGCTGCTTCTTATATGGATGCCGAGAGAAACGCAATTTCATCTTGCCTGCACTACAGTTGTATGTACAGCAATATGACAATAAAGTTTGATTTGATTTGATTTGATTTAAAATGGAGAAGATGCACACTCTAACATGGGAACTGGTGTGTGAGTGTCCGAGAAATAACATTAGTCATTTTCATTGGCTCTGATGATCTTCAGGCGGCATCATGGTCTGTTGAAAGGGCTGTTCAGTGTTCGTCTGATGGGATAACGCTTGTGCTGTGTAGACTGCATTTGCGTAAATGGCAATTTTTTTTTGAGCCACTACAGCTACCGTTAAGCAGCCGTGTTTCACCCACGAGCAGTGAAAATAAATTTTAACATTTTAACAGTTTCTATCGAAGCACAAAAAAGAGCTCAGTGGCAGTTTTTTTTTCTTTTTATCTTTAGTAATCTGAGATTCAACTTAGATATATATTTACCATAAAGTGAATGAAACCATTTTCCCCTGCTCTAAGCCACACCTGTAACAGCTGCTGTCACATGCTACAGAGAAATACAAAGCAATGAAACAGGTAGGAATATAATTTACTGTTTTGGTGTTCTGGGTAAAAAAAAATGACAGATGAGCCACTTCTCAGTAGAAGAATACAAAATGTTTATTTCGAGGTTACATGAAAAACATGTTTCAATAGTGAAACACATGCACATCTGTTTACCCTTACCAATACTTTCCCATCTGGGATGGCAGGGGTTTCCTAGCACGTGTGCAGTTCACTGTGACCACTGAGTTCATCTACGCGTGGTCACTTTTTGGGGCCTGCACGGCCTTGGTCAGCACACACCCTCTGCGTAGGGTTTGCGCACAAATGCATCCACTATGAATTGGGCTAAAGAAAGATAAAACAGTCTGAAGATGAAGAGAAGCTACAGATTTTAAGCAACGTATTGATGGAGGATACATATTGAGACAAAATAGGAGGGGGGTGCATTAACCATTGACCCCCTCAACAGTCGCTAATCAATGAAAACCATATAACATGAAAAAAGCCCATTGTTTGGAAAGCTTCTTTCCTGTGTGTCTAATGCTACTGCAGTAATTAAACCCTGAGGTGTTCTGAACAAGTCATGTCACACGCATTTTCCTCGTTGTGACGGCTGGTAGCATCAGTGGCTGACACGCTGGTTGGAGTATCTGCAGTCGCATCCTCTGGCAATGCCCCATACGACATTGTCCTGGAAGTCAAAGGCCAAGGCCACTTGGAACACCAAACACAGCAGTGGGAGACAAGGCGAAGTGAGAATGAAGTGCGCTTGAACATCGCAAAAACTTGGACTTGAACCAATGGAACAGTCAGAATAAATGGTGCCCCCTCAAAGAAGAGTACACAGTTTAAACACTCAGCAATAATAGTGACAAACTCACTATTGGCTGCACGGTGGCGCAGTGGTTAGCACTGCGGCAGCACAGTTTACCCTTGGCCGGGGGATCGTGGGGATCGTGGGATCGTGGGTTCGATCCCAGCCCCCGACCAACAGTGATCTGTGTGGAGTTTGCATGTTCTCCCCGTGTATGCGTGGGTTTACCCCGGGATTTCTCCGGTTTCCTCCCACATGCCAAAAACATGCAGGTTAGGTTAATTGGAGACTCTAAAGTGGCCCTAGGTGTGAATGTGTGTGTGAATGGTTAAGGGATAGCGCCGTATCATGGCTGCTTCATCCATCCAGGTGGTGGATGACCCTCAATTTCCCCTCTGGGGATCAGTAAAGTATACTAAGTCTAAAAAAATAAATCTAAACTCCCGATTAGGTCCTGAATCGGGCCATTATCAAGGACCCTGAGGCTGTGCAGGACTTACACAAGGATTGATTGATTGATTGGTGTGTTTAATATAATTATAGACAATATGATCACCATCATAATCACCATATACTTCCACATGGCTTACAATACCTAGGCACAATAAGTAACCATATAATAATAACAACCATAAAAATAGGTAGCCATGTAGTAGTTACAATAATAATAATAATAATAATAATAATAATAATCCATCTTCTTCCGCTTAATCCTTTTCGGGTCGCGGGGGTGCAGGAGCCTATCCCAGCATCTTTGGGTGAGAGGCAGGGTACACCCTGGACAGATCGCCAGTCCATCGCAGGGCCAACACAGAGAGACAGACAACCATTCACTCTCACAGTCATACCTAAGGACAATTTAGAATCCCCAGTTTGTTGCCGATTAACCTAACTTGCACATTATTGGCCTGTGGGAGGAAACCGGAGAAATCCTGGAGTAAACCCACGCAGACACGGGGAGAACATACATAATAATAATAATAATAATACCACCTAGTCAATATAATATTTTAAATAATTCCATCCTAGATAACAATCAATACTAAAATACCGTTGTTATAGTCTAGTAATAATGATATCAATGATAATAGTACTCAGCATACAGTGGGGAAAAAAAGTATTTAGTCAGCCACCAATTGTGCAAGTTCTCCCACTTAAAAGATGAGAGAGGTCTCCAATTTTCATCAAAGGAATACTTCAACTATGAGAGACAAAATGAGAAAAAAAAAATCCAGAAAATCACATTCAAGGATTTTTAATGAATTAATTGGTAAATTCCTCGGTAAAATAAGTATTTGGTCAATAACAAAAGTTCATCTCAATACTTTGTTATATACCCTTTGTTGGCAATGACAGAGGTCAAACGTTTTCTGTAAGTCTTCACAAGGTTTTCACACACTGTTGCTGGTATTTTGGCTCATTCCTCCGTGCAGATCTCCTCTAGAGCAGTGATGTTTTGGGGCTGTCGCTGGGCAATACAGACTTTCAACAACCTCCAAAGATTTTCTATGGGGTTGAGATCTGGAGACTGGCTATGCCACTCCAGGACCTTGAAATGCTTCTTACGAAGCCACTCCTTCATTGCCCGGGCAGTGTGT
This sequence comes from Pholidichthys leucotaenia, assembly GCA_020510985.1. Taxonomy (NCBI): domain Eukaryota; kingdom Metazoa; phylum Chordata; class Actinopteri; order Cichliformes; family Pholidichthyidae; genus Pholidichthys; species Pholidichthys leucotaenia. The sequence goes on from CM035840.1 coordinate 283,959,541, forward strand.
TTGGGATCATTGTCATGCTGAAAGACCCAGCCACATTTCATCTTCAATGCCCTTGCTGATGGAAGGAGGTTTTCACTCAAAATCTCACGATACATGGCCCCATTCATTCTTTCCTTTACACAGATCAGTCATCCTGGTCCCTTTGCAGAAAAACAGCCCCAAAGTATGATGTTTTCACCCCCGTGCTTCATAGTAGGTATGGTGTTCTTTCTCCTCCAAACACGACAAGTTGAGTTTTTACCAAAAAGTTCAATTTTGGTTTCATCTGACCATATGACATTCTCCCAATCCTCTTCTGGATCATCCAAATGCTCTCTAGCAAACTTCAGACGGGCCTGGACATGTACTGGCTTAAGCAAGGGGACACGTCTAGCACTGCAGGATTTGAGTCCCTGGCGGCGTAGTGTGTTACTGATGTAGCCTTTGTTACTTTGGTCCCAGCTCTCTGCAGGTCATTCACTAGGTTCCCCTGTGTGGTTCTGGGATTTTTGCTCATCGTTCTCATGATCATTTTGACCTCACGGGGTGAGATCTTGCGTGGAGCCCCAGATCGAGGGAGATTATCAGTGGTCTTATATGTCTTCCATTTTCTAATAATTGCTCCCACAGTTGATTTCTTCATACCAAGCTGCTTACCTATTGCAGATTCAGTCTTCCCAGCCTGGTGCAGGTCTACAATTTTGTTTCTGGTGTCCTTTGACAGCTCTTTGGTTTTGGCCATAGTGGAGTTTGGAGTCTGACTGTTTGAGGTTGTGGAGAGGTGTCTTTTATACTGATAACGAGTTCAAACAGGTGCCATTAATATGGGTAAAGAGTGGAGGACAGAGGAGCCTCTTAAAGAAGAAGTTACAGGTCTGTGAGAGCCAGAAATCAAAGACCTCTCTCATCTTTTAAGTGGGAGAACTTGCACAATTGGTGGCTGACTAAATACTTTTTTGCCCCACTGTATATATTCAACGATAACTCAGTGCACACATACATACATGCATACATACACACACACACACACATATATATATATATTCAAAAGTTTGGGGTCACCCAGACAATTTTGTGTTTTCCATGAAAAGTCACACTTTTATTTACCACCATGAGTTGTAAAATTAATAGAAAATATAGTCAAGACATTGACAAGGTTAGAAATAATGATTTGTATTTGAAATAATATTTTTTTCCTTCAAACTTTGCTTTCGTCAAAGAATCCTCCATTTGCAGCAATTACAACATTGCAGACCTTTGGCATTCTAGCTGTTAATTTGTTGAGGTAATCTGGAGAAATTTCACCCCACGCTTCTAGAAGCCCCTCCCACAAGTTGGTTTGGCTGGATGGGCACTTCTTGCGTACCATACGGTCAAGCTGCTCCCACAATAACTCAATGGGGTTTAGATCTGGTGACTGCGCTGGCCACTCCATTACAGATAGAATACCAGCTGCCTGCTTCTTCTCTAAATAGTTCTTGCACAATTTGGAGGTGTGCTTTGGGTCATTGTCCTGTTGTAGGATGAAATTGGCTCCAATCAAGCACTGTCCACAGGGTATGGCATGGTGTTGCAAAATGGAGTGATAGCCTTCCTTATTCAAAATCCCTTTTACCCTGAACAAATCTCCCACCTTACCAGCACCAAAGCAACCCCAGACCATCACGTTTCCCCCACCTTGCTTGACAGATGGGGTCAGGCACTCTTCCAGCATCTTTTCAGTTGTTCTGCGTCTCACAAATATTCTTCTGTGTGATCCAAACACCTCAAACTTCGATTCGTCCATCCGTAACACTTTTTTCCAATCTTCCTCAGTCCAATGTCTGTGTTCTTTTGCCCATATTAATCCTTTTCTTTTATTGGCCAGTCTCAGATATGGCTTTTTCTTTGCCACTCTGCCCTGAAGGCCAGCCCGGAGTCGCCTCTTCACTGTAGATGTTGACACTGGCGTTTTGCGGGTACTATTTAATGAAGCTGCCAGTTGAGGACCTGTGAGGCGTCTATTTCTCAAACTAGAGACTCTAATGTACTTATCTTCTTGCTCAGTTGTGCAGCGGGGCCTCCCACTTCTCTTTCTACTCTGGTTAGAGACTGTTTGTGCTGTTCTCTGAAGGGAGTAGTACACACCGTTGTAGGAAATCTTCAGTTTCTTGGCAATTTCTGGCATGGAATAGCCTTCATTTCTAAGAACAAGAATAGACTGTCGAGTTTCACATGAAAGTTCTCTTTTTCTGGCCATTTTGAGCGTTTAATCGACCCCACAAATGTGATGCTCCAGATACTCAACCTACTCAAAGGAAGATCAGTTTTATAGCTTCTCTAACCAGCTAAACTGTTTTCAGCTGTGCTAACATGATTGCACAAGGGTTTTCTAATCATCCATTAGCCTTCTGACACAATGAGCAAACACATTGTACCATTAGAACACTGTAGTGATAGTTGCTGGAAATGGGCCTCTATACACCTATGTAGATACTGCACCAAAAACCAGACATTTGCAGCTAGAATAGTCATTTACCACATTAGCAATGTATAGAGTGTATTTCTGATGAGTTTAAAGTTATCTTCATTGAAAAAAACAGTACTTTTCTTTCAAAAATAAGGAAATTTCTAAGTGACCCCAAACTTTTGAACGGTAGTGTATATATATATATATATATATATTGGGCAGGGCAGGGCAAGATGGCGCCGTTGTGTGTGGCTGGACGTCTGCCTGTGCTATGTCTTATGTGTTTAGTTGTCTTCTTGTTTCTAGCTCAGAACGTGTCATCCCTACTGGTTTATGATCGCCTGGCTCTTCTAAATATTCGCAATTCTGTGGTCAAATTCTCGACCTATGAATTTAATGGTCAGCCTCCTCCGCCTCTGTTGGTGTCTATACCATCCTATCTGAGATGTGCACCCAGCGGACTGTTTCGGAACAGCCGCCACAAAAGACGCCGTAAAAGACGAGGTCGGAGGGGCTGAGTATCATGCAGACTGAGGGCTTACCTGGCTTCTTCTTCAACTCACAACCCTCATCAACTGCTGACTGAACTCTCCAGGAAGCGTATTGGTTTTGACGTACGTCAATCCATGAATTATCGCTACCGATGGCTGTTGCCGACTGTCCCAGAGGCTGGATACCCACTTCCCTGCCGCCGGCCCGTTTGGATTCGCAGAAGGAGCTGCGCACCGGAGAATCTTCACCCGATCAATCGTGCTTCCCAGCAGGCTGATCAGTGTTTGATCCACATGGCTCTGATTAACACCAGATCCATCGCAAATAAGACTTTTATTCTAAATGACTTTTTTACTTCACATTCCTTGGATTTTCTTCTGATGACAGAAACATGGGTTAAACCAGGTGAGACCGTCGCCTTCTCTGAGCTCCTCCCTCCCAGCTGTTCTTTCTTCAGCTCCCCGCGAGCATCTGGTCGGGGTGGGGGTCTGGCTTCTGTTTTTAATGACACTTTTAAATGTCGCCTTCTCTCCACAAATACTTATTCCTGCTTTGAGCTGCAACTATTTGTGGTGGATCTCACACCACAAATAGTGCCGTTGTCTATCGTCCTCCAAAATATAATAAGGATTTCATTAATGAGTTTTCTGAGTTTTTGGCAGATGTGTGACGATGGAGTGTCACCACTGTTATGGTCTATTATATATGTGATTGTATTATTTGTCTAGTATTGTAAATGTTTAATTTGATTGTTTGTAAAGTGCACATTATTGTATCTGTCTTTGACTAATTGAATGCCTTTGTGAGATAATTGTTGGGTTAAGTATTTGGGGTAAACAATTGATAATTATTAATTCACATACCTTTGCCAACTTGCTTCCTCAGGGTGTCCGGGCAAAAGACTCTGTCAGAGGTTGAATGCCTTTTAAAGGACACCAGCAGGAAGGAGTCATAGGGGAGATTTAAAATTTGTAAATAGGGGATTAAAATATTTAGTGAATTATTTATAGTATTTATTCTATGTTATTTATATTTATTCTGTTTATAGCTGGGGGAAGTATTTATGGACTTTTAGATATTAATAGGTATGTGTGGGAAAAAAGGAAAATGTTATTGTTTTACCTGAGACATGGTATTGTCCTAATTAACGCTAATTATCTCTGATAGTATATAACAGGTGGTGGTTGATTGATTGTTATTGAGGTCTGATGGTCTGTGAGATTTTCATTGTGGATCATTGAAGATCATGTCATTAGATTATTGATGTCGGTGTAGTATTATTACCTGAGAGACTGGATTTGAAAATAAAAATTGGAAAATTGATTGAAAGGCCTCCTTCTTGCCACCGTATTTGTTACAAGATGTTATGCCAAAATATGATAAACTTTTGATCTGTGGGGACTTTAATATTCATGTCTGTTGTCCATCTGATCAGCTGGCATCTGATTTTAGTAGTAGATTAGTTTATTTGACAGGGACAGTGCAATAAACAGAGACAATTAATCAAAGACAATCAATCTGATGTGTTGCACATAGAGTGTATAGCTATTAGCTAATTTGCAACTCTTGTCCCTGGATGGGCTTTAGAAAAAAGAATCAAGATAAAAAATATACACAATAACCACATACATCAATGCAGAAAAATTATAAATACACAATTATAAATATTATAAATATTATAAATACACAAATATAACAGCCTGACTCACATTTAACATAAATATTATAAATACACATATATTATAAAATATTATAAATACACAAATATAACAGCCTGACTCACATTTAACACATATAACATAACTCACATTTGCCTATTTCAGGCCTCCCTCCCTCCGTCACTCACTATAAACAAACACATTTATTCCTTCCCTTCATTCACTCTCACTTTGCAGACAAATAATTCATACATGAGTACATTCTTGTTTATTTTTCAGCCAGTTTTTAACATTTTTAGTGAATGTTTTAAAGTCCGTTATTATTTTAATTTCATTTGGCATTGTGTTCCAGATGTGACTGCCCTTTATAGAGAAAGCTGTTTGTCCAAATGTGGTTCTGCGGTGGAATATTTTACAGTTATTGTTAACAGAACTCCTGGTGGCTCTGCTGCTGTCCTGTCTTTGGACGAAACCAGCAAGTGGCTCGGGTGCTGATTTATGGAAACATTTGAACGTTAATTTCAGAAAACAGAGGTCAATGAAGCTCTCAAAACTCAATAGGTTGTATTTTTTTTTTTTTTTTTTTTTAAAAGACTGTTGGCGACATTTAATTTAGATATTTTAGCGGACAAACCTACACACCGTCTTGGTCACACTCTGGACCTTGTTATCTCTGTTGGACTATCAATCTTTCTCAAAGAAATTTCTGACTCTGTCATCTCAGATCATTTTTTCATCATTTTTGAATTGTTGACCCCTTCATCACCCAGCAAGCCTGTGGCTCCATCATGCTGGCGTTGCATCATCAATTCTTCAACACCAGAGGAGTTTACTGCTGCTTTTAGGGATTCACAGTTTTTTGCCTTGAATGGACTCGTTTCCCCTTCCCATCGGGATAATATTCTTTCCTCCTTTCATTCCACCTGCTCTGGGATTTTGGACTCTATTGCCCCATTTTGGCTTAAAACGGCTAAACCAAAAACAGATCCCTGGCTAAGCGACACTACCCGTGCCATTAGAGAGCGGGTCAGGCAGGCTGAACGGAGATGGAAAAAGGACAAATTACATGTGTCTCTGGGAATTTTTAGGGATTGTCTTGCTGATTACCAGAGGACCGTGCAAAAGGAAAAATTTCAGTATCTCTCTGATATTATTTCCAGTAGCAGTCACTGTCCTAGAGTGCTATTTAACACAATTAACTCTTTTAAAAACCCATGCACTCAGACTGTGACAGACGATTCGTTTACAACATGTGAGACTTTTCTTCACTTTTTTGTTGATAAAGTGGACTCTGTCAGACGAGTTATTAATAACAGTTTTAATGGAAGCTTGTCTATTGTCCCGGGTTACTCTGCTGTGCTTGAACAGTTTGAGTTGGTTTCTTTATCATCACTTGCTGATATAGTAAGGTCTCTGAAGCCTACAAATTGCTCACTGGATGTTGTTCCCGCTGGAATCCTGAAAAGGGTTTTGAATACTGTTGGGCCTGGTCTTTTGGTTTTTATTAATTCCTGCATTAGTTCAGGATTTGTCCCACCTGCTTTTAAACATGCTGTGGTTAGGCCCCTTCTTAAAAAAACCTCACCTTGACCCTTCAGTTTTATCTAATTTTAGACCCATTTCTCATTTGCCCTTTTTATCTAAAGTTTTAGAAAAAGCTGTTTTTATACAGTTGCAGTCTTTTTTAGAAGACAATTCTATTTTTGAGAAGTTTCAATCTGGGTTTAGATCTCATCACAGCACTGAGTATGCCCTGTTTAACGTGCACAATGATATCATGATGTCTGTTGATGCCAAATGTCCTGTGGTCTTAGTGCTGCTAGATCTTACAGCAGCCTTTGACACTGTGGACCACACTATCCTTTTGTCACGCCTGAATCACTATGTTGGCGTCCATGGCACTGCACTTAAGTGGTTTGAATCCTACCTTTCTAATAGAACTTTTTTCTGTAATGATTGGTGACATGTCCTCTTCTAGTGCCTCTCTCTCCTGTGGGGTCCCACAGGGCTCTATCCTTGGCCCTATTCTGTTTTCATTATATATGCTGCCACTCGGGTCAATAATAGCCAGGCATAACATGTCTTTCCACTGTTATGCAGACGATTTGCAGCTTTATTTACCTTTGAACCCAGAACAAACTAACTCACAAAGTGTTCTATTGGATTGCATCATTGATATTAAGTTGTGGTTAAGCCAAAATTTTCTCCACTTAAATGAAGAAAAAACAGAATGTATTGTGTTTGGGGATACTGTAATGGCTGGCTTTGGTACCCTCTCTTTAAGGCTGAGTTCAGCTGTCAGAAATTTGGGGGTGATTTTTGACAGCCATTTAAAATTTGATAAACAGATTGAGAATGTAGTCAAGATGAACTTTTATCAATTACGTTTGTTATCCAAAGCCAAACCTTTCCTGAGCCGTCATGATCTTGAGATAGCCATCCATGCTTTAGTCACGCCTCGACTTGATTACTGCAATGCACTTTATGTTGGCATCTCTCAGTCTTCTCTCGGCCGCCTTCAACTTGTGCAAAATGCAGCGGCCCATCTTTTGACCAACACACCTAGGCGAGAGCACAGTACTCCAATCCTTTATTCACTTCATTGGCTTCCAGTCCATTTTAGAATTAATTTCAAACTTTTGCTTTTTGTTTTTAAAGCTCTTAATGGCCTTGCTCCGGTTTATATGTCTGAGACTTTGACTGTCCGTGACCAAGGCAGGGCTTTGAGGTCAT